>JAOQIE010000004.1:1424431-2624431 GCA_032883995.1 Coronaproctus castanopsis | reverse complement strand
TGTTTATTAATGCAGTATTCTGGATCTTAAGAACAGGCTCTCCATGGAGAGATCTGCCTCCTGATTACGGTTGTTGGAAAAATACCCACCGTCGCTTTTGCCGTTGGAAAAATAAAGGTGTATGGGCATCGATTCTTGAAAATCTTACCTGCGAAGCAGATATGGAATGGTTGATGATTGATGCAACTCATATAAAAGTCCACCTTCATGGCACTGGAGCTGTAGGTGGGAATGATGAAATGGGCCTTACAAAAGGGGGCTCAACAACACGCTACACCTGGCCGTAGACGCACACGGTATGCCACTCAGAGCAACTTTAACGTCTGGCACTGTTGCTGACTGTACAGTCGCTCCAGACTTGCTCAAGGAGTTAACCGCAGATTATTTACTGGCCGACCGGGGCTATGATAGCGATTCAATCATTAAACAAGCCGAAGAACAGGGGATGCAGCCTGTCATTCCACCACGAAAACATAGAAAGCATTATCGAAAGTTTGATAGTGCTCTCTATAAAAACCGCCATGTTGTTGAGAATGTCTTTGCGAAAATTAAGCAGTGGAGAGGGATTGCGACTCGATTTGCCAAAAGAGCGTCCTCCTTTCTGGCAAGGATCCAGATTCGATTTATTGCTATCTGGGCTGAAATCTTGTGACGACAGCCCCTAATAAACCAACACCATATTTCGGTAGGT
The DNA here is from genome assembly GCA_032883995.1 of Coronaproctus castanopsis. Taxonomy (NCBI): domain Eukaryota; kingdom Metazoa; phylum Arthropoda; class Insecta; order Hemiptera; family Monophlebidae; genus Coronaproctus; species Coronaproctus castanopsis. Next base: position 2,623,740 of record JAOQIE010000004.1, on the reverse strand, counting down.
TTTAATTAGATGGTTAAGAGCGGAGCTCAGTACCGTTTGCCTTAAAATTAGGTGGGAGTGTCGTAGGATATTCTTCGCTAACGTCAGATAAGAGATAACTCGTCGTAATTTAATGCTATTAGCCTGGTACCTCAAGTGCAATCCTTTATTTTCAGCGTGATAACCAAGAAGCCACATGACGATTGTACTCAGCGTTGCCAGCAGACTCAGAACCAACATTCTTCCTGTTGAGCGACTTTTACTGGCCCGAAGACCAAATCCAAAGCGTTCGCTTTTTTCGTCGCGGAAGTTCTATCTGCATCCGACGGCTGTATAATTTGATGATTTCTCGGGGCGTGAAGTCATCTGTACTGCTGAAGAGCAACCAGGGCTCTTTTGCCGATTTACTTTGTTCCTTGCTGGTTTTGGTTAACCCGGGCTTACCTTTCGAACGTTTCTTTTTTCGCCCTTTTGCCGGTTTTTTATAGGTCATGAGTTTCGCGCCGACAAATAAACAAGTTATTTTTAAGCTCAATTCGATATAATATATAATTCGAAAAAATTGCCAATTAAAACATAATATATTGAAATTAAAATATATTTTATGTTATCGCACATCTTGTGGATAAAACATTATTTTAGCTATGTTTAGAGTTTTATATGTCCGTGCGAAACTCGTGTAGGTGTAAAAATGCCCACTGATGCTTTATTTCTTTTCTTTAACCAGCGTTCCCGCCCCCATATATTTCGGCGTTTTACATTCCTGGCAATCCGACACTTTTAACCATGTTTCAGGCGCCTTATCGAGGCAAAACTGAACGTTATTTCTGATCCGACCGATAAAATCCCAGTTCAGCGATGTAATATGGTGAAACCATGCACTGTGAAATCCAGCATCCGTGACAATCATGACCCTAGCATTGGGCGGCAGGGATTGAGCGAGGGAATCAAGGAAATCATTTTGTATCAATGTATTATTTTGTTTTTCAGAAGGAACTAGTTGGCTCAATAAAGGAATAGAACGGCCGTCACAAAGAAGGCTAGCACGAAGGACATGATGCTCCTGAGACGGATAACCACTCCAGTCCACGGCGATTACACACAAAGATAACTGCCGTGTCAGCATTGAGGTGATATTCCTGAAAATTAATGGAATATCACGATGAAGGGATTCATTACCCATGAGTCGATCAACACGCTTAATCTTATTTTTGACTTGTGCTCTCCCAGGCAAAAAACGACCGATGCTGTTCAGCGTCAGTGACGCTCCATTGATTAACGCTACAGTGGCATCCAGCAGGGCATTTTGTCGGTATTGATGAAATGGTGCGAAGGCATCCTGGAAGAAATTCTCACGAGTTTCGCACGGACATATAAAGCTCTAAAAATAGCTAAAATAATGTTTTATCCACAAGATGTGTGATAACATAAAATATATTTTAATTTCAATATCTTATTTTTTAATTGGCAATTTTTTCGAATTATATATTATATCGAATTGAGCTTAAAAATAACTTGTTTATTTGTCGGCGCGAAACTCGTGATTCTGACATACTTTACGAACACGCATAGCGGTAGTGATCTCATGGAATTGTTGGTACAAATTAGTAGATCATATAAGGCTATGCCTGTCTCGTTTTGTGGGGATTCCTCAGCCCTATATAGCCGGTAAAAATATAGCGCTATCACAGGCAGCTGCCGATCGGTTAAATTTAATACTAACAACACGTACACGAGTTTCGCACGGACATATAAAGCTCTAAAAATAGCTAAAATAATGTTTTATCCACAAGATGCGCGATAACATAAAATGTATTTTAATTTCAATATCTTATGTTTTAATTGGCAATTTTTTCGAATTATATATTATATCGAATTGAGCTTAAAAATAACTTGTTTATTTGTCGGCGCGAAACTCGTGACGTATTAAAATTGATCCGATTTTAGTTTCCCCTACCGGCACCTTAACTGGACCTGGCACGATTGGTGTTAATATTACCAAGCAGAGTTATGCCTTGCCTAAACCACCAAAATTAGAGACCCACTCCTCAAGCAGCAATCAATCAACAGCAGAAAATCACACTCACCAACCCGCTTTATCTCAATCAATACAATCAACAAAAATTTCTAGGGGCTGTCGTCACAAGATTTCAGCCCAGATAGCAATAAATCGAATCTGGATGCTTGCCAGAAAGGAGGACGCTCTTTTGGCAAATCGAGTCGCAATCCCTCTCCACTGCTTAATTTTCGCAAAGACATTCTCAACAACATGGCGGTTTTTATAGAGAGCACTATCAAACTTTCGATAATGCTTTCTATGTTTTCGTGGTGGAATGACAGGCTGCATCCCTTGTTCTTCGGCTTGTTTAATGATTGAATCGCTATCATAGCCCCGGTCGGCCAGTAAATAATCTGCGGTTAACTCCTTGAGCAAGTCTGGAGCGACTGTACAGTCAGCAACAGTGCCAGACGTTAAAGTTGCTCTGAGTGGCATACCGTGTGCGTCTACGGCCAGGTGTAGCTTGCTGTTGAGCCCCCTTTTGTAAGGCCCATTTCATCATTCCCACCTACAGCTCCAGTGCCATGAAGGTGGACTTTTATATGAGTTGCATCAATCATCAACCATTCCATATCTGCTTCGCAGGTAAGATTTTCAAGAATCGATGCCCATACACCTTTATTTTTCCAACGGCAAAAGCGACGATGGGTATTTTTCCAACAACCGTAATCAGGAGGCAGATCTCTCCATGGAGAGCCTGTTCTTAAGATCCAGAATACTGCATTAATAAACAATCGGTTATCCTTTGCGACGCCGCCCCATTTGCCTTTTCTACCAGGAAGTAAGGACTCGATTCTTTCCCAGGAGCGATCAGAAATCTCGTGTCGACGATGTGCTAATAAAGCTAATTTTTTCATTTTAAAATAATATCATAGCCTTACATCTTGTGACGACAGCCCCTAGTAATCCGCTTAATTTTATTGACTGAGAGACTAAACATATTATTGATCCTGTGTTATTTCCTGTGATATTTATGAATGACAAATTCGATAAAATCTTGAATTTCTTCTTTTGCTGACCAGGGTAATTCAGCAAATTTTTTGTGGTCATATTTTAGGGGCTGTCGTCACAAGATGTAAGGCTATGATATTATTTTAAAATGAAAAAATTAGCTTTATTAGCACATCGTCGACACGACATTTCTGATCGCTCCTGGGAAAGAATCGAGTCCTTACTTCCTGGTAGAAAAGGCAAATGGGGCGGCGTCGCAAAGGATAACCGATTGTTTATTAATGCAGTATTCTGGATCTTAAGAACAGGCTCTCCATGGAGAGATCTGCCTCCTGATTACGGTTGTTGGAAAAATACCCATCGTCGCTTTTGCCGTTGGAAAAATAAAGGTGTATGGGCATCGATTCTTGAAAATCTTACCTGCGAAGCAGATATGGAATGGTTGATGATTGATGCAACTCATATAAAAGTCCACCTTCATGGCACTGGAGCTGTAGGTGGGAATGATGAAATGGGCCTTACAAAAGGGGGCTCAACAGCAAGCTACACCTGGCCGTAGACGCACACGGTATGCCACACAGAGCAACTTTAACGTCTGGCACTGTTGCTGACTGTACAGTCGCTCCAGACTTGCTCAAGGAGTTAACCGCAGATTATTTACTGGCCGACCGGGGCTATGATAGCGATTCAATCATTAAACAAGCCGAAGAACAAGGGATGCAGCCTGTCATTCCACCACGAAAACATAGAAAGCATTATCGAAAGTTTGATAGTGCTCTCTATAAAAACCGCCATGTTGTTGAGAATGTCTTTGCGAAAATTAAGCAGTGGAGAGGGATTGCGACTCGATTTGCCAAAAGAGCGTCCTCCTTTCTGGCAAGCATCCAGATTCGATTTATTGCTATCTGGGCTGAAATCTTGTGACGACAGCCCCTAGGACGTTGTTATCATTATGGGGTAACATTAACTCATAAGGTTTACGCCCCAAAGCTTTTGCTATGGCTTCAAGGCTATCTATGGTTGCACTTGCTTCATTTTTAACGATACGGTTAATAGTTGACTGTCCCAGTTTGGATTTTACTGACAGTTGTGCTTGAGATTTTACGCCATCAATCATCATAAATGTGGTGAGATTATCGCTAACGATTTTACCGATAACGGTGTTTCCTCGCTCTGAACCCGTCTCTTCAAGATTTCCAGCAAGATGATCGGAATCCATCCAGTATTTAGGAAGACGGGTGATATATTCTATTTTCCGCGCGATTGGATCACTAATATCCCGATGGCTCTTTAAACCTGAAGAGGATAAATAACGCGAAATAACATTAGGGGCGCATTCTAATTTTTCAGCCAGCCGATTTTGTTTTCCCTCATAATATTTTTCCAAAATATAGACTAAGTTGTCACGGCGTATATCACGAATACTTTTCATCGTTCATGTTCTCTCGTAAATTATTGTTTAATATGTTTATATAAATTAAACAATAATATAACCTTCACGGTAAATGCAAAAAATGTTTATAATATTGCTTATGTTTATTATTTTGAGGATGTATGATGTCTTTTAACTTTAAATTATTCTGGAATAATCTAAGCAAAGCAGAACGAGAAGCCTTTTCTAAGAGTGCGGGGTTGAGTGAACAATATATTGCTGTTCATTTGAGATATGCCAGGAAAGGTCAAATATTACCGACAATAATGAAATTACATAAGGCATGTAACAAGTTTGGGGAAAAGGTGACATTCGAGCAAGTTGCTAATTATTTTGTAAAATAATTGTTTAATTTTATTAAATTTATTTTTTTGATTATTTTATTAAATAAAAATGCATATTTGGTTTATTATTTTTATTTCCTTCCCGATTCCACTCAACACCTAGGCGATAAATAGGGATAAGGATGAAGATAATTAGCAAAGAAAACAGAATACAAAGTGCTCATTCAGGTTTTGTTATTGCAATAAACAAAGCCTCAAAGGGAGTCACCAATGAGGCTGGAATTATGAGCTTAGCTTAATAAATAGGTAATAACGGAGTTATTATACCACGAGTTTCGCACCAATAAAAAAATGCTCTATTTTTAAGTTTAATTCAGCATAATATATAAATAGATAAAACCTTATAAATTAAATGCAACTTATTGTAATTTAACAAAATTTATATGTTTTAGTAACTTGCAGATTAATCATTACTTTTAAGCCATTTCTGGAATTTTATATGCCTGTGCGAAACTCGTGTATACATGAAAAATCAATTTTATTGTAGTGCTGTACATAAAAATATCTTACGCAACAGCGTTAATCGTTCTTTTACCGTATTGGGAATCAAAAAACTGAGGAAAGCGTTAGGGGCTGTCGTCACAAGATTTCAGCCCAGATAGCAATAAATCGAATCTGGATGCTTGCCAGAAAGGAGGACGCTCTTTTGGCAAATCGAGTCGCAATCCCTCTCCACTGCTTAATTTTCGCAAAGACATTCTCAACAACATGGCGGTTTTTATAGAGAGCACTATCAAACTTTCGATAATGCTTTCTATGTTTTCGTGGTGGAATGACAGGCTGCATCCCTTGTTCTTCGGCTTGTTTAATGATTGAATCGCTATCATAGCCCCGGTCGGCCAGTAAATAATCTGCGGTTAACTCCTTGAGCAAGTCTGGAGCGACTGTACAGTCAGCAACAGTGCCAGACGTTAAAGTTGCTCTGAGTGGCATACCGTGTGCGTCTACGGCCAGGTGTAGCTTGCTGTTGAGCCCCCTTTTGTAAGGCCCATTTCATCATTCCCACCTACAGCTCCAGTGCCATGAAGGTGGACTTTTATATGAGTTGCATCAATCATCAACCATTCCATATCTGCTTCGCAGGTAAGATTTTCAAGAATCGATGCCCATACACCTTTATTTTTCCAACGGCAAAAGCGACGATGGGTATTTTTCCAACAACCGTAATCAGGAGGCAGATCTCTCCATGGAGAGCCTGTTCTTAAGATCCAGAATACTGCATTAATAAACAATCGGTTATCCTTTGCGACGCCGCCCCATTTGCCTTTTCTACCAGGAAGTAAGGACTCGATTCTTTCCCAGGAGCGATCAGAAATGTCGTGTCGACGATGTGCTAATAAAGCTAATTTTTTCATTTTAAAATAATATCATAGCCTTACATCTTGTGACGACAGCCCCTAGTACGGTATCAACCAATATGGTGAGTCAAAATAATCCTGCTAATCCGTCGTCAATGAAATCAGCAAGCGTGGCTACTGAACGTTATTTCGTACAAATAGGTGCGTTAAGTGATCAGGCTAAAGCAGCAGCATGGCAACAGTCTGTTTCAAAAAAGCTAAACACACCTGGGAGTATTCAACCATTTAATAATATCTACCGTGTGCAGCTTGGCCCTTTTCAAAATGCTAAAATAGCGGAACAAATACAAAACAAAATATTAATAGAATTAAATCAATCGAGCATTATCATAAATACCGAATAATCTATTGATTAATCAATAAAATCTCATTAGAGTAAAATAAAAAGCAACTAACCAGGCATCTCTGTTTCAGAAATAGTATATGACTTTTTAAGCTGATATTACGATGCCCACTCTATTAACATATTGCCAGCGGATCCCGTATATTATTATGAAATATGCAATTTTCTCCCGTTCTATCGGTAGCCTAATACTTAATATTAGCCTTATATTTTCCAGCACTCTATTTGTTAATAGCAATAATGCTATGCAAATCAACGTGATCCCTTCTGCACCAAATATTGACGCTGAAGCATATATTCTTATTGATTATTATTCAGGCAAAGTGTTAGCGGAAAAAAATGCCGATCAACGTCGTGACCCTGCCAGTCTGACTAAAATGATGACGAGTTATATCATTGGTCAAACAATTAAAGCAGGTAAAATTAGCATGAACGATATCGTCACTATCGACGAGAATGCCTGGGCCACAGGTAACCCCGTGTTTAAAGGCTCCTCGCTAATGTTCTTAAAACCTGGTGATCGTATCTCTGTATCTCAATTGATACGTGGTATTAATTTACAATCTGGTAATGATGCTTGTGTGGCAATGGCTGAGTATGTGGCGGGTGACGAAGCGAGTTTTGTCAAATTAATGAACAACAATGTTCAACGCCTTGGTTTAAAAAACACCCACTTTCTTACTGTCCATGGCTTAGATGCTGATGGACAATGTAGTTCCGCACATGATATGGCGCTCATCGGCCAAGCGCTGATCCGCGATGTTCCGGAAGAATATGCCATTTACAAAGAAAAAGAGTTCACTTTTAATAAGATCCGTCAATTAAATAGAAATGGTTTGTTATGGGATAAAAGCCTGAATGTAGATGGCATTAAGACAGGACACACTGCCGCGGCAGGTTACAACCTGGTTGCCTCCGCTACCGAAGGGAATATGCGACTCATATCTGTTGTATTAGGTGGCCATAGCAGTAAAGGTCGGGACACCGAAAGCAAAAAATTACTCACTTGGGGCTTTCGCTTTTTTGAAACCGTCAAACCATTAGAAGGCGGGGTGGAGTTTGCCTCTCAACCGGTTTGGTTTGCTAATACTGATCAGGTAAAATTAGGTATTGAAAACGATCTCTATCTGACCATTCCCCGTGGTCGTATGAAAGATTTAAAAGCTCGCTATACATTAAACAATACTGAACTACAGGCACCATTAGCGAAAAACCAAGTTGTTGGCACCATTAACTTACAATTAGATAATAAGATCGTTGAACAACGGCCGCTTGAAAGAGGTCGATGAAGGTGGATTTTTTAGTAACATATTAGATTATATTCAATTGTTTTTTCAGCGCTGGTTTGGCTAAAGATTGAAAAATAACATTGCAACCTCCATTATGTTAAATATGTTCAATCTATAACTTAATTTTTTATTTAAGAAATATGAATAAATATACTATCTAAATCATATAACATTTAATATGGCAATCAGCGTGGTGGTAGTATTTTAGGAGAAGCTATGAAAACCAAACTGCATGAGTTCCTAAAGTTTCCTTGCTCATTTACCTACAAAGTGATGGGGCTTGCTAAACCTGAGTTAACAGATCAAATCGTTGAAGTGGTTCAACGACATGTTCCGGGTGATTATGTACCATCCGTTAAACCAAATAGTAAAGGTAACTTTCACTCAGTATCAATTACCATCACAGCAACCAACATTGAGCAAATAGAAAAACTGTACGAAGAATTAGCTAAACTAGAATTAGTTCGTATGGTGTTGTAGACACAAGTTATTGATGCGCTTGAAATTATAAACCCAAAGATAGCAGATTTTCGGGTTTATAGTTTCAAGCGTCACGCTAACTATACTAGCAAGAATAATTTATGCAGGTTATACTGCATAATTATTGCATATCCCTATCAGTGGCAGAAAAAGTTTGTTAAAAAAAAACATTATATTACGTCAATTTGGGCTGCATGCTTACCAACCCATTTCTGATGAGATGCATCAGTTTACTAAAAAACGCGCGGTTGATACACCAGATGAACTTTGGCTAGTGGAACATTACCCTGTTTTTACCCAAGGCCAAGCGGGTAAAAAAGAGCACCTACTCGCGCCTGAGAATATTCCAGTTATCCAATCTGATCGTGGTGGACAAATCACTTATCATGGCCCCGGTCAGCAAATAATGTATATTTTATTAGACTTAAAGCGTAATCAAATTGGTGTGAGAGAGCTGGTAACTACACTGGAAAATACGGTAATTAATACTTTATCCGAATTTGGTATTACCGCCTACGCACAGCGCGAAGCCCCCGGGGTTTATGTTGAACAAAAAAAAATATGCTCTCTCGGGTTACGTATCCATAAAGGTTGTTCGTTCCATGGCTTAGCATTAAATATTAATATGGATCTTGCGCCCTTCGAACGTATTAATCCTTGTGGCTATGCCGGCATGCAAATGACGCAACTAAATGATTTAGTCCCTGGCAGCCAGGTTAAAGATGTCGAACCTTTATTAATAAAACATTTCTGCAACCTACTAGGATTTCAACTTGCAGAATAAGTTGTTATAATTTTTTTATAATTCACGAGTTTCGCACGGACATATAAAGCTCTAAAAATAGCTAAAATAATGTTTTATCCACAAGATGTGTGATAACATAAAATATATTTTAATTTCAATATCTTATGTTTTAATTGGCAATTTTTTCGAATTATATATTATATCGAATTGAGCTTAAAAATAACTTGTTTATTTGTCGGCGCGAAACTCGTGTAATTATTAAAAAAAATTGAAACATGACATAAATAATGATCACATGTGATAGCATAAAATATATCTATTATTGATCCGCAGCAGCAGCAGGAACCTAATGGAACTGGCATAATTATGAGTAGACCAATTCAAATGGAGCGTGGCGTTAAATATCGTGACGCTGATAAAATGGCACTGATCCCTGTCAAAACAATAAGAACGGATCATACAGAAATTTTACCTAAACCTGAGTGGATGAAAATAAAACTTCCCGCTGATTCCAGCAGAATAAAAGAGATAAAAAACGCAATGCGTAAGAATGGCTTACACTCAGTCTGTGAAGAAGCCTCTTGTCCTAACCTCGCTGAATGCTTTAATCATGGTACCGCCACTTTTATGATTTTAGGGGCTATCTGTACTCGTCGCTGTCCATTCTGCGATGTTGCCCATGGACGTCCTAATGCTCCTGATCCTAATGAACCAGCAAAATTAGCAGAAACCATTAAAGATATGGGATTAAAATACGTTGTTATTACTTCAGTAGATCGTGATGATCTGCGCGATGGAGGAGCCCAACATTTTGCTGACAGCATTACCGCTATTCGAGAGAAAAATCCAAACATCAAAATAGAAACGCTAGTGCCTGATTTCCGCGGTCGTATGGATCGCGCCTTAGCAATTTTAGCCGCTGCGCCACCCGATGTTTTTAATCACAATCTTGAGAATGTTCCGCGTATCTATCGCCAAGTACGCCCTGGCGCTAATTACGAATGGTCATTACAACTACTAGCAAAATTCAAGCAAATGCATCCTGAAATACCGACAAAATCAGGATTAATGGTTGGACTAGGTGAAACTAATGAAGAAATAGTTGATGTTATGCGAGACTTACACCGCCACGGCGTTACCATGCTAACCTTAGGCCAATATCTCCAACCCAGTCGGCATCATTTATCAATAAAACGTTATGTCAGCCCTAAAGAATTTGAAGAAATGAAAAATGAGGCAATAGCAATTGGCTTCACGCATGCAGCATGTGGCCCATTAGTACGCTCATCTTATCATGCAGATTTACAAGCGAAAGGCATAGAAACCCGTCTCAATTATTGAGACGGACTATTATAAATTCTTATAGTAAATCAAATAGCGACAACGTTTATAGCAGATGGCCCTTTCTCCCCCCTCAGTAATATCAAACTCAACTTTCTGACCTTCGGCCAAAGTCTTAAAACCTTCGGTTGTAATAGAACTGAAGTGAACGAACACGTCTTTACTGCCATCTTCTGGAGTGATAAAACCAAAACCTTTTGCTTCGTTGAACCACTTAACGCTACCTTTAACTTTTGACATCAATATTACCTTTACATAAATAAAAACACACAGTTTGTGTCTTATTCATATATAGTAATAGTACAGCAAAAATTATGCTTCATTGTCTACTACTAAGATCACGAAATTAATTAAAAACTTAAATTATCATTTTAATATAGGATAAAAACCTAAAAAAACCAATGATAGTGTTTATAAATGTTTATTATAACATTTTTAGCCAATTTTTCGACTATTTCCATTTTTTTCATAATCTAAAAGCCAACTTTTTATATCTAACCCACCGCTGTAACCTACTAATTTACCATCATGACCAATAAGATGACACGGAATAATAAGCGCAATAGGATTACGCGAATTTGCCATACCAACTGCTCTACAGAAATTAGCAGAACCTAGTGCAATTGCGAGTTCCTTATAACTCCAGCATTGGCCATATGGAATTTCACCAAGTTGCTGCCCAACTCTTTTCTGAAAATGGGTACCAGAAGGATTGATCGGGATAGGGGCACTCTTCACAGAGCACCTCCTCCCACACCACCGTACATACGGGTCCGTATACGGCGGTTCAGCTATGTTTATCGTTTCATGCCTTACATAACTGGCATCCCCATATCCCTGAACAGCTGGTTGGGAAGGGCTATACATAGCGCTGGAGATTGACTAACTCGCCATTGTTTGTGGTGGCTCCCTGCAGTTCGAGCGGCGAGGTCACGACCAACACCTCTTATTCTCAGTTCATGTATAAGAAATTAATACCCAAAACGGTTAAATATTAATCAATCTGGGTGTTTTTAAGATTGAAATGGAAATATGTACTCAACCAATCGTCATAAATCGATTTTGAGGTACACCATAACGCTCTATAAGGCGTTTTCTTGATATAAGTAACCCCAATGGGTAGCGCTTTTTGATTTGATGGCCTTAGAATGCGATACAGGCGGTTTTGGTGTTGATGGATTTATTGAAACTGGAAGACGGTGACAAGTCGTCGCCGGAGGCGACCATCTTGTTCATACTGAAGTCGTAAAATAGACTCTAGAAAGTCAGCGTGTGTACCGTTCTTGTCGATAGTTGCCTGCGCTACAGCTGGCCACTCTGTGCTTAGTCTGTCCAGTTTAAGCTGCTGGCAGAATTTTTCGATGTGTTCATACTGAAGACTCATATAGGCATCTCCAGAATCGATTGATAGACGAACAAAGGATGTTGTAGGCTCTCCATAGGAATCGGGCGAGTCTGATGTATCGGTAAAGGAAATGCTTGCATGACTTTCGGCAGCGGCAACAGTGCTAAGCGTTCTTGTAGCATGCGCTCCTCCGGCGATACACCCGTAGTGCCGTGTTTACGTACTTTAGCTATTGAACTCAGCCAGTCTCCAATACGTGAGTTGGCGGCGGCAGCATCCAAAATAAGCCCTGCCTGACGAAATGACGCGGTTAGTGGAACAATGAAACTGTTCTTAAGATAGTGATTAAAACGTTCAACCTTACCTTTAGTCTTCGCCCTGTATGGACGGCAGACTTTCGGACTGAAAGCATATTTCTCGGCAAGCTGGATAAGCTGTGGGTTCCAGCGGTGTTTACCAGGACCATAAACATCACGCTCAATGATAATGGTCTTCGCATTATCAAATAGCAGCTGACGAGGCGTACCGCCAAAATACTGTAGGGCTGACTCAATCCCGTCGCACCAGGCTGCTGAATTTTGACAGGTGTAAAACTTAACAAAAGTGGAACGACTCCAACCTAACGTGGCAACGAATGCCAGCAAAGGCTTCTTCCCCTGTCTGATAATCGTGAAGTCAACCTGCATCTGTTCACCGGGTTCAGTCTCAAAGCGAACAACGTCTTCAATAACCGGTTTTTTCATAGGATGAAGAAAAGCGGTCAGCAAGCTATAGCTGCCTGTGTACCCTTGTTCACGGATCTCCCGTAGCAATACGCAGGCCGGTATCCAATCAGGTCTAGCCGCCTCTACGCGTTCGAGAATATATACCTTGAAGGGCTCCAACTTACCGGGTCTAGGCGCTCTCGATTTATAACGCATATTCGCCGCCGCTTCAGTGCTACGAAGATATCGCCTCACGGTTACTCTTGAACATGAAAGGCGTCGCGCAATCGCACGTATAGACATACCCTGGCGATGTAAAACAGAAATTTCCACTCTGATCTCCAATGTTATCATCGGCAGTACCTTAAAACTGCCATTTTTACTCTTGGTGGATCAGTTTTACACTAGCAAGTGGATCATTTTTACATTGGTAGCGCAGAAACGCCTGTTCCTCATCTTTTGATTTAAAATAGGCATAGGTAACGTTAGTCATGACGTGGCTCCTGTAAATCATTTTCTTTAATTAAATCGACTTTTGATAAACTATCTCTCAATTCCCATTCGTCGATTTCCTTAAAAATACAACTAATATCTTCTCGTAAATAATCAATAATTTCAGGAAGCCAAGGCATTGGCTCATGTTCACAGGAGTGTTTATTTATGTGTTCGTAAATATATTCCGCTACTGCCATTGCTCTAATAAGTCTGCTGTGGCTTTCGTGACTAATTTCTGGTCTTATTTTTTCCTGCTGTGCAGTAGAGATATCAACAATTTTCATGTTAATTTCCCTCCATACCAGCGCGCACAGGTTGCCGACCAGCCCATATCAGGCGGCTGTCTTTGAACATGCAGTTGAAGGTGCGGCGATCTTGGTGTGTAAACGACACTTTGCCGTAAGGGGTAGTGGAGTATTCTGGGATAATCCAGTAGGTATCAATAAATTCAGGGTGAGTTTGGGTTGGGGTAGTAACCATAGCGGTTGCCTCTCTACTAAGTTCTTTCAAACCTCACCAACCTGATTCGAAGCAGGGTGGCGAGACGTAACGGAGTTCGAATACCGGTAGTAGAGAACCCGGCGAGCCTTACGGCTCCCCCGCTACGCCTCACCATTATAGGGGCGTAACGCTGGTTATCACGGACGTAAAAAAACCGCATACTGCGGCTTATATCCGCTCTACAATGCGGGATTCGAAACCCGGCACCCGTTTTACTGAGGTGCTGGATCTAAATATAACAGATTGTCGGAAGTGTGCAAGTGTGAACTGCGTGTTGGTTAAACCTCTCATTTTAAAAGGGGATGTCGGTGTCATAAAATGGGTCTGACGTTACATTTCGAGGTTGACTGACTAACGTTTTATTTTGCTGAGGTTTATTTTCTTGCTTGCTAGAGGCTGTCGTCACAAGATTTCAGCCCAGATAGCAATAAATCGAATCTGGATGCTTGCCAGAAAGGAGGACGCTCTTTTGGCAAATCGAGTCGCAATCCCTCTCCACTGCTTAATTTTCGCAAAGACATTCTCAACAACATGGCGGTTTTTATAGAGAGCACTATCAAACTTTCGATAATGCTTTCTATGTTTTCGTGGTGGAATGACAGGTTGCATCCCTTGTTCTTCGGCTTGTTTAATGATTGAATCGCTATCATAGCCCCGGTCGGCCAGTAAATAATCTGCGGTTAACTCCTTGAGCAAGTCTGGAGCGACTGTACAGTCAGCAACAGTGCCAGACGTTAAAGTTGCTCTGAGTGGCATACCGTGTGCGTCTACGGCCAGGTGTAGCTTGCTGTTGAGCCCCCTTTTGTAAGGCCCATTTCATCATTCCCACCTACAGCTCCAGTGCCATGAAGGTGAACTTTTATATGAGTTGCATCAATCATCAACCATTCCATATCTGCTTCGCAGGTAAGATTTTCAAGAATCGATGCCCATACACCTTTATTTTTCCAACGGCAAAAGCGACGGTGGGTATTTTTCCAACAACCGTAATCAGGAGGCAGATCTCTCCATGGAGAGCCTGTTCTTAAGATCCAGAATACTGCATTAATAAACAATCGGTTATCCTTTGCGACGCCGCCCCATTTGCCTTTTCTACCAGGAAGTAAGGACTCGATTCTTTCCCAGGAGCGATCAGAAATGTCGTGTCGACGATGTGCTAATAAAGCTAATTTTTTCATTTTAAAATAATATCATAGCCTTACATCTTGTGACGACAGCCCCTAGAAAAATCAATCTCGTTAACCAGAATAACAGCGGTTGTTTTTTCTGTACCATCCACGAGTTTCGCGCCGACAAATAAACAAGTTATTTTTAAGCTCAATTCGATATAATATATAATTCAAAAAATTGCCAATTAAAACATAACATATTGAAATTAAAATATATTTTATGTTATTGCGCATCTTGTGGATAAAACATTATTTTAGCTATTTTTAGAGCTTTATATGTCCGTGCGAAACTCGTGCCATCTTTACCCGTCCAACTTTCGAGCAGAAATTGCCCGATAACCGTCACTTTGGTTCCTCGTGTCAGATAAATGGGTAACTTTTCAGCTTTGGCACCAAACATTCGACACTGCACCCAAGAGGTTTTCTCATGCTCGCCGTATCCTTGCTTGACAGGTAAAGAGAATGTGGCAATCAACTTGCCGCTTGAAGTGCTGCGTGTCGTACAGTCACCGCCAAGATTACCGGAAAATACCACGGTGTTTATTGTCATTATTTTGACTCGCTTATGATTGATTATTGCAATCAACTTTTTTCTATAACATCACAGATAGTTGCAACAAGATTAAGAAATTCTTTTCTTCTCATTCTGAGTTGATTCATTTCTTCCTCGCAATCTTTACGATACAGCCTGTACGATATTAATTGCCGATGCTCAGGAAAATCCGCACAATAGCTGACGAAATCGACCCAGTCTCGTTCAGTACAATCAAGATGGCCGATAAGTTGCCATTTATAAGCGGGGTCAAACGTTCTACGTTTCAATGTTTCAAAATGCACAGCGGCGCGGTAACGGACTTAATTTCAATAACACCATCATTTCCAACTAATCCGTCTGGACTATCGCCATAATTACAGCAATCAAAAAATCCGCCATTGGTTACATCAACAAAGTTTGTTTCTTCGTATAGCCTTCTGGCTATTGGCTCCTGCTCGTGTCCACGTAGCATGTGCTCGTTGGTGAAACTGAATTCGGATTTTTTTCTGGTGATAATTTCCAGAGCAATTTGTAACGCATATCGCTTTGCCGGTTCGCCAAAAGCTTTTCCCTGGTTGTGTCGCTACCAATGTAAAAATGATCCACTTGCTAGTGTAAAACTGATCCACCAAGAGTAAAAATGGCAGTTTTAAGGTACTGCCGATGATAACATTGGAGATCAGAGTGGAAATTTCTGTTTTACATCGCAAGGGTATGTCTATACGTGCGATTGCGCGACGCCTTTCATGTTCAAGAGTAACCGTGAGGCGATATCTTCGTAGCACTGAAGCGGCGGCGAATATGCGTTATAAATCGAGAGCGCCTAGACCCGGTAAGTTGGAGCCCTTCAAGGTATATATTCTCGAACGCGTAGAGGCGGCTAGACCTGATTGGATACCGGCCTGCGTATTGCTACGGGAGATCCGTGAACAAGGGTACACAGGCAGCTATAGCTTGCTGACCGCTTTTCTTCATCCTATGAAAAAACCGGTTATTGAAGACGTTGTTCGCTTTGAGACTGAACCCGGTGAACAGATGCAGGTTGACTTCACGATTATCAGACAGGGGAAGAACCCTTTGCTGGCATTCGTTGCCACGTTAGGTTGGAGTCGTTCCACTTTTGTTAAGTTTTACACCTGTCAAAATTCAGCAGCCTGGTGCGACGGGATTGAGTCAGCCCTACAGTATTTTGGCGGTACGCCTCGTCAGCTGCTATTTGATAATGCGAAGACCATTATCATTGAGCGTGATGTTTATGGTCCTGGTAAACACCGCTGGAACCCACAGCTTATCCAGCTTGCCGAGAAATATGCTTTCAGTCCGAAAGTCTGCCGTCCATACAGGGCGAAGACTAAAGGTAAGGTTGAACGTTTTAATCACTATCTTAAGAACAGTTTCATTGTTCCACTAACCGCGTCATTTCGTCAGGCAGGGCTTATTTTGGATGCTGCCGCCGCCAACTCACGTATTGGAGACTGGCTGAGTTCAATAGCTAATGTACGTAAACACGGCACTACGGGTGTATCGCCGGAGGAGCGCATGCTACAAGAACGCTTAGCACTGTTGCCGCTGCCGAAAGTCATGCAAGCATTTCCTTTACCGATACATCAGACTCGCCCGATTCCTATGGAGAGCCTACAACATCCTTTGTCCGTCTATCAATCGATTCTGGAGATGCCTATATGAGGCTTCAGTATGAACGCATCGAAAAATTCTGCCAGCAGCTTAAACTGGACAGACTAAGCACAGAGTGGCCAGCTGTAGCGCAGGCAACTATCGACAAGAACGGTACACACGCTGACTTTCTAGAGTCTATTTTACGACTTCAGTATGAAGGACTTACTGAACGTCGGCGTCAAACGATACTCCGTTTATCTGGGCTGCCAGTGATAAAGACGTTGGAGCAGTTTGATTACAAATATGCCAGCGGTGTTCCCCGTAACCAAATACAGGAACTGGCTGGACTGGCTTTCATTGAGCGCCAGGAGAATATCGTGTTGCTAGGTCCGTCTGGTGTCGGGAAGACGCACCTGGCTACTGCCATAAGTTATAGGGCTGCGATGCATGGATTAAGCATCCGTTTTCTAACTGCGGCGGATATGATGTTGCAGCTGCTTACCTCTCATCGACAAGGTGACCTTAAGGGATATCTTACTCGCGTTATCAGTAAACCTAGACTATTGATTATCGATGAAGTTGGCTATTTACCTTTTGGCAAAGAAGAAGCAAATCTGTTCTTCCAGGTGGTGTCAAAGCGATATGAAGCGGGTAGTGTGCTCTTAACCAGTAATCTGTCTTTTGCTCAGTGGTCAAGTACATTTGGTGATGATGAGACGCTAACAGCCGCTATGCTGGATCGATTGCTGCACCATGCACATATCGTACAGATTAGTGGA
This sequence comes from Coronaproctus castanopsis, assembly GCA_032883995.1. Classification (NCBI taxonomy): domain Eukaryota; kingdom Metazoa; phylum Arthropoda; class Insecta; order Hemiptera; family Monophlebidae; genus Coronaproctus; species Coronaproctus castanopsis. The sequence goes on along the minus strand of JAOQIE010000004.1, from coordinate 2,606,274 downwards.
CAAAGTTATCGGTTAAAAGACAAGCTAAAAAGCGGTCAGCTACATAAAAAATTGAAAGCGGAACTGAGCGAGTAAATTAAAGGGAGTGGATCAGTTTTACTTTAGCAAAGTGGATCAGAATTCAATTGGCATTGACACTTTTTTAAGATAATTAAACGTATCAGTGGCAAAACCGGTTTTTTCACCATCGCCCATAAAAAATTGTTTAACTTTCGCCGGGTTATCTTTTAGTGTTTTATCCAGTTTTTTATCATTAATAGTGAGTTTGCCTTCATGATTAAAACCGATACCAAAATGGTTCAAATGATTCATATCCGGCAGATTTTGCACATTTAAGGTCAAATTTTTCACTTGCGAGAAGATCATTGCTGAATTGCTATCGTTTAATAGTACGCCATTATTGGCAGAAGGCGCTTCACCTAATTTGGTTGGCTCATTTTTGGTTTGTGTTTTGTAAAAGCTATGCAGATTATTGTAAGCATCAACCCAGTTTTTGATCGCCTTTTTAGTTGGTTCGATATCGCGAGCCACTGTGACGGTTTCTGATATTAATCCGCTGCCAGCTTTATCTTTTTCTGCCGTTTTAACCAGGGTAAATCACGAGTTTCGCACAAAACTATATTCAGGTAATGAATATGATGTTATTGCTGGCATAGGTTTAGTTAATTTGCTTTGGCATGATCTGACGAAGGTTGAATCAATTCCTATTGATTATCGTATTTATGATAAAGATTCTGATGGAAAAACAAAAAACACGCACTTTTCCGAAATGCTCGCTCTTGCTAAAAAAAGAGGGATCATGCCAGAAGCGGTAGTGATGGATGCTTGGTATTCTAGCCTGGATAACCTGAAATTAATTCGCTCTCATGGTTGGGTTTGGGTAACCACGCTGAGGAAAAATAGGATCGTTAACCATAACAAACAACTGCACAAGTTAGACATCTCAGAAGAAGGAACGTCAATACACTTACGAGGATATGATTGGGTGACCGTTTTCAAATTTACAGCCAAAAACGGCCGTATTGATTACATAGTAACAAACAAAGAGAATCCCACCCGTCAATACGTCAAATCTATCATGGATGCCCGTTGGTCTGTTGAAGTTTATCATCGAGAAGTTAAACAAAACTGTGGTATTGAACGCTGTCAGGCTCGCACGAGCCGAGCGCAAAGAAATCATATTTTTCTCGCTATTTCTGCGTGGTTTGAACAACATAAACGTCGTATATCTGAAAAAATAACCCTTTATCAACAAAATTGGAACGTAATCAAAAATGCTATTGCTGAGCACATCCGTGTTTTATTGGCGTACCCAAATTAGTTTTGTGCGAAACTCGTGGATAAGTAAAAAAAGCCCGTTTTATAGCACTATTTACGCCATTATTTGCCGCCTCAATTTAGGATAATAAGCGCCTGTTATCAATGACAGGTGCTTACGGTGAATGATCTCTACACCCAGGATAGGATAATTGAAAAAGATGTACTATTGGAGCACTATCTTCCTTTAGTACGTCATGAAGCATTAAAACTGCAAGTGAGATTACCGGCTAGCGTGCAACTGGATGATTTAATTCAGGCTGGCGGTATTGGTTTGTTAGATGCGATCGAGCGATTTGATATGACGCAAGGTACCGCTTTTGCTACTTATGCCGTGCAACGGGTGCGTGGCGCGTGTTAGATGAATTACGCGCCCGCGATTGGGTGCCGCGTAGTGTGCGCCGTCTGGCGCGGGAAGCGGCCAAAGTGATGTAGCAACTTGAGCAAGCGCTAGGCCGACCGGCGAGCGAGCAGGAGATTGCTGATAAGTTGCACATCGGTCTGTCGGAGTATCAGCAGTTATTGCAGGATAGCAACAATAGTCAATTATGCTCTTATGATGAGTGGCATGAAGTGCATGGTGAGAGCTGTGAACCGATTATTGAGGTTGACGACGAGCGAAATCCGCTGCAAACTTTAATAGCAACTGATATTCGCAAAAATATTATAAAGGCGATAGAATGTTTGCCTGAAAGGGAAAAAATGGTTTTGACGCTCTATTATCAAGAAGATCTGAACCTGAAGGAGATAGGCGCGGTGTTGAATGTCGGGGAATCCCGCGTCAGCCAGCTACATAGCCAAGCGATAAAACGGCTACGAGCGCGCTTAAATCCAGATAAATAATATTTTTTATTTTTTTGTTTACGATTTACACACAGGGCTTATCTAATATGTCTGTTTCTAACCAAAAGAAGCGGCCGCTGAGCCGTTATATTAAAGACTATAAACATAGTCAAATTCACTGCGCACACTGTAACAAAACCCTTGATCGGATTTCATTGCTGTTTAATGATCAAATTCTGAATAAAGAAGCGATTTCAGCGATGACCGAGCTGGTTGATGGGCAAGCTTGGGCCGAGTTACAGCATAAATTTACCGCGTTATGTCGTTTTTGTAGTGAAATCTATTGTAATAGTGATACTGGCTATTTTGATATTATGTCGTTTAAACAGTATCTGTTTAAAGAGACTGAAATGAGCCATAGTACCGTACGCGAATATGTGGTGCGGCTGCGTCGACTGGATGAGTTGTTAAGTGAAATGCAATTTCCGCTCGCTGAATTGGAGATTGAAAAAATTCAGGCTCAGATGCAGGATAAAATGATCGACTCTGCCTTTAGTAATTACAATATTGCGTTGCGTAAATATGCGCAATTCCTGGGCTGGCGGGCTGGTCACTCAGCATAAGGTTGCTATGGATAGAAACTAAATTATTTCACAGTTATTAGATAAATAAAGCCTTAGAGGCTGTCGTCACAAGATTTCAGCCCAGATAGCAATAAATCGAATCTGGATGTTTGCCAGAAAGGAGGACGCTCTTTTGGCAAATCGAGTCGCAATCCCTCTCCACTGCTTAATTTTCGCAAAGACATTCTCAACAACATGGCGGTTTTTATAGAGAGCACTATCAAACTTTCGATAATGCTTTCTATGTTTTCGTGGTGGAATGACAGGCTGCATCCCTTGTTCTTCGGCTTGTTTAATGATTGAATCGCTATCATAGCCCCGGTCGGCCAGTAAATAATCTGCGGTTAACTCCTTGAGCAAGTCTGGAGCGACTGTACAGTCAGCAACAGTGCCAGACGTTAAAGTTGCTCTGAGTGGCATACCGTGTGCGTCTACGGCCAGGTGTAGCTTGCTGTTGAGCCCCCTTTTGTAAGGCCCATTTCATCATTCCCACCTACAGCTCCAGTGCCATGAAGGTGAACTTTTATATGAGTTGCATCAATCATCAACCATTCCATATCTGCTTCGCAGGTAAGATTTTCAAGAATCGATGCCCATACACCTTTATTTTTCCAACGGCAAAAGCGACGGTGGGTATTTTTCCAACAACCGTAATCAGGAGGCAGATCTCTCCATGGAGAGCCTGTTCTTAAGATCCAGAATACTGTATTAATAAACAATCGGTTATCCTTTGCGACGCCGCCCCATTTGCCTTTTCTACCAGGAAGTAAGGACTCGATTCTTTCCCAGGAGCGATCAGAAATGTCGTGTCGACGATGTGCTAATAAAGCTAATTTTTTCATTTTAAAATAATATCATAGCCTTACATCTTGTGACGACAGCCCCTAGCAAATCGCTAAGGCTTTATTGTTGGCAATGAAAAATTATTCTAGTGTCATTAAACTGGCATTGCCGCCGGCCGCCGCAGTATTGACACTGACAGCTCGTTCATGGACTAAACGCTCAAGGAATAACTGCTGGTCTCCGGATCGATATCCTTGCACGGAAATAATTGGCCCGTCACGCTCAGCCACTGCTTGACAAACAATTTGTAACTGATGGCGATCGCCATGAAAAATAACCCCATCAAATTGGCAGTCGGTTAGTTGCCAATTATCAGTTAGCCTGATCATCTGGTTGACTAAAGCAGGCAACTCTGCCTGCAATTGCTGCTGGATGGCATTATTTGGCCATAGCACCTGACATCCCATCGCTAACACTGCTGCCAGCTGGATCACTGCATCCGCTTCTGTTTCCGCCAGACACAAAATCCGCCCGCGTGGCACTAGCCTATAACTATTATGCTCTCCGGTTGGGCCGGGCAGCTGATGGCAGATGCCGGTTGCGGTCAATGGCTGATAGTGGTCAATAATAGCAGCAGCTGTTGCGTGATGGTGGTTGGTTGCCCAATCACAGAAGGCAGCAAAGGGCGTTAATGGCTGCAATGAAGGTTGGCCATGTTTTACTGGATAGCGATTATCTGGTGGCGTAAGCAGTTTATCCATGATGGTAGCTGGCCTTTGGCTGAGCAATCGATAGAGATAAAGCGGGCCACCGGCTTTTGGCCCGGTACCCGATAGTCCTTCTCCGCCAAAGGGTTGTACCCCAACTACCGCACCGACCATATTGCGGTTAACGTAAATATTACCTACTTTGGCCGTCTGGCAAACGTCGGCGATAGTTTCATCAATACGGCTATGCAGTCCTAAAGTTAAGCCATAACCTGAGTCATTAATTTGTTTGATCAGGCTGGTTAGTTGATGGCGCTTAAAGCGTAAAATATGTAGTACCGGGCCAAAAATTTCATTTTTCAGTTCATTAAAATGGTCAATTTCAATTAAGGTGGGTCGGACAAAGGTGCCTTGTTGCCATTGATTATCATGCTGTTGGCTAGTTTGCTCAGCCTGATACAGGGTTTTCCCTGCTTGACGCATCTGGGCAATGTGCTGTTCGATATTCTGCTGTGCTTCGCTATCAATGACCGGGCCAATATCGGTTGCCAGCTGGCTAGGATCACCGATTCGGTATTCGGCCATCGCGCCTTTTAACATCGTCAGTGTGCGTTCAGCGACCTCTTGCTGGATACAAAGAATACGTAGGGCAGAGCAGCGTTGACCGGCACTATCGAAGGCTGAAATGATAACGTCATTGACAACTTGCTCCGTCAGTGCGGATGAGTCAACAATTATGGCATTTAAGCCGCCGGTTTCGGCAATCAGTGGAATGGGTTGTTGCTGAGCATTGAGTCGGCCGGCAAGATTATGCTGGATCAGTTTGGCCACCTGGGTTGAACCTGTAAACATCACACCGTCCGTCCGCTTGTCACTGATCAGTTTGCTACCCACTTGCTCGCCGCTACCGGGCAGCAGCTGGAGAACATCGCGGGGGATGCCCGCCTGGTGCAGTAACTCAACCGCTAGCATGGCAATAATCGGTGTTTGCTCTGCCGGTTTGGCCAATACGCTATTACCGCTCGCTAAAGCGGCAGCGATTTGGCCGCTAAAAATCGCCAGTGGAAAATTCCACGGACTAATGCAAACCACCACACCCAGTGGTGAATAGCTTTCATTATTGAAATTTTCACTGATCTGTGCGGTGTAGTAACGCAAAAAATCGATCGCTTCGCGCACTTCAGCAATGGCATTACTAAAGGTTTTGCCGGCTTCACGGATCAATACGCCAATTAAACGGGAGAATTGCTGCTCCATCAGGCTCGCCGCTTGTTGCAAAATGGCCGCTCGTTCTATGACGGGAATCGTCGCCCAGCGAGTAGCTGCGTCGGTAGCAATTTCCAACGCATGCTCGACGTCGGTTAGGCTTGCTTCATGGACATAGCCGACGATATCGTCAAAATTAGCCGGATTAGTGATCGGCTGTCGCGCTGAAATTTCAGCCGGCGAGGGCGGTTCTCCAGCCAGTAACGGTTTAACCTGATAACAGAGTGGGGTGGTCAGTAGGGTCTGCGCCAGTGCCGCCAAATGATGTTCGTTAGTCAAATCAATACCAATAGCATTGAGGCGTTTGCTGCCATATAACGCACGGGGCAGTGGGATTTGTGGATGTGGCAAACCCAGTTGGCCTGTCGTTTCAGCCGCCGCCAGCACTTGTTGCACTGGATCGGCTACCAGTTTATCTAATGGAATATTAGGATCGGCAATCTGATTAACGAATGACGTATTTGCGCCATTTTCCAGTAAGCGGCGCACCAGGTAAGCCAACAAGGTTTGATGACTACCGACTGGCGCATAAATACGACAGGGACGATTAAGTTTACCTTCGGCGATGGCGCCGACAACTTGTTGATATAGCCCTTCGCCCATGCCATGTAAACATTGAAATTCATATTGGCCAGGATAATAATTTTCACCAGCCATATAATAAATCGTGGCTAAGGTATGGGCGTTATGGGTGGCAAATTGGGGATAAATCACATTGGGCACCGACAGCAATTTACGCGCACAAGCCAGATAACTGACATCAGTATAAATTTTTCTGCTATAGACCGGGTAACCTTCAAGACCATCTATTTGAGCGCGTTTAATTTCACTATCCCAATAAGCGCCTTTTACCAGTCGGATCATCAAACGGTGCTGACTGCGTTGCGCTAAATCGATAATTTCATCGATAACATAGGGGCAGCGTTTTTGATATGCCTGAATGACAAAGCCAATTCCATCCCAGCCGGCTAGTAGCGGTTCGAAGCACAGCTTTTCTAACAGATCGAGGGAAATTTCCAATCTATCAGCTTCTTCAGCATCAATATTAATGCCAATATCGTAATGACGTGCTTGTAAGGTTAATGTTAACAGACGAGGGTAAAGCTCAGACATCACCCGCTCATGTTGAGCCCGGCAATATCTTGCATCGAGGGCAGAGAGTTTAATGGAAATTCCGGCACTGGCATAAATGCTTTTGCCGTCGGAAGCTTTACCAATAGCATCAATCGCTTGTTGGTAAGCAGCCATGTAGCTTTTGGCATCTTCATCGGTTAAGGCCGCTTCACCTAACATATCATACGAGTAGCTAAAACCTTTATTTTCCATTTTATGCGCATTACTTAATGCTTTTGTGATGGTTTCACCAGTGACAAATTGCTCACCCATTAGCCGCATTGCCATATTCACAGCTTGACGAATAATGGGTTCACCACTTTTACTAATGATCCGGTTAAGAGCACTGGTAAGTTTAGTTTCATGATGGTTGGCAACTAATTTGCCGGTAATTAGCAAACCCCAGGTGGCGGCATTAACAAATAATGATGAACTCTGTCCAATATGTGACTGCCAGTCACCACCACTAATTTTGTCGCGGATCAATATGTCACGGGTAGCGTTATCGGGGATGCGCAGCAGTGCTTCAGCCAGGCACATAAGCGCAATCCCTTCTTGCGACGAGAGAGAAAATTGTTGTAATAGACTCTGGACTAAACCAGAACGGCCAACACTATTTTTTTGCTGGCGTAGATTTTTTGCTAGCTGATAGGCTAGTTGATAAGCCGCTTGTGTCTCAGTTTCTGGTAGCTGTGCTTGTTGCACTAATAGCGGTAATAGCTGTGTTTCAGGTAATCGATAGGCGGCAGTAATTGCTGAGCGTTTTGCGGATTGAGGTAAAATATGCTGTGCAAAATTTAAAAAGGAAGGCTTTCCTGTTTTAGGGCATATTGCGATGTCACTAGATGAATTTTCTTTTTCATTAACTTTGGTAGCCGGGAATTGAACCATAGTTTCCTCATTATCAAAGTGTCTAAGATAATTAAATATTGCCTGTCCTGTTAACTAATCGATCTAAGCTCCAGGCGTTGTAAAGTTGTTTCAATACCTTCTCTGGTTACTTTATCAACAGAAAGAATGACTGCAGTTATGCGGCGACTCATTCTTATTCTTTTGCTGATTGTTAGAAGTCGGTAATTTACCAATATCCTTTATGTTTTAATTTGGTGCAATATTGTTAACTAATGAAAGTTTGAGAAATGTGAAATAAATCTATTTTTGTATTAGGGGCTGTCGTCACAAGATTTCAGCCCAGATAGCAATAAATCGAATCTGGATGCTTGCCAGAAAGGAGGACGCTCTTTTGGCAAATCGAGTCGCAATCCCTCTCCACTGCTTAATTTTCGCAAAGACATTCTCAACAACATGGCGGTTTTTATAGAGAGCACTATCAAACTTTCGATAATGCTTTCTATGTTTTCGTGGTGGAATGACAAGCTGCATCCCTTGTTCTTCGGCTTGTTTAATGATTGAATCGCTATCATAGCCCCGGTCGGCCAGTAAATAATCTGCGGTTAACTCCTTGAGCAAGTCTGGAGCGACTGTACAGTCAGCAACAGTGCCAGACGTTAAAGTTGCTCTGAGTGGCATACCGTGTGCGTCTACGGCCAGGTGTAGCTTGCTGTTGAGCCCCCCTTTTGTAAGGCCCATTTCATCATTCCCACCTACAGCTCCAGTGCCATGAAGGTGGACTTTTATATGAGTTGCATCAATCATCAACCATTCCATATCTGCTTCGCAGGTAAGATTTTCAAGAATCGATGCCCATACACCTTTATTTTTCCAACGGCAAAAGCGACGATGGGTATTTTTCCAACAACCGTAATCAGGAGGCAGATCTCTCCATGGAGAGCCTGTTCTTAAGATCCAGAATACTGCATTAATAAACAATCGGTTATCCTTTGCGACGCCGCCCCATTTGCCTTTTCTACCAGGAAGTAAGGACTCGATTCTTTCCCAGGAGCGATCAGAAATGTCGTGTCGACGATGTGCTAATAAAGCTAATTTTTTCATTTTAAAATAATATCATAGCCTTACATCTTGTGACGACAGCCCCTAATTAAAATAGATTTTATTATAAGTATTGTTATATCTTGCTGAAACATAAATAAATAAATAAATAAATAAATAAATATTAAATTAATTAATGTTATAATTATTTAACTAAATATATCACCAAACAAATTAACATTTGTGGCTAGTTTTCTGATTATTGGCTCAATAACTGTTAATTTTTTGTTATTTTATGGTTTATTTATTGAGTTAATTATATTTTTATCAAAATAAAATTTTAGGAAGAATAGGAAAATAAAAGGTCAGTTTATGCGTTAAAAATAAGTCTAATTTTCGTTAATTCAAAATTATAACTTACATGCCTGCATACTCTAACAAAACTAAAAAAGAGAAAAACGATGGTGAGGGACAGATGACCTTAAGCTACCCAATGATAATTATGTTTGTGATTTATATTTTTGTGATGTTGTTAATCGGTTGTTGGGCCTATCGCTCAACAACCAGTTTTGATGATTACATTTTAGGCGGACGTCGTTTAGGTGGGGTAGTAACGGCGCTTTCTGCTGGTGCATCAGATATGAGCGGTTGGTTATTAATGGGATTACCGGGCGCTATTTTTCTAAGCGGAATAGCGGAAAGCTGGATTGCGATCGGATTATCTTTAGGCGCTTATTTAAATTGGCGATTAGTCGCTGGGCGATTACGCGTGCAAACCGAAAATAATCATAATTCCCTGACATTACCTGACTATTTTACCAGCCGCTTTGAAGATAAAAGTAAAATGTTGCGTATCGTTTCGGCCTTGGTGATCTTGGTTTTTTTTACTATCTATTGTGCTTCCGGTGTAGTTGCCGGCGGATTACTGTTTGAAAATACTTTTGGCATAACCTATCAGCAAGCGATGTGGTTAGGTGCATTAGCCACCATTATTTATACTTTCTTGGGCGGTTTTCTAGCCGTTAGCTGGACGGATACGGTACAAGCCACTTTGATGATTTTTGCCTTATTATTAACACCAATCATGGTGATTTTTGCTGTCGGTGGCTTGGACAGCGCGGTAACATTCATTAACAATAAAGATCCCGCATATCTAGATATGTTTAAAGGATTAAATTTTATTGCCATTATCTCTTTACTGGGATGGGGCTTAGGCTACTTTGGCCAACCGCATATATTAGCACGTTTTATGGCAGCTGAATCAGCGCAAACCATTAACCGGGCACGGCGTATTAGTGTGACCTGGATGGTACTCTGTTTAGCAGGCACGATTGCGGTTGGTTTTTTTGCCATTGCTTATTTTGATCTGCATCCCGCCGTTGCCGGTGCGGTTATGGCTAATCCTGAGCGGGTATTTATGGAATTAGCCATTATTTTATTTAATCCTTGGCTGGCCGGGATATTGTTATCAGCCATTTTAGCTGCTGTGATGAGTACCTTAAGTTGTCAATTATTGGTTTGTTCCAGTGCGTTGACTGAAGATCTCTATAAACCGTTTATCAGACCTAAAGCTCGCCAGCGAGAGTTAGTTTGGGTTGGTCGTGCCATGGTGTTAGTGGTGGCGGCAATGGCTATTTTTATTGCTCGTGATCCCAATAATAAAGTATTGGTTTTGGTTAGCAACGCCTGGGCGGGCTTTGGTGCGGCCTTTGGTCCAGTGATCTTAATTTCTGTCTTGTGGCAACGTATGAATCGCTATGGTGCTTTAGCCGGTATGCTGGTCGGTGCCTTAACGGCATTGATATGGATGCAATATAAGTGGTTTGGTTTATATGAAATTATTCCCGGTTTTATTTTTGCCTCAATCGCCATTGTTGTCGTTAGCCTGTTAACTACCGCACCTAGCCAGAGCGCCGTGAAACGCTTTATTACAGCGGAAGCTGAGTATAAAGCCAGGCAATAAGTCGCAACTAATAGACGCGCTAAATTTATCGCTTTGCTAGCTAATGCATCGATGTTGTTATATAACCCGATCAATAGTAATGATTTCATGGCTTGATGTATAAGAAATTAATACCCAAAACGGTTAAATATTAATCAATCTGGGTGTTTTTAAGATTGAAATGGAAATATGTACTCAACCAATCGTCATAAATTGATTTTGAGGTACACCATAACGCTCTAGTAAGGCGTTTTCTTGATATAAGTCACCCTAATGGTAGCGCTTTTTGATTTGATGGCCTTAGAATGCGATACAGGCGGTTTTGGTGTTGATGGATTTATTGAAACTGGAAGACGGTGACAAGTCGTCGCCGGAGGCGACCATCTTGGGATCCGTATTGATGCTGCAGACGTTTCTTTAACCTTACATAAGCCAACGCAAACGACGATTCGTAATATATTAAGGGGCAAAGTAATGGAGTGCATTGATGACATCGAGTAAGTAGATGTTAAGTTAGCAATAGATAGCCACTTTATCTGGGCCAGGATCACGCGTTGGGCAAGAGATGAGCTAGAAATAAAGCCGGGTAAATGGGTTTATGCCCAAATCAAGAGTCTATCGCTAACTCGGCGGCTTTAATTCTAATGATGATGCAATATTTGCGAACAAAGATTGTTAGTCAGTTGTGCAAATAGCTTTACAGCCTTTATAACACATATTTTTCGATCACTTGAGCGATCCCTGGCGCGCTATTTTGATCGGTAATTATATCAGCATGTTTTTTCACCTCATCACAGCTATTACCCATTGCAACGCCGAGACCTGCGGCAGTTAGCATGCTGACATCATTGAAATTATCACCAAAAGCTATCACATCTTTCATCGTCAAACCTTGTGATTCGACCCAACGTTGTAAACGCAAACCTTTGCTATTGCCTTTTTTAGCAATATCAACTTGATCAAACCATGACCACTCGCAAGCAAGCTCCAGCTCTTGTTGAATAGTTTGGCTAAAAGTACGTAATTTTTCGATATCAGGCGTACAAGTGGCAAATTTCCAAATAGCCGTAACCTGTTGGATTGCTGTATTAAAATTGTCAATTTTATGGATATTGGGACGTTGATTTTCAGGTAAAGAATCTGCCCATTTCAATGTTCGTTCAATATCATCATTATGTTGTTGATATAGCATGGCGTCATCAACATACATCAAGTGGTTGATATCCGTACCTTGTAAATAGGCAACCACCTTAGTCGCTTCTGCTGCTGATAACGGATCCGATTCCAGCACTTTTTTAGCATGATAGTCATAGAGATAAGTACCATTGCAACAAATTGCCGGCGTATCCAAATTCAGTGCTTGATAAAATGGGTGAATAGCAACGTGATGGCGGCCGGTAGCAATAATAACTTTGATCCCTTGGCGACGAGCTTGGTTTATAGCTGCTAAAGATTGTGGCAAGATCTGTTTTTGTGGATCCAATAGGGTACCATCGAGATCTAAAGCGATGACGCGATATGACATAAATCAGCCTCATTAAATAGTGATATAGCATTTAATCTAGCTAGTAATTTTAAACAATGTAACTTAGTAAATTATTTATCTTACAGGTGCAACCCGATAAATTTTTCCGAGTCTAATCATATCGAATAATAGTCGTTAACTAAACCAGAAAAAATAAATAATTACCCTAGTGGATAATAAACTAGCAACATAATTGAATATTAATAAGCAGCAAAATTTTTAGCCCATTGAGTTAAGAGATGGCCATTTTTATTAATTTAATGTCAATGTTGTTAATTTTAAATCGATATTTATTGCCTTTTTTAACAATAAATGCTTCTATCTGAACAGCGTATTTTAATATTAGTATTTAAATTTATTATGCTGATGGTTGTTAATTTTAACTGATATTTTGGTTAGATGATAAATTAGATATTAATTTATTATATTTTATAAAAATGGATTATTTATGAATTAAAATTCTTATTATTATTAAATATAACGTTAGAATAATTTAGCTAAGATTTGCTGAAATTATATTTATATCCTATTTAATATATTATTTTATTTGTTATTTGATGGTCATTATTTTTCACATAAAGGCCAATATATTAATTTTTTATTTTATTTATATTTAAGTGAAATATTTTTTTAAGCAAAAAATAGATTAATTAAATTGATATTTTAGTTTTATTGGCATAATAATTTAGCCTACTGTAAGTAATGTTATATAAAAATAGTGTTAATTATTAAAAGTAGAAATTATTTAAGGAATGTATTAAATGAAAAGTAAATTACTATTAGCTCCGTTAGCACTCATGTGTGCTGGCAATATTGCAACTGCATCTGCAAAACCGGAACCACATCATGGTTTTATTTTTGAACCTAAGAGCCGGGCAGTTTTATGTTGGATACATGAAAATAATAATTGTGGCGCTGTTGAATATGATCCTATGTCTATTGCATAGGTATCTACACATTTTTATAAATCACGAGTTTCGCGCCGACAAATAAACAAGTTATTTTTAAGCTCAATTTGATATAATATATAATTCGAAAAAATTGCCAATTAAAACATAAGATATTGAAATTAAAATATATTTTATGTTATCGCACATCTTGTGGATAAAACATTATTTTAGCTATTTTTAGAGCTTTATATGTCCGTGCGAAACTCGTGTAAATTAATGGTATTAATTCCTAGGGGCTGTCGTCACAAGATGTAAGGCTATGATATTATTTTAAAATGAAAAAATTAGCTTTATTAGCACATCGTCGACACGACATTTCTGATCGCTCCTGGGAAAGAATCGAGTCCTTACTTCCTGGTAGAAAAGGCAAATGGGGCGGCGTCGCAAAGGATAACCGATTGTTTATTAATGCAGTATTCTGGATCTTAAGAACAGGCTCTCCATGGAGAGATCTGCCTCCTGATTACGGTTGTTGGAAAAATACCCACCGTCGCTTTTGCCGTTGGAAAAATAAAGGTGTATGGGCATCGATTCTTGAAAATCTTACCTGCGAAGCAGATATGGAATGGTTGATGATTGATGCAACTCATACACGAGTTTCGCACAGGCATATAAAATTCCAGAAATGGCTTAAAAGTAATGATTAATCTGCAAGTTACTAAAACACATAAATTTTATTAAATTACAATAAGTTGCATTTAATTTATAAGGTTTTATCTATTTATATATTATGCTGAATTAAACTTAAAAATAGAGCGTTTTTTTATTGGTGCGAAACTCGTGTCATATAAAAGTCCACCTTCATGGCACTGGAGCTGTAGGTGGGAATGATGAAATGGGCCTTACAAAAGGGGGCTCAACAGCACGCTACACCTGGCCGTAGACGCACACGGTATGCCACTCAGAGCAACTTTAACGTCTGGCACTGTTGCTGACTGTACAGTCGCTCCAGACTTGCTCAAGGAGTTAACCGCAGATTATTTACTGGCCGACCGGGGCTATGATAGCGATTCAATCATTAAACAAGCCGAAGAACAGGGGATGCAGCCTGTCATTCCACCACGAAAACATAGAAAGCATTATCGAAAGTTTGATAGTGCTCTCTATAAAAACCGCCATGTTGTTGAGAATGTCTTTGCGAAAATTAAGCAGTGGAGAGGGATTGCGACTCGATTTGCCAAAAGAGCGTCCTCCTTTCTGGCAAGGATCCAGATTCGATTTATTGCTATCTGGGCTGAAATCTTGTGACGACAGCCCCTAGTATGCATATAACTTATCGACTACCGGGCTCGATGCACGCCTGAATCGTCGACTAGCCATTTTGGTTAAACAACACATGACCGCTGCTACTAGATTAGCTTGCGGCATTAAAGATGTTGCAAGTGCTCAAAAAGAAACTTTTACGACTACACAACCTGTTTGGCGTTTTCTTAGGGGCTGTCGTCACAAGATGTAAGGCTATGATATTATTTTAAAATGAAAAAATTAGCTTTATTAGCACATCGTCGACACGACATTTCTGATCGCTCCTGGGAAAGAATCGAGTCCTTACTTCCTGGTAGAAAAGGCAAATGGGGCGGCGTCGCAAAGGATAACCGATTGTTTATTAATGCAGTATTCTGGATCTTAAGAACAGGCTCTCCATGGAGAGATCTGCCTCCTGATTACGGTTGTTGGAAAAATACCCACCGTCGCTTTTGCCGTTGGAAAAATAAAGGTGTATGGGCATCGATTCTTGAAAATCTTACCTGCGAAGCAGATATGGAATGGTTGATGATTGATGCAACTCATATAAAAGTCCACCTTCATGGCACTGGAGCTGTAGGTGGGAATGATGAAATGGGCCTTACAAAAGGGGGCTCAACAGCACGCTACACCTGGCCGTAGGCCGGAGGAGCGCATGCTACAAGAACGCTTAGCACTGTTGCCGCTGCCGAAAGTCATGCAAGCATTTCCTTTACCGATACATCAGACTCGCCCGATTCCTATGGAGAGCCTACAACATCCTTTGTCCGTCTATCAATCGATTCTGGAGATGCCTATATGAGTCTTCAGTATGAACGCATCGAAAAATTCTGCCAGCAGCTTAAACTGGACAGACTAAGCACAGAGTGGCCAGCTGTAGCGCAGGCAACTATCGACAAGAACGGTACACACGCTGACTTTCTAGAGTCTATTTTACGACTTCAGTATGAAGGACTTACTGAACGTCGGCGTCAAACGATACTCCGTTTATCTGGGCTGCCAGTGATAAAGACGTTGGAGCAGTTTGATTACAAATATGCCAGCGGTGTTCCCCGTAACCAAATACAGGAACTGGCTGGACTGGCTTTCATTGAGCGCCAGGAGAATATCGTGTTGCTAGGTCCGTCTGGTGTCGGGAAGACGCACCTGGCTACTGCCATAAGCTATAGGGCTGCGATGCATGGATTAAGCATCCGTTTTCTAACTGCGGCGGATATGATGTTGCAGCTGCTTACCTCTCATCGACAAGGTGACCTTAAGGGATATCTTACTCGCGTTATCAGTAAACCTAGACTATTGATTATCGATGAAGTTGGCTATTTACCTTTTGGCAAAGAAGAAGCAAATCTGTTCTTCCAGGTGGTGGCAAAGCGATATGAAGCGGGTAGTGTGCTCTTAACCAGTAATCTGTCTTTTGCTCAGTGGTCAAGTACATTTGGTGATGATGAGACGCTAACAGCCGCTATGCTGGATCGATTGCTGCACCATGCACATATCGTACAGATTAGTGGACAAAGTTATCGGTTAAAAGACAAGCTAAAAAGCGGTCAGCTACATAAAAAATTGAAAGCGGAACTGAGCGAGTAAATTAAAGGGAGTGGATCAGTTTTACTTTAGCAAAGTGGATCAGAATTCAATTGGCATTGACATTTTATCCACAAGATGCGCGATAACATAAAATATATTTTAATTTCAACATCTTATGTTTTAATTGGCAATTTTTTCGAATTATATATTATATCGAATTGAGCTTAAAAATAACTTGTTTATTTGTCGGCGCGAAACTCGTGTTCAAATGAAGTATTTTTAGCTCATCTAATGGCTGCATAACGCTTTATGTGTTTGTTGCTTTTCGACTGGGAATGGGCCATCCTGATATTTTCGGTTTATTATTTTAAAATTTTGCTCACGGCTTTCTGATGTTATTTATGACTTAATTATGCGAGACTGATAAAATCTATATAAAGCAAAGCGCTTGGTCAAATAAACTCGGCTTATATGTTGCTTACAGTAAACAATAATGTGAAATTTATATTAAATATTTAATGGCTATATTGATTATATTGCGTTTTTGTTAAAATATTTTTATTAACAAAATAAATATCTTATATATTTATATAATATTGTTTTTTTACTTTTTAACAACAGATTTTTTATAGGGTTTAATTTAATTGGTGATAATCTGAATACTAAATTTAGTTGAATAAGGTTATATTCAATGGCTCTCAACAGTTGTGAAATAATTATCGGTAAATATAAACTTTAGTCACACCGTGATAATTTATAAAAACCTGCAACATAGTGACATTAGTCAGCTGATGAATAAATTTTTTTATTAACCATTTGGCTATTTTTGTCATTATTTAGCAGCAAATCGGATATGATAACTGAGGCTATTTTGTCGAATCATTTCTGAGGAGTTAAGCAATGAAACAGGTGGTGTATGTTGCCAGTCCAGAAAGCAAGCAAATTCATGTTTGGTCAATGGATGAAAAGGGCAAACTGATATTATTGCAACAGTTGACATTACCAGGTGAAGTACAGCCGATGCAGATTAGTCGTGATGGTCGACACCTTTATGTTGGTATCCGTCCTTATTTTGCGATTATTACTTATCTTATTTCAGCTGAAGGAAAACTCAGCCAACAGGCCATTACCGCTATTCCCGCCACCCCAACCCATATTGAAATTGATAATCAGGGTCGTTGGTTATTTATTCCCTCTTACCATCAGGGTAATTTAATGGTGTTACCGGTTGATCAACTGGGGATCGCTCAATCACCAATTCAAGTTATTGGCGATTTAAAACATCCCCATGCATCGGGAGTAAGTTTTGATAATTCACACTTGTTTGTCCCTTGTCTAGGGGAAGATCAGATCCGCGTTTATACTATTAATGACAATGGACATTTAACCGAACAGGTTGCCTATCGGATCAAAACTAATGAAGGCGCAGGGCCCCGCCATCTGGCATTTTCGCCCAACCACAACGCTTTTTATTGTTTAAATGAGCTAGATGCCACCATTAATGTATATTCTGTATTTGAACCTTATCAGCAAAAGCAAAATTGTGGCATTTTAGCTGCCGGAGCGGCATGTAAACCTTGGGCTGCCGATATCCATATTACGCCAAATAGTCGTCATCTTTATGCTAGTGAACGTTCTGCCAGTATAATACGCCACTTCGAGGTGACAGCAGAGGGGTTAGCATTAACGCCGATGGTAGCTTATGCAACCGAAACTCAACCACGTGGCTTCAATATTGATCAAAGCGGTCATTTTTTACTGGCCGCAGGCCAAAAGTCCGATCATATTGCGGTTTATAAAATAGATGCGGTGACTGGCGTGCTAAAAGCATTAGATCGATATCCGGTTGGCAAAGGACCGATGTGGATCACGACCCATATAATTGAAAACTAAATTATTTTTAATTTACAGCTTGATGACTATTTTTTTTATCGCTTGCGTTAACTTAGTCAGCTGTTCAGCGGTAATAATATAGGGTGGCATTAAATAAATTAATTTACCAAATGGCCGGATCCAGACTCCCTCAGCGACAAAATGACGTTGTAATTCAGGCACATTGACGGGGCTTTTCATTTCAATAACACCAATTGCGCCTAAAACTCGCACGTCAGCAACTTGTGGTTGATCTCGCAGTGGGTAGAATTCAGCCATTAATTGAGTTTCAATGTTTTTCACCCATTTTTGCCATGGGCTATTCCTTAGTAATGTTATGCTCGCATCAGCGATCGCGCAGGCTAGTGGATTGCCCATAAAAGTGGGTCCATGCATAAAACAGCCGGCTTTACCTAGGCTGATAATCTCTGCGATAGAACGGCTGGTCAGAGTGGCTGACAGAGTCACATAACCACCGGTTAGCGCTTTACCTAAACATAAAATATCCGGCGCAATGCCGCTGTGTTGACAAGCAAATAATTTGCCGGTACGGCCAAAACCGGTGGCGATTTCATCGGCAATCAGTAAAATATTATAGCGATCGCATAATTCTCTCACTGCCGTCAAATAATTAGGGTGATAAATTCGCATACCGCCCGCTCCCTGAACGATCGGCTCAACGATAATGGCAGCAATTTTGTCGGCCTGTTCGGTTAATATTTTTTGTAATGGGATCAGAGAGTCAGCTTGCCATTGTTGATAAAAACCGCATTGAGGCGCTTGCACGAAAATATGTTCGGGTAGATAGCCGCGATAAAGACTATGCATCGAGTTTTCCGGATCGCAAACTGACATAGCACCAAAGGTATCACCATGATATCCTTGTTGTAAGGCAATAAACTGGTGGCGCGCTTCGCCTCGTGCCTGCCAATATTGTAATCCCATTTTTAATGCCACCTCGACCGCAACTGAGCCGGAATCAGCCAGAAAAATACACTCTAATTTATCATCAGTTATATCGATTAATTGTCGGCACAAAGCAGTCGCTGCCAGATGTGTGATGCCGCCAAACATTACATGGGACATTTTCGTTAATTGCTCTGTAGCGGCTTGATTGAGTACGGGATGATTATAGCCGTGAATTGCTGCCCACCAGGAAGCCATACCATCAATCAATTTTCTGCCATCAGCTAATTCAAGTTCGACACCTGAAGCGCGCACGACAGGATAAGCCGGTATTGGTTTGGTCATTGACGTGTATGGGTGCCAAATATGTTTCGCATCAAAATTAAGATCGTCGATTTTCATTATCCATGGTCAACTAATTATATTTATTTTAGTTGACATGATAACGCAGTTATTTAAACTGGCAATACTTTTTGTTTCAGAAGAGAGAATGGTGAAGATGGAAAAACTATGGACACTTAGCCAGGCACAAGCACTATTTGATTTACCTTTTTTTGCATTACTTTTTCAAGCTCAGCAAGTTCATCGTCAACATTTTGATCCGCAACAGATCCAGATTAGTACTTTACTCTCCATTAAAACCGGCGCCTGCCCGGAAGATTGCAAATATTGCCCACAAAGTGCTCGTTATAAAACCGGATTAAAAGCCGAGCGACTATTAGAAGTCCAGCAAGTGATCGAATCGGCTAAACAAGCCAAAAAAGCCGGTTCAACCCGTTTTTGTATGGGGGCTGCCTGGCGCAATCTCCATGAACGCGATATGCCTTATCTCGAAACCATGGTGAAAGAAGTCAAAGCGTTAGGCCTAGAAACCTGCATGACACTGGGTAAATTAAATGATCAGCAAGCACACCGGTTAGCGGAGGCTGGACTTGATTATTACAATCACAATTTAGACACCTCACCTGAATTTTATGGCAGCATTATTACCACTCGAACCTATCAAGAAAGGCTGGATACGATTGATGTAGTTCGTCAGGCAGGCATGAAGGTATGCTCTGGTGGAATTGTTGGTTTAGGTGAAAAGGTGACTGATCGGGCGGCGCTATTGGTTCAATTAGCTAATTTACCGCAGGCTCCTGAAAGTGTGCCGATTAATATGCTAATAAAAATAAAAGGCACGCCCCTTGAAGATAATGAAGATGTCGATCCTTTTGACTTTGTTCGCACCATCGCTGTTGCCCGTATTATGATGCCAACCGCCTTTGTCCGGCTTTCTGCTGGCCGTGAACAGATGAATGAACAGATGCAAGCACTCTGTTTTATGGCCGGGGCTAACTCCCTCTTTTATGGCTGTAAGTTATTGACGGCCGCTAATCCCAAAGAAGATAAAGATCAGCAACTTTTTCGCAAGCTAAATATTAATCCTCAACCGATTGCAACCGCCTTGACTCACCACCAGCAAATTGAGCGGCTGCAAGAAGCTGTGATGCAAGTGGATACGGAACAGTTTTATAACGCGGCACTATAATGAATTGGTCAACATTTTTAACTCGTCAACTTGATATACGCAAGCAGCAAGCATTGTGGCGGCAGCGGCAGCTAATAAAAAAAAATGATGCGTGTACGCTAATCTTTGAACAACAGCAGTATGTCAATTTTTCAAGTAATGATTATCTGGGATTAAGTCATCATGCGGCAATTATTAAAGCCTGGCAAACAGGATTAGGCCAATATGGAGCAGGTAGTGGAAGCTCTGGTCATGTTATCGGTTTTAATTGCGCTCACGCCCAATTAGAGCAACAGCTTGCCGATTGGTTAGGTTACCCCCGTGCTTTGTTATTTATTTCCGGCTATGCGGCAAATCAAAGTGTAATAACGGCCTTAATGAACAAAAATGATCATATTGTGGCCGATAAACTCAGTCATGCATCCTTACTGGAAGCCGCGATGTTATCGCCAGCTAGATTACAACGTTTTGCCCACAATCAACCTGACGCCTTAAGGCATCTTTTGGCGACCAATCATAATGGTAAAACACTGGTTGCCACTGAAGGTATATTTAGTATGGATGGCGATAGTGCCCCTTTAGCTCAATTGCATGCAGTGACGCGGCAAGCGCAGGCGTGGTTATTAGTGGACGATGCCCATGGTATTGGCGTAAGAGGCCATGAAGGCAGAGGTAGTTGTTATCTACTACATAAGATAAAGCCTGAACTGCTGGTGGTGACATTTGGTAAAGCTTTTGGTCTTAGTGGTGCGGCATTGCTTTGTGATGAAAACACCGCTGACTATTTTCTGCAATATGCTCGCCATTTGATTTATAGTACTTCAATGCCTCCGGCTCAAGCAGTGGCACTAACTGAGGCGGTTAGACAAATTCGTCAAGCAGATGAATTAAGAGCCAATTTACAGCGCAATATCGATTATTTTCGTCAATTAGCCAACCACTATCAATTGCCACTATTAAATTCAGCTAGCGCAATTCAGCCACTCATTGTTGGTAGTAATCAACGCTGTTTACAGTTATCTCAATTTTTACGCCAGCAAGGATTTTGGGTGCAAGCTATTCGGCCGCCAACGGTACCAGCGGGTAGTGCAAGATTAAGGATCACCTTAATGGCAAATCATCAATTAGCCGATATTGCACAGTTAATGGAAACATTAAATGACTTCTTTAACAACGACGTCGATGAATAAGCAAGCGATTGCTCATGCTTTTGGGCGGGCGGCCAAAAATTACGACAATATTGCATTATTTCAACAACAAAGTGGCCAACATCTGTTTGATTACTTATCTGCAATACCTGGTAAAAAAGTGCTGGATGCTGGCTGTGGTACCGGCTATTTCAGTGCGCAGTGGCAGTTAGCCGGAAAACGGGTTATTGCCCTCGATCTGTCTGCATCAATGTTAGCCATTGCTCAACAAAAGCAAGCGGCTATGAGCTATATCCAGGCCGATATGGAGAGGTTACCACTGGCCGATGAAAGTGTTGATCTCTGTTTTAGTCATCTTGCTATTCAGTGGTGTAGTAATTTATCTACCCCATTAAGTGAGTTATATCGTGTTACTAAAAAGGGTGGGGTCGTTGCTTTTTCTACTTTAGTCGATGGCTCATTACAAGAGCTACAACAGTGTTGGCAAAAAGTTGATAATAACCGGCACATTAATTCTTTTATGACTTTTGAACAAATTAAGCAGGCTTGTCGTGATTGGCCGCATAGTTTAGAACAGCATTGCTGGCATTTAACTTACCCTACATTTGCTTGTTTACTTCAATCTATAAAGGGTATTGGCGCGACTTATCTAACGGATGGGCGTCAGCAGCAGGGTCTAATGACAAAAAACCAGTTAGCTAAACTGGTTGATCATTATCCTCATATTAATCAGCAATTTCCTTTAACTTATCAACTGGTTTATGGAATGTTATATCGTGAATAGATGTTTTTTTGTAACCGGAACTGACACAGATGTGGGTAAGACTGTCGTCAGCTGTGCGCTGCTACAAGCAGCTGCCGATCAGGGTTATCAAACAGCGGGCTATAAACCGGTAGCCTCAGGCAGTGAACAGTTAACCGTTGGCTTAAGAAATTTAGATGCTCAGTTATTAAGAAAAAATAGTAGCGTGAAACTGAATTACCATGATGTTAATCCGATCGTTTTTGCTCAAGCAACGTCACCCCATATTGCTAGTCAACTAACAGGGGAGCTTATCGATTGGCAGATAATGCATACAGGATTAAATAAATTAACACAATCTGCTGACTGGATTATCGTCGAAGGTGCTGGTGGATGGTATACACCGCTTTGTGCTGAGCACACTTTGGCTGATTGGGTTATACAACAGCAATTGCCAGTGATATTAACAGTTGGCATTAAATTGGGTTGTATTAACCATGCAATATTAACCGCACAGGCCATTGAGCAAAGTGGCTTATTATTGGCAGGCTGGGTGGCTAATGAAATTGTTTTACCGGGTCAATATCAGCAGGATTATTTGTTAACATTACAGCAACGGCTGTCAGCACCATGTTTAGGCGTTATTCCGCATTTGCCGAATTGGCAATCTCATTCGATTGGCAAATTTGTCAATTTATGTATAAGAAATTAATACCCAAAACGGTTAAATATTAATCAATCTGGGTGTTTTTAAGATTGAAATGGAAATATGTACTCAACCAATCGTCATAAATCGATTTTGAGGTACACCATAACGCTCTATAAGGCGTTTTCTTGATATAAGTAACCCACAATGGTAGCGCTTTTTGATTTGATGGCCTTAGAATGCGATACAGGCGGTTTTGGTGTTGATGGATTTATTGAAACTGGAAGACGGTGACAAGTCGTCGCCGGAGGCGACCATCTTGAGTTATCCACTATTCCTGTGGATAACCTTGTGTATTAGATCTAGAAAAGTTACGCTAACCGAGATGGGATAAGGCTTGGCGGGCAGTTGATGCCATTCTCCGCTCTGAAGTAAAATTTTATAAATATTAACATGTTATATAAAATCAAGTCTGAAATGATATATAAAAAAGTTTTACATTGGCTGATTAGCATAAAATATAATTCAAGGTAAAAAAAGCTTGGGGATAACTAAGTTATTAAAATAATAAATATATGTAAATAATTGGTTGTGGATGAAACTGGGTTTTTATTTCTGCTGTCATTGAAACTGTTTTTTTATCCAGTATGATAAAGAAATATTTTTAGTAGAGAGGGTTAGATGAGTAAAGTCTTCAAATTGCATGCTGAATTTCAACCTGCCGGTGATCAGCCTGCAGCGATAAAGAAATTAATCGAAGGTCTTAATGATGGATTGGCTCATCAAACCTTACTTGGTGTCACCGGATCGGGTAAAACATTCACTATCGCTAACGTTATTGAGCAGGTTAACCGCCCGGTAATGGTAATGGCTCACAATAAGACGTTGGCTGCACAATTATATAGTGAGATGAAGGCTTTTTTCCCTGACAATGCGGTGGAATATTTTGTTTCTTATTATGATTATTATCAACCAGAAGCGTATGTTCCAAGCTCCGATACCTTTATTGAAAAAGATGCTTCTATTAACGAACATATTGAACAGATGCGACTCTCTGCCACTAAAGCACTGCTTGAAAGACGTGATGTTATTGTTGTTGCTTCGGTATCAGCGATTTATGGTTTAGGTGATCCTGATAGCTATCTAAAAATGATGCTTAATTTAACCAAAGGTATGATTATTGCTCAGCGAGCTATCTTACGCCGCCTGGCTGATTTGCAATATAGCCGCAATGATCAAGCATTTCAGCGAGGAACATTTAGAGTTAGGGGGGAAGTGATTGATATTTTTCCTGCCGAATCAGATCAATATGCGTTACGAGTTGAATTATTTGATGAGGAAGTAGAACGGCTAGCGCTTTTTGATCCCTTAACCGGACAGATCCAACATAATGTACCGCGATTTACCATTTATCCTAAAACCCACTATGTAACTCCACGTGAGCGTATCCTTGAAGCCATGGAGCAGATTAAAACTGAATTGGCACAAAGACGTAAATTACTACTGGAAAATAGTAAACTTGTTGAAGAGCAGCGGTTAACACAGCGTACCCAGTTTGATTTAGAGATGATGAATGAATTGGGTTATTGTTCTGGTATTGAAAATTATTCACGTTATCTTTCTGGCCGTGCAACCGGTGAACCAGCACCAACGTTGTTTGACTATTTACCCACAGATGGTTTATTAGTTATTGATGAATCGCATGTCACCATCTCACAGATTGGCGGTATGTATCGTGGTGATCGCTCGCGTAAAGAGACATTGGTAGAATATGGTTTTCGCTTACCTTCTGCGTTGGATAATCGCCCATTACGTTTTGAGGAATTTGAAGCACTTTCCCCACAAACAATTTATATTTCTGCCACGCCAGGTAAGTATGAATTGGAAAAATCGGCAAATGAAATTATTGAGCAAGTTGTCCGGCCAACTGGCTTACTCGATCCCGAAATTGAAGTTCGTCCGGTAGCCACTCAGGTTGATGATCTGTTATCTGAAATCAATTTGCGTACAGCGGTAAATGAACGGGTGCTAGTAACAACGTTAACCAAAAGAATGGCAGAAGATTTGACCGATTATCTGCAAGAGCATGATATAAAGGTTCGTTATTTGCATTCAGATATTGATACTGTTGAACGGGTCGAAATTATTCGTGATTTGCGATTAGGCTTATTTGATGTTTTAGTGGGCATCAACCTGTTGCGTGAAGGGTTGGACATGCCAGAGGTATCACTAGTTGCTATCTTAGACGCAGATAAAGAAGGATTTTTACGTTCAGAGCGTTCATTAATTCAAACGATTGGGCGTGCAGCGCGTAACCTGAAAGGTAAAGCTATTTTATATGGCGATAAGGTTACTGATTCAATGGCAAAAGCGATTAAAGAAACGGAACGTCGTCGCGAAAAGCAAATCGCCTTTAATCAACAGCATGGTATTGTGCCTAAAGGTTTAAATAAAAAAGTTGGCGATATTTTACAAGTCGGTGTACCAGTATCGGCAAAAGGTAAACATAAACAACCGCAAGTATCACCGATTATCGAAGATTATCAGAAACTTTCGACCAAAGAATTGGAGTTTAAAATTCAGGCGTTAGAAGCGCAAATGTATCGTTTTGCACAAGATCTTGAATTTGAACAAGCAGCCAGTTTACGCGATCAAATTCAATTGCTACGTGAACAGTTTATTGCTAATTCTTAAAGCATTAGACAATTTTTATCCGCAGTGCGGCGCAACCACGCCCTCTAAGCATAGGTATCTACACATATTTAGTCGTCCCTAGGGGCTGTCGTCACAAGATGTAAGGCTATGATATTATTTTAAAATGAAAAAATTAGCTTTATTAGCACATCGTCGACACGACATTTCTGATCGCTCCTGGGAAAGAATCGAGTCCTTACTTCCTGGTAGAAAAGGCAAATGGGGCGGCGTCGCAAAGGATAACCGATTGTTTATTAATGCAGTATTCTGGATCTTAAGAACAGGCTCTCCATGGAGAGATCTGCCTCCTGATTACGGTTGTTGGAAAAATACCCATCGTCGCTTTTGCCGTTGG
The DNA here is from genome assembly GCA_032883995.1 of Coronaproctus castanopsis. Taxonomy (NCBI): domain Eukaryota; kingdom Metazoa; phylum Arthropoda; class Insecta; order Hemiptera; family Monophlebidae; genus Coronaproctus; species Coronaproctus castanopsis. Next base: position 2,580,730 of record JAOQIE010000004.1, on the reverse strand, counting down.
AAAAATAAAGGTGTATGGGCATCGATTCTTGAAAATCTTACCTGCGAAGCAGATATGGAATGGTTGATGATTGATGCAACTCATATAAAAGTCCACCTTCATGGCACTGGAGCTGTAGGTGGGAATGATGAAATGGGCCTTACAAAAGGGGGCTCAACAGCAAGCTACACCTGGCCGTAGACGCACACGGTATGCCACTCAGAGCAACTTTAACGTCTGGCACTGTTGCTGACTGTACAGTCGCTCCAGACTTGCTCAAGGAGTTAACCGCAGATTATTTACTGGCCGACCGGGGCTATGATAGCGATTCAATCATTAAACAAGCCGAAGAACAAGGGATGCAGCCTGTCATTCCACCACGAAAACATAGAAAGCATTATCGAAAGTTTGATAGTGCTCTCTATAAAAACCGCCATGTTGTTGAGAATGTCTTTGCGAAAATTAAGCAGTGGAGAGGGATTGCGACTCGATTTGCCAAAAGAGCGTCCTCCTTTCTGGCAAGCATCCAGATTCGATTTATTGCTATCTGGGCTGAAATCTTGTGACGACAGCCCCTAATATTGTGCTAGGGGCTGTCGTCACAAGATGTAAGGCTATGATATTATTTTAAAATGAAAAAATTAGCTTTATTAGCACATCGTCGACACGACATTTCTGATCGCTCCTGGGAAAGAATCGAGTCCTTACTTCCTGGTAGAAAGGGCAAATGGGGCGGCGTCGCAAAGGATAACCGATTGTTTATTAATGCAGTATTCTGGATCTTAAGAACAGGCTCTCCATGGAGAGATCTGCCTCCTGATTACGGTTGTTGGAAAAATACCCACCGTCGCGTTTGCCGTTGAAAAAATAAAGGTGTATGGGCATCGATTCTTGAAAATCTTACCTGCGAAGCAGATATGGAATGGTTGATGATTGATGCAACTCATATAAAAGTCCACCTTCATGGCACTGGAGCTGTAGGTGGGAATGATGAAATGGGCCTTACAAAAGGGGGCTCAACAGCAAGCTACACCTGGCCGTAGACGCACACGGTATGCCACTCAGAGCAACTTTAACGTCTGGCACTGTTGTTGACTGTACAGTCGCTCCAGACTTGCTCAAGCCGAAGAACAAGGGATGCAGCCTGTCATTCCACCACGAAAACATAGAAAGCATTATCGAAAGTTTGATAGTGCTCTCTATAAAAACCGCCATGTTGTTGAGAATGTCTCACGAGTTTCGCGCCGACAAATAAACAAGTTATTTTTAAGCTCAATTCGATATAATATATAATTCGAAAAAATTGCCAATTAAAACATAAGATATTGAAATTAAAATATATTTTATGTTATCGCACATCTTGTGGATAAAACATTATTTTAGCTATTTTTAGAGCTTTATATGTCAGTGCGAAACTCGTGTGTCTTTGCGAAAATTAAGCAGTGGAGAGGGATTGCGACTCGATTTGCCAAAAGAGCGTCCTCCTTTCTGGCAAGCATCCAGATTCGATTTATTGCTATCTGGGCTGAAATCTTGTGACGACAGCCCCTAGGGGCTGTCGTCACAAGATGTAAGGCTATGATATTATTTTAAAATGAAAAAATTAGCTTTATTAGCACATCGTCGACACGACATTTCTGATCGCTCCTGGGAAAGAATCGAGTCCTTACTTCCTGGTAGAAAAGGCAAATGGGGCGGCGTCGCAAAGGATAACCGATTGTTTATTAATGCAGTATTCTGGATCTTAAGAACAGGCTCTCCATGGAGAGATCTGCCTCCTGATTACGGTTGTTGGAAAAATACCCATCGTCGCTTTTGCCGTTGGAAAAATAAAGGTGTATGGGCATCGATTCTTGAAAATCTTACCTGCGAAGCAGATATGGAATGGTTGATGATTGATGCAACTCATATAAAAGTCCACCTTCATGGCACTGGAGCTGTAGGTGGGAATGATGAAATGGGCCTTACAAAAGGGGGCTCAACAGCAAGCTACACCTGGCCGTAGACGCACACGGTATGCCACTCAGAGCAACTTTAACGTCTGGCACTGTTGCTGACTGTACAGTCGCTCCAGACTTGCTCAAGGAGTTAACCGCAGATTATTTACTGGCCGACCGGGGCTATGATAGCGATTCAATCATTAAACAAGCCGAAGAACAAGGGATGCAGCCTGTCATTCCACCACGAAAACATAGAAAGCATTATCGAAAGTTTGATAGTGCTCTCTATAAAAACCGCCATGTTGTTGAGAATGTCTTTGCGAAAATTAAGCAGTGGAGAGGGATTGCGACTCGATTTGCCAAAAGAGCGTCCTCCTTTCTGGCAAGCATCCAGATTCGATTTATTGCTATCTGGGCTGAAATCTTGTGACGACAGCCCCTAATATTGTGCTAGGGGCTGTCGTCACAAGATGTAAGGCTATGATATTATTTTAAAATGAAAAAATTAGCTTTATTAGCACATCGTCGACACGACATTTCTGATCGCTCCTGGGAAAGAATCGAGTCCTTACTTCCTGGTAGAAAGGGCAAATGGGGCGGCGTCGCAAAGGATAACCGATTGTTTATTAATGCAGTATTCTGGATCTTAAGAACAGGCTCTCCATGGAGAGATCTGCCTCCTGATTACGGTTGTTGGAAAAATACCCACCGTCGCGTTTGCCGTTGAAAAAATAAAGGTGTATGGGCATCGATTCTTGAAAATCTTACCTGCGAAGCAGATATGGAATGGTTGATGATTGATGCAACTCATATAAAAGTCCACCTTCATGGCACTGGAGCTGTAGGTGGGAATGATGAAATGGGCCTTACAAAAGGGGGCTCAACAGCAAGCTACACCTGGCCGTAGACGCACACGGTATGCCACTCAGAGCAACTTTAACGTCTGGCACTGTTGTTGACTGTACAGTCGCTCCAGACTTGCTCAAGCCGAAGAACAAGGGATGCAGCCTGTCATTCCACCACGAAAACATAGAAAGCATTATCGAAAGTTTGATAGTGCTCTCTATAAAAACCGCCATGTTGTTGAGAATGTCTCACGAGTTTCGCGCCGACAAATAAACAAGTTATTTTTAAGCTCAATTCGATATAATATATAATTCGAAAAAATTGCCAATTAAAACATAAGATATTGAAATTAAAATATATTTTATGTTATCGCACATCTTGTGGATAAAACATTATTTTAGCTATTTTTAGAGCTTTATATGTCAGTGCGAAACTCGTGTGTCTTTGCGAAAATTAAGCAGTGGAGAGGGATTGCGACTCGATTTGCCAAAAGAGCGTCCTCCTTTCTGGCAAGCATCCAGATTCGATTTATTGCTATCTGGGCTGAAATCTTGTGACGACAGCCCCTAGGGGCTGTCGTCACAAGATGTAAGGCTATGATATTATTTTAAAATGAAAAAATTAGCTTTATTAGCACATCGTCGACACGACATTTCTGATCGCTCCTGGGAAAGAATCGAGTCCTTACTTCCTGGTAGAAAAGGCAAATGGGGCGGCGTCGCAAAGGATAACCGATTGTTTATTAATGCAGTATTCTGGATCTTAAGAACAGGCTCTCCATGGAGAGATCTGCCTCCTGATTACGGTTGTTGGAAAAATACCCATCGTCGCTTTTGCCGTTGGAAAAATAAAGGTGTATGGGCATCGATTCTTGAAAATCTTACCTGCGAAGCAGATATGGAATGGTTGATGATTGATGCAACTCATATAAAAGTCCACCTTCATGGCACTGGAGCTGTAGGTGGGAATGATGAAATGGGCCTTACAAAAGGGGGCTCAACAGCAAGCTACACCTGGCCGTAGACGCACACGGTATGCCACTCAGAGCAACTTTAACGTCTGGCACTGTTGCTGACTGTACAGTCGCTCCAGACTTGCTCAAGGAGTTAACCGCAGATTATTTACTGGCCGACCGGGGCTATGATAGCGATTCAATCATTAAACAAGCCGAAGAACAAGGGATGCAGCCTGTCATTCCACCACGAAAACATAGAAAGCATTATCGAAAGTTTGATAGTGCTCTCTATAAAAACCGCCATGTTGTTGAGAATGTCTTTGCGAAAATTAAGCAGTGGAGAGGGATTGCGACTCGATTTGCCAAAAGAGCGTCCTCCTTTCTGGCAAGCATCCAGATTCGATTTATTGCTATCTGGGCTGAAATCTTGTGACGACAGCCCCTAATATTGTGCTAGGGGCTGTCGTCACAAGATGTAAGGCTATGATATTATTTTAAAATGAAAAAATTAGCTTTATTAGCACATCGTCGACACGACATTTCTGATCGCTCCTGGGAAAGAATCGAGTCCTTACTTCCTGGTAGAAAGGGCAAATGGGGCGGCGTCGCAAAGGATAACCGATTGTTTATTAATGCAGTATTCTGGATCTTAAGAACAGGCTCTCCATGGAGAGATCTGCCTCCTGATTACGGTTGTTGGAAAAATACCCACCGTCGCGTTTGCCGTTGAAAAAATAAAGGTGTATGGGCATCGATTCTTGAAAATCTTACCTGCGAAGCAGATATGGAATGGTTGATGATTGATGCAACTCATATAAAAGTCCACCTTCATGGCACTGGAGCTGTAGGTGGGAATGATGAAATGGGCCTTACAAAAGGGGGCTCAACAGCAAGCTACACCTGGCCGTAGACGCACACGGTATGCCACTCAGAGCAACTTTAACGTCTGGCACTGTTGTTGACTGTACAGTCGCTCCAGACTTGCTCAAGCCGAAGAACAAGGGATGCAGCCTGTCATTCCACCACGAAAACATAGAAAGCATTATCGAAAGTTTGATAGTGCTCTCTATAAAAACCGCCATGTTGTTGAGAATGTCTCACGAGTTTCGCGCCGACAAATAAACAAGTTATTTTTAAGCTCAATTCGATATAATATATAATTCGAAAAAATTGCCAATTAAAACATAAGATATTGAAATTAAAATATATTTTATGTTATCGCACATCTTGTGGATAAAACATTATTTTAGCTATTTTTAGAGCTTTATATGTCCGTGCGAAACTCGTGTGTCTTTGCGAAAATTAAGCAGTGGAGAGGGATTGCGACTCGATTTGCCAAAAGAGCGTCCTCCTTTCTGGCAAGCATCCAGATTCGATTTATTGCTATCTGGGCTGAAATCTTGTGACGACAGCCCCTAGGGGCTGTCGTCACAAGATGTAAGGCTATGATATTATTTTAAAATGAAAAAATTAGCTTTATTAAGGGCTGTCGTCACAAGATGTAAGGCTATGATATTATTTTAAAATGAAAAAATTAGCTTTATTAGCACATCGTCGACACGACATTTCTGATCGCTCCTGGGAAAGAATCGAGTCCTTACTTCCTGGTAGAAAAGGCAAATGGGGCGGCGTCGCAAAGGATAACCGATTGTTTATTAATGCAGTATTCTGGATCTTAAGAACAGGCTCTCCATGGAGAGATCTGCCTCCTGATTACGGTTGTTGGAAAAATACCCATCGTCGCTTTTGCCGTTGGAAAAATAAAGGTGTATGGGCATCGATTCTTGAAAATCTTACCTGCGAAGCAGATATGGAATGGTTGATGATTGATTGATGCAACTCATATAAAAGTCCACCTTCATGGCACTGGAGCTGTAGGTGGGAATGATGAAATGGGCCTTACAAAAGGGGGCTCAACAGCAAGCTACACCTGGCCGTAGACGCACACGGTATGCCACTCAGAGCAACTTTAACGTCTGGCACTGTTGCTGACTGTACAGTCGCTCCAGACTTGCTCAAGGAGTTAACCGCAGATTATTTACTGGCCGACCGGGGCTATGATAGCGATTCAATCATTAAACAAGCCGAAGAACAAGGGATGCAGCCTGTCATTCCACCACGAAAACATAGAAAGCATTATCGAAAGTTTGATAGTGCTCTCTATAAAAACCGCCATGTTGTTGAGAATGTCTTTGCGAAAATTAAGCAGTGGAGAGGGATTGCGACTCGATTTGCCAAAAGAGCGTCCTCCTTTCTGGCAAGCATCCAGATTCGATTTATTGCTATCTGGGCTGAAATCTTGTGACGACAGCCCCTAACTTCAGAGGCTTTTAAATAAAAAAGCGTTATTTTATTTTTGTCTAAAAAAATGAATAACTTTATAATCCACTTCATTGATCCTTTATTTCACAGCTTGATAACCAAATGCTTTAATCATATTATCATCAATATCCTGTGGACGCTTATGAGCAAATTCAAACATCGAATCGAGCTTTAATTCTGATTTAAGAACAGCATCAGCTATTAAAGCGAGTTTTTCATCCAAGATGGTCGCCTCCGGCGACGACTTGTCATTGCTTGTTAGTACTGGTATAACCCCGAACCTATTTTCTCAATCTTTCAGTGCCATTTATGTCACCACGTTTTAGGGGCTGTCGTCACAAGATGTAAGGCTATGATATTATTTTAAAATGAAAAAATTAGCTTTATTAGCACATCGTCGACACGACATTTCTGATCGCTCCTGGGAAAGAATCGAGTCCTTACTTCCTGGTAGAAAAGGCAAATGGGGCGGCGTCGCAAAGGATAACTGATTGTTTATTAATGCAGTATTCTGGATCTTAAGAACAGGCTCTCCATGGAGAGATCTGCCTCCTGATTACGGTTGTTGGAAAAATACCCATCGTCGCTTTTGCCGTTGGAAAAATAAAGGTGTATGGGCATCGATTCTTGAAAATCTTACCTGCGAAGCAGATATGGAATGGTTGATGATTGATGCAACTCATATAAAAGTCCACCTTCATGGCACTGGAGCTGTAGGTGGGAATGATGAAATGGGCCTTACAAAAGGGGGCTCAACAGCAAGCTACACCTGGCCGTAGACGCACACGGTATGCCACTCAGAGCAACTTTAACGTCTGGCACTGTTGCTGACTGTACAGTCGCTCCAGACTTGCTCAAGGAGTTAACCGCAGATTATTTACTGGCCGACCGGGGCTATGATAGCGATTCAATCATTAAACAAGCCGAAGAACAAGGGATGCAGCCTGTCATTCCACCACGAAAACATAGAAAGCATTATCGAAAGTTTGATAGTGCTCTCTATAAAAACCGCCATGTTGTTGAGAATGTCTTTGCGAAAATTAAGCAGTGGAGAGGGATTGCGACTCGATTTGCCAAAAGAGCGTCCTCCTTTCTGGCAAGCATCCAGATTCGATTTATTGCTATCTGGGCTGAAATCTTGTGACGACAGCCCCTAGCAACTACCAATAAAAATTTATTAAGTTTTTCAGTAGCTATTGAAGATTTAGGTAATGCGTTTCAGCTAGTAGCGAAGAGGTAACTTTTTTATCATGAATGCAGTGACAGTGGGAGCAGTAAAATATCACCATCGTCAATTACATAAATTTGGTGGTAGTAGTTTGGTTGATGTGAAATGTTATCAGCGAGTCGCTAATATCATGGCAAATTATAGCCAGCCAGGTGATTTAATGGTGGTATCTGCGGCAGGAACAACAACCAATCAGTTAATTGATTGGCTGAAATTAAGTCAAACAGATAGTGTTTTAGCCAATCAGGTACAGCAGGCAATTCGCCGTTATCAACAAGATCTTATAATTGGGCTATTACCTGACAAAAAAGCACAGATAGTAAAGTCGGCTTTTTTAGCTGAGCTTGATCGTTTAAGCACGTTAGTAGATAAACCAATTCATGCTGATATTTATGCAGAAATTGTTGGCCATGGAGAAATTTGGTCTGCGCGTTTGATGTCCGAGGTATTAGAAGAATTCGGTTTGGCTAGTCATTGGTTAGATGCACGGCTTTTCTTGCGTGCAGAGTTTGCTGCTCAACCCCAAGTAGATGAAACATTATCACGCCCATTATTACAACAGCTTTTGCAACAACATGCCAATAAACGGTTGGTAGTGACGGGTTTTATTGCCCAAAGCAAACAAGGTAAAACGGTATTACTAGGGCGTAATGGTAGTGATTATTCAGCAACCCAAGTGGGGGCGTTAGCGGAGGTTAATAAAGTAACTATCTGGAGTGATGTTGCGGGTGTATACAGTGCTGATCCACGCAAAGTCAAAGATGCTTGTTTACTGCCACTATTACGCCTTGATGAAGCTAGTGAATTAGCGCGTTTAGCGGCACCAGTGCTTCATATTCGCACCTTACAGCCAATTTCAGTCACTAATATTGATTTACAACTTAGATGTAGTTATCAGCCTGAGCAGGGTTCGACAAAAATAGAGCGTGTTTTGGCATCAGGTACGGGTGTCAAAATTGTTACCAGCCATGATGATGTTTGTCTGGTCGAATTAATCGTGGCAACTCAGCAAAATTTTAGCCAAATCTATAAAGATATCGATTTATTACTAAAGCGAAATCAATTGCGGCCATTAGCGACTGGTTTACATCCAGATCGAAAATTGATCCAGTTATGTTATACCTCTGAAGTTGCTGCTAGTGCTCTAGCGCTATTAAAGGAGATGGTGGTAGTAGAAAAATTATCATTACGTGATCATTTTTCTTTAGTGGCAATTGTCGGGGCGGGCGTTGGTAAAAATCCCCTGCATAGTCATCGTTTCTATCAACAATTAAAAGATCAACCGGTTGAATTTATTTGGCATTCTGAAGAAGAAATAAGCCTGGTTGCTGTTTTGCGCGCGACTCAAACATCACATTTGGTTCAGGGATTACACCAGAGCTTATTTCGGGCGGAAAAACGTATTGGCTTGGTTCTGTTTGGTAAAGGTAATATTGGTTCTCGCTGGCTGGAATTATTTGCTACCGAGCAAAAAACGATTTCCGCTCGTAGTGATTTTGAATTTATTCTCGCAGGTGTAGTCGATAGTTGCCGTAGCTTGTTAAATTATGAGGGCATCGATCCAAGTAGAGTATTAGCTTTTTTTGATCATGAAGCCACAATCCATCAAGATGAAGCGCTTTTTCTTTGGATGCGAGATCATCCGTTGGATGATCTGGTTGTATTGGATATAACAGCCAGTGACTTATTAGCCAAAAGCTATCTTGATTTTGCGAGTTACGGTTTTCATCTAATCAGTGCTAATAAGATACCCGGCGCTCTGGCGAGCGATGACTACCGTCAGATCCGTGATGCTTTTGCAAAAACAGGTCGATACTGGCTGTATAACGCGACAGTCGGGGCGGGATTACCAATAAATTATACTGTCCGTGATTTAAAAGAGAGTGGTGATAATATCCTTTCTATTAGTGGTGTTTTTTCTGGTACCTTATCTTGGTTATTTTTACAATTCGATGGCACGGTACCGTTTAATCAATTGGTTGAGCACGCTTGGCAGCAAGGCTTAACCGAGCCAGATCCACGAATTGATCTTTCCGGGCAAGATGTGATGCATAAATTGATCATTTTGGCACGTGAAGCGGGCTATGAAATTGAACCGGAACAGGTACGGGTTGAGTCATTAGTTCCCGCCGAAGCTGCAGCCGGTGATCTGGATGCGTTTTTTGAAAATAGTATGGTCATTAATGAACAAATGGCACAACGTTTCCAGGCTGCTCAGGAAATGGGCATGGTGTTGCGTTATGTTGCTCGCTTTGATGCCACTAAGAAACGCGCCAAAGTCGGTGTTGAAGCTGTTCTGCCTGATCATCCATTGGCCGCCTTATTACCCGGTGATAATGTTTTTGCCCTAAAAAGTCGTTGGTATCGTGATAATCCGTTAATAATTAGGGGGCCTGGTGCTGGACGTGATGTGACGGCGGGCGCAATTCAGTCTGATCTTAATCGCTTATCACAATTGCTTTGATCGCCATAATAACAGCATAATCTCTTTGCTTCTACATGCATTGATAGTCAACAAAAGCAGAGGATTTATTCCTCTATTTGTTGGTAAAGTCTTTTCGATGGTTAACAATATTAGCTAGCTAGTCCTTCATTCAACAATTTCCTGAAATTGCACCCTACCTTGCACTGAAATAATCTTTATAGTGGCAATAACACGAGTTTCGCACGGACATATTTTGACGTATTAACGGGTGGGATTCTCTTTGTTTGTTACTATGTAATCAATACGGCCGTTTTTGGCTGTAAATTTGAAAACGCTCACCCAATCATATCCTCGTAAGTGTATTGACTGTCAATGCCAATTGAATTCTGATCCACTTTGCTAAAGTAAAACTGATCCACTCCCTTTAATTTACTCGCTCAGTTCCGCTTTCAATTTTTTATGTAGCTGACCGCTTTTTAGCTTGTCTTTTAACCGATAACTTTGTCCACTAATCTGTACGATATGTGCATGGTGTAGCAATCGATCCAGCATAGCGGCTGTTAGCGTCTCATCATCACCAAATGTACTTGACCACTGAGCAAAAGACAGATTACTGGTTAAGAGCATACTACCCGCTTCATATCGCTTTGCCACCACCTGGAAGAACAGATTTGCTTCTTCTTTGCCAAAAGGTAAATAGCCAACTTCATCGATAATCAATAGTCTAGGTTTACTGATAACGCGAGTAAGATATCCCTTAAGGTCACCTTGTCGATGAGAGGTAAGCAGCTGCAACATCATATCCGCCGCAGTTAGAAAACGGATGCTTAATCCATGCATCGCAGCCCTATAGCTTATGGCAGTAGCCAGGTGCGTCTTCCCGACACCAGACGGACCTAGCAACACGATATTCTCCTGGCGCTCAATGAAAGCCAGTCCAGCCAGTTCCTGTATTTGGTTACGGGGAACACCGCTGGCATATTTGTAATCAAACTGCTCCAACGTCTTTATCACTGGCAGCCCAGATAAACGGAGTATCGTTTGACGCCGACGTTCAGTAAGTCCTTCATACTGAAGTCGTAAAATAGACTCTAGAAAGTCAGCGTGTGTACCGTTCTTGTCGATAGTTGCCTGCGCTACAGCTGGCCACTCTGTGCTTAGTCTGTCCAGTTTAAGCTGCTGGCAGAATTTTTCGATGCGTTCATACTGAAGACTCATATAGGCATCTCCAGAATCGATTGATAGACGGACAAAGGATGTTGTAGGCTCTCCATAGGAATCGGGCGAGTCTGATGTATCGGTAAAGGAAATGCTTGCATGACTTTCGGCAGCGGCAACAGTGCTAAGCGTTCTTGTAGCATGCGCTCCTCCGGCGATACACCCGTAGTGCCGTGTTTACGTACATTAGCTATTGAACTCAGCCAGTCTCCAATACGTGAGTTGGCGGCGGCAGCATCCAAAATAAGCCCTGCCTGACGAAATGACGCGGTTAGTGGAACAATGAAACTGTTCTTAAGATAGTGATTAAAACGTTCAACCTTACCTTTAGTCTTCGCCCTGTATGGACGGCAGACTTTCGGACTGAAAGCATATTTCTCGGCAAGCTGGATAAGCTGTGGGTTCCAGCGGTGTTTACCAGGACCATAAACATCACGCTCAATGATAATGGTCTTCGCATTATCAAATAGCAGCTGACGAGGCGTACCGCCAAAATACTGTAGGGCTGACTCAATCCCGTTGCACCAGGCTGCTGAATTTTGACAGGTGTAAAACTTAACAAAAGTGGAACGACTCCAACCTAGGGGCTGTCGTCACAAGATTTCAGCCCAGATAGCAATAAATCGAATCTGGATGCTTGCCAGAAAGGAGGACGCTCTTTTGGCAAATCGAGTCGCAATCCCTCTCCACTGCTTAATTTTCGCAAAGACATTCTCAACAACATGGCGGTTTTTATAGAGAGCACTATCAAACTTTCGATAATGCTTTCTATGTTTTCGTGGTGGAATGACAGGCTGCATCCCTTGTTCTTCGGCTTGTTTAATGATTGAATCGCTATCATAGCCCCGGTCGGCCAGTAAATAATCTGCGGTTAACTCCTTGAGCAAGCCTGGAGCGACTGTACAGTCAGCAACAGTACCAGACGTTAAAGTTGCTCTGAGTGGCATACCGTGTGCGTCTACGGCCAGGTGTAGCTTGCTGTTGAGCCCCCTTTTGTAAGGCCCATTTCATCATTCCCACCTACAGCTCCAGTGCCATGAAGGTGGACTTTTATATGAGTTGCATCAATCATCAACCATTCCATATCTGCTTCGCAGGTAAGATTTTCAAGAATCGATGCCCATACACCTTTATTTTTCCAACGGCAAAAGCGACGATGGGTATTTTTCCAACAACCGTAATCAGGAGGCAGATCTCTCCATGGAGAGCCTGTTCTTAAGATCCAGAATACTGCATTAATAAACAATCGGTTATCCTTTGCGACGCCGCCCCATTTGCCTTTTCTACCAGGAAGTAAGGACTCGATTCTTTCCCAGGAGCGATCAGAAATGTCGTGTCGACGATGTGCTAATAAAGCTAATTTTTTCATTTTAAAATAATATCATAGCCTTACATCTTGTGACGACAGCCCCTAAAAATAGCTAAAATAATGTTTTATCCAGAAGATGTGCGATAACATAAAATATATTTTAATTTCAATATCTTATGTTTTAATTGGCAATTTTTTCGAATTATATATTATATCGAATTGAGCTTAAAAATAACTTGTTTATTTGTCGGCGCGAAACTCGTGTCATCGAGAAGTTAAACAAAACTGTGGTATTGAACGCTGTCAGGCTCGCACGAGCCGAGCGCAAAGAAATCATATTTTTCTCGCTATTTCTGCGTGGTTTGAACAACATAAACGTCGTATATCTGAAAAAATAACCCTTTATCAACAAAATTGGGACGTAATCAAAAATGCTATTGCTGAGCACATCCGTGTTTTATTGGCGTACCCAAATTAGTTTTGTGCGAAACTCGTGGTCATTTTCAACTACCGCCGTTTCGCCTATAACGATACCTGTTGCGTGATCAAGCATAATACCGTAGCCAATACTAGCCGCGGGATGGATATCAACCCCAAAAGAGACAGATATTTGGCTTTGCAGATAAGTTGCTAATGTCGTGCGATCCACTTTCCATAACCAGTGGCCGATACGATAAGCCTGTAAAGCATGAAAGCCCTTTAAATATAATAACGGGATTGAATATTTCTCGACTGCCGGATCACGTTGCACGATGGCTTTTAGATCACGAGCGGCATAAGCGATCATTTGTTTATCATTTTTATAAGCATCTTGAATAATCTCTCGAACGGCAATCGCTGGCATAATCGGGGTAGCTAATTTGTTTGCCAGGATATAACTTAACGCATTACCAAGATTATCATGTTTAAATAATGTCGCATGAAAAAAGCTGGCTAATATTGGTTCACAATTGGCTAAAATTTCACCCTCTTGCTTTATTATCGTCCAAATTTCCTCAAGTTGCTGTTGAGACATATTCACACTCCACTATTTTTAATGATCAAGAAGCACGTGTATCATTAGTTTCGTCTTTGGTTACGCGGCTAAGTAATGTATTTGCTGCTTCGAGTACATTTTTATTACCGTACAGCACCTGATAGATTTGCTCGGTAATTGGCATTTCTACACCAACACGTTGCGCTAATGCACGGACTTCTTTGGTATTTAAGTAACCTTCAACCACCTGACCAATCTGCTTTTCAGCTTCTTTAGTCTGCATGCCCTGGCCGAGCAACATGCCAAAGCGACGATTACGCGATTGGTTGTCGGTACAAGTCAAAACCAAATCACCTAAACCAGCCATTCCCATAAATGTAGAGGATTGAGCACCCATAGCGATGCCTAAGCGGCTAATTTCAGCTAATCCTCGGGTGATCAACGCTGTGCGAGCATTGGCGCCAAATCCGATACCATCGGACATGCCGGCACCAATCGCAATGACATTTTTGACCGTACCACCTAACTGCACACCGATCATATCTGGATTTTTATAAACTCGAAAACTCTTACCGCAATGGAAAAGTTGCTGTAGCTCTTCACTAAATTTTGCATTAGAAGCGGCTACCGCAATAGCAGTCGGTAAGCCGGCAGCCAGTTCTTTGGCAAAAGTTGGGCCGGAAAGAACAGCTAGCTGAATTTTATCTCCGAGCGTTTCGCGGGCAACGCGTCTTGTAACAGGCGTCCAGTCCCGTGTTCGAGCCCTTTTGTTGCCAAAATAATGCGTGAGTGTTGCGTTAAATAAGGTTGGATATTTTGCAAAACTTGATTAAATGCATGGCTTGGAACGACGATCAATATATTGTGGCTTGCGGTTATTGCCGTCTTCAGGGAAACTTCAGGTAACAAATTGTCTGGGAATGGAACGTCGGGTAAAAATGCTTGGTTGCAGCGCTCTTGTTGTAATTTTTTAATGTGCTGAGGATCATGTCCCCAAAGCAAAACGCGGTGGCCATTACGGGCAAGTGTAATGGCTAATGCGGTGCTATAAGAGCCGGCACCGATAACTGTCATCGAAACAGTGTTCATTAAGCTTCCTGATGATCTGCCGAATTTTCAGTTTCGGGAGTATGCTGTTGTTGTAGATAGTTCATAAACAATGCATCAAAGTTAACAGGCGCTAAGTTTAGTTGAGGAAAAGTTCCACGGCTAACTAAATTGGTAATACATTCACGCGCATAGGGAAATAAAATATTTGGGCAATAAGCGCCTAAACAATGAGCCATTTGGCTTTCTTCGATACCATCAATAGAGAAAATGCCGACTTGTTGCACTTCGCACAGGAAAGCGGTTTCTTCAGCGACGCTGGCGGTAACCGTGACCCGCAAGATAACTTCATAAACATGTTTAGCTAATTCACTAGACGAGGTGTCTAAATCTAATTTGACTTCTGGTTGCCACTCTTGCTGAAAAATATTGGGGGCACTTGGTGTTTCAAATGAGATATCTTTAGTATAAATTCGTTGGATCTGGAATACCATCTCTTCATGACTTTGTTCTGACATAATGTTAATTACCTTTTAAATTTCCTTATGATATTGAATTGTATAAACATAATTGCTGATGTGTCCGATGAATTACTTTTTGCCGCGGGCTAGAGGTAAATTTTCGCTAGACCAGCCGGTAATTCCTTCTTTTAGAATAAAGACACGTTCAAAACCATATTGCACCAGTTGTTCAGCAGGTTTAGATGCTTCCATGCCATTTGCTGAGACAACAATAATGGGTTTTTGCTTATGTTTTTCCAATTCTCCGATATTATTGTCTTTAATTTCTGATGGCGTCAGGTTAATTGAATCAATAATGTGTCCTTTACGAAAATCGTCACGGGAACGTAAATCAATACTGATCGCTTCTTCTTTATTAATCAATTGTATCGCTTGGGCACGGGTGATATTTTTTGTTTTAGCGAACAAACCCTTAAAGGTTAAGATAATTACAGCGATCAGCAAAGCGATCCAGGCCAGACTGAGTATTGGATGTCGGCTAATAAATTGCATGATTTCTTGCATCATGTGGGGTAATTACTCCCGTAGTTAGTAATAGATAGATCTAGGTTGCAAAGTATACCTTTGTCGCTGCGCAATTACAGCCAATTTGCAAAAATGACTAGGTTTTTTGCAAATTAGTGTTCATACCGGCGATATTTGCCAGCGATATCAGTTAATTGATACCACTTAAAAAGTAGCTGAATGAAAGTAATATTAGGGGCTGTCGTCACAAGATGTAAGGCTATGATATTATTTTAAAATGAAAAAATTAGCTTTATTAGCACATCGTCGACACGACATTTCTGATCGCTCCTGGGAAAGAATCGAGTCCTTACTTCCTGGTAGAAAAGGCAAATGGGGGGCGTCGCAAAGGATAACCGATTGTTTATTAATGCAGTATTCTGGATCTTAAGAACAGGCTCTCCATGGAGAGATCTGCCTCCTGATTACGGTTGTTGGAAAAATACCCACCGTCGCTTTTGCCGTTGGAAAAATAAAGGTGTATGGGCATCGATTCTTGAAAATCTTACCTGCGAAGCAGATATGGAATGGTTGATGATTGATGCAACTCATATAAAAGTCCACCTTCATGGCACTGGAGCTGTAGGTGGGAATGATGAAATGGGCCTTACAAAAGGGGGCTCAACAGCACGCTACACCTGGCCGTAGACGCACACGGTATGCCACTCAGAGCAACTTTAACGTCTGGCACTGTTGCTGACTGTACAGTCGCTCCAGACTTGCTCAAGGAGTTAACCGCAGATTATTTACTGGCCGACCGGGGCTATGATAGCGATTCAATCATTAAACAAGCCGAAGAACAGGGGATGCAGCCTGTCATTCCACCACGAAAACATAGAAAGCATTATCGAAAGTTTGATAGTGCTCTCTATAAAAACCGCCATGTTGTTGAGAATGTCTTTGCGAAAATTAAGCAGTGGAGAGGGATTGCGACTCGATTTGCCAAAAGAGCGTCCTCCTTTCTGGCAAGGATCCAGATTCGATTTATTGCTATCTGGGCTGAAATCTTGTGACGACAGCCCCTAGGGGCTGTCGTCACAAGATGTAAGGCTATGATATTATTTTAAAATGAAAAAATTAGCTTTATTAGCACATCGTCGACACGACATTTCTGATCGCTCCTGGGAAAGAATCGAGTCCTTACTTCCTGGTAGAAAAGGCAAATGGGGCGGCGTCGCAAAGGATAACCGATTGTTTATTAATGCAGTATTCTGGATCTTAAGAACAGGCTCTCCATGGAGAGATCTGCCTCCTGATTACGGTTGTTGGAAAAATACCCATCGTCGCTTTTGCCGTTGGAAAAATAAAGGTGTATGGGCATCGATTCTTGAAAATCTTACCTGCGAAGCAGATATGGAATGGTTGATGATTTTTACTGGCCGACCGGGGCTATGATAGCGATTCAATCATTAAACAAGCCGAAGAACAAGGGATGCAGCCTGTCATTCCACCACGAAAACATAGAAAGCATTATCGAAAGTTTGATAGTGCTCTCTATAAAAACCGCCATGTTGTTGAGAATGTCTTTGCGAAAATTAAGCAGTGGAGAGGGATTGCGACTCGATTTGCCAAAAGAGCGTCCTCCTTTCTGGCAAGCATCCAGATTCGATTTATTGCTATCTGGGCTGAAATCTTGTGACGACAGCCCCTAATATTTAACCGTTTTGGGTATTAATTTCTTATACATTAAAAACGATTAAAAAAACGTTATTATATTGAAATTTTTGTTCAAAGTGCCCATTATTCTAATGGTCGGCATAAGCCGTCATATTAGAAGGTAAAATAAATTTTATGAAATGGATCGCTGATCCTACAATGTGGGCGGGGCTTCTTACTCTTATCGTACTCGAAATCGTGCTTGGCATTGATAATTTAGTCTTTATCTCTATCTTAGCTGATAAATTACCGGCTAAATTACGTAATAAAGCAAGAATAACTGGTTTAACCTGCGCACTTTTTATGCGCATCATCTTATTGTTTAGTCTCACTTTACTCGTTTCACTAACCAATCCTATCATTAATATTTTGGGTCACCCATTTAGTGCGCGGGATATTCTGATGCTTGGTGGCGGGCTGTTTCTGCTTTTTAAAGCCACTATGGAGCTTAATGAACGATTAGAAGGTAAAGATGAACGATCTGGCAAGCAACGCAAAACGGCTAATTTTTGGGCTGTTGTCGCGCAAGTTATTGTATTAGATGCTATTTTTTCACTTGATTCGGTAATCACTGCCGTAGGTATGGTTGAACATATTGGCATTATGATTGCTGCAGTCACTATTGCTATGATCTTAATGATTATCGCTAGTAGACCATTAACCCTGTTCGTTAATACCCACCCAACTATTGTTATTCTATGTCTCAGTTTCTTACTGATGATCGGTTTTAGCTTAGTTGCTGAAGGATTTGGTTATTTGATACCGAAAGGCTACTTATACGCTGCTATTGGTTTCTCTATTATGATCGAATCACTTAACCAATTTGCATTATTTAATCGACGCCGTTTTTTAAAAGGCACCAAATCACTGCGGGAAAGAACCGCTGAAGCAGTATTGCGGGTTTTAGATGGTCAACATGAACGCGCTGAATTAGATCATCGCACCTCTGATTTAATCGCTGATAATAATGGTATTTTTGCTCCAAAAGAACGACAAATGATTGTTCGTTTATTAGGATTCGCTCAACGTAATGTTAGTAGTATTATGACTTCGCGCCATGACGTTGAATACATTGATATCAACAAGCCTGCGGATAAGCTACTTTCATTGCTAGAAAAAACACCACATACCCGTCTTGTTGTTACGGATGAATCGATAAGCGATGAACCAGTAGGGGTTATACACGTTATCGACATATTAAATCAACAATTAAAAAAGCAAAAACTTAACCTACATGCCTTAATTACCCAGCCACTAATTTTCCCTGAAGGCTTATCACTACTTCAGGCATTAGAGCAGTTTCGTAAAGCTCATACCCATTTTGCCTTTATTGTTGATGAATTTGGCTCTGTCGAGGGAATTGTTACGCTGACGGATATTATGGAAACTATTGCCGGTAATATGCCAATTAGCGAAGCAGAGGTGGATTCTCGTCATGATATTCAACAATTAGAGGATAGCCGTTGGGTTGCTAATGGCTTTATGCCTTTAGAGGATCTGATCCTGTATGTGCCAATTACGCTTGATGAAAAACGTGAATATGAGACGATTGCCGGATTATTAATGGAGCATCTACAACGAATGCCTGTGGTAGGTGAACGTATCAAAATTGAAAATTGGATTTTTGAACCGTTGGAAGTCACCAGCCACCGCCTTAAAAAAGTGTTGATTACTCCCCTGCAACTGGCTAAAAATGATGTTAAACAGAATATTACCTTAACATAAAACATAACGCGCTAATCATGGGGCCCATTCCCAGTCGAAAAGCAACAAACACATAAAGCGTTATGCAGCCATTAGATGAGCTAAAAATACTTCATTTGGAGAAAAATAGTGTCAATGCCAATTGAATTCTGATCCACTTTGCTAAAGTAAAACTGATCCACTCCCTTTAATTTACTCGCTCAGTTCCGCTTTCAATTTTTTATGTAGCTGACCGCTTTTTAGCTTGTCTTTTAACCGATAACTTTGTCCACTAATCTGTACGATATGTGCATGGTGCAGCAATCGATCCAGCATAGCGGCTGTTAGCGTCTCATCATCACCAAATGTACTTGACCACTGAGCAAAAGACAGATTACTGGTTAAGAGCACACTACCCGCTTCATATTGCTTTGCCACCACCTGGAAGAACAGATTTGCTTCTTCTTTGCCAAAAGGTAAATAGCCAACTTCATCGATAATCAATAGTCTAGGTTTACTGATAACGCGAGTAAGATATCCCTTAAGGTCACCTTGTCGATGAGAGGTAAGCAGCTGCAACATCATATCCGCCGCAGTTAGAAAACGGATGCTTAATCCATGCATCGCAGCCCTATAGCTTATGGCAGTAGCCAGGTGCGTCTTCCCGACACCAGACGGACCTAGGGGCTGTCGTCACAAGATGTAAGGCTATGATATTATTTTAAAATGAAAAAATTAGCTTTATTAGCACATCGTCGACACGACATTTCTGATCGCTCCTGAGAAAGAATCGAGTCCTTACTTCCTGGTAGAAAAGGCAAATGGGGCGGCGTCGCAAAGGATAACCGATTGTTTATTAATGCAGTATTCTGGATCTTAAGAACAGGCTCTCCATGGAGAGATCTGCCTCCTGATTACGGTTGTTGGAAAAATACCCATCGTCGCTTTTGCCGTTGGAAAAATAAAGGTGTATGGGCATCGATTCTTGAAAATCTTACCTGCGAAGCAGATATGGAATGGTTGATGATTGATGCAACTCATATAAAAGTCCACCTTCATGGCACTGGAGCTGTAGGTGGGAATGATGAAATGGGCCTTACAAAAGGGGGCTCAACAGCAAGCTACACCTGGCCGTAGACGCACACGGTATGCCACTCAGAGCAACTTTAACGTCTGGCACTGTTGCTGACTGTACAGTCGCTCCAGACTTGCTCAAGGAGTTAACCGCAGATTATTTACTGGCCGACCGGGGCTATGATAGCGATTCAATCATTAAACAAGCCGAAGAACAAGGGATGCAGCCTGTCATTCCACCACGAAAACATAGAAAGCATTATCGAAAGTTTGATAGTGCTCTCTATAAAAACCGCCATGTTGTTGAGAATGTCTTTGCGAAAATTAAGCAGTGGAGAGGGATTGCGACTCGATTTGCCAAAAGAGCGTCCTCCTTTCTGGCAAGCATCCAGATTCGATTTATTGCTATCTGGGCTGAAATCTTGTGACGACAGCCCCTAGCAACACGATATTCTCCTGGCGCTCAATGAAAGCCAGTCCAGCCAGTTCCTGTATTTGGTTACGGGGAACACCGCTGGCATATTTGTAATCAAACTGCTCCAACGTCTTTATCACTGGCAGCCCAGATAAACGGAGTATCGTTTGACGCCGACGTTCAGTAAGTCCTTCATACTGAAGTCGTAAAATAGACTCTAGAAAGTCAGCGTGTGTACCGTTCTTGTCGATAGTTGCCTGCGCTACAGCTGGCCACTCTGTGCTTAGTCTGTCCAGTTTAAGCTGCTGGCAGAATTTTTCGATGCGTTCATACTGAAGACTCATATAGGCATCTCCAGAATCGATTGATAGACGGACAAAGGATGTTGTAGGCTCTCCATAGGAATCGGGCGAGTCTGATGTATCGGTAAAGGAAATGCTTGCATGACTTTCGGCAGCGGCAACAGTGCTAAGCGTTCTTGTAGCATGCGCTCCTCCGGCGATACACCCGTAGTGCCGTGTTTACGTACATTAGCTATTGAACTCAGCCAGTCTCCAATACGTGAGTTGGCGGCGGCAGCATCCAAAATAAGCCCTGCCTGACGAAATGACGCGGTTACTGGAACAATGAAACTGTTCTTAAGATAGTGACACGAGTTTCGCGCCGACAAATAAACAAGTTATTTTTAAGCCCAATTCGATATAATATATAATTCGAAAAAATTGCCAATTAAAACATAAGATATTGAAATTAAAATATATTTTATGTTATCGCGCATCTTGTGGATAAAACATTATTTTAGATATTTTTAGAGCTTTATATGTCCGTGCGAAACTCGTGAGTGATTAAAACGTTCAACCTTACCTTTAGTCTTCGCCCTGTATGGACGGCAGACTTTCGGACTGAAAGCATATTTCTCGGCAAGCTGGATAAGCTGTGGGTTCCAGCGGTGTTTACCAGGACCATAAACATCACGCTCAATGATAATGGTCTTCGCATTATCAAATAGCAGCTGACGAGGCGTACCGCCAAAATACTGTAGGGCTGACTCAATCCCGTCGCACCAGGCTGCTGAATTTTGACAGGTGTAAAACTTAACAAAAGTGGAACGACTCCAACCTAACGTGGCAACGAATGCCAGCAAAGGGTTCTTCCCCTGTCTGATAATCGTGAAGTCAACCTGCATCTGTTCACCGGGTTCAGTCTCAAAGCGAACAACGTCTTCAATAACCGGTTTTTTCATAGGATGAAGAAAAACGGTCAGCAAGCTATAGCTGCCTGTGTACCCTTGTTCACGGATCTCCCGTAGCAATACGCAGGCCGGTATCCAATCAGGTCTAGCCGCCTCTACGCGTTCGAGAATATATACCTTGAAGGGCTCCAACTTACCGGGTCTAGGCGCTCTCGATTTATAACGCATATTCGCCGCCGCTTCAGTGCTACGAAGATATCGCCTCACGGTTACTCTTGAACATGACACGAGTTTCGCACAGGCATATAAAATCCCAGAAATGGCTTAAAAGTAATGATTAATCTGCAAGTTACTAAAACACATGAATTTTATTAAATTACAATAAGTTGCATTTAATTTATAAGGTTTTATCTATTTATATATTATGCTGAATTAAACTTAAAAATAGAGCGTTTTTTTATTGGTGCGAAACTCGTGCATGAAAGGCGTCGCGCAATCGCACGTATAGACATACCCTGGCGATGTAAAACAGAAATTTCCACTCTGATCTCCAATGTTATCATCGGCAGTACCTTAAAACTGCCATTTTTACTCTTGGTGGATCAGTTTTACACTAGGGGCTGTCGTCACAAGATGTAAGGCTATGATATTATTTTAAAATGAAAAAATTAGCTTTATTAGCACATCGTCGACACGACATTTCTGATCGCTCCTGGGAAAGAATCGAGTCCTTACTTCCTGGTAGAAAAGGCAAATGGGGGGCGTCGCAAAGGATAACCGATTGTTTATTAATGCAGTATTCTGGATCTTAAGAACAGGCTCTCCATGGAGAGATCTGCCTCCTGATTACGGTTGTTGGAAAAATACCCACCGTCGCTTTTGCCGTTGGAAAAATAAAGGTGTATGGGCATCGATTCTTGAAAATCTTACCTGCGAAGCAGATATGGAATGGTTGATGATTGATGCAACTCATATAAAAGTCCACCTTCATGGCACTGGAGCTGTAGGTGGGAATGATGAAATGGGCCTTACAAAAGGGGGCTCAACAGCACGCTACACCTGGCCGTAGACGCACACGGTATGCCACTCAGAGCAACTTTAACGTCTGGCACTGTTGCTGACTGTACAGTCGCTCCAGACTTGCTCAAGGAGTTAACCGCAGATTATTTACTGGCCGACCGGGGCTATGATAGCGATTCAATCATTAAACAAGCCGAAGAACAGGGGATGCAGCCTGTCATTCCACCACGAAAACATAGAAAGCATTATCGAAAGTTTGATAGTGCTCTCTATAAAAACCGCCATGTTGTTGAGAATGTCTTTGCGAAAATTAAGCAGTGGAGAGGGATTGCGACTCGATTTGCCAAAAGAGCGTCCTCCTTTCTGGCAAGGATCCAGATTCGATTTATTGCTATCTGGGCTGAAATCTTGTGACGACAGCCCCTAGGGGCTGTCGTCACAAGATGTAAGGCTATGATATTATTTTAAAATGAAAAAATTAGCTTTATTAGCACATCGTCGATACGACATTTCTGATCGCTCCTGGGAAAGAATCGAGTCCTTACTTCCTGGTAGAAAAGGCAAATGGGGCGGCGTCGCAAAGGATAACCGATTGTTTCTTAATGCAGTATTCTGGATCTTAAGAACAGGCTCTCCATGGAGAGATCTGCCTCCTGATTACGGTTGTTGGAAAAATACCCATCGTCGCTTTTGCCGTTGGAAAAATAAAGGTGTATGGGCATCGATTCTTGAAAATCTTACCTGCGAAGCAGATATGGAATGGTTGATGATTGATGCAACTCATATAAAAGTCCACCTTCATGGCACTGGAGCTGTAGGTGGGAATGATGAAATGGGCCTTACAAAAGGGGGCTCAACAGCAAGCTACACCTGGCCGTAGACGCACACGGTATGCCACTCAGAGCAACTTTAACGTCTGGCACTGTTGCTGACTGTACAGTCGCTCCAGACTTGCTCAAGGAGTTAACCGCAGATTATTTACTGGCCGACCGGGGCTATGATAGCGATTCAATCATTAAACAAGCCGAAGAACAAGGGATGCAGCCTGTCATTCCACCACGAAAACATAGAAAGCATTATCGAAAGTTTGATAGGGCTCTCTATAAAAACCGCCATGTTGTTGAGAATGTCTTTGCGAAAATTAAGCAGTGGAGAGGGATTGCGACTCGATTTGCCAAAAGAGCGTCCTCCTTTCTGGCAAGCATCCAGATTCGATTTATTGCTATCTGGGCTGAAATCTTGTGACGACAGCCCCTACGGTGTAGCTTAAAATCGATTTATGACGTTTGGTTTAGTACATATTTCCATTTCAATCTTAAACACGAGTTTCGCACCAATAAAAAAACGCTCTATTTTTAAGTTTAATTCAGCATAATATATAAATAGATAAAACCTTATAAATTAAATGCAACTTATTGTAATTTAATAAAATTTATGTGTTTTAGTAACTTGCAGATTAATCATTACTTTTAAGCCATTTCTGGAATTTTATATGCCTGTGCGAAACTCGTGTTAAAAATATCCTAAAAATATCCAAATTGATTGATATTTAACCGTTTTGGGTATTAATTTCTTATACATCAAGTATTAAGTATGTGCTCGATTTCTGCAATCTCATTGTCCGTGACTTGGTTGAAGTCCGTTTCTTTTGGGTAAAAACGGCGGATAAGTCCGTTACTGTGTTCATTTAAACCACGCTCCCATGAGTGATAAGGCCTGGCAAAGAAGACATCAGCACCGGTGATCTCAGTTATCTGTTTATGCATGGAGAACTCAGAACCGTTATCAGCCGTCAGGGTTTTAAAATGACAGAAAGTATTTGCCATGATATCACGGAAGGCTTTTACAACAGTCTCAGCGCGTTTATTCGGCAACCTGCGGATAATAACCTGTCTGGTAGCTTTATCCGCCAAAGTTAATAAGAATGACTTCTGATCCTTACCAAATACAGTATCAATCACGAGTTTCGCACAGGCATATAAAAATCCAGAAATGGCTTAAAAGTAATGATTAATCTGCAAGTTACTAAAACACATAAATTCTATTAAATTACAATAAGTTGCATTTAATTTATAAGGTTTTATCTATTTACATATTATGCTGAATTAAACTTAAAAATAGAGCGTTTTTTTATTGGTGCGAAACTCGTGTCAATTTCAAAATGACCGGGTTGTTGCTTGAGATCAGCCTCAGCTGGTCTCTCTTCAATACCCACTCTATCAGGAATAGCGCTACGCGTGGGTTCTCCCTTGCCATAGCGATAATATTTGCCTCGATGAGGAAGCTGGAGATAGAGATTTCCTCCTGCCAGTCGGTCTCTCTTGATATAGCGATAGAGCGTATTTTTACTGACAGAAACCCCATGTTTCAAACGCAGCCTTCCACTGATAACGGCAGGCGAAGTATGTAAAGCAAGCTCTTTACGGATAAAAGCCTGCGTTTCTGTGGTTTGCTGATTAAACGCATTCCGCGGAGATGTGTTCATACGTCTGGCTTTCGCTAAGGTATCAGCCCTTCTGCAAGAATAAAGTCCATTGAAAGCAGGATCCGTATTACGCTTGAGTTCCCTGCTGACAGTTCGAGAAAGCCCCAATTCTCTAGCAATAGTGGCCTGAGTAACACCGTCAATTATTCGTTTTTCGATATAAAAGCGCTCATGTAAATTCAAATGTTTTCTCTTCATACAACAGTATCTCTTATGGGGTCATTACAGTAAGTTTATCTATGTATGACCAAGATGGTCGCCTCCGGCGACGACTTGTCATTGCTTGTTAGGGGCTGTCGTCACAAGATCACGAGTTTCGCGCCGACAAATAAATAAGTTATTTTTAAGCTCAATTCGATATAATATATAATTCGAAAAAATTGCCAATTAAAATATAAGATATTGAAATTAAAATATATTTTATGTTATCGCGCATCTTGTGGATAAAACATTATTTTAGCTATTTTTAGAGCTTTATATGTCCGTGCGAAACTCGTGAAGATTTCAGCCCAGATAGCAATAAATCGAATCTGGATGCTTGCCAGAAAGGAGGACGCTCTTTTGGCAAATCGAGTCGCAATCCCTCTCCACTGCTTAATTTTCGCAAAGACATTCTCAACAACATGGCGGTTTTTATAGAGAGCACTATCAAACTTTCAATAATGCTTTCTATGTTTTCGTGGTGGAATGACAGGCTGCATCCCTTGTTCTTCGGCTTGTTTAATGATTGAATCGCTATCATAGCCCCGGTCGGCCAGTAAATAATCTGCGGTTAACTCCTTGAGCAAGTCTGGAGCGACTGTACAGTCAGCAACAGTGCCAGACGTTAAAGTTGCTCTGAGTGGCATACCGTGTGCGTCTACGGCCAGGTGTAGTTTGCTGTTGAGCCCCCTTTTGTAAGGCCCATTTCATCATTCCCACCTACAGCTCCAGTGCCATGAAGGTGGACTTTTATATGACACGAGTTTCGCACGGACATATAAAGCTCTAAAAATAGCTAAAATAATGTTTTATCCACAAGATGTGCGATAACATAAAATATATTTTAATTTCAATATCTTATGTTTTAATTGGCAATTTTTTCGAATTATATATTATATCGAATTGAGCTTAAAAATAACTTGTTTATTTGTCGGCGCGAAACTCGTGTATGAGTTGCATCAATCATCAACCATTCCATATCTGCTTCGCAGGTAAGATTTTCAAGAATCGATGCCCATACACCTTTATTTTTCCAACGGCAAAAGCGACGATGGGTATTTTTCCAACAACCGTAATCAGGAGCCAGATCTCTCCATGGAGAGCCTGTTCTTAAGATCCAAAATACTGCATTAATAAACAATCGGTTATCCTTTGCGACGCCGCCCCATTTGCCTTTTCTACCAGGAAGTAAGGACTCGATTCTTTCCCAGGAGCGATCAGAAACGTCGTGTCGACGATGTGCTAATAAAGCTAATTTTTTCATTTTAAAATAATATCATAGCCTTACATCTTGTGACGACAGCCCCTAGTACATGTATAAGAAATTAACACCCAAAACGGTTAAATATCAATCAATTTGGATATTTTTAAGATTGAAATGGAAATATGTACTAAACCAAACGTCATAAATCGATTTTAAGCTACACCATAAGGCTCTCTACGGCGTTTTCGTGATATAGGTAACCCCAATGTAGCACTTTTTAATTTGATAGGCTTAAAATCGATTACAGGCGATTATAATGTGAATGGAATATATTGAAACTGAAGGACAGCGACAAGTCGTCGCCAGAGGCGACCATCTTGGTATAGTGATTTATCAATTAATTCAGAATCGCTAGGGGCTGTCGTCACAAGATGTAAGGCTATGATATTATTTTAAAATGAAAAAATTAGCTTTATTAGCACATCGTCGACACGACATTTCTGATCGCTCCTGGGAAAGAATCGAGTCCTTACTTCCTGGTAGAAAAGGCAAATGGGGCGGCGTCGCAAAGGATAACCGATTGTTTATTAATGCAGTATTCTGGATCTTAAGAACAGGCTCTCCATGGAGAGATCTGCCTCCTGATTACGGTTGTTGGAAAAATACCCACCGTCGCGTTTGCCGTTGAAAAAATAAAGGTGTATGGGCATCGATTCTTGAAAATCTTACCTGCGAAGCAGATATGGAATGGTTGATGATTGATGCAACTCATATAAAAGTCCACCTTCATGGCACTGGAGCTGTAGGTGGGAATGATGAAATGGGCCTTACAAAAGGGGGCTCAACAGCAAGCTACACCTGGCCGTAGACGCACACGGTATGCCACTCAGAGCAACTTTAACGTCTGGCACTGTTGTTGACTGTACAGTCGCTCCAGACTTGCTCAAGCCGAAGAACAAGGGATGCAGCCTGTCATTCCACCACGAAAACATAGAAAGCATTATCGAAAGTTTGATAGTGCTCTCTATAAAAACCGCCATGTTGTTGAGAATGTCTCACGAGTTTCGCGCCGACAAATAAACAAGTTATTTTTAACACGAGTTTCGCACCAATAAAAAAACGCTCTATTTTTAAGTTTAATTCAGCATAATATATAAATAGATAAAACCTTATAAATTAAATGCAACTTATTGTAATTTAATAAAATTTATGTGTTTTAGTAACTTGCAGATTAATCATTACTTTTAAGCCATTTCTGGAATTTTATATGCCTGTGCGAAACTCGTGTTTAAGCTCAATTCGATATAATATATAATTCGAAAAAATTGCCAATTAAAACATAAGATATTGAAATTAAAATATATTTTATGTTATCGCGCATCTTGTGGATAAAACATTATTTTAGCTATTTTTAGAGCTTTATATGTCCGTGCGAAACTCGTGTGTCTTTGCGAAAATTAAGCAGTGGAGAGGGATTGCGACTCGATTTGCCAAAAGAGCGTCCTCCTTTCTGGCAAGCATCCAGATTCGATTTATTGCTATCTGGGCTGAAATCTTGTGACGACAGCCCCTAGGGGCTGTCGTCACAAGATGTAAGGCTATGATATTATTTTAAAATGAAAAAATTAGCTTTATTAGCACATCGTCGACACGACATTTCTGATCGCTCCTGGGAAAGAATCGAGTCCTTACTTCCTGGTAGAAAAGGCAAATGGGGCGGCGTCGCAAAGGATAACCGATTGTTTATTAATGCAGTATTCTGGATCTTAAGAACAGGCTCTCCATGGAGAGATCTGCCTCCTGATTACGGTTGTTGGAAAAATACCCACCGTCGCTTTTGCCGTTGGAAAAATAAAGGTGTATGGGCATCGATTCTTGAAAATCTTACCTGCGAAGCAGATATGGAATGGTTGATGATTGATGCAACTCATATAAAAGT
This sequence comes from Coronaproctus castanopsis, assembly GCA_032883995.1. NCBI lineage: Eukaryota > Metazoa > Arthropoda > Insecta > Hemiptera > Monophlebidae > Coronaproctus > Coronaproctus castanopsis. The sequence continues at coordinate 2,552,591 of JAOQIE010000004.1, read as the reverse complement.
CCACCTTCATGGCACTGGAGCTGTAGGTGGGAATGATGAAATGGGCCTTACAAAAGGGGGCTCAACAGCACGCTACACCTGGCCGTAGACGCACACGGTATGCCACTCAGAGCAACTTTAACGTCTGGCACTGTTGCTGACTGTACAGTCGCTCCAGACTTGCTCAAGGAGTGAACCGCAGATTATTTACTGGCCGACCGGGGCTATGATAGCGATTCAATCATTAAACAAGCCGAAGAACAGGGGATGCAGCCTGTCATTCCACCACGAAAACATAGAAAGCATTATCGAAAGTTTGATAGTGCTCTCTATAAAAACCGCCATGTTGTTGAGAATGTCTTTGCGAAAATTAAGCAGTGGAGAGGGATTGCGACTCGATTTGCCAAAAGAGCGTCCTCCTTTCTGGCAAGGATCCAGATTCGATTTATTGCTATCTGGGCTGAAATCTTGTGACGACAGCCCCTAGCAAGTGGATCATTTTTACATTGGTAGCGACAGTAGCCAGCAAAACCGTTATACGCAGGTGCTGGTTTCCTATTCGGATGCCGATAATCACAGTCATGATGCTATTGAGGCGGTCTCTGATAGCAAACTGCAGCGCCGTTATGGTGTGCGTAAAACGGATATTTCGGCGATTGGTTGCACTCGGCAATCAGAAGCAAACCGGCGTGGACGCTGGATATTATTAACGAATGCTTATGACAGAACAATTATTTTTTCAACAGGACTTGAAGGTGCTATTCCAACGCCTGGACAGATTATTGGGGTAGCGGACGCAAATCTTGCTGGCCGCATTATTGGTGGCAGGATTTCATCTGTTGATGAGAGAAAAATTACGCTCGACAGGAAGGCAGATGTTAAATCGGGTGACAGACTTATCATTAACTTACCAGATGGAAAATCAGAAGCAAGAACAGTCCAGACGGTTAACGACAATATTATCACTGTAATAACCCGTTATTCTCAACCCATTGAAAAAAATGCGGTTTGGACAGTAGATGCTAGGGGCTGTCGTCACAAGATGTAAGGCTATGATATTATTTTAAAATGAAAAAATTAGCTTTATTAGCACATCGTCGACACGACATTTCTGATCGCTCCTGGGAAAGAATCGAGTCCTTACTTCCTGGTAGAAAAGGCAAATGGGGCGGCGTCGCAAAGGATAACCGATTGTTTATTAATGCAGTATTCTGGATCTTAAGAACAGGCTCTCCATGGAGAGAGCTGCCTCCTGATTACGGTTGTTGGAAAAATACCCACCGTCGCTTTTGCCGTTGGAAAAATAAAGGTGTATGGGCATCGATTCTTGAAAATCTTACCTGCGAAGCAGGTATGGAATGGTTGATGATTGATGCAACTCATATAAAAGTCCACCTTCATGGCACTGGAGCTGTAGGTGGGAATGATGAAATGGGCCTTACAAAAGGGGGCTCAACAGCACGCTACACCTGGCCGTAGACGCACACGGTATGCCACTCAGAGCAACTTTAACGTCTGGCACTGTTGCTGACTGTACAGTCGCTCCAGACTTGCTCAAGGAGTGAACCGCAGATTATTTACTGGCCGACCGGGGCTATGATAGCGATTCAATCATTAAACAAGCCGAAGAACAGGGGATGCAGCCTGTCATTCCACCACGAAAACATAGAAAGCATTATCGAAAGTTTGATAGTGCTCTCTATAAAAACCGCCATGTTGTTGAGAATGTCTTTGCGAAAATTAAGCAGTGGAGAGGGATTGCGACTCGATTTGCCAAAAGAGCGTCCTCCTTTCTGGCAAGCATCCAGATTCGATTTATTGCTATCTGGGCTGAAATCTTGTGACGACAGCCCCTAATGACTTGGCAATTCAGCTTTATCGCGTAATTAGCATTCAGGACAACGCCAATAATACATATACCATCACGGGGACTTTCCATAATCCAGATAAATATGAGCATATTGATTCGGGGGCCAGGATTGATAAAAGACCGATTACTGTCATCCCACCGGGTATTCAATTACCCCCGAAGAACGTACATATCTCTGCTTATACCCATATCAATCAAGGGATTGCTGTTACAACGCTAAGAGCTGACTGGGATGCCACAGAAAATGCGATTGCATATGAGGCGCAATGGCGAAGAGGAAATAATAACACGAGTTTCGCGCCGACAAATAAACAAGTTATTTTTAAGCTCAATTCGATATAATATATAATTCGAAAAAATTGCCAATTAAAAGATAAGATATTGAAATTAAAATATATTTTATGTTATCGCACATCTTGTGGATAAAACATTAATTTTAGCTATTTTTAGAGCTTTATATGTCCGTGCGAAACTCGTGAATAACTGGGTAAGTATACCTCGAACGTCAACATCGAGTTTTGAAGTTCAAGGGATATATGCCGGACGTTATCAGGTAAGAGTCAGAGCCATAAACTCATCTGATATCTCATCAATCTGGGCGAATGCGCCTGAGACAACACTAAAAGGTCACGAGTTTCGCACGGACATATAAAGCTCTAAAAATAGCTAAAATAATGTTTTATCCACAAGATGCGCGATAACATAAAATATATTTTAATTTCAATATCTTATATTTTAATTGGCAATTTTTTCGAATTATATATTATATCGAATTGAGCTTAAAAATAACTTGTTTATTTGTCGGCGCGAAACTCGTGATATAAATAGATAAAACCTTATAAATTAAATGCAACTTATTGTAATTTAATAAAATTTATGTGTTTTAGTAACTTACAGATTAATCATTACTTTTAAGCCATTTCTGGAATTTTATATGCCTGTGCGAAACTCGTGATAATATTTTCTCAGCAATTCCGTTATCCGGTATCGCCACATGGTCATGATGTTTTCGCGATAAAAGCTGATATCGCGCCATGTATTGTTTTTAATCACCCCGCCGGCGGTGGTTGAAAGATGAATATGCGGATGCCATTTTTGGTCACGTCCCCAGGTGTGTATGGCAGTGAAAATGCCGGGGGTAATATTGATATCGCGGCAGATTGTTAATATTACATCAGCAGCTAATCGATTCATTTCACCGAGAAGCCAACGGTTGGCGCGAATAACAGGCCAATATTTACAAGGCATGGTAAAAGTGATGTGTTTGCCAAGGGACTTCGGGTAACCAGGCCAGCGTATTGTTAATCCATTGCAGGCAAGCTTTTACGCCACAATGAGGGCAGCTTCGGCTTTTGCAGGTAAATTTAACCCGCTTCTCATGATTACATTCAGGGTCAGGGCATCGCCAAATTGACCAGCCCATAAGTGAAGTGCCACAAGCCATAATCTTTACCATGCACGAGTTTCGCACGGACATATAAAGCTCTAAAAATAGCTAAAATAATGTTTTATCCACAAGATGCGCGATAACATAAAATATATTTTAATTTCAATATCTATATCTTATGTTTTAATTGGCAATTTTTTCGAATTATATATTATATCGAAATTATATCGAAGTGAGCTTAAAAATAACTTGTTTATTTGTCGGCGCGAAACTCGTGCCATGGTTTCGATCACAACAGGGCGAACACTGTCAGAGGGTTGACGGTTAAGCCAATTGAGCCAGTGTTGACCAAATTGGAAAACATGACTAAAACGTGGTGACATAAATGGCACTGAAAGATTGAGAAAATAGGTTCGGGGTTATACCAGTACTAACAAGGAATGACAAGTCGTCGCCGGAGGCGACCATCTTGATGTATAAGAAATTAATACCCAAAGTGGTTAAACATTAATCAATTTAGGTATTTTTAAGATTGAAATGGAAATATGCATTCAACCAATCGTCATAAATCGATTTTAAGCTACCTGTAACGCTATCTAAGGCGTTTTCTTTACATAGGTAACCAATGGTAGCGCTTTTTGATTTGATATCCTTAGAATGCGATATAGGGAGTTTTGGTGTTGATGGATTTATTGAAACTGGAAGACGGTGACAAGTCGTCGCCGGAGGCGACCATCTTGGTCGGCATGAGAGGATTTGAACCTCCGACCCCCGACACCCCATGACGGTGCGCTACCAGGCTGCGCTACATGCCGATATAGGCTCACAATACTACCGTTTTTTTGGTTAAAATCAATAGCAAGTACTACGACCGCTTGATTTTTAAGCATTAATTAGTATTAAAACGGGTAGATTCGGCAAAAGCTCTTAGCAGTTGAGTTAAATCAGGTTTTTCATCTGTTATTTTATTGCCTTTATCATCAAAGATATAAACCTCACCATTTTGATTAAGGTAAAGCGTTTTATTAGTAAAGTTAATAATTAGTACTTGTTCATCACCTGATAAAACCCAGGGTTGGTTACGTTTAGGGGTAAAAAGATCTTCTCCTTGAGAATAGTCTTCTGGTGAATTATCAACATAAAGTAAACGCTGCATTAAGGTGGTCATAATATCTTGATGACTGGTTAGCTTATTAATTTGCTGTGGTGGGGTATTAGGCCAATATACCCATAAAGGCACCTTCATTTGTTTAAGATTAAATTTACCGTTAGTGAACCACTTTGTTGTTTCATGAGTTTCTGGATTGCTACTATGGTTTACCGTAATGACGACAACGGTATTGTTTAACATATTTTTTTGTTTTAGCGCATCAATTATGCGTTTAATCTCATGATCTAATTGTAACTTATTGTCACTTTGCGATTTATGATTATCAAAACCATTAAGATTAAGAAAAGAAAACCACCGAGTCTGGTTTTCTATGCTATCTAACCATTTTACCCATTCATTGGTAGTTTGATAATCATTACCGGCAGTATTTTCGGGTAACGAATAATCTGCCAGAATTGCATGACGAAATAATGGTGAGCTAAAACCATTCGATGAAAACAGACCAAATTGATAGTTTTGATATTTTAATGCTTCAATTAGGGCGGAAGGTTTTCTGCTATTAAGTATACTATCTAAATAACTAGGCGATAAACCGTAGAATAGGCTAAATAGCGCCCGTTGGTTTTGGATACCTGTACTGAGATGTTGATTAAATTGCGTACTGATTGATTTAACAGTATTCAATGCTGGCATACCTTCAGTGGTATCTTGATAGTTAAGATTATTAACGACCAGTAGTAATAAATTATACTTTGGTGCTTGTTTTTGATAGCTAAGTGGTTTGAGTGGATATTCAATAGACAGTGCTGAAGGGTTGCCTTCTTGTTGTATCTTGCGTTGATATTCCACTTGATCGAGATAACCATAGCGTTCAAGAAATTTTCTCGCTGTCATTGGGTGAGATAGGGGATAGTTAGCTCGTTGCATAGTTATTGGGCGATAAAAATTTGCATCAGCCCAAATATACATTAAATGGGAAGCAACAAATGCTGTGATGAAGATACCTGCCAAGGGTTTAGTGAATCGTTGACGGTTTAGGCTGCGTAATTTTTTCCAACTCCAGGTAGCAAATAACATCTCAATTAAAAAAATGATAGGCACACAAATAAACATCAACTGCCATTCTCTCGCCATTTCGCCGTTTTTAGGATTTATTAATAACTCCCATAGTAGTGGTGTTAAATGGAGGTTATAGCGAGAAAAAAACGCAATATCAAAAATGAGAAAAGTCAGTATGGTGGTGGTAAGGATGGTGTATAGAAATCTTAGCAGTCGCTGTGAACCAATAATGAAAGTAATAGGAAAGATGATTAAAAGATAACAGGCAAAAATAACAAAGCTAAAATGCCCAAGCCAGCTAACAATAGCATAAATACGGCCGAATAACGTACCCTGCCAATCAAAAACAAACAGATATCGGCTACTTAATACTAAACTGAGTACTATATTGAATAACGTAAACCAGTGTCCCCAGCTTATCATTTGGGAGACTTTTTCACGATAGTTTCGAGAGTTGGTCACCATGTAATATTTTATCTGCTAAATTAGTGAATTTTTTCTTCATTAACAGAAGCAAGTAACGCCTGAGCGAAAGATTCTGCAATAGTTTTACTCTGAGTCAGTGTAACAGTTGTATTAATTAAGTTTGTCACCATGTTACCTAATACTATCAATGATAGATCAGTTGGAGCTTTATATTTTTCTAATACCTTGACTAATTCTAGGAGTAGATGTTCAATTTGCTCATCACTATAACGGGATGATTGTGGCATAATAAAAATCCTGAATGAATAAAGCTTTATATTTTAGCGTATTATTGTGTTTTTTGCTGTAGCTGTTTTGTCTAATTTAACTGGATAATTTCATTTAGTAACATTTTAAATTGACTGGTTTCCATAAGTTACACATCTTATTATATGCCCATAATACAAAAATGTTATATCAATAAATATCAATTTAGCCGCCGGAAAAAGTTATCGATGTCTGAATACCATTGATTTTTATGCCATAAAGAAAATAAGGAGTAAATGATGAGTCTGGATATTTGCCAGATTGCTTTACATCAGTTGATCAAACGTGATGAACAAACACTAGGGGCTATCGTCACGAGTTAAAGACAGGTATAGATTGTTCATTTTTTAGTTAAAAATAAATAGAAAAAGGTAGCTTTACACCTCAAGTTTGATTAAATTACTCATCATACCAGTATGATCCTGAGTGAATTTTGACCATAATATGGGTATTAAATATACTATCCTCGGTATTTTTATCTTGTGACGACAACCCCTAGAGGTTGTGCTGCGTGATTCTTTATTAGGCACGGATAATATAGTGCAAGAAATGATGGCAGAATTGCATCGAATTTATGGCGCTAAAAGGCCCATTCCCAGTCGAAAAGCAACAAACACATAAAGCGTTATGCAGCCATTAGATGAGCTAAAAATACTTCATTTGGAGAAAAATAGCCCAACGATTTTCGTCCCCGAGTATTAAGTATGTGCTCGATTTCTGCAATCTTATTGTCCGTGACTTGGTGACTTGGTTGAAGTCCGTTCCTTTTGGGTAAAAACGGCGGATAAGTCCGTTACTGTGTTCATTTAAACCACGCTCCCATGAGTGATAAGGCCTGGCAAAGAAGACATCAGCACCGGTGATCTCAGTTATCTGTTTATGCATGGAGAACTCAGAACCGTTATCAGCCGTCAGGGTTTTAAAATGACAGAAAGTATTTGCCATGATATCACGGAAGGCTTCTACAACAGTCTCAGCGCGTTTATTCGGCAACCTGCGGATAATAACCTGTCTGGTAGCTTTATCCGCCAAAGTTAATAAGACACGAGTTTCGCGCCGATAAATAAACAAGTTATTTTTAAGCTCAATTCGATATAATATATAATTCGAAAAAATTGCTAATTAAAACATAAGATATTGAAATTAAAATATATTTTATATTATCGCGCATCTTGTGGATAAAACATTATTTTAGCTATTTTTAGGGGCTGTCGTCACAAGATTTCAGCCCAGATAGCAATAAATCGAATCTGGATCCTTGCCAGAAAGGAGGACGCTCTTTTGGCAAATCGAGTCGCAATCCCTCTCCACTGCTTAATTTTCGCAAAGACATTCTCAACAACATGGCGGTTTTTATAGAGAGCACTATCAAACTTTCGATAATGCTTTCTATGTTTTCGTGGTGGAATGACAGGCTGCATCCCCTGTTCTTCGGCTTGTTTAATGATTGAATCGCTATCATAGCCCCGGTCGGCCAGTAAATAATCTGCGGTTAACTCCTTGAGCAAGTCTGGAGCGACTGTACAGTCAGCAACAGTGCCAGACGTTAAAGTTGCTCTGAGTGGCATACCGTGTGCGTCTACGGCCAGGTGTAGCGTGCTGTTGAGCCCCCTTTTGTAAGGCCCATTTCATCATTCCCACCTACAGCTCCAGTGCCATGAAGGTGGACTTTTATATGAGTTGCATCAATCATCAACCATTCCATATCTGCTTCGCAGGTAAGATTTTCAAGAATCGATGCCCATACACCTTTATTTTTCCAACGGCAAAAGCGACGGTGGGTATTTTTCCAACAACCGTAATCAGGAGGCAGCTCTCTCCATGGAGAGCCTGTTCTTAAGATCCAGAATACTGCATTAATAAACAATCGGTTATCCTTTGCGACGCCGCCCCATTTGCCTTTTCTACCAGGAAGTAAGGACTCGATTCTTTCCCAGGAGCGATCAGAAATGTCGTGTCGACGATGTGCTAATAAAGCTAATTTTTTCATTTTAAAATAATATCATAGCCTTACATCTTGTGACGACAGCCCCTAGAGCTTTATATGTCCGTGCGAAACTCGTGAAATATTTGAGAGGCTTTGTATCAAAAACTACACACGTTAAATTGTTGGGGTACTATGACAAAACAGTCAAGCGTTAATTCCTTGCTAACCACCGCAATACGGGTCTAACGCTATATGTAGTAATATATCCACAGTGATGACACGTTAGTTTATAATAATAATTAATATTACTATCGCCATGAATGACGGATTGATGATGAAAAAACGTCACGAGTTTCGCACAAAACTAATTTGGGTACGCCAATAAAACACGGATGTGCTCAGCAATAGCATTTTTGATTACGTCCCAATTTTGTTGATAAAGGGTTATTTTTTCAGATATACGACGTTTATGTTGTTCAAACCACGCAGAAATAGCGAGAAAAATATGATTTCTTTGCGCTCGGCTCGTGCGAGCCTGACAGCGTTCAATACCACAGTTTTGTTTAACTTCTCGATGATAAACTTCAACAGACCAACGGGCATCCATGATAGATGTGACGTATTGACGGGTGGGATTCTCTTTGTTTGTTACTATGTAATCAATACGGCCGTTTTTGGCTGTAAATTTGAAAACGGTCACCCAACCATATCCTCGCAAGTGTATTGACGTTCCTTCTTCTGAGATGTCTAACTTGTTCAGTTGTTTGTTATGGTTAACAATCCTATTTTTCCTCAGCGTGGTTACCGAGATCCAACCATGAGAGCGAATTGATTTCAGGTTATCCAGGCTAGAATACCAAGCATCCATCACTACCGCTTCTGGCATGATCCCTCTTTTTTTAGCAAGAGCGAGCATTTCGGAAAAGTGCGTGTTTTTTGTTTTTCCATCAGAATCTTTATCATAAATACGATAATTAATAGGAATTGATTCAACCTTCGTCAGATCATGCCAAAGCAAATTAACTAAACCTATGCCAGCAATAACATCATGTTCATTACCTGAATATTGATAATGGACCATCTCTATTTTTTTACTACGTCACGAGTTTCGCACGGACATATAAAGCTCTAAAAATAGCTAAAATAATGTTTTATCCACAAGATGTGCGATATCATAAAATATATTTTAATTTCAATATCTTATGTTTTAATTGGCAATTTTTTCGAATTATATATTATATCGAATTGAGCTTAAAAATAACTTGTTTATTTGTCGGCGCGAAACTCGTGTACGTGTTTTGGCAATCAATGTATCATCGGCAATTAGTACGCAAGGGCTTTTTTTGTCTATAGAAGGTTCAACTAATCGCCATAGGTCTTTAGGTCGAAAACATCTATTTTTTAGCCATCGGCTAACAGTGTCATGAGATAAAGGCGATGGGCTTACTTCTGATAACGCCAAACCAGAGTATCTTAAACTGCTTACTTGTAAGAATGTTTTATAGATATCTTTAATACATGGATAACCGGACAAAATATGAACACCCTGATTTTTTCTTGGTTTTAAATTTATACTTCTTTTTTGGAGATTGCGAAACTCGTGAACGTGACAAATCGATTCGCCGACGGTTTACTCGGAATATCCTTAAAATCCGTCTCATCAATAATCTATTCACCTGCTTGATGACACATACTGCACATTGTTGTGATGTTTTTATGATGAAGAAAGGCATTAAAATCATCCACTGTGATCGTTTTTAATTTCTCGATTAAAATATGCTTTTTTTTATCCTCATTTGAGAAAATCATCATAATTCACCGACAAAAATAAATATCCAAGTCCACCACCAGAAACTCAACAATGGCCAAATCAAAAATTCCCAATTCCATTTTGTGCTTTCTTTCTGTTTATCACGAGTTTCGCGCCGACAAATAAACAAGTTATTTTTAAGCTCAATTCGATATAATATATAATTCGAAAAACTTGCCAATTAAAACATAAGATATTGAAATTAAAATATATTTTATGTTATTGCGCATCTTGTGGATAAAACATTATTTTAGCTATTTTTAGAGCTTTATATGTCCGTGCGAAACTCGTGTTTATCTAATTTCTGTAACGAAAGGGCTAATTTTTTGTTTTTTCTTTGGCTATCTTCTAACAACAAGATAAAACCAAGACCTTTTTTCATATCTTCCTTTGTAGAAAAATCATCAAACCGAAGGGTTGCATATCGTCCCCTCAGCACCCTGAGAGCAATAAAAAAGTAAGTAAAAGCGAGTTTAGCGCGTTTTTTAAATGAAGCATGACTACAGAAGACTAATTGCATGGGAATAACCGTTCTAAACGGCGAGTGACATTTGTTGCTCAGTGCAATGTGGGGTGACGGGGTCAATCTTGCCCGGCCTTGAAATAAAGCGGGTTAAGCTCTCGTGGCTGACAAAGGTCGCCCCACAATTAATGTTGTGACACTGGTTATAACGTTCACGGGTGTTTTCTAAAATCTGGTGGGAACTTCGCGTATGGGCAGTATGACCACAAAGGGGGGCAATTCATCATGATGATATTCTCCTTTTTTCAGGTATTTTACCAGCAAAGTAGTCACTGTTCCATTTCAAGCGTGGTGGTAAAGCCTTTATCATTGAGATTATGCGTCACTTTCACCACAATCCAGTCGGCGTTATCGATTTGTGGTTTAAATCCACTGACCTTAATCGGTGTTTCCGGGTAAATATCGGGGCGTCCTTTGGCTAACTGAATCGAAAAGCTGGCGATACCGTGCTGAATTTTTGCCCAGGTCGCTTTCGCTGCCCGTGCCGCATTGGCACGATTGGCGTAGGTGTGTGAGAGTACGAGTACAGTGCCGTCCTCACCGACAAAATAATCTCCTTGTTTGTTTTTTGTTGACGCAGAAGGCTTTTTGCGTACGATTTTAACGGTGTGTGTTTTTTCAGGCTGCTGAGTGTTGAGCCAACTGGCAATCACCCCCGTGTAAGCACTGCGGTCAGCCAGTGAAAACGAATAATTATCCCCGTCTTTTCGACTTAAGGTCATCGTCGGTATTCCTTTACCCGAGGCGGTTTGGCTTTTCCCCTGGTGGAGAAATAACAGCTGGTCATTTTTCACCGTCGCCAGCGCGCCTTCCTGCTGACCTAGCCGGGTTAAAAACGCTCCGTCCGATTCGTTTGTCTGGTCGATATGAGCAATTCGGATAGGCTTAAGCGCCCCATCAATACAGGGGGTTAACTGATTGCGCCCGGCAAGCGTGGTCACAATTTCTTCCAGGGTTTTGTTGTGATAAGAGGCTTCTCGTCGCGTATTGAGGGTCGCGCGAAAATCGGGACTTCGCGCACGTAATGTCGGACGGTCAGGCGCGCCACTGTATTCGATTTCATCAACAATAAATTTCCCCTTCGGGATGAGACTTTCGTTTTTCCAGCCTAGCGCCAGTGTCAGGGTTTCCCCGCGTCGGGGCAAGGCCAGTGTGCCGTCACTATCATCCAGTTCAATGTCTAGCTGGTCGGCTTCAAATCCCCGATTATCGGTTAGCGTCAGTGACATCAATCGGCCTTCAATCAGCGATTAATATTTTTGCTGCCTGCCGTTAGCGCAAACGCGGGGATATTTTCCGTGTTGAAAAAACGCATTAGAAAAGTCCCTTAATCTGCGCATTTAAATCACCAAACATCGCGGAGAGGGAATCATCGACCCGTTTTAATTTAAGGGTAAATTCAATCTTACGGGGTGCGCCATCGGCAAAAAAAAGACTTTTACTTTGGCTGATTTCTTCTATCACGAACATCCCGTAAATATTACCTTCACGATCCAGAAAGGGCCAGGCTTTGCCGCTTTCCGCCATCGCTTCGAGCGCAATCAGGGACAGTCTGCCCCCGGTTAGTTCCGGATAAAGTGACCCTGACAGGGTGATATCGTCATTATCCAGTCCAATAAATTGAAAGGCAGGTCGGGTACCTAACCGGCTGTTGAACCCATAGCGCCAGCGCCGATTGATTTGTAGTGTCTGATAGGGCGCGGTTTTAAGGTGAAACACAAACAGTCCTAGGGGCTGTCGTCACAAGATGTAAGGCTATGATATTATTTTAAAATGAAAAAATTAGCTTTATTAGCACATCGTCGACACGACATTTCTGATCGCTCCTGGGAAAGAATCGAGTCCTTACTTCCTGGTAGAAAAGGCAAATGGGGCGGCGTCGCAAAGGATAACCGATTGTTTATTAATGCAGTATTCTGGATCTTAAGAACAGGCTCTCCATGGAGAGATCTGCCTCCTGATTACGGTTGTTGGAAAAATACCCACCGTCGCGTTTGCCGTTGGAAAAATAAAGGTGTATGGGCATCGATTCTTGAAAATCTTACCTGCGAAGCAGATATGGAATGGTTGATGATTGATGCAACTCATATAAAAGTCCACCTTCATGGCACTGGAGCTGTAGGTGGGAATGATGAAATGGGCCTTACAAAAGGGGGCTCAACAGCACGCTACACCTGGCCGTAGACGCACACGGTATGCCACTCAGAGCAACTTTAACGTCTGGCACTGTTGCTGACTGTACAGTCGCTCCAGACTTGCTCAAGGAGTTAACCGCAGATTATTTACTGGCCGACCGGGGCTATGATAGCGATTCAATCATTAAACAAGCCGAAGAACAGGGGATGCAGCCTGTCATTCCACCACGAAAACATAGAAAGCATTATCGAAAGTTTGATAGTGCTCTCTATAAAAACCGCCATGTTGTTGAGAATGTCTTTGCGAAAATTAAGCAGTGGAGAGGGATTGCGACTCGATTTGCCAAAAGAGCGTCCTCCTTTCTGGCAAGGATCCAGATTCGATTTATTGCTATCTGGGCTGAAATCTTGTGACGACAGCCCCTAGAATACCAAGCATCCATCACTACCGCTTCTGGCATGATCCCTCTTTTTTTAGCAAGAGCGAGCATTTCGGAAAAGTGCGTGTTTTTTGTTTTTCCATCAGAATCTTTATCATAAATACGATAATCAATAGGAATTGATTCAACCTTCGTCAGATCATGCCAAAGCAAATTAACTAAACCTATGCCAGCAATAACATCATGTTCATTACCTGAATATTGATAATGGACCATCTCTATTTTTTTACTACGTGTTTTGGCAATCAATGTATCATCGGCAATTAGGGCCTGTCGTCACAAGATGTAAGGCTATGATATTATTTTAAAATGACAAAATTAGCTTTATTAGCACATCGTCGACACGACATTTCTGATCGCTCCTGGGAAAGAATCGAGTCCTTACTTCCTGGTAGAAAAGGCAAATGGGGCGGCGTCGCAAAGGATAACCGATTGTTTATTAATGCAGTATTCTGGATCTTAAGAACAGGCTCTCCATGGAGAGATCTGCCTCCTGATTACGGTTGTTGGAAAAATACCCATCGTCGCTTTTGCCGTTGGAAAAATAAAGGTGTATGGGCATCGATTCTTGAAAATCTTACCTGCGAAGCAGATATGGAATGGTTGATGATTGATGCAACTCATATAAAAGTCCACCTTCATGGCACTGGAGCTGTAGGTGGGAATGATGAAATGGGCCTTACAAAAGGGGGCTCAACAGCAAGCTACACCTGGCCGTAGACGCACACGGTATGCCACTCAGAGCAACTTTAACGTCTGGCACTGTTGCTGACTGTACAGTCGCTCCAGACTTGCTCAAGGAGTTAACCGCAGATTATTTACTGGCCGACCGGGGCTATGATAGCGATTCAATCATTAAACAAGCCGAAGAACAAGGGATGCAGCCTGTCATTCCACCACGAAAACATAGAAAGCATTATCGAAAGTTTGATAGTGCTCTCTATAAAAACCGCCATGTTGTTGAGAATGTCTTTGCGAAAATTAAGCAGTGGAGAGGGATTGCGACTCGATTTGCCAAAAGAGCGTCCTCCTTTCTGGCAAGCATCCAGATTCGATTTATTGCTATCTGGGCTGAAATCTTGTGACGACAGCCCCTAGTACGCAAGGGCTTTTTTTGTCTATAGAAGGTTCAACTAATCGCCATAGGTCTTTAGGTCGAAAACATCTACTTTTTAGCCATCGGCTAACAGTGTCATGAGATAAAGGCGATGGGCTTACTTCTGATAACGCCAAACCAGAGTATCTTAAACTGCTTACTTGTAAGAATGTTTTATAGATATCTTTAATACATGGATAACCGGACAAAATATGAACACCCTGATTTTTTCTTGGTTTTAAATTTATACTTCTTTTTTGGAGATTGCGAAACTCGTGTCCGTAAAGAGCTTGCTTTACATACTTCGCCTGCCGTTATCAGTGGAAGGCTGCGTTTGAAACATGGGGTTTCTGTCAGTAAAAATACGCTCTATCGCTATATCAAGAGAGACCGACTGGCAGGAGGAAATCTCTATCTCCAGCTTCCTCATCGAGGCAAATATTATCGCTATGGCAAGGGAGAACCCAAGCGTAGCGCTATTCCTGATAGAGTGGGTATTGAAGAGAGACCAGCTGAGGCTGATCTCAAGCAACAACCCGGTCATTTTGAAATTGATACTGTATTTGGTAAGGATCAGAAGTCATTCTTATTAACTTTGGCGGATAAAGCTACCAGACAGGTTATTATCCGCAGGTTGTCGAATAAACGCGCTGAGACTGTTGTAGAAGCCTTCCGTGATATCATGGCAAATACTTTCTGTCATTTTAAAACCTTGACGGCTGATAACGGTTCTGAGTTCTCCATGCATAAACAGATAACTGAGATCACCGGTGCTGATGTCTTCTTTGCCAGGCCTTATCACTCATGGGAGCGTGGTTTAAATTAAATCAAGATGGTCGCCTCCGGCGACGACTTGTCATTGCTTGTTAGTACTGGTATAACCCCGAACCTATTTTCTCAATCTTTCAGTGCCATTTATGTCACCACGTTTTAGTCATGTTTTCCAATTTGGTCAACGCTGGCTCAATTGGCTTAACCGTCAACCCTCTGACAGTGTTCGCCCTGTTGTGATCGAAACCATGGTAAAGATTATGGCTTGTGGCACTTCACTTATGGGCTGGTCAATTTGGCGATGCCCTGACCCTGAATGTAATCATGAGAAGCGGGTTAAATTTACCTGCAAAAGCCGAAGCTGCCCTCATTGTGGCGTAAAAGCTTGCCTGCAATGGATTAACAATACGCTGGCCTGGTTACCCGAAGTCCCTTGGCAACACATCACTTTTACCATGCCTTGTGAATATTGGCCTGTTATTCGCGCCAACCGTTGGCTTCTCGGTGAAATGAATCGATTAGCTGCTGATGTAATATTAACAATCTGCCGCGATATCAATATTACCCCCGGCATTTTCACTGCTACACGAGTTTCGCGCCGACAAATAAACAAGTTATTTTTAAGCTCAATTCGATATAATATATAATTCGAAAAAATTGCCAATTAAAACATAAGATGTTGAAATTAAAATATATTTTATGTTATCGCACATCTTGTGGATAAAACATTATTTTAGCTATTTTTAGAGCTTTATATGTCCGTGCGAAACTCGTGTGCTATACACACCTGGGGACGTGACCAAAAATGGCATCCGCATATTCATCTTTCAACCACCGCCGGCGGGGTGACTAAAAACAATACATGGCGCGATATCAGCTTTTATCGCGAAAACATCATGACCATGTGGCGATACCGGATAACGGAATTGCTGAGAAAACATTATTACACGCTCACCATTCCCGACGAGCTTAAATGTGAAGGAAGAAGTAAATCATCATGGAATCAACTGCTTAACACTCACTTCAAACGCGGTTGGAATATCAATCTTTCTGATATGTCAATGCCAATTGAATTCTGATCCACTCCCTTTAATTTACTCGCTCAGTTCCGCTTTCAATTTTTTATGTAGCTGACCGCTTTTTAGCTTGTATTTTAACCGATAACTTTGTCCACTAATCTGTACGATATGTGCATGGTGCAGAAATCGATCCAGCATAGCGGCTGTTAGCGTCTCATCATCACCAAATGTACTTGACCACTGAGCAAAAGACAGATTACTGGTTAAGAGCACACTACCCGCTTCACATCGCTTTGCCACCACCTGGAAGAACAGATTTGCTTCTTCTTTGCCAAAAGGTAAATAGCCAACTTCATCGATAATCAATAGTCTAGGTTTACTGATAACGCGAGTAAGATATCCCTTAAGGTCACCTTGTCGATGAGAGGTAAGCAGCGGCAACATCATATCCGCCGCAGTTAGAAAACGGATGCTTAATCCATGCATCGCAGCCCTATAGCTTATGGCAGTAGCCAGGTGCGTCTTCCCGACACCAGACGGACCTAGCAACACGATATTCTCCTGGCGCTCAATGAAAGCCAGTCCAGCCAGTTCCTGTATTTGGTTACGGGGAACACCGCTGGCATATTTGTAATCAAACTGCTCCAACGTCTTTATCACTGGCAGCCCAGATAAATGGAGTATCGTTTGACGCCGACGTTCAGTAAGTCCTTCATACTGAAGTCGTAAAATAGACTCTAGACAGTCAGCGTGTGTACCGTTCTTGTCGATAGTTGCCTGCGCTACAGCTGGCCACTCTGTGCTTAGTCTGTCCAGTTTAAGCTGCTGGCAGAATTTTTCGATGCGTTCATACTGAAGACTCATATAGGCATCTCCAGAATCGATTGATAGCCGGACAAAGGATGTTGTAGGCTCTCTATAGGAATCGGGCGAGTCTGATGTATCGGTAAAGGAAATGCTTGCATGACTTTCGGCAGCGGCAACAGTGCTAAGCGTTCTTGTAGCATGCGCTCCTCCGGCGATACACCCGTAGTGCCGTGTTTACGTACATTAGCTATTGAACTCAGCCAGTCTCCAATACGTGAGTTGGCGGCGGCAGCATCCAAAATAAGCCCTGCCTGACGAAATGACGCGGTTAGTGGAACAATGAAACTGTTCTTAAGATAGTGATTAAAACGTTCAACCTTACCTTTAGTCTTCGCCCTGTATGGACGGCAGACTTTCGGACTGAAAGCATATTTCTCGGCAAGCTGGATAAGCTGTGGGTTCCAGCGGTGTTTACCAGGACCATAAACATCACGCTCAATGATAATGCTCTTCGCATTATCAAATAGCAGCTGACGAGGCGTACCGCCAAAATACTGTAGGGCTGACTCAATCCCGTCGCACCAGGCTGCTGAATTTTGACAGGTGTAAAACTTAACAAAAGTGGAACGACTCCAACCTAACGTGGCAACGAATGCCAGCAAAGGGTTCTTCCCCTGTCTGATAATCGTGAAGTCAACCTGCATCTGTTCACCGGGTTCAGTCTCAAAGCGAACAACGTCTTCAATAACCGGTTTTTTCATAGGATGAAGAAAAGCGGTCAGCAAGCTATAGCTGCCTGTGTACCCTTGTTCACGGATCTCCCGTAGCAATATGCAGGCCGGTATCCAATCAGGTCTAGCCGCCTCTACGCGTTCGAGAATATATACCTTGAAGGGCTCCAACTTACCGGGTCTAGGCGCTCTCGATTTATAACGCATATTCGCCGCCGCTTCAGTGCTACGAAGATATCGCCTCACGGTTACTCTTGAACATGAAAGGCGTCGCGCAATCGCACGTATAGACATACCCTGGCGATGTAAAACAGAAATTTCCACTCTGATCTCCAATGTTATCATCGGCAGTACCTTAAAACTGCCATTTTTACTCTTGGTGGATCAGTTTTACACTAGCAAGTGGATCATTTTTACATTGGTAGCGACAATATCCTTTCCAATATCACCCATGTCACCCTTTATCTCGGATTTTATCTAAAGAAACCCCCTGTGTCGCTTAGTCGTTTAAAACATTATGCGGGCGAAGATAACATCACGTTACGCTATAAGAGCCACCGCACGAAAAAACAGGAAGAAGAGGTCATGACATCCGACGAATTTATTACCCGGTTTGAGTCTCATGTACCTGAAAAATGGTTTCACATGATCTGCTATTACGGTTTTTTAAGTCCATCAGCGCCCATGCGAAAAATGTTAACAGAGGTTGTTTATCCTCTAACCCGGCAGGATAAAACATCTGCTAAAAAAGTGACCTTCCGAAACATGTATCGACATGTCTTTAAAGTCGATCCACTTGCTTGTCTCATATGCGGGAAAAAATTACTTTTCGCAGGAATGAATTTTGGATTGAAGCTTGATGTATAAGAAATTAATACCCAAAACGGTTAAAGATTGAAATGGAAATATAAATGGAAATATGTACTCAACCAATCGTCATAAATCGATTTTGAGGTACACCATAACGCTCTATAAGGCGTTTTCTTGATATAAGTCACCCAATGGTAGCGCTTTTTGATTTGATGGCCTTAGAATGCGATACAGGCGGTTTTGGTGTTGATGGATTTATTGAAACTGGAAGACGGTGACAAGTCGTCGCCGGAGGCGACCATCTTGAAGCTTAAAGAGCTTATGGCTCGTCACGACGACCTGGCACGTTTGCGGTGGCAATAAAAACTTACTACAGGGTAGATCTATCTTTTGTTCAAAACTGATTAATAATTAATCGTTTTTTAACCATCTATTCCGTTCTTTATCTCAACCTTCAACCTTCAAAAATAATTCTGGCAAAACTTAGAAAAAATAAAAATGGGTTCATCATGGAATAGGTTAATTAGTAACCTTTTCGGGTATTAATTTCTTATACATCAAGATGGTCGCCTCCGGCGACGACTTGTCACCGTCTTCCAGTTTCAATAAATCCATCAACACCAAAACCGCCTGTATCGCATTCTAAGGCCATCAAATCAAAAAGCGCTACCCATTGGGTGACTTATATCAAGAAAACGCCTTATAGAGCGTTATGGTGTACCTCAAAATCGATTTATGACGATTGGTTGAGTACATATTTCCATTTCAATCTTAAAAACACCCAGATTGATTAATATTTAACCGTTTTGGGTGTTAATTTCTTATACATGGACAATGAGATTGCAGAAATCGAGCACATACTTAATACTCGGGGACTAGGGGCTGTCGTCACAAGATGTAAGGCTATGATATTATTTTAAAATGAAAAAATTAGCTTTATTAGCACATCGTCGACACGACATTTCTGATCGCTCCTGGGAAAGAATCGAGTCCTTACTTCCTGGTAGAAAAGGCAAATGGGGCGGCGTCGCAAAGGATAACCGATTGTTTATTAATGCAGTATTCTGGATCTTAAGAACAGGCTCTCCATGGAGAGATCTGTCTCCTGATTACGGTTGTTGGAAAAATACCCATCGTCGCTTTTGCCGTTGGAAAAATAAAGGTGTATGGGCATCGATTCTTGAAAATCTTACCTGCGAAGCAGATATGGAATGGTTGATGATTGATGCAACTCATATGAAAGTCCACCTTCATGGCACTGGAGCTGTAGGTGGGAATGATGAAATGGGCCTTACAAAAGGGGGCTCAACAGCAAGCTACACCTGGCCGTAGACGCACACGGTATGCCACTCAGAGCAACTTTAACGTCTGGCACTGTTGCTGACTGTACAGTCGCTCCAGACTTGCTCAAGGAGTTAACCGCAGATTATTTACTGGCCGACCGGGGCTATGATAGCGATTCAATCATTAAACAAGCCGAAGAACAAGGGATGCAGCCTGTCATTCCACCACGAAAACATAGAAAGCATTATCGAAAGTTTGATAGTGCTCTCTATAAAAACCGCCATGTTGTTTAGAATGTCTTTGCGAAAATTAAGCAGTGGAGAGGGATTGCGACTCGATTTGCCAAAAGAGCGTCCTCCTTTCTGGCAAGCATCCAGATTCGATTTATTGCTATCTGGGCTGAAATCTTGTGACGACAGCCCCTAGGGGCTGTCGTCACAAGATAAAAATACCGAGGATAGTATATTTAATACCCATATTATGGTCAAAATTCACTCGGGATCATACTAGTATGATGAGTAATTTAATCAAACTTGAGGTGTAAAGCTACCTTTTTCTATTTATTTTTAACTAAAAAATGAACAATCTATACCTGTCTTTAACTCGTGACGATAGCCCCTAGCATCGCTTCCCCACTTTCAAAAAAAGTTTGCATCATGCGAAATTGCTGTGTTTTTTGCCATGCGAGAGAAAATCCAGCCATTAGATTATGAACATATTTTATTAATGCGATAGCTGAAATAGCAAATAAGGCTATAGCTACCATAACTTCGGTTATTGCCATTCCAGATTGCCTGTTAGGCTTAGAATTTTTCATTGACAAAATTCCGCTCTTTTAACTGGACAAAAATCCAACCATCCCTGTTTTAGAGGAACAAAACCAGATATGGCATTTTTATCTTTCTTAAGCCATTGATAAAGTGTAAATATAGCTTTACCCTCAAAATAAGCATGGCCGGCTAATAGATGATAATCATTTTTATAGTAACGCAAACAACTTTTAAAATTAGCGCCTAACGGTTGCAAACAAGACCATGAGGCATTTTTTTCCTTATCATAACCCAAGGTTGATATTTTCCCCAAGCCAATGCAGACTAAGCTTGCTCAAAAAAAAGCCAATAACTTCGTTCACTTTCCAAGATCTGCAATATATTATTCTGATGATAATGCAACGCTTTTAACATTAATAAACTCATAGAAATAAGCATTATTATTGCCATTAATAAAACGCTCCCTTGCTGTTCAAACTTGTGAGGAAAAAACCAATTTATCTGTTTCATATCGATTGATTTCTTAAATAAATTTTTAGTTGGTATTCCCTTAATAGATCTGGATATGCTCGCGGAGATAGACTTAAAAATACAGCTAAAAAACGTTTTTCATCCATGATCACCTCTTTTAAAGGAAATTGTGAAACTATTATCTGTTTGGGATCAAATAGGTTTATCCATCCTTGCCCTTCACAATCTACTCCGCTACGGTGTATTTCCAGATTACCTCGATGAATACGATAGATAAAGAAATCAGAAGTCTCATCTGTTGCTTTTTGCCATTTGCCATTTGCCATCTAAATTGTAATCGTAAATAAGATGAATACAGGAATGCTTGGCCTCGCTTCGTTTTTCACTAATTCACGAGTTTCGCACCAAGATGGTCGCCTCTGGCGACGACTTGTCGCTGTCCTTCAGTTTCAATATATTCCATTCACATTATAATCGCCTGTAATCGATTTTAAGCCTATCAAATTAAAAAGTGCTACCATTGGGGATACCTATATCACGAAAACGCCGTAGAGAGCCTTACGGTGTAGCTTAAAATCGATTTATGACGTTTGGTTTAGTACATATTTCCATTTCAATCTTAAAAATATCCAAATTGATTGATATTTCACCGTTTTGGGTATTAATTTCTTATACATGGACATATAAAGCTCTAAAAATAGCTAAAATAATGTTTTATCCACAAGATGTGCGATAACATAAAATATATTTTAATTTCAATATCTTATGTTTTAATTGGCAATTTTTTCGAATTATATATTATATCGAATTGAGCTTAAAAATAACTTGTTTATTTGTCGGCGCGAAACTCGTGAGACATTCTCAACAACATGGCGGTTTTTATAGAGAGCACTATCAAACTTTCGATAATGCTTTCTATGTTTTCGTGGTGGAATGACAGGCTGCATCCCTTGTTCTTCGGCTTGAGCAAGTCTGGAGCGACTGTACAGTCAACAACAGTGCCAGACGTTAAAGTTGCTCTGAGTGGCATACCGTGTGCGTCTACGGCCAGGTGTAGCTTGCTGTTGAGCCCCCTTTTGTAAGGCCCATTTCATCATTCCCACCTACAGCTCCAGTGCCATGAAGGTGGACTTTTATATGAGTTGCATCAATCATCAACCATTCCATATCTGCTTCGCAGGTAAGATTTTCAAGAATCGATGCCCATACACCTTTATTTTTTCAACGGCAAACGCGACGGTGGGTATTTTTCCAACAACCGTAATCAGGAGGCAGCTCTCTCCATGGAGAGCCTGTTCTTAAGATCCAGAATACTGCATTAATAAACAATCGGTTATCCTTTGCGACGCCGCCCCATTTGCCTTTTCTACCAGGAAGTAAGGACTCGATTCTTTCCCAGGAGCGATCAGAAATGTCGTGTCGACGATGTGCTAATAAAGCTAATTTTTTCATTTTAAAATAATATCATAGCCTTACATCTTGTGACGACAGCCCCTAGGAATTAATACCATTAATTTATAAAAATGTGTAGATACCTATGGCCTATCTGCTGGGTGCTGGGACTTTAATTTCACCCATTGAGTCTTTTTCAATGCGATATTCTGACATTATTATTATCTCCTTAGCATAAAATAATTGGATATGCATAATCCATCTTTGCAGATAAACTGATTGTACTTGAAATCATGCACTATTTTTAATTTAAAATGTGAGAGATAAGCGAGTTTATTGCATTACAGTTAAAAATAAATTTTTATCAACTAAGAGCAGTATTATATGTTTAAAATGATCAATAAAATTCAACACTATGATTGGGGTAGTAAAGATGCCCTAAGTAAGCTTTACCATATCAAAAATCCTCAGCATTTACCGATGGCTGAATTATGGATGGGAGCACATCCTAAAGCCTGCTCTATGGTTGAAGATTTAAATAGCCAGCAAAAAATATCGTTAGATAAACTAATCGCAACCGATCCAAGCTATTATCTCGGTGAAAAAATTGCCCAAAAATTTCATCGATTACCTTTTTTATTCAAAGTGCTCTGCGCAGCTCAACCACTTTCTATCCAGGTACACCCAGATAAAATTGCTGCCGAAGTTGGGTTTAAGCGTGAAAACGCAGCTGGAATTGCGCTCGATTGTCCTAATCGTAATTATAAAGATGATAATCATAAGCCTGAATTGATTTATGCTTTAACACCTTTCAAAGCGCTTAATTCATTTCGCCCTTTAAAGGAGATCGCTAATTTATTGCTGCCGATTGCCGAAGCTTCACCAGTTATTCAACTATTTTTAAAGACCCCAACAGAAACTCAACTGGCACAACTTTTTAAACATTTGTTAAACCTGACAACAAAAAAAAAGCAGCCGCTACTTGCAGCCTTAAAATCTGTTCTACAGCAAGAAAAAGGGGAACCTTGGAGCACGATAGAAAAAATGTTTCCATTATACCCTGAAGATAATGGATTATTTGCACCATTGTTACTGAATATTATTGAATTACAACCAGGTGAAGCGATGTTTCTCTATGCCAGAACGACGCATGCTTATATTGAAGGTGTTGGTTTAGAAGTAATGGCCAATTCTGACAATGTACTGCGCGCGGGATTAACTAACAAACATATTGATATTGCTGAATTACTGGCTAATTTAGATTTCATTGCCAAACCCTGCGACACATTCTTGCTACAACCGAATATACATAATAATGAATTTTGTTATCCTATTCCGGTAGATGATTTTGATTTTTCCTTATATCTAATTGATAATCAATTGACTACGATAGCAAACAATTCTGCCACGATTTTATTTTGTGTTGAAGGTAAGATATCTATCACCTCAGAAAATCAAACTGCCGAGATCCTATCTGGGGAATCCATATTTATATCTGCATCCGAAAGACAAATTATGCTTAATGGAAAAGGTAAACTGGCCAGAGTTTTTAATTATTAGCAAAAATTAAAATACATGCAAAGCTGTATATAATATATTTTATTAAATTTGATCACTTTTACCCGCTAAAATTCTTAAGGGATGGATATATGAAGAAATCGTTAGTAGCTGTAGGTGTCATTGTAATTGTTGCCGTAATTTGGACAATTGGCTCTTGGTATACCGGAAAAAAAATTGAGGGAGAGTTTGATACTTTCATTGAACGTACTAATACCACACTAAAAAATAATGCTCCAGAAGCTGGTATTAATGTTAAAACAGAAAATTATCAGCGAGGAATTTTCACTTCTAACGCGGACATCGTTATTGATATAAAAGAGAATAGCGAAAGAAAAAATACCATTGTTAAGTTTGCCACAAAAATCTTTCATGGCCCCTTTCCTATTAACAAAATAGTTAAACTTAATCTGTTACCAAGATTAGCCTCAACCACTATTGAACTGGTTAAAAATGAAACCACTGAAGAACTATTCAAATATACTCAGGAGCAAGCATTCATAACTGGTGATGTTGACGTCGGTTTTAATGAAGGCCTAGATGCAAATTTAAATTTAAGTCCACTAGACGGTAATCCTTATGGAAAAAATATAACGTTTAGCGGTGGGGCAATTAATTATGTGGGCAATACCGATCTTAAAGATATAAAAATTTCCGTTGTTAGTAATAATTTTGTTATCGAAAATAAAGAGAAAACAGAAAGCATGATCCTCAAAGGACTCAATATCCAAAGTGATTTATCACTGACTCCGTTTAATTTCTACTCTGGCAAACAGACGCTTAATATTTCCGATATTAATTTTAATAGCGATGACATTAAATTTTCATTTAAAAATTTTGCTATTAACTTAGATTCTGTACTAAAAGACGATAGCATTGACGGTAAAATTTCTTATAGCATTAATGATCTTATCGCTAAAGAACAAAACTTAGGTTCTGGAGAACTTACGTTATTAATCGAAAGAATGGATGCTAAAGCGTTTGGTAATTTCCTAAAAAGTTATAATGATGAAATTGCTCACAACTTAGCAAATGGCAACCCTCTTTATAATGCAGATACTATTTTCGCCCAGTTATTAGTTGAGAACTTACCTAGCTTGTTGAAGAATAGTCCGAGAATTGTCATCGAACCTTTTTATTGGAAAAATAGTGCCGGTCAAAGCAATATCAAAATAGATATCGATATGAAGCCTTGGACATTGAATCAACTCTCTGTTTATAGCCAAAATAACCAATATGATCAGGTCATCAAAGCACTATTCAATCATTTTAATATCAATGTTAATTTATCAAAACCGATGTTGATAGAAATGCTTACCCAAACAGAAATACTAAGCTCAGATGATAAAGTAATCACCCCAGAACAAAAAACATTATTTAGTCAGAAAGCAACTGCACAAATTAGTGAATTTGAAAGTTCAGCTAAGCAAAATGTCTTTACATCACCAACAGAATACTTCCTCAGTGATGAGAAAAAAGCACAATTGAATGAAGATAGACCAATTTTGCCATGGATGCTGGTAACCAAAGATAATATGACGATGGATATTCATTACGCCGGTGACGAACTAAAAATGAATAATCAAGCATTTAAATTAGTTGAGTTTTTAATTAATATTGGCTTGATGGACAATCCATCGTCTCAGCCTGCAACAACGCCAAAAACCACCCCGCAATCAAATTAAACCTTAGTAAAATGACAAAAGCCAGTTAAGATACTGGCTCTTTTGTATCAATTTTTAATACCGAGGGTTTCTATGTCGAATAAAATTAATATTATCACGAGTTTCGCGCCGACAAATAAACAAGTTATTTTTAAGCTCAATTCGATATAATATATAATTCGAAAAAATTGCCAATTAAAATATAAGATATTGAAATTAAAATATATTTTATGTTATCGCACATCTTGTGGATAAAACATTATTTTAACTATTTTTAGAGCTTTATATGTCCGTGCGAAACTCGTGATTATAAAAGATCGACCTTTAATAAAATCTAGCCAGCAACATAATCAGTTAAAAACAAACTCATTAATTAGTAAAATAAAAAAAATAAAAAACTGTTTTGTAAAAAATAATATTCATATTTCAACTAAAATTGGTTCAAGTAAGGCTAAATTTTATCACCAACTCATGTTACGTCTAAATCTTGACAGTTCAATTCAAATAAAGAATTATCATCATTATCATCTCACTTCACGACTTAATCAGGAATATAATTCCACGATAGAAAGTGTCGCCCTACAAGGATCGCCAAAAAACTTACATTCAACTGAAAGCTTGTCTTTACCTGTTTGCCCCTTCTATTGAGCCAAAAACTACTACACGTTAAGCAAATGCAATGTGAAGAAAAGATACAAACACGAGTTTCGCACGGACATATAAAGCTCTAAAAATAGCTAAAATAATGTTTTATCCACAAGATGTGCGATAACATAAAATATATTTTAATTTCAATACCTTATGTTTTAATTGGCAATTTTTTCGAATTATATATTATATCGAATTGAGCTTAAAAATAACTTGTTTATTTGTCGGCGCGAAACTCGTGACAAAATGAAAGAGTTAAAATAAATGGCTATGTATCATTAATTAAATAAGCTAAATAATTTTCATATTAACGACTTTTTTAGCATAGCGTTGTGCCAATAGCGCACATACCATTAATTGAATTTGATGAAAAATCATCCCTGGCAGTAAAATAATACCAACTAGATGAGCAGGAAAAAGTATATTAGCCATAGGGACACCATTAACTAAACTCTTTTTAGAGCCACAAAATACTATTGTGATCTCATCGGCTTTACTAAAACCAAAATAACGAGCGGTGTAAATATTAAATAAAACCACTATAGCAAGTAAAAAACCGCTAACAATCGCAATCATTAATAGCGACCAGCCATCAACTTTATACCATATCCCTTCAATAACCGCCTCACTAAAAGCGACATAAACCACTAATAAAATAGATGAACGATCAGAAATGTGATTAATTCACGAGTTTCGCACAAAACTAATTTGGGTACGCCAATAAAACACGGATGTGCTCAGCAATAGCATTTTTGATTACATCCCAATTTTGTTGATAAAGGGTTATTTTTTCAGATATACGACGTTTATGTTGTTCAAACCACGCAGAAATAGCGAGAAAAATATGATTTCTTTGCGCTCGGCTCGTGCGAGCCTGACAGCGTTCAATACCACAGTTTTGTTTAACTTCTCGATGATAAACTTCAACAGACCAACGGGCATCCATGATAGATTTGACGTATTGACGGGTGGGATTCTCTTTGTTTGTTACTATGTAATCAATACGGCCGTTTTTGGCTGTAAATTTGAAAACGGTCACCCAATCATATCCTCGTAAGTGTATTGACGTTCCTTCTTC
Source organism: Coronaproctus castanopsis (assembly GCA_032883995.1). Lineage (NCBI taxonomy): Eukaryota > Metazoa > Arthropoda > Insecta > Hemiptera > Monophlebidae > Coronaproctus > Coronaproctus castanopsis. The sequence goes on along the minus strand of JAOQIE010000004.1, from coordinate 2,525,520 downwards.
TGAGATGTCTAACGTGTTCAGTTGTTTGTTATGGTTAACGATCCTATTTTTCCTCAGCGTGGTTACCCAAACCCAACCATGAGAGCGAATTGATTTCAGGTTATCCAGGCTAGAATACCAAGCATCCATCACTACCGCTTCTGGCATGATCCCTCTTTTTTTAGCAAGAGCGAGCATTTCGGAAAAGTGCATGTTTTTTGTTTTTCGATCAGAATCTTTATCATAAATACGATAATCAATAGGAATTGATTCAACCTTCGTCAGATCATGCCAAAGCAAATTAACTAAACCTATGCCAGCAATAACATCATGTTCATTACTTGAATATTGATAATGGGCCCATTCCCAGTCGAAAAGCAACAAACACATAAAGCGTTATGCAGCCATTAGATGAGCTAAAAATACTTCATTTGGAGAAAAATAACCCAACGATTTTCGTCCCCGAGTATTAGGGGCTGTCGTCACAAGATCACGAGTTTCGCGCCGACAAATAAATAAGTTATTTTTAAGCTCAATTCGATATAATATATAATTCGAAAAAATTGCCAATTAAAATATAAGATATTGAAATTAAAATATATTTTATGTTATCGCGCATCTTGTGGATAAAACATTATTTTAGCTATTTTTAGAGCTTTATATGTCCGTGCGAAACTCGTGAAGATTTCAGCCCAGATAGCAATAAATCGAATCTGGATGCTTGCCAGAAAGGAGGACGCTCTTTTGGCAAATCGAGTCGCAATCCCTCTCCACTGCTTAATTTTCGCAAAGACATTCTCAACAACATGGCGGTTTTTATAGAGAGCACTATCAAACTTTCGATAATGCTTTCTATATTTTCGTGGTGGAATGACAGGCTGCATCCCTTGTTCTTCGGCTTGTTTAATGATTGAATCGCTATCATAGCCCCGGTCGGCCAGTAAATAATCTGCGGTTAACTCCTTGAGCAAGTCTGGAGCGACTGTACAGTCAGCAACAGTGCCAGACGTTAAAGTTGCTCTGAGTGGCATACCGTGTGCGTCTACGGCCAGGTGTAGTTTGCTGTTGAGCCCCCTTTTGTAAGGCCCATTTCATCATTCCCACCTACAGCTCCAGTGCCATGAAGGTGGACTTTTATATGACACGAGTTTCGCACGGACATATAAAGCTCTAAAAATAGCTAAAATAATGTTTTATCCACAAGATGTGCGATAACATAAAATATATTTTAATTTCAATATCTTATGTTTTAATTGGCAATTTTTTCGAATTATATATTATATCGAATTGAGCTTAAAAATAACTTGTTTATTTGTCGGCGCGAAACTCGTGTATGAGTTGCATCAATCATCAACCATTCCATATCTGCTTCGCAGGTAAGATTTTCAAGAATCGATGCCCATACACCTTTATTTTTCCAACGGCAAAAGCGACGATGGGTATTTTTCCAACAACCGTAATCAGGAGGCGGATCTCTCCATGGAGAGCCTGTTCTTAAGATCCAAAATACTGCATTAATAAACAATCGGTTATCCTTTGCGACGCCGCCCCATTTGCCTTTTCTACCAGGAAGTAAGGACTCGATTCTTTCCCAGGAGCGATCAGAAATGTCGTGTCGACGATGTGCTAATAAAGCTAATTTTTTCATTTTAAAATAATATCATAGCCTTACATCTTGTGACGACAGCCCCTAAGTATGTGCTCGATTTCTGCAATCTCATTGTCCGTGACTTGGTTGAAGTCCGTTCCTTTTGGGTAAAAACGGCGGATAAGTCCGTTCCTTTTGGGTAAAAACGGCGGATAAGTCCGTTACTGTGTTCATTTAAACCACGCTCCCATGAGTGATAAGGCCTGGCAAAGAAGACATCAGCACCGGTGATCTCAGTTATTCTGTTTATGCATGGAGAACTCAGAACCGTTATCAGCCGTCAGGGTTTTAAAATGACAGAAAGTATTTGCCATGATATCACGGAAGGTTTCTACAACAGTCTCAGCGCGTTTATTCGGCAACCTGCGGATAATAACCTGTCTGGTAGCTTTATCCGCCAAAGTTAATAAGAATGACTTCTGATCCTTACCAAATACAGTATCAATTTCAAAATGACCGGGTTGTTGCTTGAGATCAGCCTCAGCTGGTCTCTCTTCCATACCCACTCTATCAGGAATAGCGCTACGCTTGGGTTCTCCCTTGCCATAGCGATAATATTTGCCTCGATGAGGAAGCTGGAGATAGAGATTTCCTCCTGCCAGTCGGTCTCTCTTGATATAGCGATAGAGCGTATTTTTACTGACAGAAACCCCATGTTTCAAACGCAGCCTTCCACTGATAACGGCAGGCGAAGTATGTAAAGCAAGCTCTTTACGGATAAAAGCCTGCGTTTCTGTGGTTTGCTGATTAAACGCATTCCGCGGAGATGTGTTCATACGTCTGGCTTTCGCTCAGGTATCAGCCCTTCTGCAAGAATAAAGTCCATTGAAAGCAGGATCCGTATTACGCTTGAGTTCCCTGCTGACAGTTGAACGAGAAAGCCCCAATTCTCTAGCAATAGTGGCCTGAGTAACACCGTCAATTATTCGTTTTTCGATATAAAAGCGCTCATGTAAATTCAAATGTTTTCCCTTCATACAACAGTATCTCTTATGGGGTCATTACAGTAAGTTTATCTATGTATGACCAAGGATTCACTTTGTTGCATTTCGTTTGGGAATTGGGGTAATATGGGTTTATTTAATTTTGAAAAAGAAATTTTTTCGTTGTTAAGAAAACGCCAAACAGCTTGTGTAGTCATAAAAGTTTCTTTTTGAGCACTTGCAAAATCTTTAATGCCGCAAGCTAATCTAGTAGCAGCGGTCATGTGTTGTTTAACCAAAATGGCTAGTCGGCGATTCAGGCATGCATCGAGCCCCGCAGTCGATAAGTTATATGCATACTAGGGGCTGTCGTCACAAGATCACGAGTTTCGCGCCGACAAATAAATAAGTTATTTTTAAGCTCAATTCGATATAATATATAATTCGAAAAAATTGCCAATTAAAATATAAGATATTGAAATTAAAATATATTTTATGTTATCGCGCATCTTGTGGATAAAACATTATTTTAGCTATTTTTAGAGCTTTATATGTCCGTGCGAAACTCGTGAAGATTTCAGCCCAGATAGCAATAAATCGAATCTGGATGCTTGCCAGAAAGGAGGACGCTCTTTTGGCAAATCGAGTCGCAATCCCTCTCCACTGCTTAATTTTCGCAAAGACATTCTCAACAACATGGCGGTTTTTATAGAGAGCACTATCAAACTTTCGATAATGCTTTCTATGTTTTCGTGGTGGAATGACAGGCTGCATCCCTTGTTCTTCGGCTTGTTTAATGATTGAATCGCTATCATAGCCCCGGTCGGCCAGTAAATAATCTGCGGTTAACTCCTTGAGCAAGTCTGGAGCGACTGTACAGTCAGCAAGAGTGCCAGACGTTAAAGTTGCTCTGAGTGGCATACCGTGTGCGTCTACGGCCAGGTGTAGCTTGCTGTTGAGCCCCCTTTTGTAAGGCCCATTTCATCATTCCCACCTACAGCTCCAGTGCCATGAAGGTGGACTTTTATATGAGTTGCATCAATCATCAACCATTCCATATCTGCTTCGCAGGTAAGATTTTCAAGAATCGATGCCCATACACCTTTATTTTGCCAACGGCAAAAGCGACGGTGGGTATTTTTCCAACAACCGTAATCAGGAGGCAGATCTCTCCATGGAGAGCCTGTTCTTAAGATCCAGAATACTGCATTAATAAACAATCGGTTATCCTTTGCGACACCGCCCCATTATAAATCGATTTTAAGCTACACCGTAAGGCTCTCTACGGCGTTTTCGTGATATAGGTAACCCAATGGTATCACTTTTTAATTTGATAGGCTTAAAATCGATTACAGGCGATTATAATGTGAATGGAATATATTGAAACTGAAGGACAGCGACAAGTCGTCGCCAGAGGCGACCATCTTGGTGGATCAGTTTTACACTAGCAAGTGGATCATTTTTACATTGGTAGCGACACAATAAGTTGCATTTAATTTATAAGGTTTTATCTATTTATATATTATGCTGAATTAAACTTAGGGGCTGTCGTCACAAGATTTCAGCCCAGATAGCAATAAATCGAATCTGGATGCTTGCCAGAAAGGAGGACGCTCTTTTGGCAAATCGAGTCGCAATCCCTCTCCACTGCTTAATTTTCGCAAAGACACACGAGTTTCACACGGACATATAAAGCTCTAAAAATAGCTAAAATAATGTTTTATCCACAAGATGTGCGATAACATAAAATATATTTTAATTTCAATATCTTATGTTTTAATTGGCAATTTTTTCGAATTATATATTATATCGAATTGAGCTTAAAAATAACTTGTTTATTTGTCGGCGTGAAACTCGTGAGACATTCTCAACAACATGCCGGTTTTTATAGAGAGCACTATCAAACTTTCGATAATGCTTTCTATGTTTTCGTGCTGGAATGACAGGCTGCATCCCTTGTTCTTCGGCTTGAGCAAGTCTGGAGCGACTGTACAGTCAAGAACAGTGCCAGACGTTAAAGTTGCTCTGAGTGGCATACCGTGTGCGTCTACGGCCAGGTGTAGCTTGCTGTTGAGCCCCCTTTTGTAAGGCCCATTTCATCATTCCCACCTACAGCTCCAGTGCCATGAAGGTGGACTTTTATATGAGTTGCATCAATCATCAACCATTCCATATCTGCTTCGCAGGTAAGATTTTCAAGAATCGATGCCCATACACCTTTATTTTTTCAACGGCAAACGCGACGGTGGGTATTTTTCCAACAACCGTAATCAGGAGGCAGATCTCTCCATGGAGAGCCTGTTCTTAAGATCCAGAATACTGCATTAATAAACAATCGGTTATCCTTTGCGACGCCGCCCCATTTGCCTTTTCTACCAGGAAGTAAGGACTCGATTCTTTCCCAGGAGCGATCAGAAATGTCGTGTCGACGATGTGCTAATAAAGCTAATTTTTTCATTTTAAAATAATATCATAGCCTTACATCTTGTGACGACAGCCCCTAATCAATTTGGGTGTTTTTAAGATTGAAATGGAAATATGTACTCAACCAATCGTCATAAATCGATTTTGAGGTACACCATAACGCTCTATAAGGCGTTTTCTTGATATAAGTAACCCAATGGTAGCGCTTTTTGATTTGATGGCCTTAGAATGCGATACAGGCGGTTTTGGTGTTGATGGATTTATTGAAACTGGAAGACGGTGACAAATCGTCGCCGGAGGCGACCATCTTGAAGGCATGAAATCACTATCACCAAACTATAGAGTAAGTTAATATATCAATACGTAAAAATATATTTTCTCGTTAATTGTGGGTAATGAATTGTCAGACAGGAGTTTTTCATGTAAAAACAACAAATTGGTGTAGTTGGTATGGCTGTTATGGGACGTAATTTAGCGCTCAATATTGAAAGCCGAGGTTACTCTGTTTCGATTTTTAATCGTTCTAAAGAAAAAACCGATGAAGTGATCGCAGAAAATCCAGGTAGAAAATTAATCCCCTGTCATACAATTGAAGAATTTGTTGATTCATTAGAAAAACCACGTCGTATTTTATTAATGGTAAAAGCGGGTGAGGCGACAGATAAAACCATAGCTTCCTTAACACCCTATCTGGATGAAGGTGATATCCTAATCGATGGTGGTAATAGTTATTTTCAGGATACTATTCGACGTAATCAAGAACTTTCAGCACAAGGTTTTAACTTTATTGGAACCGGTGTTTCTGGTGGTGAAGAAGGTGCATTAAAAGGGCCTTCTATCATGCCTGGTGGACAGAAACAGGCTTATGATTTAGTGGCGCCTATCTTGCAACAAATTGCAGCTAAGGCCGATGGTGAGCCCTGTGTCAGCTATATTGGTCCCGATGGTGCAGGTCATTATGTAAAAATGGTGCACAATGGCATCGAGTATGGTGATATGCAGCTTATTGCTGAAGTATATTCAATACTTAAAAACGCATTAAAATTAAATAATGTAGAATTAGCTGATATTTTTACTGAATGGAATAAAGGGGAATTAAGTAGTTATCTAATCGAAATTACGGCCGATATTTTTCGTAAAAAAGAAGACCAGACTGGTAATTATTTGATTGATGTCATATTGGATGAAGCCGCTAATAAAGGAACTGGAAAATGGACCAGTCAAAGTGCTTTAGACTTGATGTATAAGAAATTAATACCTAAAACGGTTAAATATTAATCAATCTGGGTGTTTTTAAGATTGAAATGGAAATATGTACTCAACCAATCGTCATAAATCGATTTTGAGGTACACCATAACGCTCTATAAGGCGTTTTCTTGATATAATTAACCCAATGGTAGCGCTTTTTGATTTGATGGCCTTAGGGGCTGTCGTCACAAGATTTCAGCCCAGATAGCAATAAATCGAATCTGGATGCTTGCCAGAAAGGAGGACGCTCTTTTGGCAAATCGAGTCGCAATCCCTCTCCACTGCTTAATTTTCGCAAAGACATTCTCAACAACATGGCGGTTTTTATAGAGAGCACTATCAAACTTTCGATAATGCTTTCTATGTTTTCGTGGTGGAATGACAGGCTGCATCCCTTGTTCTTCGGCTTGTTTAATGATTGAATCGCTATCATAGCCCCGGTCGGCCAGTAAATAATCTGCGGTTAACTCCTTGAGCAAGTCTGGAGCGACTGTACAGTCAGCAAGAGTGCCAGACGTTAAAGTTGCTCTAAGTGGCATACCGTGTGCGTCTACGGCCAGGTGTAGCGTGCTGTTGAGCCCCCTTTTGTAAGGCCCATTTCATCATTCCCACCTACAGCTCCAGTGCCATGAAGGTGGACTTTTATATGAGTTGCATCAATCATCAACCATTCCATATCTGCTTCGCAGGTAAGATTTTCAAGAATCGATGCCCATACACCTTTATTTTTCCAACGGCAAAAGCGACGATGGGTATTTTTCCAACAACCGTAATCAGGAGGCAGATCTCTCCATGGAGAGCCTGTTCTTAAGATCCAGAATACTGCATTAATAAACAATCGGTTATCCTTTGCGACGCCGCCCCATTTGCCTTTTCTACCAGGAAGTAAGGACTCGATTCTTTCCCAGGAGCGATCAGAAATGTCGTGTCGACGATGTGCTAATAAAGCTAATTTTTTCATTTTAAAATAATATCATAGCCTTACATCTTGTGACGACAGCCCCTAGAATGCGATACAGGCGGTTTTGGTGTTGATGGATTTAATTGAAACTGGAAGACGGTGACAAGTCGTCGCCGGAGGCGACCATCTTGATGTATAAGAAATTAATACCCGAAAAGGTTACTAATTAACCTATTCCATGATGAACCCATTTTTATTTTTTCTAAGTTTTACCAGAATTATTTTTGAAGGTTGAGATAAAGAACGGAATAGATGGTTAAAAAACGATTAATTATTAATCAGTTTTGAACAAAAGATAGATCTACCCTGTAGTAAGTTTTTATTGCCACCGCAAACGTGCCAGGTCGTCGTGACGAGCCATAAGCTCTTTAAGCTTCAATCCAAAATTCATTCCTGCGAAAAGTAATTTTTTCCCGCATATGAGAGAAGCAAGTGGATACATGTTGCGGAAGGTCACTTTTTTAGCAGATTTTTTATCCTGCCGGGTTAGGGGCTGTCGTCACAAGATGTAAAGGCAAATGGGGCGGCGTCGCAAAGGATAACCGATTGTTTATTAATGCAGTATTCTGGATCTTAAGAACAGGCTCTCCATGGAGAGATCTGCCTCCTGATTACGGTTGTTGGAAAAATACCCACCGTCGCGTTTGCCGTTGGAAAAATAAAGGTGTATGGGCATCGATTCTTGAAAATCTTACCTGCGAAGCAGATATGGAATGGTTGATGATTGATGCAACTCATATAAAAGTCCACCTTCATGGCACTGGAGCTGTAGGTGGGAATGATGAAATGGGCCTTACAAAAGGGGGCTCAACAGCACGCTACACCTGGCCGTAGACGCACACGGTATGCCACTCAGAGCAACTTTAACGTCTGGCACTGTTGCTGACTGTACAGTCGCTCCAGACTTGCTCAAGGAGTTAACCGCAGATTATTTACTGGCCGACCGGGGCTATGATAGCGATTCAATCATTAAACAAGCCGAAGAACAGGGGATGCAGCCTGTCATTCCACCACGAAAACATAGAAAGCATTATCGAAAGTTTGATAGTGCTCTCTATAAAAACCGCCATGTTGTTGAGAATGTCTTTGCGAAAATTAAGCAGTGGAGAGGGATTGCGACTCGATTTGCCAAAAGAGCGTCCTCCTTTCTGGCAAGGATCCAGATTCGATTTATTGCTATCTGGGCTGAAATCTTGTGACGACAGCCCCTAGGGGCTGTCGTCACAAGATGTAAGGCTATGATATTATTTTAAAATGAAAAAATTAGCTTTATTAGCACATCGTCGACACGACATTTCTGATCGCTCCTGGGAAAGAATCGAGTCCTTACTTCCTGGTAGAAAAGGCAAATGGGGCGGCGTCGCAAAGGATAACCGATTGTTTATTAATGCAGTATTCTGGATCTTAAGAACAGGCTCTCCATGGAGAGATCTGCCTCCTGATTACGGTTGTTGGAAAAATACCCACCGTCGCTTTTGCCGTTGGAAAAATAAAGGTGTATGGGCATCGATTCTTGAAAATCTTACCTGCGAAGCAGATATGGAATGGTTGATGATTGATGCAACTCATATAAAAGTCCACCTTCATGGCACTGGAGCTGTAGGTGGGAATGATGAAATGGGCCTTACAAAAGGGGGCTCAACAGCACGCTACACCTGGCCGTAGACGCACACGGTATGCCACTCAGAGCAACTTTAACGTCTGGCACTGTTGCTGACTGTACAGTCGCTCCAGACTTGCTCAAGGAGTTAACCGCAGATTATTTACTGGCCGACCGGGGCTATGATAGCGATTCAATCATTAAACAAGCCGAAGAACAGGGGATGCAGCCTGTCATTCCACCACGAAAACATAGAAAGCATTATCGAAAGTTTGATAGTGCTCTCTATAAAAACCGCCATGTTGTTGAGAATGTCTTTGCGAAAATTAAGCAGTGGAGAGGGATTGCGACTCGATTTGCCAAAAGAGCGTCCTCCTTTCTGGCAAGGATCCAGATTCGATTTATTGCTATCTGGGCTGAAATCTTGTGACGACAGCCCCTAGAGGATAAACAACCTCTGTTAACATTTTTCGCATGGGCGCTGATGGACTTAAAAAACCGTAATAGCGGATCATGTGAAACCATTTTTCAGGTACATGAGACTCAAACTGGGTAATAAATTCGTCGGATGTCATGACCTCTTCTTCCTGTTTTTTCGTGCGGTGGCTCTTATAGCGTAACGTGATGTTATCTTCGCCCGCATAATGTTTTAAACGACTAAGCGACACAGGGGGTTTCTTTAGATAAAATCCGAGATAAAGGGTGACATGGGTGATACACGAGTTTCGCACAGGCATATAAAATTCCAGAAATGGCTTAAAAGTAATGATTAATCTGCAAGTTACTAAAACACATAAATTTTATTAAATTACAATAAGTTGCATTTAATTTATAAGGTTTTAGCTATTTATATATTATGCTGAATTAAACTTAAAAATAGAGCGTTTTTTTATTGGTGCGAAACTCGTGTGATATTGGAAAGGATATCAGAAAGATTGATATTCCAACCGCGTTTGAAGTGAGTGTTAAGTAGTTGATTCCATGATGATTTATTTCTTCCTTCACATTTAAGCTCGTCGAGAATGGTGAGCGTGTAATAATGTTTTCTCAGCAATTCCGTTATCCGGTATCGCCACATGGTCATGATGTTTTCGCGATAAAAGCTGATATCGCGCCATGTATTGTTTTTAGTCACCCCGCCGGCGGTGGTTGAAAGATGAATATGCGGATGCCATTTTTGGTCACGTCCCCAGGTGTGTATGGCAGTGAAAATGCCGGGGGTAATATTGATATCGCGGCAGATTGTTAATATTACATCAGCAGCTAATCGATTCATTTCACCGAGAAGCCAACGGTTGGCGCAAATAACAGGCCAATATTCACAAGGCATGGTAAAAGTGATGTGTTGCCAAGGGACTTCGGGTAACCAGGCCAGCGTATTGTTAATCCATTGCAGGCAAGCTTTTACGCCACAATGAGGGCAGCTTCGGCTTTTGCAGGTAAATTTAACCCGCTTCTCATGATTACATTCAGGGTCAGGGCATCGCCAAATTGACCAGCCCATAAGTGAAGTGCCAGAAGCCATAATCTTTACCATGGTTTCGATCACAACAGGGCGAACACTGTCAGAGGGTTGACGGTTAAGCCAATTGAGCCAGCGTTGACCAAATTGGAAAACATGACTAAAACGTGGTGACATAAATGGCACTGAAAGATTGAGAAAATAGGTTCGGGGTTATACCAGTACTAACAAGCAATGACAAGTCGTCGCCGGAGGCGACCATCTTGGGAGTACGGAGTACGGAGTACCTGTTACGCTTATTACTGAATCAGTATTTGCGCGTTATCTCTCTTTTTTAAAAGAGCAGCGGGTGGCAGCAGCAAAAATCCTGACTGGGCCGGCTGTTAATTCATTTAAAGGTGATAAGCAGGAATTTATTGAAAAAGTTCGTCGGGCACTTTATTTAGGTAAAATTGTTTCCTATGCACAGGGTTTTCAGCAATTAAAAGCAGCATCGGATGAATATCAATGGCAGCTAAATTATGGTGAAATTGCCAGGATTTTCCGCGCTGGTTGTATTATTCGGGCGCAATTTCTGCAAAAAATTACCGATGCCTATACACGAGTTTCGCACCAATAAAAAAACGCTCTATTTTTAAGTTTAATTCAGCCACGAGTTTCGCGCCGACAAATAAACAAGTTATTTTTAAGCTCAATTCGATATAATATATAATTCGAAAAAATTGCCAATTAAAACATAAGATATTGAAATTAAAATATATTTTATGTTATCGCACATCTTGTGGATAAAACATTATTTTAGCTATTTTTAGAGCTTTATATGTCCGTGCGAAACTCGTGTCAGCATAATATATAAATAGATAAAACCTTATAAATTAAATGCAACTTATTGTAATTTAATAAAATTTATGTGTTTTAGTAACTTGTAGATTAATTATTACTTTTAAGTTATTTCTGGAATTTTATATGCCTGTGCGAAACTCGTGCTATAGCCAAAACCCATCTTTAGCACGAGTTTCGCACGGACATATAAAGCTCTAAAAATAGCTAAAATAATGTTTTATCCACAAGATGCGCGATAACATAAAATATATTTTTAATTTCAATATCTTATGTTTTAATTGACAATTTTTTCGAATTATATATTATATCGAATTGAGCTTAAAAATAACTTGTTTATTTGTCGGTGCGAAACTCGTGTTTAGTAAACTTAATGTTAGCGCCTTATTTTTAAGAATATTACTGATGAATATCAGTAATTATTACGGGATATTGTCTGTTTTGGTATACAAAATGGTATTCTATTACCTACGCTTACAGCAGCAATTTCTTATTATGATAGTTATCGCTCTGCTTTTTTACCGGCAAATTTAATTCAGGCACAACGTGATTATTTTGGCGCTCATACTTATAAGCGGATTGATAAAGAGGGTATCTTTCATACTGAAAGGATACACGAGTTTCGCACGGACATATAAAGCTCTAAAAATAGCTAAAATAATATTTTATCCACAAGATGTGTGATAATATAAAATATATTTTAATTTCAACATCTTATGTTTTAATTGGCAATTTTTTCGAATTATATATTATATCAAATTGAGCTTAAAAATAACTTGTTTATTTGTCGGCGCGAAACTCGTGGGATAGAGAAATAGGTCTAGCTGAACTGATATAAAATCATATTGGATGGTCTTTATCATTAACGATAAAGACCATCTTTCTTGGCTTTAGGTTAGCACAAATGGACATATTGATTTGCTGATTTTTTTTGATTTTAATTTTATATCTATTCAAAAATAAATAGATTTACACATTATATTGTAATATAAAATATATTATTTTTTATAAAGTAATTCTGATTTTCAAATAAATCTATTGTTTTTTAATAAAACAAATAAACTTATTTGTTATTTAATAAAATTAACCATAAATAATTATGATTAATTTGCTATATTATAAAAATCACCAAAACTAAAAGAAATAGAAATAGTTTATCTTAGTGAATTAATAAATAAAATTTATTGTGATTTTTGTAATACATATCACAGTTTTAATATATCAAAATAACTTATTACTTACAAGTAAAGAGATGAAAATTAAAAGAATAAATTAGATAATTTGATAAACTTATAAATTAATATTTATTATTAGGGGCTGTCGTCACAAGATGTAAGGCTATGATATTATTTTAAAATGAAAAAATTAGCTTTATTAGCACATCGGCGACACGACATTTCTGATCGCTCCTGGGAAAGAATCGAGTCCTTACTTCCTGGTAGAAAGGGCAAATGGGGCGGCGTCGCAAAGGATAACCGATTGTTTATTAATGCAGTATTCTGGATCTTAAGAACAGGCTCTCCATGGAGAGATCTGCCTCCTGATTACGGTTGTTGGAAAAATACCCACCGTCGCGTTTGCCGTTGAAAAAATAAAGGTGTATGGGCATCGATTCTTGAAAATCTTACCTGCGAAGCAGATATGGAATGGTTGATGATTGATGCAACTCATATAAAAGTCCACCTTCATGGCACTGGAGCTGTAGGTGGGAATGATGAAATGGGCCTTACAAAAGGGGGCTCAACAGCAAGCTACACCTGGCCGTAGACGCACACGGTATGCCACTCAGAGCAACTTTAACGTCTGGCACTGTTGTTGACTGTACAGTCGCTCCAGACTTGCTCAAGCCGAAGAACAAGGGATGCAGCCTGTCATTCCACCACGAAAACATAGAAAGCATTATCGAAAGTTTGATAGTGCTCTCTATAAAAACCGCCATGTTGTTGAGAATGTCTCACGAGTTTCGCGCCGACAAATAAACAAGTTATTTTTAAGCTCAATTCGATATAATATATAATTCGAAAAAATTGCCAATTAAAACATAAGATATTGAAATTAAAATATATTTTATGTTATCACACATCTTGTGGATAAAACATTATTTTAGCTATTTTTAGAGCTTTATATGTCCGTGCGAAACTCGTGTGTCTTTGCGAAAATTAAGCAGTGGAGAGGGATTGCGACTCGATTTGCCAAAAGAGCGTCCTCCTTTCTGGCAAGCATCCAGATTCGATTTATTGCTATCTGGGCTGAAATCTTGTGACGACAGCCCCTAAGCTTGATGTATAAGAAATTAATACCCAAAACGATTAAATATTAATCAATCTGGGTGTTTTTAAGATTGAAATGGAAATATGTACTCAACCAATAGTCATAAATCGATTTTGAGGTACACCATAACGCTCTATAAGGCGTTTTCTTGATATAAGTAACCAATGGTAGCGCTTTTTGATTTGATGGCCTTAGAATGCGATACAGGCGGTTTTGGTGTTGATGGATTTATTGAAACTGGAAGACGGTGACAAGTCGTCGCCGAAGGCGACCATCTTGTATGTATAAGAAATTAATACCCAAAACGGTTCAATATCAATCAATTTGGATATTTTTAAAGATTGAAATGGAAATATGTACTAAACCAAACGTCATAAATCGATTTTAAGCTACACCGTAAGGCTCTCTACGGCGTTTTCGTGATATAGGTAACCCAATGGTAGCACTTTTTAATTTGATAGGCTTAAAATCGATTACAGGCGATTATAATGTATGTATAAGAAATTAATACCCAAAACGGTTAAATATTAAATGTATAAGAAATTAATACCCAAAACGGTTCAATATCAATCAATTTGGATATTTTTAAAGATTGAAATGGAAATATGTACTCAACCAATCATCATAAATCGATTTTGAGGTACACCATAACGCTCTATAAGGCGTTTTCTTGATATAAGTAACCAATGGTAGCGCTTTTTGATTTGATGGCCTTAGAATGCGATACAGGCGGTTTTGGTGTTGATGGATTTATTGAAACTGGAAGACGGTGACAAGTCGTCGCCGGAGGCGAGCATCTTGATAAAAATAAATATAGTTACTAATCTATAAACTTATATAATAAGTAGTTGTATGATTTGTTAGCGTGATTTTTTAATTTATAAGTTATTAATTATTTTTTGTGTAGATATATTTCACCAATTGGATAATACAATATGGATAAATTGACCCCATTCAAACCTTTACCAACCATAATTGCTATTACAATCACTCTCATCATCTGGTTTATTATTCCTACTCCTGACGGTGTTGAGGTAAATGCTTGGCAATTATTTGCGCTTTTTATTGGGACTATAATAGCTATCATAGGTAAAGCCTTACCAATAGGTGCAATCTCCATTATCGCAATTGCATTAATTGCTATTACGGGGGTAACTAATCCTAATAATCCGACGGAAGCCATTAATGATGCATTGAGCGGTTTTTCAAATCAACTTATTTGGTTGATAGGTATTTCAATAATGATTTCTGTTAGTCTAAATAAGACCGGCTTAGGTGCCCGTATTGGTTATTATTTTATTTCTTTATTTGGCAAAAAGACCTTAGGCATCGCTTATTCATTGGTGATTGCAGAGACAATATTAGCACCAGTTACACCAAGTAATACTGCGCGGGGTGGTGGCATTATTCATCCTATAATGCGCTCAATTGCAAAGAGTTTCGGCTCTGATCCCGAATCAGGTAGCTCACACAAAATTGGCCGTTATCTTTCATTGGTTAATTTTAATATCAATCCAATTACATCTGCGATGTTTATTACGGCAACTGCCCCTAATCCATTGATTGTTAGTTTGATTATGGAAAATACCACACCTACATTTGAGATAAGTTGGGGAAAGTGGGCAATAGCCGCTTTTATACCAGGTATTATTTCGTTATTGATTATGCCATTAATTATCTATTGGATTTATCCACCTGAAATTAAAGTAACACCCGATGCACCAAATTTCGCGAAACAAAAATTACACAAGTTAGGGCCTATTTCAGTAGCAGAAAAAATTACTTTAGCGGTATTTGCCATGCTTTTGCTGATGTGGGCTGGTGTGCCTGCGCTTATTTTTGGTAGCGCTTTTACTATTAACCCTACCGCTGCGGCATTTATCGGTCTTTCCGTTTTACTTTGTACCGGGGTATTAGCTTGGGATGATATTTTGAAAACCAAGGGGGCATGGGATACAATTACTTGGTTTGCTGCACTGGTCATGATGGCATCTTTTCTAAGTAAGCTTGGGTTGACTAATTGGTTTTCTCAAACAGTTGGAAACGCTATTGATCATCTGGGGATCGGCTGGATTGGTGGCATGTTGTTACTTGTTTTAATATATGTCTATTCCCATTACTTTTTTGCCAGCACCACAGCCCATATTATGGCAATGTTTGCAGCATCTTTTACTGCTGGATTAGCATTGGGCGCGCCACCTATTTTGCTTGGTTTGATCCTGGCTTTCTCTTCATCATTAATGATGTCGTTAACCCATTATGCTACAGGTACTGCGCCGATTATTTTTGGTTCTGGTTATACAACCTTAGCTGAATGGTGGAAAGTGGGGGTTATATTAAGTGTGGTTAATATTTTAATTTGGTTAGTCATTGGTGGTTTATGGTGGAAGTTATTGGGCTATTGGTAAGTTATAATTAACATATCTAAATTGCTGTACTATATCTGTAAGTTAAATAGGGTTTAACATTTAATAAATGCAATCTTGTTGTAAAAGTACCAGTAAAATCTTCTAGCTATTACATTCGCTTTATTTAAAAACAAGTGAGGAAATATGCAATTGCGTAGGTTAGGTTCAACTGGATTTGTTATCCCACCACTTGTTTTTGGTGGTAACGTATTTGGTTGGACTATCAATGAAAAAGAGAGTTTTACCATCTTAGATGCTCTCTATGATAACTGTTTAGTTGCAATTGATACGGAAGATGTTTATTCAAGTTGGGCAGCAGGTAATCGTGGAGGAGAATCTGAAACTATCATTGGAAATTGGCTAACTAAACATTCCATTGCCAGAGATAAATTAATTATTTTTACCAAAGTGGGCGCAGATTTAGGTTCGCCTGGTAAGCGTGGGCTTTCTGCTCGCTGGATTATAAACGCGGTTGAAGATTCATTACGGCGTTTACAAACAGATTACATTGATCTCTATTTTTCTCATTGGCCTGACATCAATACACCTTATGAAGGGACGTTAAACGCTTATCAGAAGCTTTTAACAACAGACAAAATTCGTGCTATAGGAGCTTCAAATTTGGATGCAGGGCAATTGAAAACAGCGTTAGATGTGGCGAATAGTCAGAATTTACCGCGATACCAGGTATTACAACCAGAATATAATATTTACGATCGCGCCGCTTTTGATGATAAGCTGAAGAAACTTTGTATCAAAGAAAATATTGGGGTTGTTACTTACTATAGTTTGGCATCTGGTTTTTTAACCGGAAAATATCGTCGTCAAAGTGATTTAAATAGTAGGCCCATTCCCAGTCGAAAAGCAACAAACACATAAAGCGTTATGCAGCCATTAGATAAGCTAAAAATACTTCATTTGGAGAAAAATAGCCCAACGATTTTCGTCCCCGAGTATTAGGGGCTGTCGTCACAAGATGTAAGGCTATGATATTATTTTAAAATGAAAAAATTAGCTTTATTAGCACATCGTCGACACGACATTTCTGATCGCTCCTGGGAAAGAATCGAGTCCTTACTTCCTGGTAGAAAAGGCAAATGGGGCGGCGTCGCAAAGGATAACCGATTGTTTATTAATGCAGTATTCTGGATCTTAAGAACAGGCTCTCCATGGAGAGATCTGCCTCCTGATTACGGTTGTTGGAAAAATACCACCCATCGTCGCTTTTGCCGTTGGAAAAATAAAGGTGTATGGGCATCGATTCTTGAAAATCTTACCTGCGAAGCAGATATGGAATGGTTGATGATTGATGCAACTCATATAAAAGTCCACCTTCATGGCACTGGAGCTGTAGGTGGGAATGATGAAATGGGCCTTACAAAAGGGGGCTCAACAGCAAGCTACACCTGGCCGTAGACGCACACGGTATGCCACTCAGAGCAACTTTAACGTCTGGCACTGTTGCTGACTGTACAGTCGCTCCAGACTTGCTCAAGGAGTTAACCGCAGATTATTTACTGGCCGACCGGGGCTATGATAGCGATTCAATCATTAAACAAGCCGAAGAACAAGGGATGCAGCCTGTCATTCCACCACGAAAACATAGAAAGCATTATCGAAAGTTTGATAGTGCTCTCTATAAAAACCGCCATGTTGTTGAGAATGTCTTTGCGAAAATTAAGCAGTGGAGAGGGATTGCGACTCGATTTGCCAAAAGAGCGTCCTCCTTTCTGGCAAGCATCCAGATTCGATTTATTGCTATCTGGGCTGAAATCTTGTGACGACAGCCCCTAAGTATGTGCTCGATTTTTGCAATCTCATTGTCCGTGACTTGGTTGAACGTCTAAGAATTTCAAAAATAATTTAACAAAAAATTAACATTAATTATCAAGCCGAATAACGGATATCAAACGTGATTTTTTTCTTTTTGAGGCGAGCGAAAGATTTATCAATAAGTGGTAATGATGTTTTTAATTTCAATCTCTCTCAGTTGGGTAGTTTCCATGATCTCCGCCCAGGCATTATTCCGCTCAAAAAGCAATTTTAATGGTCTGGGTTGAAAATCAGCTCTCATCAGGAAGTTAACTCACAGAAATAAATAAACGAAATTAGCCAGTTAACGATTAATAACTGTCATGTTTTAGGATGAAAACATAATCAATTTTAACGTTACAGGATTATTTAACCAAATCTTATCTTAACTAACCGACAAAACACTCTATAAAACGTCCTGTATCACTCTTTATGAAGAGATCTACGATGGTCCCCTGTCCAGCCTGATGGTGGGGAAGGACTAGTGATCCACAAGGGCGTCATCGCGAGGTGGGGTCTAAAGGAAGTGGGGAACAAACCCATGACCTGACGGACAGAAATCCGATACAAGGCTAATTTACCCGGCAGAGCGTGCAACGTAACGCAAAAGCCATAACCATCAAAGGGTAAAGGAGTAGATCGGGCAGGTGTGTGGTGAAGGCGATAGCGCTTACCCCGGGAGATCTGTACGGTGTCCTACACATCTAAGATGAGGACTGAGCACACCGTAAGGTGTGCTGAACGCCGTACAGAAGTCAGCAGAGGGCATAGTAGGGTGCGATACCTGAAGGCCCAAACAGTTATGAGAGGCAAGTATCGCCGGAGGTTCTGAATGGTCATGCAGCAGAAAAAGCAAAGCGATCCCAACGAGTGTAAACAGGGTGAAGCCCGAAAATTACAACCGCCAGGAGCTGAAATCACGCAGACACATCCGGTCAGAAAAACCCCGTCGTAGTATCAATGCCAATTGAATTCTGATCCACTTTGCTAAAGTAAAACTGATCCACCCCCTTTAATTTACTCGCTCAGTTCCGCTTTCAATTTTTTATGTAGCTGACCGCTTTTTAGCTTGTCTTTTAACCGATAACTTTGTCCACTAATCTGTACGATATGTGCATGGTGCAGCAATCGATCCAGCATAGCGGCTGTTAGCGTCTCATCATCACCAAATGTACTTGACCACTGAGCAAAAGACAGATTACTGGTTAAGAGCACACTACCCGCTTCATATCGCTTTGCCACCACCTGGAAGAACAGATTTGCTTCTTCTTTGCCAAAAGGTAAATAGCCAACTTCATCGATAATCAATAGTCTAGGTTTACTGATAACGCGAGTAAGATATCCCTTAAGGTCACCTTGTCGATGAGAGGTAAGCAGCTGCAACATCATATCCGCCGCAGTTAGAAAACGGATGCTTAATCCATGCATCGCAGCCCTATAGCTTATGGCAGTAGCCAGGTGCGTCTTCCCGACACCAGACGGACCTAGCAACACGATATTCTCCTGGCGCTCAATGAAAGCCAGTCCAGCCAGTTCCTGTATTTGGTTACGGGGAACACCGCTGGCATATTTGTAATCAAACTGCTCCAACGTCTTTATCGCTGGCAGCCCAGATAAACGGAGTATCGTTTGACGCCGACGTTCAGTAAGTCCTTCATACTGAAGTCGTAAAATAGACTCTAGACAGTCAGCGTGTGTACCGTTCTTGTCGATAGTTGCCTGCGCTACAGCTGGCCACTCTGTGCTTAGTCTGTCCAGTTTAAGCTGCTGGCAGAATTTTTCGATGCGTTCATACTGAAGACTCATATAGGCATCTCCAGAATCGATTGATAGACGGACAAAGGATGTTCTAGGCTCTCCATAGGAATCGGGCGAGTCTGATGTATCGGTAAAGGAAATGCTTGCATGACTTTCGGCAGCGGCAACAGTGCCACGAGTTTCGCGCCGACAAATAAACAAGTTATTTTTAAGCTCAATTCGATATAATATATAATTCGAAAAAATTGCCAATTAAAACAAAAGATATTGAAATTAAAATATATTTTATGTTATCGCACATCTTGTGGATAAAACATTATTTTAGCTATTTTTAGAGCTTTATATGTCCGTGCGAAACTCGTGAGTGCTAAGCGTTCTTGTAGCATGCGCTCCTCCGGCGATACACCCGTAGTGCCGTGTTTACGTACATTAGCTATTGAACTCAGCCAGTCTCCAATACGTGAGTTGGCGGCGGCAGCATCCAAAATAAGCCCTGCCTGACGAAATGACGCGGTCAGTGGAACAATGAAACTGTTCTTAAGATAGTGATTAAAACGTTCAACCTTACCTTTAGTCTTCGCCCTGTATGGACGGCAGACTTTCGGACTGAAAGCATATTTCTCGGCAAGCTGGATAAGCTGTGGGTTCCAGCGGTGTTTACCAGGACCATAAACATCACGCTCAATGATAATGGTCTTCGCATTATCAAATAGCAGCTGACAAGGGGTACCGCCAAAATACTGTAGGGCTGACTCAATCCCGTCGCACCAGGCTGCTGAATTTTGACAGGTGTAAAACTTAACAAAAGTTGAACGACTCCAACCTAACGTGGCAACGAATGCCAGCAAAGGGTTCTTCCCCTGTCTGATAATCGCGAAGTCAACCTGCATCTGTTCACCGGGTTCAGTCTCAAAGCGAACAACGTCTTCAATAACCGGTTTTTTCATAGGATGAAGAAAAGCGGTCAGCAAGCTATAGCTGCCTGTGTACCCTTGTTCACGGATCTCCCGTAGCAATACGCAGGCCGGTATCCAATCAGGTCTAGCCGCCTCTACGCGTTCGAGAATATATACCTTGAAGGGCTCCAACTTACCGGGTCTAGGCGCTCTCGATTTATAACGCATATTCGCCGCCGCTTCAGTGCTACGAAGATATCGCCTCACGGTTACTCTTGCACGAGTTTCGCACAAAACTAATTTGGGTACGCCAATAAAACACGGATGTGCTCAGCAATAGCATTTTTGATTACGTCCCAATTTTGTTGATAAAGGGTTATTTTTTCAGATATACGACGTTTATGTTGTTCAAACCACGCAGAAATAGCGAGAAAAATATGATTTCTTTGCGCTCGGCTCGTGCGAGCCTGACAGCGTTCAATACCACAGTTTTGTTGAACTTCTCGATGATAAACTTCAACAGACCAACGGGCATCCATGATAGATGTGACGTATTGACGGGTGGGATTCTCTTTGTTTGTTACTATGTAATCAATACGGCCGTTTTTGGCTGTAAATTTGAAAACGGTCACCCAACCATATCCTCGCAAGTGTATTGACGTTCCTTCTTCTGAGATGTCTAACTTGTTCAGTTGTTTGTTATGGTTAACAATCCTATTTTTCCTCAGCGTGGTTACCCAGATCCAACCATGAGAGCGAATTGATTTCAGGTTATCCAGGCTAGAATACCAAGCATCCATCACTACCGCTTCTGGCATGATCCCTCTTTTTTTAGCAAGAGCGAGCATTTCGGAAAAGTGCGTGTTTTTTGTTTTTCCATCAGAATCTTTATCATAAATACGATAATCAATAGGAATTGATTCAACCTTCGTCAGATCATGCCAAAGCAAATTAACTAAACCTATGCCAGCAATAACATCATGTTCATTACCTGAATATTGATAATGGACCATCTCTATTTTTTTACTACGTGTTTTGGCAATCAATGTATCATCGGCAATTAGTACGCAAGGGCTTTTTTTGTCTATAGAAGGTTCAACTAATCGCCATAGGTCTTTAGGTCGAAAACATCTACTTTTTAGCCATCGGCTAACAGTGTCATGAGATAAAGGCGATGGGCTTACTTCTGATAACGCCAAACCAGAGTATCTTAAACTGCTTACTTGTAAGAATGTTTTATAGATATCTTTAATACATGGATAACCGGACAAAATATGAACACCCTGATTTTTTCTTGGTTTTAAATTTATACTTCTTTTTTGGAGATTGCGAAACTCGTGTATATATTATATCAAATTGAGCTTAAAAATAACTTGTTTATTTGTCGGCGCGAAACTCGTGTCTTGAACATGAAAGGCGTCGCGCAATCGCACGTATAGACATACCCTGGCGATGTAAAACAGAAATTTCCACTCTGATCTCCAATGTTATCATCGGCAGTACCTTAAAACTGCCATTTTTACTCTTGGTGGATCAGTTTTACACTAGCAAGTGGATCATTTTTACATTGGTAGCGACATTTGCTGACCAGGGTAATTCAGCAAATTTTTTGTGGTCATATTTTAGGGGCTGTCGTCACAAGATGTAAGGCTATGATATTATTTTAAAATGAAAAAATTAGCTTTATTAGCACATCGTCGACACGATATTGCTGATCGCTCCTGGGAAAGAATCGAGTCCTTACTTCCTGGTAGAAAAGGCAAATGGGGCGGCGTCGCAAAGGATAACCGATTGTTTATTAATGCAGTATTCTGGATCTTAAGAACAGGCTCTCCATGGAGAGATCTGCCTCCTGATTACGGTTGTTGGAAAAATACCCATTGTCGCTTTTGCCGTTGGAAAAATAAAGGTGTATGGGCATCGATTCTTGAAAATCTTACCTGCGAAGCAGATATGGAATGGTTGATGATTGATGCAACTCATATAAAAGTCCACCTTCATGGCACTGGAGCTGTAGGTGGGAATGATGAAATGGGCCTTACAAAAGGGGGGTCAACAGCAAGCTACACCTGGCCGTAGACGCACACGGTATGCCACTCAGAGCAACTTTAACGTCTGGCACTGTTGCTGACTGTACAGTCGCTCCAGGCTTGCTCAAGGAGTTAACCGCAGATTATTTACTGGCCGAGCGGGGCTATGATAGCGATTCAATCATTAAACAAGCCGAAGAACAAGGGATGCAGCCTGTCATTCCACCACGAAAACATAGACACGAGTTTCGCGCCGACAAATAAACAAGTTATTTTTAAGCTCAATTCGATATAATATATAATTCGAAAAAATTGCCAATTAAAACATAAGATATTGAAATTAAAATATATTTTATGTTATCGCACATCTTATGGATAAAACATTATTTTAGCTATTTTTAGAGCTTTATATGTCCGTGCGAAACTCGTGATAGAAAGCATTATCGAAAGTTTGATAGTGCTCTCTATAAAAACCGCCATGTTGTTGAGAATGTCTTTGCGAAAATTAAGCAGTGGAGAGGGATTGCGACTCGATTTGCCAAAAGAGCGTCCTCCTTTCTGGCAAGCATCCAGATTCGATTTATTGCTATCTGGGCTGAAATCTTGTGACGACACCCCCTAGGACGTTGTTATCATTAGGGGGTAACATTAACTCATAAGGTTTACGCCCCAAAGCTTTTGCTATGGCTTCAAGGCTATCTATGGTTGCACTTGCTTCATTTTTAACGATACGGTTAATAGTTGACTGTCCCAGTTTGGATTTTACTGACAGTTGTGCTTGAGATTTTACGCCATCAATCATCATAAATATGGTGAGATTATCGCTAACGATTTTACCGATAACGGTGTTTCCTCGCTCTGAACCCGTCTCTTCAAGATTTCCAGCAAGATGATCGGAATCCATCCAGTATTTAGGGGCTGTCGTCACAAGATTTCAGCCCAGATAGCAATAAATCGAATCTGGATGCTTGCCAGAAAGGAGGACGCTCTTTTGGCAAATCGAGTCGCAATCCCTCTCCACTGCTTAATTTTCGCAAAGACACACGAGTTTCGCACGGACATATAAAGCTTTAAAAATAGCTAAAATAATGTTTTATCCACAAGATGTGCGATAACATAAAATATATTTTAATTTCAATACCTTATGTTTTAATTGGCAATTTTTTCGAATTATATATTATATCGAATTGAGCTTAAAAATAACTTGTTTATTTGTCGGCGCGAAACTCGTGAGACATTCTCAACAACATGGCGGTTTTTATAGAGAGCACTATCAAACTTTCGATAATGCTTTCTATGTTTTCGTGGTGGAATGACAGGCTGCATCCCTTGTTCTTCGGCTTGAGCAAGTCTGGAGCGACTGTACAGTCAACAACAGTGCCAGACGTTAAAGTTGCTCTGAGTGGCATACCGTGTGCGTCTACGGCCAGGTGTAGCTTGCTGTTGAGCCCCCTTTTGTAAGGCCCATTTCATCATTCCCACCTACAGCTCCAGTGCCATGAAGGTGGACTTTTATATGAGTTGCATCAATCATCAACCATTCCATATCTGCTTCGCAGGTAAGATTTTCAAGAATCGATGCCCATACACCTTTATTTTTTCAACGGCAAACGCGACGGTGGGTATTTTTCCAACAACCGTAATCAGGAGGCAGATCTCTCCATGGAGAGCCTGTTCTTAAGATCCAGAATACTGCATTAATAAACAATCGGTTATCCTTTGCGACGCCGCCCCATTTGCCTTTTCTACCAGGAAGTAAGGACTCGATTCTTTCCCAGGAGCGATCAGAAATGTCGTGTCGACGATGTGCTAATAAAGCTAATTTTTTCATTTTAAAATAATATCATAGCCTTACATCTTGTGACGACAGCCCCTAATTGCCGATGATACATTGATTGCCAAAACACGTAGTAAAAAAATAGAGATGGTCCATTATCAATATTCAGGTAATGAACATGATGTTATTGCTGGCATAGGTTTAGTTAATTTGCTTTGGCATGATCTGACGAAGGTTGAATCAATTCCTATTGATTATCGTATTTATGATAAAGATTCTGATGGAAAAACAAAAAACACGCACTTTTCCGAAATGCTCGCTCTTGCTAAAAAAAGAGGGATCATGCCAGAAGCGGTAGTGATGGATGCTTGGTATTCTAGCCTGGATAACCTGAAATCAATTCGCTCTCATGGTTGGATCTGGGTAACCACGCTGAGGAAAAATAGGATTGTTAACCATAACAAACAACTGAACAAGTTAGACATCTCAGAAGAAGGAACGTCAATACACTTGCGAGGATATGGTTGGGTGACCGTTTTCAAATTTACAGCCAAAAACGGCCGTATTGATTACATAGTAACAAACAAAGAGAATCCCACCCGTCAATACGTCACATCTATCATGGATGCCCGTTGGTCTGTTGAAGTTTATCATCGAGAAGTTAAACAAAACTGTGGTATTGAACGCTGTCAGGCTCGCACGAGCCGAGCGCAAAGAAATCATATTTTTCTCGCTATTTCTGCGTGGTTTGAACAACATAAACGTCGTATATCTGAAAAAACAACCCTTTATCAACAAAATTGGGACGTAATCAAAAATGCTATTGCTGAGCACATCCGTGTTTTATTGGCGTACCCAAATTAGTTTTGTGCGAAACTCGTGCCCAAAAGGAACGGACTTCAACCAAGTCACGGACAATGAGATTGCAGAAATCGAGCACATACTTAGGGGCTGTCGTCACAAGATGTAAGGCTATGATATTATTTTAAAATGAAAAAATTAGCTTTATTAGCACATCGTCGACACGACATTTCTGATCGCTCCTGGGAAAGAATCGAGTCCTTACTTCCTGGTAGAAAAGGCAAATGGGGCGGCGTCGCAAAGGATAACCGATTGTTTATTAATGCAGTATTCTGGATCTTAAGAACAGGCTCTCCATGGAGAGATCTGCCTCCTGATTACGGTTGTTGGAAAAATACCCATCGTCGCTTTTGCCGTTGGAAAAATAAAGGTGTATGGGCATCGATTCTTGAAAATCTTACCTGCGAAGCAGATATGGAATGGTTGATGATTGATGCAACTCATATAAAAGTCCACCTTCATGGCACTGGAGCTGTAGGTGGGAATGATGAAATGGGCCTTACAAAAGGGGGCTCAACAGCAAGCTACACCTGGCCGTAGACGCACACGGTATGCCACTCAGAGCAACTTTAACGTCTGGCACTGTTGCTGACTGTACAGTCGCTCCAGACTTGCTCAAGGAGTTAACCGCAGATTATTTACTGGCCGACCGGGGCTATGATAGCGATTCAATCATTAAACAAGCCGAAGAACAAGGGATGCAGCCTGTCATTCCACCACGAAAACATAGAAAGCATTATCGAAAGTTTGATAGTGCTCTCTATAAAAACCGCCATGTTGTTGAGAATGTCTTTGCGAAAATTAAGCAGTGGAGAGGGATTGCGACTCGATTTGCCAAAAGAGCGTCCTCCTTTCTGGCAAGCATCCAGATTCGATTTATTGCTATCTGGGCTGAAATCTTGTGACGACAGCCCCTAGTAAGCTGACCCACGCGCTTATTGCTAAGGCAAATAAGTATTTGTATGGCGGTTATGAATTGGTCGGCGATGTCATTCCTAGTTTGGCTGGATTGGCCTGTTATCTGGGTATTGCACGCTCAACACTCTATGAATATCAAAAAATTAATCCAGAGTTTTCGGACATTTTAGAAGCGATCCTGTCTTTGCAAGAGAACAAATTAATCAACAAAGGATTAATTGGCGATTTTAACGCTTCGGTGACTAAACTCATATTGACAAAGCATGGGTATTCAGACAAACAGGAAATTAAATCCAAGATGGTCGCCTCCGGCGACGACTTGTCATTGCTTGTTAGTACTGGTATAACCCCGAACCTATTTTCTCAATCTTTCAGTGCCATTTATGTCACCACGTTTTAGTCATCACGAGTTTCGCGCCGACAAATAAACAAGTTATTTTTAAGCTCAATTCGATATAGTGTCGCTACCAATGTAAAAATGATCCACTTGCTAGTGTAAAACTGATCCACCAAGAGTAAAAATGCCAGTTTTAAGGTACTGCCGATGATAACATTGGAGATCAGAGTGGAAATTTCTGTTTTACATCGCCAGGGTATGTCTATACGTGCGATTGCGCGACGCCTTTCATGTTCAAGAGTAACCGTGAGGCGATATCTTCGTAGCACTGAAGCGGCGGCGAATATGCGTTATAAATCGAGAGCGCCTAGACCCGGTAAGTTGGAGCCCTTCAAGGTATATATTCTCGAACGCGTAGAGGCGGCTAGACCTGATTGGATACCGGCCTGCGTATTGCTACGGGAGATCCGTGAACAAGGGTACACAGGCAGCTATAGCTTGCTGACCGCTTTTCTTCATCCTATGAAAAAACCGGTTATTGAAGACGTTGTTCGCTTTGAGACTGAACCCGGTGAACAGATGCAGGTTGACTTCACGATTATCAGACAGGGGAAGAACCCTTTGCTGGCATTCGTTGCCACGTTAGGTTGGAGTCGTTCCACTTTTGTTAAGTTTTACACCTGTCAAAATTCAGCAGCCTGGTGCGACGGGATTGAGTCAGCCCTACAGTATTTTGGCGGTACGCCTCGTCAGCTGCTATTTGATAATGCGAAGACCATTATCATTGAGCGTGATGTTTATGGTCCTGGTAAACACCGCTGGAACCCACAGCTTATCCAGCTTGCCGAGAAATATGCTTTCAGTCCGAAAGTCTGCCGTCCATAACAGGGCGAAGACTAAAGGTAAGGTTGAACGTTTTAATCACTATCTTAAGAACAGTTTCATTGTTCCACTAACCGCGTCATTTCGTCAGGCAGGGCTTATTTTGGATGCTGCCGCCGCCAACTCACGTATTGGAGACTGGCTGAGTTCAATAGCTAATGTACGTAAACACGGCACTACGGGTGTATCGCCGGAGGAGTGCATGCTACAAGAACGCTTAGCACTGTTGCCGCTGCCGAAAGTCATGCAAGCATTTCCTTTACCGATACATCAGACTCGCCCGATTCCTATGGAGAGCCTACAACATCCTTTGTCCGTCTATCAATCGATTCTGGAGATGCCTATATGAGGCTTCAGTATGAACGCATCGAAAAATTCTGCCAGCAGCTTAAACTGGACAGACTCAGCACAGAGTGGCCAGCTGTAGCGCAGGCAACTATCGACAAGAACGGTACACACGCTGACTTTCTAGAGTCTATTTTACGACTTCAGTATGAAGGACTTACTGAACGTCGGCGTCAAACGATACTCCGTTTATCTGGGCTGCCAGTGATAAAGACGTTGGAGCAGTTTGATTACAAATATGCCAGCGGTGTTCCCCGTAACCAAATACAGGAACTGGCTGGACTGGCTTTCATTGAGCGCCAGGAGAATATCGTGTTGCTAGGTCCGTCTGGTGTCGGGAAGACGCACCTGGCTACTGCCATAAGCTATAGGGCTGCGATGCATGGATTAAGCATCCGTTTTCTAACTGCGGCGGATATGATGTTGCCGCTGCTTACCTCTCATCGACAAGGTGACCTTAAGGGATATCTTACTCGCGTTATCAGTAAACCTAGACTATTGATTATCGATGAAGTTGGCTATTTACCTTTTGGCAAAGAAGAAGCAAATCTGTTCTTCCAGGTGGTGGCAAAGCGATATGAAGCGGGTAGTGTGCTCTTAACCAGTAATCTGTCTTTTGCTCAGTGGTCAAGTACATTTGGTGATGATGAGACGCTAACAGCCGCTATGCTGGATCGATTGCTGCACCATGCACATATCGTACAGATTAGTGGACAAAGTTATCGGTTAAAAGACAAGCTAAAAAGCGGTCAGCTACATAAAAAATTGAAAGCGGAACTGAGCGAGTAAATTAAAGGGAGTGGATCAGTTTTACTTTAGCAAAGTGGATCAGAATTCAATTGGCATTGACAGCGATACCTGAAGGCCCAAACAGTTATGAGCGGCAAGTATCGCCGGAGGTTCTGAATGGTCATGCAGCAGAAAAAGCAAAGCGATCCCAACGAGTGTAAACAGGGTGAAGCCCGAAAATTACAACCGCTAGGAGCTGAAATCACGCAGACACATCCGGTCAGAAAAACCCCGTCGTTAGAGAACGATCTAATGGATCTAATTCTTAGACCAGAAAACCTGAAGCATGCGCTAAAGAAAGTGAAGGCCAATAAAGGTGCACCAGGTGTTGACGGAATGAGCGTAAAACAATTACCGGCACATCTGAAGCGTCACTGGCCTGAGCTACGGAGCAAACTACTGGAAGGCACATACCAACCTCAGCCTGTGCGCAAGGTGAATATCCCAAAACGAGGAGGAGGAACCCAACAATTGGGTATTCCAACCGTCTTGGACAGATTCATCCAGCAGGCAGTTATGCAAGTGCCACGAGTTTCGCACGGACATATAAAGCTCTAAAAATAGCTAAAATAATGTTTTATCCACAAGATGCGCGATAACATAAAATATATTTTAATTTCAATATCTTATATTTTAATTGGCAATTTTTTCGAATTATATATTATATCGAATTGAGCTTAAAAATAACTTGTTTATTTGTCGGCGCGAAACTCGTGAGTGCTACAAGATCAGTGGGATACTACCTTTAGCGACAACAGCTATGGATTTCGTCCAGGTAAGTCGGCACATCAAGCAGTGAAACGGGCGAAAAGCTATGTCGAAGACGGTTACCAATGGGTAGTTGATATCGACCTAGATGTATAAGAAATTAATACCCGAAACGGTTAAATATTAATCAATCTGGGTGTTTTTAAGATTGAAATGGAAATATGTACTCAAGCAATCGTCATAAATCGATTTTGAGGTACACCATAACGCTCTATAAGGCGTTTTCTTGATATAAGTAACCCACAATGGTAGCGCTTTTTGATTTGATGGCCTTAGAATGCGATACAGGCGGTTTTGGTGTTGATGGATTTATTGAAACTGGAAGACGGTGACAAGTCGTCGCCGGAGGCGACCATCTTGAAAAGTTTTTCGACCGATTAAACCACGATGTGCTGATGAGCCGAATTGCAAAGCGAGTGCTGGATAAACGCATACTGAAGATTATCCGAACTTTCCTGAACGTAGGTATGATGGATGCGGGCGTAGTCAGCCCAAATACCGAGGGAGCACCTCAAGGCGGGCCTCTCTCACCGTTATTATCTAACTTACTACTGGATGAATTAGACCAGGAGTTGGAGAAGCCTGGTCTGAAGTACGTTCGTTATGCGGACGATTGCAATATCTATGTCAAAAGCGAAAAAGCTGGAAAACGAGTCAAGAAAAATATTACCCGCTGGCTGGATAAGAAACTGAAATTGAAGGTTAACGAACGGAAGAGTGCGGTATCCTCACCAACCGAACGTAAATTCCTCGGCTACAGTATCCAACTCTGGAAAGGAAAGATACGATCAATAATCTCCTCCGAGTCCGTAAAACAGTGCAAAACTCGGATAAGGAAAATAACCAGACGAAGCAGAGGTCGTGGCTTGGAACAGGTTATCGGGGAACTTAAAGTCTATCTGACAGGGTGGTTAAATTATTACTCCACGAGTTTCGCACGGACATATAAAGCTCTAAAAATAGCTAAAATAATGTTTTATCCACAAGATGTGTGATAACATAAAATATATTTTAATTTCAATATCTTATGTTTTAATTGGCAATTTTTTCGAATTATATATTATATCGAATTGAGCTTAAAAATAACTTGTTTATTTGTCGGCGCGAAACTCGTGTACTCGTTAAACGAGCAAACCTCGATAATTAAGGACATAGGTGGATGGATCAGAAGAAGGCTGCGTAGTCTGCTGTGGAAACAGTGGAAAACATGGAGAAAACGATACAACGAACTGAGAATAAGAGGTGTTGGTCGTGACCTCGCCGCTCGAACTGCAGGGAGCCACCACAAACAATGGCGAGTTAGTCAATCTCCAGCGCTATGTATAGCCCTTCCCAACCAGCTGTTCAGGGATATGGGGATGCCAGTTATGTAAGGCATGAAACGATAAACATAGCTGAACCGCCGTATACGGACCCGTATGTACGGTGGTGTGGGAGGAGGTGCTCTGTGAAGAGTGCCCCTATCCCGATTAATAATATAGCCAAGTGACATAGCAATAAAAGCAAGCAGGAAAAAAACCAAAGTAGCGATAAATATTTTTAACATAATGACTCCGCTACATTTTTTTTACTAAATAAGGTTTAAATGCTGAACTATAACGTTCTTCGAAACCTTTATTAGTCGTAACGACCATGAAAACCGGTAAATTTAAACGTTCAGCTAACTCCATTCCTTTTTCAGCCCCCAACACATTTAGGCCAGTAGATAAACCATCTGCCATCATGCAAGTTGGGGCGATAACAGTAATAGAAATCAAATTATGAATAATCGGTCTACCGGTCTTCGGATCAATAGTATGTGAATAATAAACTCCATCTTGTTCAAAATAATTACGATAGTCACCAGAGGTAGCAACTGACATATTTCCAGGCTCAATAATTTCTTGTACCGACTGTTCTAGCCCTTTATCCGAAGGTTTTTCAATCGCAATACGCCACGCTACACCTTTACCGTTATGGCCTTTAGTGCGGACTTCACCACCAATGTCTACCATATAATTATCAATATTTTGTGACTCTAAATATTCTGCTATAACATCAACGCCGTAACCCTTAGCGATAGCTGACAGATCTATATAGAGCTGAGGTATTTTTTTTATCAGGCTATTACCTCTAATCGCAAGTTTATCAATACCAATCCATTGCCGGCGCAACTGCAGCGTCTCTTCCGGTGGTGCTTTGGTTATCCTTCCTTCCGGGCCAAATCCCCATAAATTAACTAATGGTCCGATAGTAATATCGAGCGCACCATTGGTTAATTTATTAATATGAATCGCTTCTTTAATCACTGTCATCATGGCTAACGAAACAGGAAATGGCGTATTTACATGTTGAAATTGATTAAATTGGCTTAATTCAGATTTAGGGCGGTAAGTTGACATTTGATTGTTAACTTCTTCTAAACGGCTATCAATATCGTCACGCAATGTTTCCCAAAAAGGATGAGATGATTCACTGACATACTTAACAACATAGTAAGTTCCCATCGTTTGCCCTTGAATACTCTTTTGCTCTGTCTCAAAACAACCACAAAGCATGAAAATAGTAGATAAGGCAATAATCCAATTGAATAATTTATTTTTTAGCATAAAATTTTTTTAAGCATATTAGGGGCTGTCGTCACAAGATGTAAGGCTATGATATTATTTTAAAATGAAAAAATTAGCTTTATTAGCACATCGTCGACACGACATTTCTGATCGCTCCTGGGAAAGAATCGAGTCCTTACTTCCTGGTAGAAAAGGCAAATGGGGCGGCGTCGCAAAGGATAACCGATTGTTTATTAATGCGGTATTCTGGATCTTAAGAACAGGCTCTCCATGGAGAGATCTGCCTCCTGATTACGGTTGTTGGAAAAATACCCATCGTCGCTTTTGCCGTTGGAAAAATAAAGGTGTATGGGCATCGATTCTTGAAAATCTTACCTGCGAAGCAGATATGGAATGGTTGATGATTGATGCAACTCATATAAAAGTCCACCTTCATGGCACTGGAGCTGTAGGTGGGAATGATGAAATGGGCCTTACAAAAGGGGGCTCAACAGCAAGCTACACCTGGCCGTAGACGCACACGGTATGCCACTCAGAGCAACTTTAACGTCTGGCACTGTTGCTGACTGTACAGTCGCTCCAGACTTGCTCAAGGAGTTAACCGCAGATTATTTACTGGCCGACCGGGGCTATGATAGCAATTCAATCATTAAACAAGCCGAAGAACAAGGGATGCAGCCTGTCATTCCACCACGAAAACATAGAAAGCATTATCGAAAGTTTGATAGTGCTCTCTATAAAAACCGCCATGTTGTTGAGAATGTCTTTGCGAAAATTAAGCAGTGGAGAGGGATTGCGACTCGATTTGCCAAAAGAACGTCCTCCTTTCTGGCAAGCATCCAGATTCGATTTATTGCTATCTGGGCTGAAATCTTGTGACGACAGCCCCTAGGGGCTGTCGTCACAAGATGTAAGGCTATGATATTATTTTAAAATGAAAAAATTAGCTTTATTAGCACATCGTCGACACGACATTTCTGATCGCTCCTGGGAAAGAATCGAGTCCTTACTTCCTGGTAGAAAAGGCAAATGGGGCGGCGTCGCAAAGGATAACCGATTGTTTATTAATGCAGTATTTTGGATCTTAAGAACAGGCTCTCCATGGAGAGATCTGCCTCCTGATTACGGTTGTTGGAAAAATACCCATTGTCGCTTTTGCCGTTGGAAAAATAAAGGTGTATGGGCATCGATTCTTGAAAATCTTACCTGCGAAGCAGATATGGAATGGTTGATGATTGATGCAACTCATACACGAGTTTCGCGCCGACAAATAAACAAGTTATTTTTAAGCTCAATTCGATATAATATATAATTCGAAAAAATTGCCAATTAAAACATAAGATATTGAAATTAAAATATATTTTATGTTATCGCACATCTTGTGGATAAAACATTATTTTAGCTATTTTTAGAGCTTTATATGTCCGTGCGAAACTCGTGTCATATAAAAGTCCACCTTCATGGCACTGGAGCTGTAGGTGGGAATGATGAAATGGGCCTTACAAAAGGGGGCTCAACAGCAAGCTACACCTGGCCGTAGACGCACACGGTATGCCACTCAGAGCAACTTTAACGTCTGGCACTGTTGCTGACTGTACAGTCGCTCCAGACTTGCTCAAGGAGTTAACCGCAGATTATTTACTGGCCGACCGGGGCTATGATAGCGATTCAATCATTAAACAAGCCGAAGAACAAGGGATGCAGCCTGTCATTCCACCACGAAAACATAGAAAGCATTATCGAAAGTTTGATAGTGCTCTCTATAAAAACCGCCATGTTGTTGAGAATGTCTTTGCGAAAATTAAGCAGTGGAGAGGGATTGCGACTCGATTTGCCAAAAGAGCGTCCTCCTTTCTGGCAAGCATCCAGATTCGATTTATTGCTATCTGGGCTGAAATCTTCACGAGTTTCGCACGGACATATAAAGCTCTAAAAATAGCTAAAATAATGTTTTATCCACAAGATGCGCGATAACATAAAATATATTTTAATTTCAATATCTTATATTTTAATTGGCAATTTTTTCGAATTATATATTATATCGAATTGAGCTTAAAAATAACTTATTTATTTGTCGGCGCGAAACTCGTGATCTTGTGACGACAGCCCCTAAGTCCATATTAACTCAATGATGATACAAAAAGTTAAAATACCGGAAACAATCAACCACCAAAATCATCTAATAAAATATTTTCATCTTCAACACCTAAATCTTTAAGCATCTTAATAACTGCGGCGTTCATCACAGGAGGACCACATATATAAAACTCACAATCCTCTGGCGCTGGGTGATCTTTCAAATAGTTTTCATATAAAACATTATGAATAAAGCCAGTACCCCAATTCCCAAACGAAATGCAACAAAGTGAATCCTTGGTCATACATAGATAAACTTACTGTAATGACCCCATAAGAGATACTGTTGTATGAAGGGAAAACATTTGAATTTACATGAGCGCTTTTATATCGAACAACGAATAATTGACGGTGTTACTCAGGCCACTATTGCTAGAGAATTGGGGCTTTCTCGTTCAACTGTCAGCAGGGAACTCAAGCGTAATACGGATCCTGCTTTCAATGGACCACGAGTTTCGCACGGACATATAAAGCTCTAAAAATAGCTAAAATAATGTTTTATCCACAAGATGTGCGATAACATAAAATATATTTTAATTTCAATATCTTATGTTTTAATTGGCAATTTTTTCGAATTATATATTATATCGAATTGAGCTTAAAAATAACTTGTTTATTTGTCGGCGCGAAACTCGTGTGGACTTTATTCTTGCAGAAGGGCTGATACCTTAGCGAAAGCCAGACGTATGAACACATCTCCGTGGAATGCGTTTAATCAGCAAACCACAGAAACGCAGGCTTTTATCCGTAAAGAGCTTGCTTTACATACTTCGCCTGCCGTTATCAGTGGAAGGCTGCGTTTGAAACATGCGGTTTCTGTCAGTAAAAATACGCTCTATCGCTATATCAAGAGAGACCGACTGGCAGGAGGAAATCTCTATCTCCAGCTTCCTCATCGAGGCAAATATTATCGCTATGGCAAGGGAGAACCCAAGCGTAGCGCTATTCCTGATAGAGTGGATATTGAAGACACGAGTTTCGCGCCGACAAATAAACAAGTTATTTTTAAGCTCAATTCGATATAATATATAATTCGAAAAAATTGCCAATTAAAACATAAGGTATTGAAATTAAAATATATTTTATGTTATCACACATCTTATGGATAAAACATTATTTTAGCTATTTTTAGAGCTTTATATGTCCGTGCGAAACTCGTGGCTTTATATGTCCGTGCGAAACTCATGGAAGAGAGACCAGCTGAGGCTGATCTCAAGCAACAACCCGGTCATTTTGAAATTGATACTGTATTTGGTAAGGATCAGAAGTCATTCTTATTAACTTTGGCGGATAAAGCTACCAGACAGGTTATTATCCGCAGGTTGCCGAATAAACGCGCTGAGACTGTTGTAGAAGCCTTCCGTGATATCATGGCAAATACTTTCTGTCATTTTAAAACCCTGACGGCTGATAACGGCACGAGTTTCGCGCCGACAAATAAACAAGTTATTTTTAAGCTCAATTCGATATAATATATAATTCGAAAAAATTGCCAATTAAAACATAAGATATTGAAATTAAAATATATTTTATGTTATCGCACATCTTGTGGATAAAACATTATTTTAGCTATTTTTAGAGCTTTATATGTCCGTGCGAAACTCGTGAACGGTTCTGAGTTCGCCATCCATAAACAGATAACTGAGATCACCGGTGCTGATGTCTTCTTTGCCAGGCCTTATCACTCATGGGAGCGTGGTTTAAATGAACACAGTAACGGACTTATCCGCCGTTTTTACCCAAAAGGAACGGACTTCAACCAAGTCACGGACAATGAGATTGCAGAAATCGAGCACATACTTAATACTCGGGGACGAAAATCGTTGGGCTATTTTTCTCCAACACGAGTTTCGCACGGACATATAAAGCTCTAAAAATAGCTAAAATAATGTTTTATCCACAAGATACGCAATAACATAAAATATATTTTAATTTCAATATCTTATGTTTTAATTGGCAATTTTTTCGAATTATATATTATATCGAATTGAGCTTAAAAATAACTTGTTTATTTGTCGGCGCGAAACTCGTGGCTACAAGAAAAAGGCAAACAGACGATTGGTGCAGGTAATGCTGCCGCTATTCAGAATTTAAGTGAAAATACCACTATGCTAATTATCTTGGGCTTTTATTCATTAGCGCTCAAAATAGGTATTTCTATTATTACGATAGGAATAGTGTTTGGTATAACCTTTGCAGTAGCAATTGGCATCCTCTGGATTTGGTATCTATATCGCAAGATGTATGAAAAAGGAAAATGGCTAAAATGAATAGTGAGCAGCTGCTCTATGAATTAAGTAATAATCTTGCTAATAGCCTAAAGAAACAGGGTAAAACAATAACTTGTGCAGAGTCATGTACAGGAGGATGGATTGCTAAAGTCATTACTGATATTTCAGGTAGTTCTGCCTATTTTCAGCGAGGTTTTGTTACTTATAGTAATGAAGGTAAGCATGATATGCTAGGTGTGAGTAAAAATACGTTGCATAAATATGGTGCTGTTAGTGAACAAGTTGTCATAGAGATGGCAGAAAGAGCGTTAGCTAGGGCTAATGCTGATTTTGCGGTTTCAGTTAGCGGTATTGCCGGCCCTGATGGTGGTACTGATGAAAAACCGGTTGGTACAGTTTGGTTTGGTTTTGCTAGCAAATCTCTTTCTGTTGCAAGGATAGTAACTCGTTGTTGCTTGTTTAAAGGCGATCGTATTCAGATCCGACGCCAAGCCGTGATATTTTCATTAACAACACTATTGAAAGAAATAATCAAAAATTAACTTGATACTGGATGGTTATACAGTGCAATTATCAACAACCGATATCAAATCGTCTTATCTGCAGTGAAGTATTATCTTCACTTCATTGCTCGGGGAGTTAAACAATGGCTATTGTTGAAAACAAACAGAAAGCACTCGCTGCCGCATTAGGTCAAATTGAAAAGCAATTTGGTAAAGGATCAATTATGCGCTTAGGTGAAGATCGTTCTATGGATGTAGAAACTGTCTCTACCGGTTCATTATCTCTTGATGTCGCCTTAGGTGCAGGAGGCTTGCCATTAGGTCGTATTGTTGAAATTTATGGCCCAGAATCTTCCGGTAAAACCATGTTAACATTACAGGTTATTGCGGCAGCTCAATATGAAGGTAAGACTTGTGCTTTTATTGACGCAGAACACGCTTTAGATCCTATTTATGCCAAAAAACTTGGTGTTGATATTGATAATTTACTTTGTTCACAGCCGGATACGGGTGAACAAGCACTGGAGATTTGTGACGCTTTAACACGGTCTGGGGCAGTAGATGTTATTATTGTCGATTCTGTAGCAGCTTTAACACCAAAAGCTGAAATTGAAGGTGAAATTGGTGATTCACATATGGGGCTAGCTGCTCGTATGATGAGTCAAGCGATGCGTAAGTTAGCCGGAAATTTAAAAAATTCTAGGGGCTGTCGTCACAAGATGTAAGGCTATGATATTATTTTAAAATGAAAAAATTAGCTTTATTAGCACATCGTCGACACGACATTTCTGATCGCTCCTGGGAAAGAATCGAGTCCTTACTTCCTGGTAGAAAAGGCAAATGGGGCGGCGTCGCAAAGGATAACCGATTGTTTATTAATGCAGTATTCTGGATCTTAAGAACAGGCTCTCCATGGAGAGATCTGCCTCCTGATTACGGTTGTTGGAAAAATACCCACCGTCGCGTTTGCCGTTGAAAAAATAAAGGTGTATGGGCATCGATTCTTGAAAATCTTACCTGCGAAGCAGATATGGAATGGTTGATGATTGATGCAACTCATATAAAAGTCCACCTTCATGGCACTGGAGCTGTAGGTGGGAATGATGAAATGGGCCTTACAAAAGGGGGCTCAACAGCAAGCTACACCTGGCCGTAGACGCACACGGTATGCCACTCAGAGCAACTTTAACGTCTGGCACTGTTGTTGACTGTACAGTCGCTCCAGACTTGCTCAAGCCGAAGAACAAGGGATGCAGCCTGTCATTCCAGCACGAAAACATAGAAAGCATTATCGAAAGTTTGATAGTGCTCTCTATAAAAACCGCCATGTTGTTGAGAATGTCTCACGAGTTTCGCGCCGACAAATAAACAAGTTATTTTTAGGGGCTGTCGTCACAAGATTTCAGCCCAGATAGCAATAAATCGAATCTGGATGCTTGCCAGAAAGGAGGACGCTCTTTTGGCAAATCGAGTCGCAATCCCTCTCCACTGCTTAATTTTCGCAAAGACACACGAGTTTCACACGGACATATAAAGCTCTAAAAATAGCTAAAATAATGTTTTATCCACAAGATGCGCGATAACATAAAATATATTTTAATTTCAATATCTTATGTTTTAATTGGCAATTTTTTCGAATTATATATTATATCGAATTGAGCTTAGGGGCTGTCGTCACAAGATGTAAGGCTATGATATTATTTTAAAATGAAAAAATTAGCTTTATTAGCACATCGTCGACACGACATTTCTGATCGCTTCTGGGAAAGAATCGAGTCCTTACTTCCTGGTAGAAAAGGCAAATGGGGCGGCGTCGCAAAGGATAACCGATTGTTTATTAATGCAGTATTCTGGATCTTAAGAACAGGCTCTCCATGGAGAGAGCTGCCTCCTGATTACGGTTGTTGGAAAAATACCCACCGTCGCTTTTGCCGTTGGAAAAATAAAGGTGTATGGGCATCGATTCTTGAAAATCTTACCTGCGAAGCAGGTATGGAATGGTTGATGATTGATGCAACTCATATAAAAGTCCACCTTCATGGCACTGGAGCTGTAGGTGGGAATGATGAAATGGGCCTTACAAAAGGGGGCTCAACAGCACGCTACACCTGGGCGTAGACGCACACGGTATGCCACTCAGAGCCACTTTAACGTCTGGCACTGTTGCTGACTGTACAGTCGCTCCAGACTTGCTCAAGGAGTGAACCGCAGATTATTTACTGGCCGACCGGGGCTATGATAGCGATTCAATCATTAAACAAGCCGAAGAACAAGGGATGCAGCCTGTCATTCCACCACGAAAACATAGAAAGCATTATCGAAAGTTTGATAGTGCTCTCTATAAAAACCGCCATGTTGTTGAGAATGTCTTTGCGAAAATTAAGCAGTGGAGAGGGATTGCGACTCGATTTGCCAAAAGAGCGTCCTCCTTTCTGGCAAGCATCCAGATTCGATTTATTGCTATCTGGGCTGAAATCTTGTGACGACAGCCCCTAATGTAGTGTTAGTTTCCCTGCATAATAGTTAAATCGTTTTATGTTAAACTAATCAGACTAGTCGTTGTTGTATTAGTTAAAAAACGATATATTTAGGGTAAGATGTACCTATAAAGCCTGAGCATTTAAGCGATGTATTAATACTCGTCAGTTAGTAGATCCTTGTCACCGATTTAGTCATAAAACAATTTAAGGATTTCTCAGGTTTGCCAGGTAAAAATGCCGTCGGTAACTTGATTGATGATAAAAATGTGTTTATCACATCAAGTCATAGATCTATTTTTCCAGCTTGATTTCAGGATAATTATGAGTAGTAAAAGCACCGCTGAGATCCGTCAAGCGTTTCTCGATTTTTTTCATACTAAAGGGCATGAAGTTGTACCTAGTAGTTCATTAGTACCAAATAATGACCCAACATTATTGTTTACTAATGCAGGCATGAACCAATTTAAAGATGTATTTTGGGGATTGGATAAAAGAACTTATTCTCGAGCAACAACCGCACAGCGTTGTGTTCGAGCTGGAGGCAAACATAATGATTTAGAGAATGTTGGTTATACCGCTCGCCATCATACTTTTTTTGAAATGTTAGGTAACTTCAGCTTTGGTGACTATTTTAAACAGGATGCAATCAAATATGCCTGGAAACTACTGACAAGTGAGCAGTGGTTTAATTTACCCAAAGAGCGACTTTGGATCACCGTTTATCACACTGATGAGGAAGCTTATAAAATTTGGCAGCAAGAAATTGGTATTCCTGCTGAGCGTATTATTCGGATAGGTGATAATAAGGGTGCCCCTTATGCTTCTGACAATTTCTGGCAAATGGGGGATACCGGTCCTTGTGGCCCTTGTACAGAAATTTTTTATGATCATGGTGAACATATTTGGGGAGGGCCGCCAAGGTCACCTGAAGAGGATGGTGATCGCTATATTGAAATCTGGAATATTGTTTTCATGCAATTTAACCGCCAGTCTGATGGCAGTTTAAAGGCACTTCCAACACCTTCTGTTGATACAGGCATGGGGCTTGAACGTATTGCCGCAGTACTACAACATGTTAACTCAAATTATGAGATTGATTTATTTCGTCAATTAATTGCTGCTATTGCTAAAGTGATTGCTTTATCGAATCTGAATAATAAATCATTACGCGTCATCGCTGATCATATTCGATCAAGCGCTTTTCTTATTGGTGATGGTGTATTTCCTGCTAATGAAGGACGTGGATATGTATTGCGTCGTATTATTCGTCGAGCGGTTCGTCATGGATATATGCTAGGAGCGAAAGAGACATTTTTCTATAAAATAGTTGCACCATTAATTCAGGTAATGGGTAACGCAGCTGACGAGCTAAAATCTCAACAAGCAACGATTGAAAAAACATTGAAGAATGAAGAGGAACAGTTTGCTCATACTTTAGCGCGTGGATTGCAACTACTGGATGACGAATTAGCACAATTACAAGGCGACACTTTAGCTGGTGAAATCGCATTTCGGCTCTATGATACTTATGGTTTCCCATTTGATTTAACCGCTGATGTTTGCCGTGAACGCGATATTAAAGTCGACGAGTTAGGTTTTAACGCTGCGATGGAGCAGCAAAGGGATAGAGCTCGAGAGTCGAGTGGATTTGCGACCGATTATAATGATGCCATTAAAGTAGATAGTCATAGTGATTTCTCAGGCTATGAAAATAACAACCAACAAGCTACAGTAACGGCTATTTTTCATCATGGTAAGCCTGTCAATGTATTAAACCAAGGTGAAGAAGGGATTATTATTCTTGATAAAACCTCTTTTTATGCTGAGTCAGGTGGTCAGGTTGGTGATAGCGGTATACTTAGCAATAGCCATTGTCAATTTGCTGTGTCTGACACACAAAAATATGCTCAAGCAATTGGACATATTGGTAAGGTAATGACTGGCTCAATAGCGGTAAATAATTCGGTCGACGCAGGAATTGACATTGAACGTCGTAACGCTATTCGTCTCAATCACTCAGCTACCCATTTGTTGCATGCCGCTTTGCGTGATGTATTGGGAAATCATGTAAGCCAAAAAGGATCTTTAGTTAATGAGAAATATTTGCGTTTTGATTTTTCTTATTTTGCTGCAATGACGCCGATGCAAATACGCCAAATAGAAGATATCGTAAATTATCAAATTCGTAAAAATGACCCTATTATAACGACATTAATGGATTTAGAGGCGGCAAAAGAAAAAGGTGCGATGGCGCTTTTTGGTGAAAAATATGATGCACAGGTACGCGTTCTTAGTATCGGCGATTTTTCTATTGAGTTATGCGGCGGCACTCATGCCAATCGGACTGGCGATATAGGATTATTTCGTATTAGCAGCGAATCGGGTACGGCAGCGGGAATTCGACGGATAGAAGCTATAACCGGACAAGTTGCTATAGATGATCTTCACCAGCAATCCAATTTATTGGCTGAAATTGGCCAATTAATGAAAGGTGATGCTAATAATCTAATGGAAAAAATTAAAACGACATTAGATAAAGTTAAGTTATTAGAAAGGTCGTTAGATCAATTAAAAGGGCAACAAGCTGCCCAAGAAAGCGTTTCTTTAAGTCAACAAGTTAAAAAAATTAACGGAGTTAGCTTATTAGTTACTCAGTTAAATAACACTGAGCCTAAACAGCTACGTATCATTGTTGATGACTTAAAAAATCAATTAAAATCAGCAATTATTGTGCTTTCTACTATAAGTAATGATAAAGTCAGTCTAATTGTTGGTGTAACCAATAATTTGACTGCTAAAATAAAGGCGGGTGATTTAATTTCATTTGTTGCGCAGCAAGTAGGCGGAAAAGGGGGGGGGCGCCCTGACATGGCTCAGGCGGGCGGCTCTAATATAACAGCACTTCCTGCTGCATTAGCATCAGTTGAAGAGTGGGTTAATTCGCGCTTGACATGAATTAACCATGAGGGTTGCATAACTTAATTATGCAACCTTTAACGGATTGTTTTTAAATGACCTAAGTACAAAATTATATTTTTAGCTACAATATTAGTATGATGATTTCTTTAGGTTAAATACTTTAGGTGAATATCATTGCTTTACGTTTTCACGGTGTGTGATGGATAATAGCGGGGGGGAAACCTAGAGACCCGACTCTTTTTAATTTTCAAGGAGCAAAGAATGCTTATTCTGACTCGTCGAGTTGGTGAAACGCTCATGATAGGCGATGAGGTAACAGTAACGGTGCTGGGTGTAAAAGGCAACCAGGTACGTATAGGGGTTAATGCACCCAAAGAGGTTTCTGTTCACCGTGAAGAAATTTATCAACGGATCCAAGCTGAAAAAAGCTAGCCCAATAATCAGTAATTTTTAGTAAAGCGTTCATTCTTAGGTATATGTTAATTATATTTATAGAATGAGCGCTGTTTCTTGTTGCCATCTATTTTATGTCTGTATTTTTTCAAGCTTAGTATCCTATAAAACCAATTAGATAGATTGTAAAAAATGTCTTTTTTTTAGTATTTTTTTACATTATGAATCAAATGCCGGATTTTAATTGTTAGATACCAACGCATTTTTTAAAATACTTACAAATAAATCAATAGATTATTAGGGGCTGTCGTCACAAGATGTAAGGCTATGATATTATTTTAAAATGAAAAAATTAGCTTTATTAGCACATCGTCGACACGACATTTCTGATCGCTCCTGGGAAAGAATCGAGTCCTTACTTCCTGGTAGAAAAGGCAAATGGGGCGGCGTCGCAAAGGATAACCGATTGTTTATTAATGCAGTATTCTGGATCTTAAGAACAGGCTCTCCATGGAGAGATCTGCCTCCTGATTACGGTTGTTGGAAAAATACCCACCGTCGCTTTTGCCATTGGAAAAATAAAGGTGTATGGGCATCGATTCTTGAAAATCTTACCTGCGAAGCAGATATGGAATGGTTGATGATTGATGCAACTCATATAAAAGTCCACCTTCATGGCACTGGAGCTGTAGGTGGGAATGATGAAATGGGCCTTACAAAAGGGGGGCTCAACAGCACGCTACACCTGGCCGTAGACGCACACGGTATGCCACTCAGAGCAACTTTAACGTCTGGCACTGTTGCTGACTGTACAGTCGCTCCAGACTTGCTCAAGGAG
The DNA here is from genome assembly GCA_032883995.1 of Coronaproctus castanopsis. Lineage (NCBI taxonomy): Eukaryota > Metazoa > Arthropoda > Insecta > Hemiptera > Monophlebidae > Coronaproctus > Coronaproctus castanopsis. The sequence continues at coordinate 2,482,533 of JAOQIE010000004.1, read as the reverse complement.
TTAACCGCAGATTATTTACTGGCCGACCGGGGCTATGATAGCGATTCAATCATTAAACAAGCCGAAGAACAGGGGATGCAGCCTGTCATTCCACCACGAAAACATAGAAAGCATTATCGAAAGTTTGATAGTGCTCTCTATAAAAACCGCCATGTTGTTGAGAATGTCTTTGCGAAAATTAAGCAGTGGAGAGGGATTGCGACTCGATTTGCCAAAAGAGCGTCCTCCTTTCTGGCAAGGATCCAGATTCGATTTATTGCTATCTGGGCTGAAATCTTGTGACGACAGCCCCTAGCTGACATAACTTATAAAAAAAAATATTTAGGTTAACTATTTTACTCTGGAATAGTTTTTTTTATTAAAGGATAAGAACCTACTTTTGATCTGTTTTTTTCTGTTAATCTTCCTGTTTTGACGATTTTTTATTGGTGAATATAGAATGCCATATTATTTTATTTCGTTGTTAAACTACTCATCTTGATTGTGAAATGTGCAAACGAACTAAAGAACGTAAAAAGATCGGAAAAATTGTTTGACTTCTAAGTCTGGGAAAGTAATATGAGCGCCACTCAACAGAGTGATGGTTTGAAATTGTCTCGTTGCTTATTCGATGGTGAGGTGGCCGAGAGGCTGAAGGCGCTCCCCTGCTAAGGGAGTATGCGGTTAATAGCTGCATCGAGGGTTCGAATCCCTCCCTCACCGCCATTTTGATAGTGCATCCATAGCTCAGCTGGATAGAGTACTCGGCTACGAACCGAGCGGTCGGAGGTTCGAATCCTTCTGGATGCGCCATATCATAAAACCCTGTCAATTAACGGCAGGGTTTTTTGTTTTATAATTAAAATGTGTTTGTTAATAAAATATACGATTACTTTAGTGATTTGCTCTAGATAATCTAGACGGCGACAATTTTACACGAGTTTCGCGCCGAGAAATAAACTCGTGTTTTAATTATTTACGCTAAAGTAACTTTTCTAAAAGTAAAAATAACGAACGGATAACGGGAGGTCAATTTGATCCCGAATGTATCAAAAGCGCTATCATGGTTAGAGGCCCGTCCTAATATTTTACATGGTCTTCGTCGAGGTATTGAACGTGAAACACTGAGAATTACACCAACAGGCGGACTGGCTAAGTCTCCTCACCCTGATAGTTTAGGGAAAGCGTTAACTCATCCATGGATCACGACTGACTTTGCTGAAGCTTTGTTGGAATTCATCACCCCAGTTGATAATAATATTGGGCACGTTCTAGCATTTTTAAGAGATTTACATCGTTATACAGCACGTCATCTTGATCATGAATTGATGTGGCCATTAAGTATGCCTTGTTTTATAGAGAGCCAAGATAACATTAAACTGGCTCAATATGGTGTTTCTAATATTGGTCGTTTTAAAACTTTATATCGGGAAGGATTAAAGAATCGTTATGGGGCGTTAATGCAAACAATTGCAGGGATCCATTATAATTTTTCTTTACCGATTGAATTTTGGCAAGCGTTGGTTGGTGTTAAGGATGCCGAAAGTGGTAAGGATGAAATTTCTGCTGGTTATTTTCGACTCATTCGTAATTATTATCGCTTTGGTTGGGTTATCCCCTATTTATTTGGCGCCTCGCTTGCAATTTGTGGTTCTTTTTTGCATGGAAATGCCATGCATCTTCCTTTTGAGAAGACAGCTAAAGGAACCTATTATCTCCCTTATGCCACATCGTTACGAATGAGTGATTTGGGATATACCAACAAATCCCAAAGTGGTCTGAAAATCACCTTTAATGATCTAACGACTTATGTTACTGGTCTTAAGCAAGCAATAAAACAGCCTTCTCCCGAGTTTACAAAATTAGGTATATACAATAAAGATGGTAAACATTTGCAGCTGAATACCAATATTTTACAAATTGAAAATGAGTTATATGCGCCGATTCGACCCAAACGAGTGCTTATTGGTGATGAGTCGCCATCCGATGCACTGTTAAACAGAGGAATCGAATATATTGAAGTTAGAGCTTTGGATATTAACCCATTTACTGCCATTGGTATTGATGAAGCGCAGATCCATTTTCTTGATCTCTTTTTAATCTGGTGTGTATCAGCGGATGCGCCCGTGATGGATGAAAGAGAATTAAATTGTTGTCGCACGAATTGGAATCGAGTGATCCTTGAAGGTCGTAAACCTGGACAAATAATCGGTGTGGGTTGTGGTGAATCAATGAGACCTTTAAAAGAGGTAGGGCAGATATTATTTGATGATTTAATTAGAATTGCTGATGTGTTAGATGTTAGTGGCAATACACGATATCGTGAAATTTGTTCTCAATTGATAGCAATGTTTGAAAATCCAGATCTTACTTATTCTGGCCAAATATTATCCCCGATGATTGAACAAAGTATTAGTCAATATGGTTTGCAATTGGCTAAGACCTATCATCAACAATTAAGCAATGAACCTTATGAAGTGATTACTGAAACTGAGTTTGCTAATGTTCGTCACACCTCGATTAGCAAACAGTTTGCAATTGAACAAGCGGATAAAATAAGTTTTGAGCGTTACTTAAAGGCCCATATCGGGTAAGAATAAAGACAATGGCCACTTTAAAGTGGCCAAAATAAAATCTCTTAGAGAATAGGATGATAACAATTTTCTAAAAAAAATTCGCGTCTTGCTTATTAGAGACTTGCGATATGAAAGGAAGTTCCATTTATTTTGTAAAAAATTAATTTTTTGGAGATCACAGTAATGCCATTACTTGATAGCTTTATGGTTGATCATACCCTGATGAAAGCACCTGCTGTGCGTATTGCTAAAACGATGAAGACTCCTCATGGTGATGCGATCACGGTATTTGATCTTCGTTTTTGTGTGCCAAACAAACAGCTATTAACGGAGAAAGGCGTCCATACATTAGAACATTTATTTGCCGGTTTTATGCGTGATCACCTCAATAGTAGCGATGTAGAGATTATTGATATTTCACCGATGGGCTGTCGTACAGGATTTTATATGAGTCTAATCGGCCAGCCTAATGGCCCATTCCCAGTCGTGTCGCTACCAATGTAAAAATGATCCACTTGCTAGGGGCTGTCGTCACAAGATGTAAGGCTATGATATTATTTTAAAATGAAAAAATTAGCTTTATTAGCACATCCATCGTCGACACGACATTTCTGATCGCTCCTGGGAAAGAATCGAGTCCTTACTTCCTGGTAGAAAAGGCAAATGGGGCGGCGTCGCAAAGGATAACCGATTGTTTATTAATGCAGTATTCTGGATCTTAAGAACAGGCTCTCCATGGAGAGAGCTGCCTCCTGATTACGGTTGTTGGAAAAATACCCACCGTCGCTTTTGCCGTTGGAAAAATAAAGGTGTATGGGCATCGATTCTTGAAAATCTTACCTGCGAAGCAGATATGGAATGGTTGATGATTGATGCAACTCATATAAAAGTCCACCTTCATGGCACTGGAGCTGTAGGTGGGAATGATGAAATGGGCCTTACAAAAGGGGGCTCAACAGCACGCTACACCTGGCCGTAGACGCACACGGTATGCCACTCAGAGCAACTTTAACGTCTGGCACTGTTGCTGACTGTACAGTCGCTCCAGACTTGCTCAAGGAGTGAACCGCAGATTATTTACTGGCCGACCGGGGCTATGATAGCGATTCAATCATTAAACAAGCCGAAGAACAGGGGATGCAGCCTGTCATTCCACCACGAAAACATAGAAAGCATTATCGAAAGTTTGATAGTGCTCTCTATAAAAACCGCCATGTTGTTGAGAATGTCTTTGCGAAAATTAAGCAGTGGAGAGGGATTGCGACTCGATTTGCCAAAAGAGCGTCCTCCTTTCTGGCAAGGATCCAGATTCGATTTATTGCTATCTGGGCTGAAATCTTGTGACGACAGCCCCTAGGAAAAGCCACTTTTTCTGGATAGAGTGCCGCCATTGTCTTTGGTAGCACTTCAGCAAAAACTAGGATCACAAAAGTTAAGATACCAGTAGCGATGGCAACACCAACATCACCATAAAGTCTCATACCAACAATAGTTGCTAACGATGAGGCCAATATATTAATCAGATTATTACCAATCAAAATAAGACTGATTAGGCGATCTGGTTGTTTTAATAGTGATTCAACGCGACGAGCAGCTTGATGGCCATGTTTGGCTAAATGGCGTAATCGATATCGATTAAGGGTCATCATTCCTGTTTCTGAGGCAGAAAAATAGGCTGAATAAGATAATCATGACAATAAGTATGATGATTAAAGTACTTGTTGAGACCTGCTCCAAGGTAAAATTCCTATGTTGTTCATTAGTTAATCATAAAATAGTCTAAAAAATTAAATGACGATTACATGCTGTAGTAATCGATTACCAAAAAAAGCCAATGTTAAAATAAATGCGACAATCAGATTAAAAACAATCACCCTTCTACCGCGCCATCCGTGATAAAAGTGACCCCATAACAAAATAATGTAAATAACCCAAGCACAAATAGATAAAATAGCTTTATGGATGTTTTCTTTATTAAAAACATTATCCATAAACATCATTCCTGTCCCGAGGGTGAGTGTCAGTAAAATGACCCCAACTTGTATAATGTGGAACATTTTACGTTCAATAACCATTAATGGTGGCATATCAGATGTAAATATTAATTTTTTATTTTTTAATTGATAGTCTAATAAAGCTAACTGTAGGGCATATAAAGCGGCAATTATCAGGGTTGCATAGCCTAATAATGCTAGCCCGATATGAATAAAAGTCGCCACACTTGCTTCTAAGTGGGTAATAAACTCACCGGGCATAATGGTTGCTAATAGTAAGTTGATAATAGACAAACTATAAACGATTGGTAGCAGGATCCAGGCGCGGCCGTTAAAGGCAACAATGGTCATAATAATACTGATTAACAAACTGACGATAGAGCCTAGGGGCTGTCGTCACAAGATTTCAGCCCAGATAGCAATAAATCGAATCTGGATGCTTGCCAGAAAGGAGGACGCTCTTTTGGCAAATCGAGTCGCAATCCCTCTCCACTGCTTAATTTTCGCAAAGACACACGAGTTTCACACGGACATATAAAGCTCTAAAAATAGCTAAAATAATGTTTTATCCACAAGATGTGCGATAATATAAAATATATTTTAATTTCAATATCTTATGTTTTAATTGGCAATTTTTTCGAATTATATATTATATCGAATTGAGCTTAAAAATAACTTGTTTATTTGTCGGCGCGAAACTCGTGAGACATTCTCAACAACATGGCGGTTTTTATAGAGAGCACTATCAAACTTTCGATAATGCTTTCTATGTTTTCGTGCTGGAATGACAGGCTGCATCCCTTGTTCTTCGGCTTGAGCAAGTCTGGAGCGACTGTACAGTCAAGAACAGTGCCAGACGTTAAAGTTGCTCTGAGTGGCATACCGTGTGCGTCTACGGCCAGGTGTAGCTTGCTGTTGAGCCCCCTTTTGTAAGGCCCATTTCATCATTCCCACCTACAGCTCCAGTGCCATGAAGGTGGACTTTTATATGAGTTGCATCAATCATCAACCATTCCATATCTGCTTCGCAGGTAAGATTTTCAAGAATCGATGCCCATACACCTTTATTTTTTCAACGGCAAACGCGACGGTGGGTATTTTTCCAACAACCGTAATCAGGAGGCAGATCTCTCCATGGAGAGCCTGTTCTTAAGATCCAGAATACTGCATTAATAAACAATCGGTTATCCTTTGCGACGCCGCCCCATTTGCCTTTTCTACCAGGAAGTAAGGACTCGATTCTTTCCCAGGAGCGATCAGAAATGTCGTGTCGACGATGTGCTAATAAAGCTAATTTTTTCATTTTAAAATAATATCATAGCCTTACATCTTGTGACGACAGCCCCTAAGTTTAATAAAGTTAAATTCTGACCTCCGCTAACAAAGATCAATGTTTTTAATGCAATACCATGACTCACCAGAGCGATAACCGCTAATATGAGTGTTAGCCTGGCATAAAGTTTTTGTTTACCAGCTAAAGCTGGCATGATGAGTATCACGCTCAAAAAATAGGTACTAGGGGCTGTCGTCACAAGATTTCAGCCCAGATAGCAATAAATCGAATCTGGATCCTTGCCAGAAAGGAGGACGCTCTTTTGGCAAATCGAGTCGCAATCCCTCTCCACTGCTTAATTTTCGCAAAGACATTCTCAACAACATGGCGGTTTTTATAGAGAGCACTATCAAACTTTCGATAATGCTTTCTATGTTTTCGTGGTGGAATGACAGGCTGCATCCCCTGTTCTTCGGCTTGTTTAATGATTGAATCGCTATCATAGCCCCGGTCGGCCAGTAAATAATCTGCGGTTAACTCCTTGAGCAAGTCTGGAGCGACTGTACAGTCAGCAACAGTGCCAGACGTTAAAGTTGCTCTGAGTGGCATACCGTGTGCGTCTACGGCCAGGTGTAGCGTGCTGTTGAGCCCCCTTTTGTAAGGCCCATTTCATCATTCCCACCTACAGCTCCAGTGCCATGAAGGTGGACTTTTATATGAGTTGCATCAATCATCAAGCATTCCATATCTGCTTCGCAGGTAAGATTTTCAAGAATCGATGCCCATACACCTTTATTTTTCCAACGGCAAAAGCGACGGTGGGTATTTTTCCAACAACCGTAATCAGGAGGCAGATCTCTCCATGGAGAGCCTGTTCTTAAGATCCAGAATACTGCATTAATAAACAATCGGTTATCCTTTGCGACGCCGCCCCATTTGCCTTTTCTACCAGGAAGTAAGGACTCGATTCTTTCCCAGGAGCGATCAGAAATGTCGTGTCGACGATGTGCTAATAAAGCTAATTTTTTCATTTTAAAATAATATCATAGCCTTACATCTTGTGACGACAGCCCCTAATGGCGATAATAGCGAATACTGGCATAATATTTTATTTGTTAGCTAATTTATTAAATGTGAGTTAGTTAGTATAGCGTTTGCCAGCATTGCCTCCAACAGTTGTTCACTATTCTTATGAAACTCGATGCAGAGATTGAATTATCATCGTGTTATAATAAAAATTAACTGACAGCAGATCCCTTTAACAGAATTGAGTTAAGCACATGTTTGATAATTTAACTGACAGACTTTCGCGTACATTGCGCAATATTAGTGGCCGTGGAAGATTGACTGATGACAATATTAAAGAAACATTACGTGAAGTTCGCATGGCGTTATTAGAAGCTGATGTTGCTTTGCCAGTCGTACGCGAATTTATTCAATCGGTAAAAGAAAGTGCAGTAGGTCAAGATGTCAATAAAAGCCTAACACCGGGCCAAGAATTCGTTAAAATTGTGCAAAATGAGCTCATTAAAGCGATGGGCGAGGAGAACAGTGCTTTAAATTTAGCCGTACAACCTCCTGCTGTTATTCTTATGGCCGGCTTGCAAGGTGCAGGTAAAACCACCACTGTGGCTAAATTAGGCAAATTATTAAAAGAAAAACAGAAGAAAAAAGTTTTAGTGGTTTCTGCTGATATTTATCGTCCTGCGGCTATTAAGCAATTAGAAACACTCACTCAAACAGTCGGGATTGATTTTTTTCCATCAACTGCCAGCGAGAAACCCGTTGAGATTGCGACTAATGCGCTACAACATGCAAAATTAAAATTTTATGATGTGCTAATCATCGATACTGCTGGTCGTCTGCATGTTGATGAAGCCATGATGGAAGAAATTCAGGCAATCCATCGCATTATTAATCCAATTGAAACCCTATTTATCGTTGATGCGATGACCGGGCAAGATGCCGCTAACACTACTAAGTCTTTTAATGAAACGTTGCCATTAACCGGTATTATATTAACGAAAATTGATGGTGATGCTCGTGGTGGTGCCGCATTATCAATCCGCCATATTACAGGTAAACCGATTAAATTTTTGGGTATAGGCGAGAAAATTGATGGCTTAGAGCCTTTTTATCCTGACAGGATTGCCTCTCGTATCCTTGGTATGGGAGATGTCTTATCACTGATTGAAGAGATAGAAAGCAAAGTTGAGCGTGAAAAGGCGGAGAAGCTTGCTCATAAACTTAAAAAAGGGAATAGTTTTAATTTAAATGATTTTCTGGAGCAGCTTAAACAGATGCGAAATATGGGTGGTATGGCGAGTATGTTAAGTAAAATGCCAGGCATATCCCAAGTTCCTGATGCGGTTAAGTCACAAATGGATGATAAAGTGTTGGTTAGAATGGAAGCGATTATTAGCTCGATGACCACTAAAGAACGACAAAAACCAGAGATTATTAAGGGATCACGCAAGCGGCGTATTGCAGCTGGTTCTGGCACACAGGTGCAGGATGTTAACCGATTACTTAAACAGTTTGATGATATGCAGCGCATGATGAAGAAAATGAAAAAAGGCGGGTTAGCTAAGATGATGCGTGGGATGAAAGGTATGATGCCACCGGGTTTCCCTGGCGGTTAACAACTAGGCATTAAATAAACAATTCGTACTTTTGATTGCTTTTTATCTTAAAAAAAGAGTAGAATCTTGGGGCTTTTTATATACAACCAGACTCTATTCCTCGATAGGGTCTGGTTGTTTTGTTAACTAATGAGGATGTTATGGTAACAATTCGTTTAGCTCGTGGTGGCGCAAAGAAGCGTCCGTTTTATCAAATCGTTGTCACAGATAGCCGTAATGCACGTGATGGTCGCTTTATTGAGCGTATAGGCTTTTTTAACCCTATCGCATCAGGTAATGCAGAAGAGTTGCGTCTAGATTTAGATCGTGTTGAACATTGGGTTGGTTTGGGTGCATCAGTTTCTGATCGTGTTTCGACACTGATCAAACAAGCAAAAAAAGCAGCTTAATTTACTACGGTGGTGGTGGTGAGCAAAGAGGTTTGCCTTAAGATCACTGTTAATCCTATTGTGTTAGGAAAATTAGGCTCTGCGCATGGCATTCGTGGTTGGCTCAGAGTTTTTTCATCCACCGAATATACCGAAGATATTTTTGAGTATCAGCCTTGGTTTATTCAACGTTCAGATCAGTGGGAACAACTGGAATTAGAAGGTTGGAAACATCATAACCAAGATATTATCATCAAAATAAAGCATATTGATGATAGAAGTGCTGCTAATTCAATGGCTAATTGCGAAATTAGCGTCGATTCAGCACAACTACCTATACTTGAAGGTAATGAGTATTATTGGAAGGATCTGATTGGTTGCCAGGTCATAACTACTAAAGGTTATAGTTTGGGCTATGTTCAGGATTTAATGGAAAGGAAACAGGCTTAAATGATCAAGATGGTCGCCTCCGGCGACGACTTGTCACCGTCTTCCAGTTTCAATAAATCCATCAACACCAAAACCGCCTGTATCGCATTCTAAGGCCATCAAATCAAAAAGCGCTACCATTGGGTTACTTATATCAAGAAAACGCCTTATAGAGCGTTGTGGTGTACCTCAAAATCGATTTATGACGATTGGTTGAGTACATATTTCCATTTCAATCTTAAAAACACCCAGATTGATTAATATTTAACCGTTTTGGGTATTAATTTCTTATACATCAAGGCAAATCTGAAAGATGCATTCGGTATTAAAGAACGGCTAATACCGTTTCTTGATGAACAGGTGATCAAAAACGTTGATCTTACTACTAAGACAATTGAAGTAGATTGGGATCCTGGATTTTAAACGCCGATTGAAGGTTTTATGAGTGGAACGCAAGATGCGGATTGGGATTATTAGGGGCTGTCGTCACAAGATCACGAGTTTCGCGCCGACAAATAAATAAGTTATTTTTAAGCTCAATTCGATATAATATATAATTCGAAAAAATTGCCAATTAAAACATAAGATATTGAAATTAAAATATATTTTATGTTATCGCGCATCTTGTGGATAAAACATTATTTTAGCTATTTTTAGGGGCTGTCGTCACAAGATTTCAGCCCAGATAGCAATAAATCGAATCTGGATCCTTGCCAGAAAGGAGGACGCTCTTTTGGCAAATCGAGTCGCAATCCCTCTCCACTGCTTAATTTTCGCAAAGACATTCTCAACAACATGGCGGTTTTTATAGAGAGCACTATCAAACTTTCGATAATGCTTTCTATGTTTTCGTGGTGGAATGACAGGCTGCATCCCCTGTTCTTCGGCTTGTTTAATGATTGAATCGCTATCATAGCCCCGGTCGGCCAGTAAATAATCTGCGGTTAACTCCTTGAGCAAGTCTGGAGCGACTGTACAGTCAGCAACAGTGCCAGACGTTAAAGTTGCTCTGAGTGGCATACCGTGTGCGTCTACGGCCAGGTGTAGCGTGCTGTTGAGCCCCCTTTTGTAAGGCCCATTTCATCATTCCCACCTACAGCTCCAGTGCCATGAAGGTGGACTTTTATATGAGTTGCATCAATCATCAACCATTCCATATCTGCTTCGCAGGTAAGATTTTCAAGAATCGATGCCCATACACCTTTATTTTTCCAACGGCAAAAGCGACGGTGGGTATTTTTCCAACAACCGTAATCAGGAGGCAGATCTCTCCATGGAGAGCCTGTTCTTAAGATCCAGAATACTGCATTAATAAACAATCGGTTATCCTTTGCGACGCCCCCCATTTGCCTTTTCTACCAGGAAGTAAGGACTCGATTCTTTCCCAGGAGCGATCAGAAATGTCGTGTCGACGATGTGCTAATAAAGCTAATTTTTTCATTTTAAAATAATATCATAGCCTTACATCTTGTGACGACAGCCCCTAGCCTGTTTCCAGAAATGTTTCGCGCAATAACCGAGTATGGAGTGATAGGTCGTGCAGTAAAAAATGGCCTATTGAATATACAGTGTTGGGATCCGCGAGATTATACTCACGACAGGCACCGCACTGTAGATGATCGCCCTTATGGCGGTGGTCCAGGTATGCTGATGATGGTACAACCTCTTAGAGATGCCATTCATGCAGCAAAATCTGAGATCGGTGAAGATGCTAAAGTAATTTATCTTTCACCACAGGGACGCAAACTTAATCAGCAAGGTGTTTGCCAATTGACAGCAAATAAAAAGCTTATTTTGGTTTGTGGTCGATATGAAGGTATTGATGAACGGATCATTGAAACTGAAATTGATGAAGAATGGTCAATTGGTGATTATGTTCTTAGCGGAGGAGAATTACCAGCAATGGTAATGATCGATTCAATTGCCCGGTTTATTCCTGGTGTATTAGGGCATCATGCATCAGCGGAAGAAGATTCTTTCATGACTGGCTTACTTGATGTATAAGAAATTAATACCCAAAACGGTTAAATATTAATCAATCTGGGTGTTTTTAAGATTGAAATGGAAATATGTACTCAACCAATCGTCATAAATCGATTTTGAGGTACACCATAACGCTCTATAAGGCGTTTTCTTGATATAAGTAACCCAATGGTAGCGCTTTTTGATTTGATGGCCTTAGAATGCGATACAGGCGGTTTTGGTGTTGATGGATTTATTGAAACTGGAAGACGGTGACAAGTCGTCGCCGGAGGCGACCATCTTGATTTTCCTCACTATACCCGTCCTGAGGTGTTAGAAGGTATGGAAGTTCCGAGTATCTTATTGTTGGGCAACCATGCTGAAATAGAGCGTTGGAGAAGAAAACAGTCACTAGGCTGAACTTGGCTTAGAAGACCTGAACTTCTAACAAGCCTAGCTCTGACTGACGAGCAGAGAATGTTGTTGGCAGAATTCCAACAGGAATATGAAGAACAGCAACGTATTAATTGAGACATTGTATCACACTGTCTTGTATATATCAGTTTACCTAGGGTAAGAGAGTAATTATGAGCAACATTATTAAACAGCTTGAAGAAGAGCAAATGAAGCAAAATATCCCTTCATTCCGTCCAGGAGATAGCGTAGAAGTTAAGGTATGGGTGGTTGAAGGTTCTAAAAGACGTTTGCAGGCATTCGAGGGCGTGGTTATCGCTATTCGTAACCGCGGTTTGCATTCAGCATTTACTGTTCGTAAAATTTCTAATGGTGAGGGTGTTGAGCGTGTATTCCAGACACATTCACCAGTTATCGAGAGTATCACAGTTAAACGTTGTGGTGCTGTTCGCAGAGCTAAATTGTACTACCTGCGAGAGCGTTCTGGTAAAGCAGCTCGTATTAAAGAGCGCTTGAACACTAAATAATTCACTTTTCGCTTCATCCTAAAAATCTTAAAGGCTCGCGATTTTTGCGAGCTTTTTTATTAGCTATTTTCAGCTTATTGCATTATTCGTTGTTATTTTTATTAAATCTTTTGTGTAATTTTTTATAAATGGGAAAATATTTTTCTTTATTTGAGGCGTAAATTTTTTTGTTTATTTTCGTTATATTATGTATTTTTTGTTCTGCTTTTATTTTATTAGTACACGAGTTTCGCGCCGACAAATAAACAAGTTATTTTTAAGCTCAATTCGATATAATATATAATTCGAAAAAATTGCCAATTAAAACATAAGATATTGAAATTAAAATATATTTTATGTTATCGCACATCTTGTGGATAAAACATTATTTTAGCTATTTTTAGAGCTTTATATGTCCGTTCGAAACTCGTGTAGTAAAGTAAATGTTACTATGTGTCGTCGCCATTGGATTGTATTATTTACAGTTCGTGTTATGGTATAGCTGAATTTCAAATCGGTGTAATGCAATGTAGGAAAAAAGTTAAACAGGTAAAAATAATGATCATGCAAAAAGATGAGCTTAATAATGTTAATATTTCTGATGAACAAATTTTAATTACACCGAAAGAGCTTAAAAAATATTATCCATTGGATCATAATAACCAGCAAATAATTAGCCAATCTCGCCGAATTATTGCTGATATTATTCAGCATCGTGATCCACGGTTGTTAGTCATTTATGGCCCCTGTTCTATCCATGATGTAGATGTAGCGCTGGAATATGCTCATCGCTTAAAGCAGTTAGCAATCGAACTGAGTGATAGTTTATATATTGTCATGCGGGTTTATTTTGAAAAACCACGCACCACTACGGGCTGGAAAAGTCTGATTAGCGATCCGATGATGGATGGTTCTTTTGATATGGAAAAAGGACTACATATCGCACGTAAACTACTATTATCGCTTGTCGATATGGGATTGCCATTAGCGACAGAAGCACTTGATCCAAATAGCCCATAATATTTAGGTGATTTATTTAGTTGGTCCGCTATAGGTGCTAGGGGCTGTCGTCACAAGATTTCAGCCCAGATAGCAATAAATCGAATCTGGATGCTTGCCAGAAAGGAGGACGCTCTTTTGGCAAATCGAGTCGCAATCCCTCTCCACTGCTTAATTTTCGCAAAGACACACGAGTTTCGCACGGACATATAAAGCTTTAAAAATAGCTAAAATAATGTTTTATCCACAAGATGTGCGATAACATAAAATATATTTTAATTTCAATATCTTATGTTTTAATTGGCAATTTTTTCGAATTATATATTATATCGAATTGAGCTTAAAAATAACTTGTTTATTTGTCGGCGCGAAACTCGTGAGACATTCTCAACAACATGGCGGTTTTTATAGAGAGCACTATCAAACTTTCGATAATGCTTTCTATGTTTTCGTGGTGGAATGACAGGCTGCATCCCTTGTTCTTCGGCTTGAGCAAGTCTGGAGCGACTGTACAGTCAACAACAGTGCCAGACGTTAAAGTTGCTCTGAGTGGCATACCGTGTGCGTCTACGGCCAGGTGTAGCTTGCTGTTGAGCCCCCTTTTGTAAGGCCCATTTCATCATTCCCACCTACAGCTCCAGTGCCATGAAGGTGGACTTTTATATGAGTTGCATCAATCATCAACCATTCCATATCTGCTTCGCAGGTAAGATTTTCAAGAATCGATCCCCATACACCTTTATTTTTTCAACGGCAAACGCGACGGTGGGTATTTTTCCAACAACCGTAATCAGGAGGCAGATCTCTCCATGGAGAGCCTGTTCTTAAGATCCAGAATACTGCATTAATCCAGAATACTGCATTAATAAACAATCGGTTATCCTTTGCGACGCCGCCCCATTTGCCTTTTCTACCAGGAAGTAAGGACTCGATTCTTTCCCAGGAGCGATCAGAAATGTCGTGTCGACGATGTGCTAATAAAGCTAATTTTTTCATTTTAAAATAATATCATAGCCTTACATCTTGTGACGACAGCCCCTAGAACAACTGAATCGCAAACACATCGTGAAATGGCTTCAGGACTCTCCATGCCGGTAGGTTTTAAAAATGGTACTGATGGTAATTTAGTTACAGCAATTAATGCAATGAAAGCTGCTGCAATGCCACATCGGTTTATGGGTATCAATCAATCAGGTCAGGTTTGTTTATTACAAACGCAAGGTAACCCTGATGGTCATACCATTTTAAGAGGAGGGGAAAAGCCAAATTACAGTGTGCAAGATATTGCAAATTGTGAAATACAGATGCGCAATGCTAATTTATCACCCTCTTTAATGATTGATTGTAGCCATGGTAATTCCCAAAAAGATTTTCGCCGTCAACCGCAGGTTGTTGAATTTATTACACGAGTTTCGCAATCTCCAAAAAAGAAGTATAAATTGTATAAATTTAAAAACAAAAAAATTAGGGTGTTCATATTTTGTCCGGTTATCGATGCATTAAAGATATCTATAAAACATGCTTACAAGTAAGCAGTTGTAAGATACTCTGGTTTGGCGTTATCAGAAGTAAGCCCATCGCCTTTATCTCATGACACTGTTAGCCGATGGCTAAAAAGTAGATGTTTTCGACCTAAAGACCTATGGCGATTAGTTGAACCTTCTATAGACAAAAAAAGCCCTTGCGTACTAGGGGCTGTCGTCACAAGATGTAAGGCTATGATAATATTTTAAAATGAAAAAATTAGCTTTATTAGCGAAAAAATTAGCTTTATTAGCATATCGTCGACACGACATTTCTGATCGCTCCTGGGAAAGAATCGAGTCCTTACTTCCTGGTAGAAAAGGCAAATGGGGCGGCGTCGCAAAGGATAACCGATTGTTTATTAATGCAGTATTCTGGATCTTAAGAACAGGCTCTCCATGGAGAGATCTGCCTCCTGATTACGGTTGTTGGAAAAATACCCATCGTCGCTTTTGCCGTTGGAAAAATAAAGGTGTATGGGCATCGATTCTTGAAAATCTTACCTGCGAAGCAGATATGGAATGGTTGATGATTGATGCAACTCATATAAAAGTCCACCTTCATGGCACTGGAGCTGTAGGTGGGAATGATGAAATGGGCCTTACAAAAGGGGGCTCAACAGCAACCTACACCTGGCCGTAGACGCACACGGTATGCCACTCAGAGCAACTTTAACGTCTGGCACTGTTGCTGACTGTACAGTCGCTCCAGACTTGCTCAAGGAGTTAACCGCAGATTATTTACTGGCCGACCGGGGCTATGATAGCGATTCAATCATTAAACAAGCCGAAGAACAAGGGATGCAGCCTGTCATTCCACCACGAAAACATAGAAAGCATTATCGAAAGTTTGATAGTGCTCTCTATAAAAACCGCCATGTTGTTGAGAATGTCTTTGCGAAAATTAAGCAGTGGAGAGGGATTGCGACTCGATTTGCCAAAAGAGGGTCCTCCTTTCTGGCAAGCATCCAGATTCGATTTATTGCTATCTGGGCTGAAATCTTGTGACGACAGCCCCTAATAAAGCTAATTTTTTCATTTTAAAATAATATCATAGCCTTACATCTTGTGACGACAGCCCCTAGCACATCGTCGACACGACATTTCTGATCGCTCCTGGGAAAGAATCGAGTCCTTACTTCCTGGTAGAAAAGGCAAATGGGGCGGCGTCGCAAAGGATAACCGATTGTTTATTAATGCAGTATTCTGGATCTTAAGAACAGGCTCTCCATGGAGAGATCTGCCTCCTGATTACGGTTGTTGGAAAAATACCCACCGTCGCTTTTGCCGTTGGAAAAATAAAGGTGTATGGGCATCGATTCTTGAAAATCTTACCTGCGAAGCAGATATGGAATGGTTGATGATTGATGCAACTCATATAAAAGTCCACCTTCATGGCACTGGAGCTGTAGGTGGGAATGATGAAATGAGCCTTACAAAAGGGGGCTCAACAGCACGCTACACCTGGCCGTAGACGCACACGGTATGCCACTCAGAGCAACTTTAACGTCTGGCACTGTTGCTGACTGTACAGTCGCTCCAGACTTGCTCAAGGAGTTAACCGCAGATTATTTACTGGCCGACCGGGGCTATGATAGCGATTCAATCATTAAACAAGCCGAAGAACAGGGGATGCAGCCTGTCATTCCACCACGAAAACATAGAAAGCATTATCGAAAGTTTGATAGTGCTCTCTATAAAAACCGCCATGTTGTTGAGAATGTCTTTGCGAAAATTAAGCAGTGGAGAGGGATTGGGACTCGATTTGCCAAAAGAGCGTCCTCCTTTCTGGCAAGGATCCTGATTCGATTTATTGCTATCTGGGCTGAAATCTTGTGACGACAGCCCCTAATAACTATTCCTCAAAATAAAAATGGCACGCTGGCGATACAGGAAGAGAACTATACAAAAACAGAAGTCGATGCAAAAATAAATTCAGTAAAATGGACAACCAATAAATTGCCAAATGGTTGGCTGAAAGAGCCGAATTCAGGCCTGATTATTCAATGGGGATATAGAAGTCAAGAAGGTAAAGAAGGTAATTCTTATACCATTAATTTTCCTACTGCATTTTCTTCATTTGTCTATAGTATAACGACGAGTTCTAAAGCGCATAATACAAGCTCCGGAGCTATGTTTATAGGAATTGCTTATGATGTAACGCCAAGGGGATTTAATTATTATGTCAGGAGTATAGCGGGTGGTAGCGATACGTTTATGGACGGTTATTATTGGATGGCGATAGGATTATAAAATGAAAACATCATATCGATTTGAAGACCAAATGTATTTTACTTGCAAAGAGGGATTAGGCTGGTTAGCCGAATCGTTAAAAGATGAATATATAAAAAATGTCAATGCCAATTGAATTCTGATCCACTTTGCTGAAGTAAAACTGATCCACTCCCTTTAATTTACTCGCTCAGTTCCGCTTTCAATTTTTTATGTAGCTGACCGCTTTTTAGCTTGTCTTTTAACCGATAACTTTGTCCACTAATCTGTACGATATGTGCATGGTGCAGCAATCGATCCAGCATAGCGGCTGTTAGCGTCTCATCATCACCAAATGTACTTGACCACTGAGCAAAAGACAGATTACTGGTTAAGAGCACACTACCCGCTTCATATCGCTTTGCCACCACCTGGAAGAACAGATTTGCTTCTTCTTTGCCAAAAGGTAAATAGCCAACTTCATCGATAATCAATAGTCTAGGTTTACTGATAACGCGAGTAAGATATCCCTTAAGGTCACCTTGTCGATGAGAGGTAAGCAGCTGCAACATCATATCCGCCGCAGTTAGAAAACGGATGCTTAATCCATGCATCGCAGCCCTATAGCTTATGGCAGTAGCCAGGTGCGTCTTCCCGACACCAGACGGACCTAGCAACACGATATTCTCCTGGCGCTCAATGAAAGCCAGTCCAGCCAGTTCCTGTATTTGGTTAAGGGGAACACCGCTGGCATATTTGTAATCAAACTGCTCCAACGTCTTTATCACTGGCAGCCCAGATAAACGGAGTATCGTTTGACGCCGACGTTCAGTAAGTCCTTCATACTGAAGTCGTAAAATAGACTCTAGAAAGTCAGCGTGTGTACCGTTCTTGTCGATAGTTGCCTGCGCTACAGCTGGCCACTCTGTGCTTAGTCTGTCCAGTTTAAGCTGCTGGCAGAATTTTTCGATGCGTTCATACTGAAGACTCATATAGGCATCTCCAGAATCGATTGATAGACGGACAAAGGATGTTGTAGGCTCTCCATAGGAATCGGGCGAGTCTGATGTATCGGTAAAGGAAATGCTTGCATGACTTTCGGCAGCGGCAACAGTACTAAGCGTTCTTGTAGCATGCACTCCTCCGGCGATACACCCGTAGTGCCGTGTTTACGTACATTAGCTATTGAACTCAGCCAGTCTCCAATACGTGAGTTGGCGGCGGCAGCATCCAAAATAAGCCCTGCCTGACGAAATGACGCGGTTAGTGGAACAATGAAACTGTTCTTAAGATAGTGATTAAAACGTTCAACCTTACCTTTAGTCTTCGCCCTGTTATGGACGGCAGACTTTCGGACTGAAAGCATATTTCTCGGCAAGCTGGATAAGCTGTGGGTTTCAGCGGTGTTTACCAGGACCATAAACATCACGCTCAATGATAATGGTCTTCGCATTATCAAATAGCAGCTGACGAGGCGTACCGCCAAAATACTGTAGGGCTGACTCAATCCCGTCGCACCAGGCTGCTGAATTTTGACAGGTGTAAAACTTAACAAAAGTGGAACGACTCCAACCTAACGTGGCAACGAATGCCAGCAAAGGGTTCTTCCCCTGTCTGATAATCGTGAAGTCAACCTGCATCTGTTCACCGGGTTCAGTCTCAAAGCGAACAACGTCTTCAATAACCGGTTTTTTCATAGGATGAAGAAAAGCGGTCAGCAAGCTATAGCTGCCTGTGTACCCTTGTTCACGGATCTCCCGTAGCAATACGCAGGCCGGTATCCAATCAAGTCTAGCCGCCTCTACGCGTTCGAGAATATATATCTTGAAGGGCTCCAACTTACCGGGTCTAGGCGCTCTCGATTTATAACGCATATTCGCCGCCGCTTCAGTGCTACGAAGATATCGCCTCACGGTTACTCTTGAACATGAAAGGCGTCGCGCAATCGCACGTATAGACATACCCTGGCGATGTAAAACAGAAATTTCCACTCTGATCTCCAATGTTATCATCGGAAGTACCTTAAAACTGCCATTTTTACTCTTGGTGGATCAGTTTTACACTAGCAAGTGGATCATTTTTACATTGGCACGAGTTTCGCACGGACATATAAAGCTCTAAAAATAGCTAAAATAATGTTTTATCCACAAGATGTGCGATAACATAAAATATATTTTAATTTCAATATCTTATGTTTTAATTAGCAATTTTTTCGAATTATATATTATATCGAATTGAGCTTAAAAATAACTTGTTTATTTATCGGCGCGAAACTCGTGATTGGTAGCGACAAAAAATAACAATTGGGATAGTACGGTTAAACCGGTGTCTTTCGAAGTCTATGCCGAATATGCATTAGGTCATTCCCCTATAGGTAAAATGCTGGGCAGTACTGATGATGGCTATCCGTGTTGGGTTGATATTCCACCTAGACCAAAGAAAGAATTAATCGCGGATGCTGAGAATGGAAAAAGAGTGCTCATGCAGGAGGCAACTGACGCGATTATTCCCTTACAAGACGGGGTTGATTTGGAGATGGCAACAGAGGACGAAATAAAGCAACTCAGGAGTTGGAAACAGTATCGATTAAATATCTATCGCACAGATACCTCAACCGCGCCTGAGATTGATTGGCCTAAAAGGCCTGAATAAATTCAGGCATTGAAATCAAATAATCTTTTTATGGTTTTATGTTTATGATATTATCATAGTTCATAAAATAGCATCGAGAGAGCGATTTTGGTTATATGATGTACTTAAAAGGATATGATTTGTGATGCCTTCATCTAAGAAATTTAGCTCATTCTCATTAAAGAAACCCCGTCTCTGTGGTTGGTTAATGACTGCCGCAGGATTACTAATGGTAATTGGTCTGGTCTCACCCCAACAACTTCCGGTGGTACTCTACAAGCTGGCTTTAATTACCCTAGCGGCAGTCGCTGGTTATTGGCTTGATCGGTCATTATTCCCTAAAGCACGTCCTGGTCAATATCTGCACCATAACCACCCTGAGGTTACACAAGATCGTCATCCTGTTCTGGATGGCTGCCATCAGGTGTTTGCTGCTGCACAATTGCGTCGGGGTATAATTGTAGCGGCAGTATGTCTCAGTGTGGCAATGGGACTATAAAAATGAGTGGGAGTGGATATAGATTTTCAGTTGAAAATCCATTAACTATATTTTGGATTGTGCTGCTGTTATTACTTTTGGTAACATTTAATTCTGTTGCTACTCCTCCACGAGCAGCCCTACCATACCGTGATACATTGATACGTAATGCCCGTTTGGTTTGGGGATTGAATGCGCCTATTGCTAATTTTGTTGCGCAAATTCATCACGAAAGCAGTTGGAAACCTGATATTACTAATGCCATTGGTGCACAGGGTCTCGCTCAATTTATGCCAGCCACCACAGAATGGTTGGGTAATTTAATACCCCTATTAGGCGAAAAAACACCCTTTAATCCAACATGGAGTATCCGTGCATTGGTGCACTACGATCGTTGGTTATGGGAACGAGTACAGGCAAATAATGGTTGTGAACAGATGGCAATGACGCTTTCTGGTTACAACGGTGGGTTAGGTTGGGTAAAGCGTGATGTGCAGCTTGCAAAACATCAGGGTTTTAACATACTACGTTGGTTTGGAGAGGTAGAATTAGTTAATGCCGGCCGTCGTCAGTCTGCATGGTAAGAAAATCGACACTATCCGCATCATATTTTGTTCATTTTGTCGCCACGTTATCTTGCTTGGGGTGGAGGAATGTGTGTTAGGTAATTTTATTGCTGGTAGAACCAGTTTGTTCGTAGTCATCGGTTTGCTATTGTCTGGTACCCATTATTACAGTTATCAGCAAGGTTGGGCAAAAGGCTATAGAGAAGGGGTATTGCAACAGAACCACGAGTATGATAAGCGCTTTGCTGACTGTCAGGAACAGCAAAAAAAAGTATTTGAGCAAGAAAAATTGGTTCTGACAGCGAAACTGGCTGACTATCAGCAAAAAATACAAACCGCCCATAAGACGGAAATGCATTATTTACAGCAATTAAAAATACTCGAATTTCATCAACAACAATTGAAAAGACAACTCCATGATGTTACTTCCCAATTTATTGACGAAATGGGGCAATTACATGCTCTTCCCAGTGGTTTTACTAACGGTTTCGTGCAGCAAGTCAATGCCGCCTTTGGTGTGTCCACCGACAGTGACACCGATACCCCCAGTGCTCAATGTCAATGCCAATTGAATTCTGATCCACTTTGCTAAAGTAAAACTGATCCACTCCCTTTAATTTACTCGCTCAGTTCCGCTTTCAATTTTTTATGTAGCTGACCGCTTTTTAGCTTGTCTTTTAACCGATAACTTTGTCCACTAATCTGTACGATATGTGCATGGTGCAGCAATCGATCCAGCATAGCGGCTGTTAGGGGCTGTCGTCACAAGATTTCAGCCCAGATAGCAATAAATCGAATCTGGATGCTTGCCAGAAAGGAGGACGCTCTTTTGGCAAATCGAGTCGCAATCCCTCTCCACTGCTTAATTTTCGCAAAGACACACGAGTTTCGCACGGACATATAAAGCTCTAAAAATAGCTAAAATAATGTTTTATCCACAAGATGTGCGATAACATAAAATATATTTTAATTTCAATATCTTATGTTTTAATTGGCAATTTTTTCGAATTATATATTATATCGAATTGAGCTTAAAAATAACTTGTTTATTTGTCGGCGCGAAACTCGTGAGACATTCTCAACAACATGGCGGTTTTTATAGAGAGCACTATCAAACTTTCGATAATGCTTTCTATGTTTTCGTGGTGGAATGACAGGCTGCATCCCTTGTTCTTCGGCTTGAGCAAGTCTGGAGCGACTGTACAGTCAACAACAGTGCCAGACGTTAAAGTTGCTCTGAGTGGCATACCGTGTGCGTCTACGGCCAGGTGTAGCTGGCTGTTGAGCCCCCTTTTGTAAGGCCCATTTCATCATTCCCACCTACAGCTCCAGTGCCATGAAGGTGGACTTTTATATGAGTTGCATCAATCATCAACCATTCCATATCTGCTTCGCAGGTAAGATTTTCAAGAATCGATGCCCATACACCTTTATTTTTTCAACGGCAAACGCGACGGTGGGTATTTTTCCAACAACCGTAATCAGGAGGCAGATCTCTCCATGGAGAGCCTGTTCTTAAGATCCAGAATACTGCATTAATAAACAATCGGTTATCCTTTGCGACGCCGCCCCATTTGCCTTTTCTACCAGGAAGTAAGGACTCGATTCTTTCCCAGGAGCGATCAGAAATGTCGTGTCGACGATGTGCTAATAAAGCTAATTTTTTCATTTTAAAATAATATCATAGCCTTACATCTTGTGACGACAGCCCCTAGTCTAATAAATGCTCACTTAACACCAAATAATAGATCCTTACCGTGCCATTTATTTATACATACAGTATAATCGCCAATTATGACAAAGAAAAAAGCACACAAGCCCGGTTCGGCAACGATTACATTAAATAAAAGAGCACGCCATGAATACTTCATCAGTGAAGAAATTGAGGCGGGTTTAGCTTTGCAGGGTTGGGAAGTCAAAGCACTACGCGCAGGTAAAGCCAATATTAGCGACAGTTATGTTTTACTGAAAGAGGGTGAAGCTTATCTTTTTGGTGCAACAATTACCCCGCTAAATGTAGCCTCCTCCCATGTGGTTTATGATCCAATGCGCACCCGAAAGTTATTGCTAAATCAGCGTGAACTTGATTCGCTATTTGGTAAAATCAATCGCGAAGGCCACACAGCGGTAGCATTATCCTTTTACTGGAAAAATGCCTGGTGTAAAGTCAAAATTGGTGTTGCCAAGGGTAAAAAAGAGCACGACAAGCGTTCTGACATTAAAGATCGCCAATGGAAGTTAGACAAAGCGAGAATTATGAAAAACGCAGGTCGATAATGACCTAAGTTAAGTTTTTTTCTGATATAATTGAAGTAATCAACTTGGGGCTGATTCTGGATTCGACGGGATTTGCGAAACTCAAGGTGCATGCCGAGGGGCGGTTGGCCTCGTAAAAAGCCGCAAAAAAATAGTCGCAAACGACGATAAATACGCACTGGCAGCTTAATAACCCGCGCAGAGCCCTCTCGCCCTAGCCTCCGCTCTTAGGACGGGGATCAAGAGAGGTCAAACCTAAAAGAGATCGCGTGGATGCCTAGCCTGGGGTAGAAGCGTTAAACTTAATCAGGCTAGTCTGTTAGTAGTGTGTCTGTCCAGAGCTAGCTGGCGAATGTAAAGACTAGACTAAGCATGTAGTACCGAGGATGTAGAAATTTCGGACGCGGGTTCAACTCCCGCCAGCTCCACCAAATTTACATGGTCAGCAGTAGGACAATAGTTTTAAAAACAGGAAGTTATCAAAATTAAGCTGACTTCGATATGACAACAATAGGACTTAAAAAGATACGCAAATGACACGCGGAAATTCTAGTTAAAATTTAGATGGATATAGTGAATAAAATTTTAACCTAATTATCTTTTTCAAATTTATCATGTTGTACGACTTACAGTTTACTGTAAAGTGCATCCAGTTTTGATTCTATCACGAGTTTCGCACAGGCATATAAAATTCCAGAAATGGCTTAAAAGTAATGATTAATCTGCAAGTTACTAAAACACATAAATTTTATTAAATTACAATAAGTTGCATTTAATTTATAAGGTTTTATCTATTTATATATTATGCTGAATTAAACTTAAAAATAGAGCGTTTTTTTATTGGTGCGAAACTCGTGTCTATAACTGTCTGCCCTCTCACGTAATCCTCACGTCGTACATATTGTATTGGTAGTTCAGCTTTAAAAGTAAGAAATTCACGCTCTAAAGAGTTTAAATTTTGTAGACTGATTTCTAAGCGACTAAAACGCTCCATTTGCCGTTTTTCCATCTGACCTAAAAAGAGTCGAGCAATACTAAAGAGAAATCCCATAAACCCTAATAATAGTCCCACCAATGTCCAAAACTCTACTTCCAGTTTCATAATTTCTTTGCCTCCAGCAAATCAAGGAGCTCATTTACCTGCATTTTCAACGCTTGACATTTGTGTCCCGTGTCAATGAGCCAGGCAAGTAAATCTTGCTGACACGAGTTTCGCACCAATAAAAAAAGGCTCTATTTTTAAGTTTAATTCAGCATAATATATAAATAGATAAAACCTTATAAATAAAATGCAACTTATTGTAAGTTAATAAAATTTATGTGTTTTAGTAACTGGCAGATTAATCATTACTTTTAAGCCATTTCTGGAATTTTATATGCCTGTGCGAAACTCGTGGCTGAGTGAGTTCAGAGAGGCGTAACCTGGTTTTAACTGTGGAAACGGCTCTGGACGTTGATTGAGTGTCGCTACCAATGTAAAAATGATCCACTTGCTAGGGGCTGTCGTCACAAGATGTAAGGCTATGATATTATTTTAAAATGAAAAAATTAGCTTTATTAGCACATCGTCGACACGACATTTCTGATCGCTCCTGGGAAAGAATCGAGTCCTTACTTCCTGGTAGAAAAGGCAAATGGGGCGGCGTCGCAAAGGATAACCGATTGTTTATTAATGCAGTATTCTGGATCTTAAGAACAGGCTCTCCATGGAGAGATCTGCCTCCTGATTACGGTTGTTGGAAAAATACCCACCGTCGCTTTTGCCGTTGGAAAAATAAAGGTGTATGGGCATCGATTCTTGAAAATCTTACCTGCGAAGCAGATATGGAATGGTTGATGATTGATGCAACTCATATAAAAGTCCACCTTCATGGCACTGGAGCTGTAGGTGGGAATGATGAAATGGGCCTTACAAAAGGGGGGGCTCAACAGCAAGCTACACCTGGCCGTAGACGCACACGGTATGCCACTCAGAGCAACTTTAACGTCTGGCACTGTTGCTGACTGTACAGTCGCTCCAGACTTGCTCAAGGAGTTAACCGCAGATTATTTACTGGCCGACCGGGGCTATGATAGCGATTCAATCATTAAACAAGCCGAAGAACAAGGGATGCAGCCTGTCATTCCACCACGAAAACATAGAAAGCATTATCGAAAGTTTGATAGTGCTCTCTATAAAAACCGCCATGTTGTTGAGCATGTCTTTGCGAAAATTAAGCAGTGGAGAGGGATTGCGACTCGATTTGCCAAAAGAGCGTCCTCCTTTCTGGCAAGCATCCAGATTCGATTTATTGCTATCTGGGCTGAAATCTTGTGACGACAGCCCCTACAGCTCCAGTGCCATGAAGGTGGACTTTTATATGAGTTGCATCAATCATCAACCATTCCATATCTGCTTCGCAGGTAAGATTTTCAAGAATCGATGCCCATACACCTTTATTTTTCCAACGGCAAAAGCGACGATGGGTATTTTTCCAACAACCGTAATCAGGAGGCAGATCTCTCCATGGAGAGCCTGTTCTTAAGATCCAGAATACTGCATTAATAAACAATCGGTTATCCTTTGCGACGCCGCCCCATTTGCCTTTTCTACCAGGAAGTAAGGACTCGATTCTTTCCCAGGAGCGATCAGAAATGTCGTGTCGACGATGTGCTAATAAAGCTAATTTTTTCATTTTAAAATAATATCATAGCCTTACATCTTGTGACGACAGCCCCTAGGGGCTGTCGTCACAAGATTTCAGCCCAGATAGCAATAAATCGAATCTGGATGCTTGCCAGAAAGGAGGACGCTCTTTTGGCAAATCGAGTCGCAATCCCTCTCCACTGCTTAATTTTCGCAAAGACACACGAGTTTCGCACGGACATATAAAGCTCTAGGGGCTGTCGTCACAAGATGTAAGGCTATGATATTATTTTAAAATGAAAAAATTAGCTTTATTAGCACATCGTCGACACGACATTTCTGATCGCTCCTGGGAAAGAATCGAGTCCTTACTTCCTGGTAGAAAAGGCAAATGGGGCGGCGTCGCAAAGGATAACCGATTGTTTATTAATGCAGTATTCTGGATCTTAAGAACAGGCTCTCCATGGAGAGATCTGCCTCCTGATTACGGTTGTTGGAAAAATACCCATCGTCGCTTTTGCCGTTGGAAAAATAAAGGTGTATGGGCATCGATTCTTGAAAATCTTACCTGCGAAGCAGATATGGAATGGTTGATGATGGATGCAACTCATATAAAAGTCCACCTTCATGGCACTGGAGCTGTAGGTGGGAATGATGAAATGGGCCTTACAAAAGGGGGGCTCAACAGCAAGCTACACCTGGCCGTAGACGCACACGG
This sequence comes from Coronaproctus castanopsis, assembly GCA_032883995.1. Lineage (NCBI taxonomy): Eukaryota > Metazoa > Arthropoda > Insecta > Hemiptera > Monophlebidae > Coronaproctus > Coronaproctus castanopsis. Next base: position 2,456,382 of record JAOQIE010000004.1, on the reverse strand, counting down.
TATGCCACTCAGAGCAACTTTAACGTCTGGCACTGTTGCTGACTGTACAGTCGCTCCAGACTTGCTCAAGGAGTTAACCGCAGATTATTTACTGGCCGACCGGGGCTATGATAGCGATTCAATCATTAAACAAGCCGAAGAACAAGGGATGCAGCCTGTCATTCCACCACGAAAACATAGAAAGCATTATCGAAAGTTTGATAGTGCTCTCTATAAAAACCGCCATGTTGTTGAGAATGTCTTTGCGAAAATTAAGCAGTGGAGAGGGATTGCGACTCGATTTGCCAAAAGAGCGTCCTCCTTTCTGGCAAGCATCCAGATTCGATTTATTGCTATCTGGGCTGAAATCTTGTGACGACAGCCCCTAGCAACCGGCACTTCATGGGGAACTTTTGCTATTATGATCCCAATTGGCGTGCAATTAGCGCTTTCCGTTAATATGCCTACCGAATTAATGATCGTAGCAGCAATTACCGGCTCGATTTTTGGTGATATGACTTCGCCAATTTCTAGCGACGCCATCGTTGCTTCAATGGCGACTGATTGTGATCATATTGAACATATCAGAACCCAGATGCCTTATGCTATTGTTACCGCAATAATCGTATTAATTATTTATCTCTATTTAGGATTCAGCCAATAAGACAAAATGGCATGCATAGAGAAACAGCGCTATCAATAAAGATGTAAGATAAATTAATAGCATTTATAATACGATGCAAATATTATTATTAAAAAAATTATATGATTAATTATAATTTATGTAACAATAGCAAGGAGAAGGTGTGCAATATCAACAGCCTATTCGTCGTTTAAGGCGATTACGTCAAACAGAAACAGTTTGCGCTTTATTTAAAGAAACAATTTTAACGTTAAATGATCTTATATTGCCCATTTTCGTGGAAGAAGAAATTAAAGATTATCAGCCTATTGCAACTATGCCTGGGGTTTTTCGTATCCCGGAACACAAATTACCTTATGAAATCGAACGGATCGCTAAAGCCGGGCTCAAGTCAGTGATGTTATTTGGTATTTCCCATCATCTTGACGAAACAGGTAGCGATAGCTGGCAAGAGAATGGTTTAGTTGCCCGTATGTCAAAAGCCTGCAAGGATAGCGTACCCGATATGCTAGTCATGTCAGATACTTGTTTTTGTGAATACACCTCTCACGGCCACTGTGGTGTTTTAGGTAGCAATGGAGTTGATAATGACGCAACATTACTCAACCTCGGCCGACAAGCAGTCACTGCGGCAAATGCTGGTGCTGATTTTATTGCGCCCTCTGCCGCAATGGACGGGCAAGTCAGGGCAATTCGTGAGGCGCTGGATAAAGCAGGTTTTACTAACACCGGTATTATGTCCTATTCAACCAAATTTGCATCTAACCTTTATGGCCCTTTTCGCGAAGCGGCAGGCTCTTGCTTAATTGGTGATCGCAAAAGTTATCAAATGGATCCAATGAATCGTCATGAAGCAATTAGAGAATCATTGATAGATGAGCAAGAAGGCGCTGACGTTTTAATGATAAAACCTGCTGGTGCTTATCTCGATATTATTCGTGATATTCGTGAGCGAACTGAACTGCCATTAGCAGCTTACCAGGTCAGCGGTGAATATGCCCAAATTAAATTTGCTGCTCAAGCAGGCGCGATTAATGAAATCGATGTTGCGCTAGAAACATTAGGTGCCATCAAACGTGCCGGTGCTAATCTGATTTTGAGCTATTTTGCGTTAGATTTAGCAGAAAAAGAGTGTCTTTAAGCAATTTAGGTTGACAAAAATTGTCAGATGCTAGGGGCTGTCGTCACAAGATTTCAGCCCAGATAGCAATAAATCGAATCTGGATGCTTGCCAGAAAGGAGGACGCTCTTTTGGCAAATCGAGTCGCAATCCCTCTCCACTGCTTAATTTTCGCAAAGACACACGAGTTTCGCACGGACATATAAAGCTCTAAAAATAGCTAAAATAATGTTTTATCCACAAGATGCGCGATAACATAAAATATATTTTAATTTCAATATCTTATGTTTTAATTGGCAATTTTTTCGAATTATATATTATATCGAATTGAGCTTAAACACGAGTTTCGCACAGGCATATAAAATTCCAGAAATGGCTTAAAAGTAATGATTAATCTGCAAGTTACTAAAACACATAAATTTTATTAAATTACAATAAGTTGCATTTAATTTATAAGGTTTTATCTATTTATATATTATGCTGAATTAAACTTAAAAATAGAGCGTTTTTTTATTGGTGCGAAACTCGTGTTAAAAATAACTTGTTTATTTGTCGGCGCGAAACTCGTGAGACATTCTCAACAACATGGCGGTTTTTATAGAGAGCACTATCAAACTTTCGATAATGCTTTCTATGTTTTCGTGGTGGAATGACAGGCTGCATCCCTTGTTCTTCGGCTTGAGCAAGTCTGGAGCGACTGTACAGTCAACAACACTGCCAGACGTTAAAGTTGCTCTGAGTGGCATACCGTGTGCGTCTACGGCCAGGTGTAGCTTGCTGTTGAGCCCCCTTTTGTAAGGCCCATTTCATCATTCCCACCTACAGCTCCAGTGCCATGAAGGTGGACTTTTATATGAGTTGCATCAATCATCAACCATTCCATATCTGCTTCGCAGGTAAGATTTTCAAGAATCGATGCCCATACACCTTTATTTTTTCAACGGCAAACGCGACGGTGGGTATTTTTCCAACAACCGTAATCAGGAGGCAGATCTCTCCATGGAGAGCCTGTTCTTAAGATCCAGAATACTGCATTAATAAACAATCGGTTATCCTTTGCGACGCCGCCCCATTTGCCTTTTCTACCAGGAAGTAAGGACTCGATTCTTTCCCAGGAGCGATCAGAAATGTCGTGTCGACGATGTGCTAATAAAGCTAATTTTTTCATTTTAAAATAATATCATAGCCTTACATCTTGTGACGACAGCCCCTAGCGATTCTGAATTAATTGATAAATCACTATACCAAGATGGTCGCCTCTGGCGACGACTTGTCGCTGTCCTTCAGTTTCAATATATTCCATTCACATTATAATCGCCTGTAATCGATTTTAAGCCTATCAAATTAAAAAGTGCTACATTGGGGTTACCTATATCACGAAAACGCCGTAGAGAGCCTTATGGTGTAGCTTAAAATCGATTTATGACGTTTGGTTTAGTACATATTTCCATTTCAATCTTAAAAATATCCAAATTGATTGATATTTAACCGTTTTGGGTGTTAATTTCTTATACATGTACTAGGGGCTGTCGTCACAAGATGTAAGGCTATGATATTATTTTAAAATGAAAAAATTAGCTTTATTAGCACATCGTCGACACGACATTTCTGATCGCTCCTGGGAAAGAATCGAGTCCTTACTTCCTGGTAGAAAAGGCAAATGGGGCGGCGTCGCAAAGGATAACCGATTGTTTATTAATGCAGTATTTTGGATCTTAAGAACAGGCTCTCCATGGAGAGATCTGCCTCCTGATTACGGTTGTTGGAAAAATACCCATCGTCGCTTTTGCCGTTGGAAAAATAAAGGTGTATGGGCATCGATTCTTGAAAATCTTACCTGCGAAGCAGATATGGAATGGTTGATGATTGATGCAACTCATACACGAGTTTCGCGCCGACAAATAAACAAGTTATTTTTAAGCTCAATTCGATATAATATATAATTCGAAAAAATTGCCAATTAAAACATAAGATATTGAAATTAAAATATATTTTATGTTATCGCACATCTTGTGGATAAAACATTATTTTAGCTATTTTTAGAGCTTTATATGTCCGTGCGAAACTCGTGTCATATAAAAGTCCACCTTCATGGCACTGGAGCTGTAGGTGGGAATGATGAAATGGGCCTTACAAAAGGGGGCTCAACAGCAAACTACACCTGGCCGTAGACGCACACGGTATGCCACTCAGAGCAACTTTAACGTCTGGCACTGTTGCTGACTGTACAGTCGCTCCAGACTTGCTCAAGGAGTTAACCGCAGATTATTTACTGGCCGACCGGGGCTATGATAGCGATTCAATCATTAAACAAGCCGAAGAACAAGGGATGCAGCCTGTCATTCCACCACGAAAACATAGAAAGCATTATCGAAAGTTTGATAGTGCTCTCTATAAAAACCGCCATGTTGTTGAGAATGTCTTTGCGAAAATTAAGCAGTGGAGAGGGATTGCGACTCGATTTGCCAAAAGAGCGTCCTCCTTTCTGGCAAGCATCCAAATTCGATTTATTGCTATCTGGGCTGAAATCTTCACGAGTTTCGCACGGACATATAAAGCTCTAAAAATAGCTAAAATAATGTTTTATCCACAAGATGCGCGATAACATAAAATATATTTTAATTTCAATATCTTATATTTTAATTGGCAATTTTTTCGAATTATATATTATATCGAATTGAGCTTAAAAATAACTTATTTATTTGTCGGCGCGAAACTCGTGATCTTGTGACGACAGCCCCTAGGGGCTGTCGTCACAAGATTTCAGCCCAGATAGCAATAAATCGAATCTGGATGCTTGCCAGAAAGGAGGACGCTCTTTTGGCAAATCGAGTCGCAATCCCTCTCCACTGCTTAATTTTCGCAAAGACATTCTCAACAACATGGCGGTTTTTATAGAGAGCACTATCAAACTTTCGATAATGCTTTCTATGTTTTCGTGGTGGAATGACAAGCTGCATCCCTTGTTCTTCGGCTTGTTTAATGATTGAATCGCTATCATAGCCCCGGTCGGCCAGTAAATAATCTGCGGTTAACTCCTTGAGCAAGTCTGGAGCGACTGTACAGTCAGCAACAGTGCCAGACGTTAAAGTTGCTCTGAGTGGCATACCGTGTGCGTCTACGGCCAGGTGTAGCTTGCTGTTGAGCCCCCTTTTGTAAGGCCCATTTCATCATTCCCACCTACAGCTCCAGTGCCATGAAGGTGGACTTTTATATGAGTTGCATCAATCATCAACCATTCCATATCTGCTTCGCAGGTAAGATTTTCAAGAATCGATGCCCATACACCTTTATTTTTCCAACGGCAAAAGCGACGATGGGTATTTTTCCAACAACCGTAATCAGGAGGCAGATCTCTCCATGGAGAGCCTGTTCTTAAGATCCAGAATACTGCATTAATAAACAATCGGTTATCCTTTGCGACGCCGCCCCATTTGCCTTTTCTACCAGGAAGTAAGGACTCGATTCTTTCCCAGGAGCGATCAGAAATGTCGTGTCGACGATGTGCTAATAAAGCTAATTTTTTCATTTTAAAATAATATCATAGCCTTACATCTTGTGACGACAGCCCCTAATAGACTGCCAATTAGGCGACATTTAAATTGGCGGTCAACCTATCTCATTACAAACAGGTTATTAAGATTTTTGTTTGGCTTTTTCTGCCCGTTTACGACGTATCTCTTTCGGATCAGCAAGTAATGGACGATAAATTTCAACCCGATCACCATCAGATAAGATATCGGATAATTTAGCGGGTTGACTATAAATACCGACTTTATTTTTACTCAAATCAATGTCATCTCGAAGTGACAAAATACCTGATTGCATAATTGCCTCTTCAACACTCGCACCTTCTGCTAGCTTGACGTGCAACAGAAATTGCCTATCTGGCAATGCATAAACCACCTCAATATTTATTTCAACCACGATAAACCTCGTGAGCACGTTGAGTAAAAGCTTGCACCATATTTCCAGCCAGTTCTTTAAAAATCCGACCAAAAGCCAACTCAATCAATTTATTAGTAAATTCAAAATCAAGATATAATTCCACTTTACAGGCATTTTCATTTAAAGGTGTAAATAACCAGTTACCCATTAATTTACGAAATGGCCCTTTTACCAACTGTATTTGAATACTCTTATTATCTTGCAATATATTATGGGTAATAAAAGTTTTACTAATACCCGCTTTAGCAACCTCAACCGACGCAGTCATTTCATTATTAACATGATTCAGCACCCGACTGCCCACACAACCTGGTAAAAATTGTGGATATGAATCTACATCATTAACTAAATTGTACATTTTCTCCGCACTATAAGGCACTAATGCAGATCGATTAATTTGCGGCATAACCATTCTCACCAAATAAATCAGAAACAATAATAACATTGATTACACTTAAATAAAAATTCTGCACGACAACTTAGGGGCTGTCGTCACAAGATTTCAGCCCAGATAGCAATAAATCGAATCTGGATGCTTGCCAGAAAGGAGGACGCTCTTTTGGCAAATCGAGTCGCAATCCCTCTCCACTGCTTAATTTTCGCAAAGACATTCTCAACAACATGGCGGTTTTTATAGAGAGCACTATCAAACTTTCGATAATGCTTTCTATGTTTTCGTGGTGGAATGACAGGCTGCATCCCTTGTTCTTCGGCTTGTTTAATGATTGAATCGCTATCATAGCCCCGGTCGGCCAGTAAATAATCTGCGGTTAACTCCTTGAGCAAGTCTGGAGCGACTGTACAGTCAGCAACAGTGCCAGACGTTAAAGTTGCTCTGAGTGGCATACCGTGTGCGTCTACGGCCAGGTGTAGCTTGCTGTTGAGCCCCCTTTTGTAAGGCCCATTTCATCATTCCCACCTACAGCTCCAGTGCCATGAAGGTGGACTTTTATATGAGTTGCATCAATCATCAACCATTCCATATCTGCTTCGCAGGTAAGATTTTCAAGAATCGATGCCCATACACCTTTATTTTTCCAACGGCAAAAGCGACGATGGGTATTTTTCCAACAACCGTAATCAGGAGGCAGATCTCTCCATGGAGAGCCTGTTCTTAAGATCCAGAATACTGCATTAATAAACAATCGGTTATCCTTTGCGACGCCGCCCCATTTGCCTTTTCTACCAGGAAGTAAGGACTCGATTCTTTCCCAGGAGCGATCAGAAATGTCGTGTCGACGATGTGCTAATAAAGCTAATTTTTTCATTTTAAAATAATATCATAGCCTTACATCTTGTGACGACAGCCCCTAGGGGCTGTCGTCACAAGATTTCAGCCCAGATAGCAATAAATCGAATCTGGATCCTTGCCAGAAAGGAGGACGCTCTTTTGGCAAATCGAGTCGCAATCCCTCTCCACTGCTTAATTTTCGCAAAGACATTCTCAACAACATGGCGGTTTTTATAGAGAGCACTATCAAACTTTCGATAATGCTTTCTATGTTTTCGTGGTGGAATGACAGGCTGCATCCCCTGTTCTTCGGCTTGTTTAATGATTGAATCGCTATCATAGCCCCGGTCGGCCAGTAAATAATCTGCGGTTAACTCCTTGAGCAAGTCTGGAGCGACTGTACAGTCAGCAACAGTGCCAGACGTTAAAGTTGCTCTGAGTGGCATACCGTGTGCGTCTACGGCCAGGTGTAGCGTGCTGTTGAGCCCCCTTTTGTAAGGCCCATTTCATCATTCCCACCTACAGCTCCAGTGCCATGAAGGTGGACTTTGAGTTGCATCAATCATCAACCATTCCATATCTGCTTCGCAGGTAAGATTTTCAAGAATCGATGCCCATACACCTTTATTTTTCCAACGGCAAAAGCGACGGTGGGTATTTTTCCAACAACCGTAATCAGGAGGCAGATCTCTCCATGGAGAGCCTGTTCTTAAGATCCAGAATACTGCATTAATAAACAATCGGTTATCCTTTGCGACGCCCCCCATTTGCCTTTTCTACCAGGAAGTAAGGACTCGATTCTTTCCCAGGAGCGATCAGAAATGTCGTGTCGACGATGTGCTAATAAAGCTAATTTTTTCATTTTAAAATAATATCATAGCCTTACATCTTGTGACGACAGCCCCTAAGAAAGATCTTTGAAATCTGCCAAATTCCTTTGATAGGAGTTGGCAGTATTGCCGAATTGTATACCTGTGATCTGTTTTGAAAATGGCAGAAAAATCACAATGATTTATTCATCACCGAATACTGATTTACTGTTCTTTTTTGTAATGTCTTTAGCTGACAAAGACGTTTTTTCTATGTTTAATTCGTTCTGAACTTGCTTATCACTGGTGGTTTCATGTGAAAAAGATTTTATTAGTCTGGATATGTCAGATGCTGCAATTCCTTTTTCTGTAATCATGGCACAAATCATGTTAGGAAGGCGTGGATCTATTGATGTTAATGCAAGTCCTGCAACTAACAGTGATTTAGATGATAAGTTTTTTTTTGTATCAAGGATTTCTATCGCAAACTTATCGACGATATTAGTAGGTGTTAATGCAATAGATAGTCTTTTGCGTTCCATCTGTATTTACCCCATAGTGAAAAGGCCATTGACCAAATCAAATTGTGGATGAGAGGAAACAAAAAAGCGGTCTTGACGAACGTTGCAGAAATCTTTTATCGCTTGACTGATAAGCTCAGAACCACCACCAATGACCATAACATGGCTATATCCTTTAAATTGTCTTATCGAATTTATCACACGCTCATTAAGACGACGATTGGCGTTTTCAATGGCTTCTTTTACGCTCTTTATTTTTGCTGGATTATTTATGTTTTTATCGAAAAAATCATGATTGTTTCTATTGATAATGAAACGATCTGCCATATGGTTTGACGTATAGGTTTTTGCTTCTATAAGTGCGTTTTTAACTTCTTCTGTTATCAAAGAAACACCTGTATGCGAATCGCCATAGATATTGATGACGTCTGTCATTTGTCCAGATATTTGTGAAATATCTAGCGTAGTTCCGCCTATGTCAACGATGAGCAATGATTGGTTTGTATCCATTTCAGACAGGATTTCAAATCCTGCCGGTATTGATTCTGGCCTGACAGTAATTGCATCGAGCTTAAACATTTGTGTTTCTTTGCTATTACTGACTCTTCGCATTAAGCTAGATTTTTTTCGCTGAATATTTTCTTTATTTATCTGTTTGTTTGTGTCGTAGTATTCTGACAAGGGTAAGGTGACAACGATATCTATCGTCTGTGGTTCGATGCCTGTTTGCAATAGAGCGTGATGAACAGCTAGTGTATTAGCGGCACTGTATTGCCACTCAATGTTATTTGTATTCAATGCTGTTGAATCATGGCGATCAAAAGAGTATTTTTCTCCATCGATATCGTAGTTAACTATATTACCGTTGCCAAAATCTGCTTTCCAACCACGTTTAAACGCAGTGGGTACGGCAAGTCTTTTGTCGTCGCCTTCATCCCATTTTACTTTTATGCTAGTTGACCCATCATCGACATAAATTTTCATAAATAATCCTATAAAAAAATTATTTAAACAAAAAATAACATAATTTTTATGTATTTTAGCATGCAAAAAAGAGCTATTCAACCCAAAAAATAATTTTATTTACTTATTTTGATATAAAATTTATGTAATTTTATACTAAAGCGTGTCTTTTGTCATAAGTGTAACCATTTTCTATCTATGGGCAGGTGTAGGGGAAAAGGGACTAGGGCGTGTCATCAATTAATTGCGCATTTAATAATCGAATTGCACAAAAGACGCTCTTCCGCAATGCCCCTCACGGGATCTCATAAGGTAAAGGCGTGATTTTATACATTTTTGTATATAAAATGCTCAAAAGGTATTTTGCCATATTTTATAATTACATTAAATATCAAGTTCTTACACGAGTTTCGCACCAATAAAAAAACGCTCTATTTTTAAGTTTAATTCAGCATAATATATAAATAGATAAAACCTTATAAATTAAATGCAACTTATTGTAATTTAATAAAATTTATGTGTTTTAGTAACTTGCAGATTAATCATTACTTTTAAGCCATTTCTGGAATTTTATATGCCTGTGCGAAACTCGTGTCTTATTCAATATTTAATTGATGACAGGCCCTAGGGGCTGTCGTCACAAGATTTCAGCCCAGATAGCAATAAATCGAATCTGGATGCTTGCCAGAAAGGAGGACGCTCTTTTGGCAAATCGAGTCGCAATCCCTCTCCACTGCTTAATTTTCGCAAAGACATTCTCAACAACATGGCGGTTTTTATAGAGAGCACTATCAAACTTTCGATAATGCTTTCTATGTTTTCGTGGTGGAATGACAGGCTGCATCCCTTGTTCTTCGGCTTGTTTAATGATTGAATCGCTATCATAGCCCCGGTCGGCCAGTAAATAATCTGCGGTTAACTCCTTGAGCAAGTCTGGAGCGACTGTACAGTCAGCAACAGTGCCAGACGTTAAAGTTGCTCTGTGTGGCATACCGTGTGCGTCTACGGCCAGGTGTAGCTTGCTGTTGAGCCCCCTTTTGTAAGGCCCATTTCATCATTCCCACCTACAGCTCCAGTGCCATGAAGGTGGACTTTTATATGAGTTGCATCAATCATCAACCATTCCATATCTGCTTCGCAGGTAAGATTTTCAAGAATCGATGCCCATACACCTTTATTTTTCCAACGGCAAAAGCGACGATGGGTATTTTTCCAACAACCGTAATCAGGAGGCAGATCTCTCCATGGAGAGCCTGTTCTTAAGATCCAGAATACTGCATTAATAAACAATCGGTTATCCTTTGCGACGCCGCCCCATTTGCCTTTTCTACCAGGAAGTAAGGACTCGATTCTTTCCCAGGAGCGATCAGAAATGTCGTGTCGACGATGTGCTAATAAAGCTAATTTTTTCATTTTAAAATAATATCATAGCCTTACATCTTGTGACGACAGCCCCTAGTGTAAAACTGATCCACCAAGAGTAAAAATGGCAGTTTTAAGGTACTGCCGATGATAACATTGGAGATCAGAGTGGAAATTTCTGTTTTACATCGCCAGGGTATGTCTATACGTGCGATTGCGCGACGCCTTTCATGTTCAAGAGTAACCGTGAGGCGATATCTTCGTAGCACTGAAGCGGCGGCGAATATGCGTTATAAATCGAGAGCGCCTAGACCCGGTAAGTTGGAGCCCTTCAAGGTATATATTCTCGAACGCGTAGAGGCGGCTAGACCTGATTGGATACCGGCCTGCGTATTGCTACGGGAGATCCGTGAACAAGGGTACACAGGCCGCTATAGCTTGCTGACCGCTTTTCTTCATCCTATGAAAAAACCGGTTATTGAAGACGTTGTTCGCTTTGAGACTGAACCCGGTGAACAGATGCAGGTTGACTTCACGATTATCAGACAGGGGAAGAACCCTTTGCTGGCATTCGTTGCCACGTTAGGTTGGAGTCGTTCCACTTTTGTTAAGTTTTACACCTGTCAAAATTCAGCAGCCTGGTGCGACGGGATTGAGTCAGCCCTACAGTATTTTGGCGGTACGCCTCGTCAGCTGCTATTTGATAATGCGAAGACCATTATCATTGAGCGTGATGTTTATGGTCCTGGTAAACACCGCTGGAACCCACAGCTTATCCAGCTTGCCGAGAAATATGCTTTCAGTCCGAAAGTCTGCCGTCCATACAGGGCGAAGACTAAAGGTAAGGTTGAACGTTTTAATCACTATCTTAAGAACAGTTTCATTGTTCCACTAACCGCGTCATTTCGTCAGGCAGGGCTTATTTTGGATGCTGCCGCCGCCAACTCACGTATTGGAGACTGGCTGAGTTCAATAGCTAATGTACGTAAACACGGCACTACGGGTGTATCGCCGGAGGAGCGCATGCTACAAGAAAGCTTAGCACTGTTGCCGCTGCCGAAAGTCATGCAAGCATTTCCTTTACCGATACATCAGACTCGCCCGATTCCTATGGAGAGCCTACAACATCCTTTGTCCGTCTATCAATCGATTCTGGAGATGCCTATATGAGTCTTCAGTATGAACGCATCGAAAAATTCTGCCAGCAGCTTAAACTGGACAGACTAAGCACAGAGTGGCCAGCTGTAGCGCAGGCAACTATCGACAAGAACGGTACACACGCTGACTTTCTAGAGTCTATTTTACGACTTCAGTATGAAGGACTTACTGAACGTCGGCGTCAAACGATACTCCGTTTATCTGGGCTGCCAGTGATAAAGACGTTGGAGCAGTTTGATTACAAATATGCCAGCGGTGTTCCCCGTAACCAAATACAGGAACTGGCTGGACTGGCTTTCATTGAGCGCCAGGAGAATATCGTGTTGCTAGGTCCGTCTGGTGTCGGGAAGACGCACCTGGCTACTGCCATAAGCTATAGGGCTGCGATGCATGGATTAAGCATCCGTTTTCTAACTGCGGCGGATATGATGTTGCAGCTGCTTACCTCTCATCGACAAGGTGACCTTAAGGGATATCTTACTCGCGTTATCAGTAAACCTAGACTATTGATTATCGATGAAGTTGGCTATTTACCTTTTGGCAAAGAAGAAGCAAATCTGTTCTTCCAGGTGGTGGCAAAGCGATATGAAGCGGGTAGTGTGCTCTTAACCAGTAATCTGTCTTTTGCTCAGTGGTCAAGTACATTTGGTGATGATGAGACGCTAACAGCCGCTATGCTGGATCGATTGCTGCACCATGCACATATCGTACAGATTAGTGGACAAAGTTATCGGTTAAAAGACAAGCTAAAAAGCGGTCAGCTACATAAAAAATTGAAAGCGGAACTGAGCGAGTAAATTAAAGGGAGTGGATCAGTTTTACTTTAGGGGCTGTCGTCACAAGATGTAAGGCTATGATATTATTTTAAAATGAAAAAATTAGCTTTATTAGCACATCGTCGACACGACATTTCTGATCGCTCCTGGGAAAGAATCGAGTCCTTACTTCCTGGTAGAAAAGGCAAATGGGGCGGCGTCGCAAAGGATAACCGATTGTTTATTAATGCAGTATTTTGGATCTTAAGAACAGGCTCTCCATGGAGAGATCTGCCTCCTGATTACGGTTGTTGGAAAAATACCCATCGTCGCTTTTGCCGTTGGAAAAATAAAGGTGTATGGGCATCAATTCTTGAAAATCTTACCTGCGAAGCAGATATGGAATGGTTGATGATTGATGCAACTCATACACGAGTTTCGCGCCGACAAATAAACAAGTTATTTTTAAGCTCAATTCGATATAATATATAATTCGAAAAAATTGCCAATTAAAACATAAGATATTGAAATTAAAATATATTTTATATTATCGCACATCTTGTGGATAAAACATTATTTTAGCTATTTTTAGAGCTTTATATGTCCGTGCGAAACTCGTGTCATATAAAAGTCCACCTTCATGGCACTGGAGCTGTAGGTGGGAATGATGAAATGGGCCTTACAAAAGGGGGCTCAACACCAAGCTACACCTGGCCGTAGACGCACACGGTATGCCACTCAGAGCAACTTTAACGTCTGGCACTCTTGCTGACTGTACAGTCGCTCCAGACTTGCTCAAGGAGTTAACCGCAGATTATTTACTGGCCGACCGGGGCTATGATAGCGATTCAATCATTAAACAAGCCGAAGAACAAGGGATGCAGCCTGTCATTCCACCACGAAAACATAGAAAGCATTATCGAAAGTTTGATAGTGCTCTCTATAAAAACCGCCATGTTGTTGAGAATGTCTTTGCGAAAATTAAGCAGTGGAGAGGGATTCCGACTCGATTTGCCAAAAGAGCGTCCTCCTTTCTGGCAAGCATCCAGATTCGATTTATTGCTATCTGGGCTGAAATCTTGTGACGACAGCCTCTAGCAAGTGGATCATTTTTACATTGGTAGCGACACTATGTATGACCAAGGATTCACTTTGTTGCATTTCGTTTGGGAATTGGGGGACGACTTGTCGCTGTCCTTCAGTTTCAATATATTCCATGCACATTATAATCGCCTGTAATCGATTTTAAGCCTATCAAATTTAAAAGTGCTACCATTGGGTTACCTATATCACGAAAACGCCGTAGAGAGCCTTACGGTGTAGCTTAAAATCGATTTATGACGTTTGGTTTAGTACATATTTCCATTTCAATCTTAAAAATATCCAAATTGATTGATATTTAACCGTTTTGGGTATTAATTTCTTATACATAAATACGACATGATCAAGCTAGCATAAATAATTTGATCATATTTTTGTGTAAAAGCAGCTTTTCATTATTGCTTTAAATGATCCCTATCATTAAAAGGTTATCATTTTATTATTAAATTAATGGATTAAATAAATTAAAAATACAGTATGGTGTAATTATGTCTGATGTTTTTCACTTGGGATTAACTAAAAATGACTTACAAGGTGCAACGCTTGCTATTGTGCCTGGCGATCCAAATCGGGTAGAAAAAATTGCCAAATTAATGGATAACCCGGTATATCTGGCTTCGTTACGTGAATTTACCTCATGGCGTGCTGAACTTAATGGTAAGTCGATTATTATTTGTTCAACCGGTATTGGTGGCCCCTCGACTTCTATTGCCGTTGAAGAATTAGCACAATTAGGCATACGTACTTTTCTTCGTATTGGTACTACCGGTGCAATTCAAAAAAATATCAATGTCGGTGATGTACTTATTACTACTGGCGCAGTACGTCTAGATGGTGCTAGCTTACATTTTGCGCCTTTGGAATATCCTGCGGTAGCTGATTTTAACTGTACCAATGCGCTTTATGATGCAGCTAAAGCAGCAGGGAGCACAACCCATGTTGGTATTACTGCGTCTTCGGATACTTTTTATCCTGGTCAGGAACGTTATGATACCTATAGTGGGCGCGTTGTTCGTCGTTTTCGCGGATCGATGGAAGAGTGGCAAAAAATGGGAGTGATTAATTATGAAATGGAGTCGGCCACTTTACTTACTATGTGTGCAAGCCAGGGATTATCAGCAGGTATGATAGCTGGCGTGATTGTTAACCGTACACAACAAGAAACGCCAGATGAAACATTATTACGCCAAACAGAAGGGAATGTTTTAGGGATCGTGGTTGATGCTGCTCGCCGGTTATTAAATTAAAAAGTTCTGCAGGTTTGGCTAATTTTTCGATAAAACGAGTATAACTAATTGTTATTTTAATGAAAATAGAGATAAATTTATTTTTTATATCTTTTTTATTTAATCGCTGTTTTTATTTGTCTTAAGTAATTCTCGTTTTATTTTTTTATCGAATGTATTTAGGGGCTGTCGTCACAAGATGTAAGGCTATGATATTATTTTAAAATGAAAAAATTAGCTTTATTAGCACATCATTAGCACATCGTCGACACGACATTTCTGATCGCTCCTGGGAAAGAATCGAGTCCTTACTTCCTGGTAGAAAAGGCAAATGGGGCGGCGTCGCAAAGGATAACCGATTGTTTATTAATGCAGTATTCTGGATCTTAAGAACAGGCTCTCCATGGAGAGATCTGCCTCCTGATTACGGTTGTTGGAAAAATACCCACCGTCGCGTTTGCCGTTGAAAAAATAAAGGTGTATGGGCATCGATTCTTGAAAATCTTACCTGCGAAGCAGATATGGAATGGTTGATGATTGATGCAACTCATATAAAAGTCCACCTTCATGGCACTGGAGCTGTAGGTGGGAATGATGAAATGGGCCTTACAAAAGGGGGCTCAACAGCAAGCTACACCTGGCCGTAGACGCACACGGTATGCCACTCAGAGCAACTTTAACGTCTGGCACTGTTGTTGACTGTACAGTCGCTCCAGACTTGCTCAAGCCGAAGAACAAGGGATGCAGCCTGTCATTCCACCACGAAAACATAGAAAGCATTATCGAAAGTTTGATAGTGCTCTCTATAAAAACCGCCATGTTGTTGAGAATGTCTCACGAGTTTCGCGCCGACAAATAAACAAGTTATTTTTAAGCTCAATTCGATATAATATATAATTCGAAAAAATTGCCAATTAAAACATAAGATATTGAAATTAAAATATATTTTATGTTATCGCGCATCTTGTGGATAAAACATTATTTTAGCTATTTTTAGAGCTTTATATGTCTGTGCGAAACTCGTGTGTCTTTGCGAAAATTAAGCAGTGGAGAGGGATTGCGACTCGATTTGCCAAAAGAGCGTCCTCCTTTCTGGCAAGCATCCAGATTCGATTTATTGCTATCTGGGCTGAAATCTTGTGACGACAGCCCCTAGTAATTTTTATTTTGATAAATTAAAGGATAATTTTTGTTATTTGGTATTTTTTAGTAAACTAATGAATGTTAATAGCTGGATAATAGCATAGAATAAAATAACTTAAATTTAACATTTTGTAAGTTAAATTTGCCGCATTATTATATTTTAATCTGACAATAATTTACATTATTGGCTGCATAATAACGAATGTTTAACTGAAATAGGAATAATAAATTGACATTGTCAGAGATTATTAATGTTATTACCGAATTTGCTCGCGACCATCAAATATTAGCTATCTTTATTGTTTTTATATTAGCTTTTGGCGAATCGTTAGCCTTCATTTCATTATTACTATATGAACGCATCCCGTTTGCAAGACATTCGAGGTTCAGACATTGACGGCAGTTGCAGCTCTATATCCGGCCTTGTTGCAGCCGTCGCTGCGGGCCTCGATGTAATCCGCTGACTCACGCCTTATTCTCCTGACGAGCTTTAAGCTCAAGGAATAATTCAGGTTTAGCGAGTCCCGGTCTTACCTGTCGTTGTCATCACTACGATTGCCTACGCAACCTTTTAGCATTCATTCTTATATTAAAAGAGTTAATGTTATCAGCGTATGTTTCTTACAACGGTCTGACGCTGACGTGTTTTTTAGCCCAGGTCCGATCATGGGCCACCAGAGCCCATACCGTACGCGCTATCTTATTGGCCATCCCTACCACCGCGACGCTGGTAGGCCGCCTTTTCATCAGATCCGTAACCCAGGGAAGCGGCTCTTTGGCCCGCAGCGTGGCGGACCTTGCACCATGGATAAACAGTGTTCGCAGATAGGCATCACCACGTTTGCTGATGCCCAGTAGCCGCACCTTCCCGCCGGTGCCCGTTTGTTTCGGCACCAGCCCGATATAGGCGGAGAACTCTCGCCCTGAACGAAACGCCTTAGCATTCCCCATTGTGGCAGCGGCGGCTGTGGCAATCAGCGGCCCAACTCCAGGGATTTGCATAATTCGCTGACACGCCTCGTTCTGTTTTGCCCAGGCATCCAGGCATCAAGATGGTCGCCTCCGGCGACGACTTGTCATTGCTTGTTAGTACTGGTATAACCCCGAACCTATTTTCTCAATCTTTCAGTGCCATTTATGTCACCACGTTTTAGTCATGTTTTCCAATTTGGTCAACGCTGGCTCAATTGGCTTAACCGTCAACCCTCTGACAGTGTTCGCCCTGTTGTGATCGAAACCATGGTAAAGATTATGGCTTGTGGCACTTCACTTATGGGCTGGTCAATTTGGCGATGCCCTGACCCTGAATGTAATCATGAGAAGCGGGTTAAATTTACCTGCAAAAGCCGAAGCTGCCCTCATTGTGGCGTAAAAGCTTGCCTGCAATGGATTAACAATACGCTGGCCTGGTTACCCGAAGTCCCTTGGCAACACATCACTTTTACCATGCCTTGTGAATATTGGCCTGTTATTCGCGCCAACCGTTGGCTTCTCGGTGAAATGAATCGATTAGCTGCTGATGTAATATTAACAATCTGCCGCGATATCAATATTACCCCCGGCATTTTCACTGCCATACACACCTGGGGACGTGACCAAAAATGGCATCCGCATATTCATCTTTCAACCACCGCCGGCGGGGTGACTAAAAACAATACATGGCGCGATATCAGCTTTTATCGCGAAAACATCATGACCATGTGGCGATACCGGATAACGGAATTGCTGAGAAAACATTATTACACGCTCACTATTCCCGACGAGCTTAAATGTGAAGGAAGAAGTAAATCATCATGGAATCAACTACTAACACTAACTTCAAACGCGGTTGGAATATCAATCTTTCTGATATCCTTTCCAATATCACCCATGTCACCCTTTATCTCGGATTTTATCTAAAGAAACCCCCTGTGTCGCTTAGTCGTTTAAAACATTATGCGGGCGAAGATAACATCACGTTACGCTATAAGAGCCACCGTACGAAAAAACAGGAAGAAGAGGTCATGACATCCGACGAATTTATTACCCGGTTTGAGTCTCATGTACCTGAAAAATGGTTTCACATGATCTGCTATTACGGTTTTTTAAGTCCATCAGCGCCCATGCGAAAAATGTTAACAGAGGTTGTTTATCCTCTAACCCTGCAGGATAAAAAATCTGCTAAAAAAGTGACCTTCCGCAACATGTATCGACATGTCTTTAAAGTCGATCCACTTGCTTGTCTCATATGCGGGAAAAAATTACTTTTCGCAGGAATGAATTTTGGATTGAAGCTTAAAGAGCTTATGGCTCGTCACGACGACCTGGCACGTTTGCGGTGGCAATAAAAACTTACTACAGGGTAGATCTATCTTTTGTTCAAAACTGATTAATAATTAATCGGTTTTTAACCATCTATTCCGTTCTTTATCTCAACCTTCAACCTTCAAAAATAATTCTGGCAAAACTTAGAAAAAATAAAAATGGGTTCATCATGGAATAGGTTAATTAGTAACCTTTTCGGGTATTAATTTCTTATACATTTAATTTCTTATACATCAAGCCGCCGATGCTGCTCTTCAATTTGGTCAATCAGGAACGGCGGAAGTTTTTTCCTCAGTCGCTCAAGCACCTCTGGCATCGCCTTATCCAGTGAAGCACGCCCTTTATGCACAGTTTCACCAAATTCCAGCAGTAAGCCATGTAACGCATTGATCTGTGCCGTGCGGAACTTTACCAACTGCCGCCGCATTTTATGGAGCGACAATACAGCTTGCTGCTCTTCACTTTTGACGGCGACAGCTTTAAATGGCTGCTGAACCGCCATCCAGATAGCACGAGCATCCATAACGTCATTTTTATTGCCCATAACGAAAGCCTTGACGAATTTAGCCTGGACACGAGTTTCGCACAAAACTAATTTGGGTACGCCAATAAAACACGGATGTGCTCAGCAATAGCATTTTTGATTACGTCCGAATTTTGTTGATAAAGGGTTATTTTTTCAGATATACGACGTTTATGTTGTTCAAACCACGCAGAAATAGCGAGAAAAATATGATTTCTTTGCGCTCGGCTCGTGCGAGCTTGACAGCGTTCAATACCACAGTTTTGTTTAACTTCTCGATGATAAACTTCAACAGACCAACGGGCATCCATGATAGATTTGACGTATTGACGGGTGGGATTCTCTTTGTTTGTTACTATGTAATCAATACGGCCGTTTTTGGCTGTAAATTTGAAAACGGTCACCCAATCATATCCTCGTAAGTGTATTGACGTTCCTTCTTCTGAGATGTCTAACTTGTTCAGTTGTTTGTTATGGTTAACGATCCTATTTTTCCTCAGCGTGGTTACCCAAACCCAACCATGAGAGCGAATTGATTTCAGGTTATCCAGGCTAGAATAGCAAGCATCCATCACTACCGCTTCTGGTATGATCCCTCTTTTTTTAGCAAGAGCGAGCATTTCGGAAAAGTGCGTGTTTTTTGTTTTTCCATCAGAATCTTTATCATAAATACGATAATCAATAGGAATTGATTCAACCTTCGTCAGATCATGCCAAAGCAAATTAACTAAACCTATGCCAGCAATAACATCATGTTCATTACCTGAATATTGATAATGGACCATCTCTATTTTTTTGCTACGTGTTTTGGCAATCAATGTATCATCGGCAATTAGTACGCAAGGGCTTTTTTTGTCTATAGAAGGTTCAACTAATCGCCATAGGTCTTTAGGTCGAAAACATCTACTTTTTAGCCATCGGCTAACAGTGTCATGAGATAAAGGCGATGGGCTTACTTCTGATAACGCCAAACCAGAGTATCTTAAACTGCTTACTTGTAAGAATGTTTTATAGATATCTTTAATGCATCGATAACCGGACAAAATATGAACACCCTAATTTTTTTGTTTTTAAATTTATACTTCTTTTTTGGAGATTGCGAAACTCGTGCTGGAGTAATTTGACCCTGTGGCCCAGTTTTTCCAGCTCTCGCGCCCAGTATTGGGCGCCTCCGCAGGCTTCCATACCGATCAGGCAAGGTTCACGATTGCTGAAGTATTCTAGTAGGGCATCACGCTTAATCTGCCTGTCGATCACTTCACCGGTATGTTCATCAATAAAGTGAACCTGCATCAGATGTTTTGCGATATCGATGCCAACAGGGGTATATTTCATATCGTGGATCCTCCAGTTATCAGGGAGCTTTATGCATCCCGTATTGGGCACTATGATGCCGGAAGTCTGCGAGGATCCATACGTCACCTGCCGACTCCTTCACCGCGCTCAAATGGTTGGGATGCGTTCATTACATTCTCCTGCGACAGTGATTTTGCTTGGTTTAGGCGCATTAATTGGTGATAATGGGCTCACTTTTTTACCAATATGGTTAGCTGCTGCCTGTGGTGCTTTTTTGGGTGATTGGTTATCTTCACGAGTTTCGCGCCGACAAATAAACAAGTTATTTTTAAGCTCAATTCGATATAATATATAATTCGAAAAAATTGTCAATTAAAACATAAGATATTGAAATTAAAATATATTTTATGTTATCGCGCATCTTGTGGATAAAACATTATTTTAGCTATTTTTAGAGCTTTATATGTCCGTGCGAAACTCGTGATCTTATTGGTTTGGTTTTCATTATAAGAACAGCGTACGCCATATGTGGCCAATTTCCCGTCGTCCTGAAGTGCTCGATCGAGGTCATCTTTTTTTTGAACGTTGGGGAGTATGGAGTGTTTTTATCGGCCGTTTTTTTGGTCCCTTAAGGGCAGTAATTCCCTTGGTAGCGGGCATCTGTGCTATGCCTAAACATTATTTTCAACTCGCTAATTTACTTTCTGCTATGGTCTGGGGATTTGCTATTTTAGCGCCAGGGGCATTTGGTTTATCTTGGCTTGCTCAGTGGATGGGGTAAAATAGCCGTTAAATTTCATCCTGGTGCTATTTGTTGACCAAAATAAGCAAAATTTATTCTGGACATTTATACAGTATACCACTAAGTTACTTTATAAAATAAAGACTATTTTAAGGAAACCAAGGTGGATATTCAGTTATTATATGCAATGATTGGCTTTCTTACCGGCACTCTCTTTGGTGGTAGTTTAATTTGGCTAATTATCGCGCAAAAAATGAATAAAAAAGAGTCTGAATTGCGAGATTTTTACAGTATCCAAGCTAGCTATGAGGAAAAAATCACCCATCTTGAATATTGGAAAATTGAGTGTGAGCACCGTGACCAAGAATTAAGGTCACAAAGGGAAATTAATCGTAATCAAGAAGTTGAACTACGTGAAGTCATGACACGGCTTGAAGAGACACGGCTGGCTTTTGAAGAGAAACAGCGGCTGTTACTCAATAGTGAAAAGCGGTTAAATGTTCAATTTGAGAATTTAGCGAATCGTATTTTTGAACAAAATGAACGTCGAGCTTCTGAGCAGAACCGTCAAAGTTTAGTTGCACTGTTAACCCCTTTCCGCGAACAACTAGATGGTTTTCTCCGTCAGGTACATGACAGTTTTAGCCAGGAAGCGCGTGAGCGCCATACTCTAGCTCATGAAATTCGTCAGCTTCAGCAATTAAATGCAGAAATGGCAAAAGAAACGATTAATCTGACTAAAGCGTTAAAAGGAGATAATAAAATTCAGGGAAATTGGGGTGAGACAATTCTCTCTCGCATATTGGAAGCTTCTGGGCTAAGGCAGGGGCATGAATTTGAAACTCAAGTCAGTATTAATACCTCCAATAGTCGTTATCAACCTGATGTGATTATTCGTCTACCACAAGGTAAAGATGTTGTTATTGACGCCAAAATGTCATTGACAGCTTATGAGCACTATTTTAATAGCGAAGATGAGCAACAGCGGGCAACGGCATTACGAGGGCATGTTAATTCAGTACGCAATCATATAAAAGAACTTGGCCGAAAAGATTATCATCAATTAAATGGGTTAAGATCGCTGGATTATGTATTAATGTTTATTCCACTCGAACCGGCTTATTTGATTGCTTTACGCGAAGCGCCTGAACTTATTGACGAAGGTTTGAGGAATAATATTTTACTCGTTTGTCCTTCAACTTTATTGGTGGCAGTTCGTACAATTAATAATTTGTGGCGTTATGAACGACAGAGTCAAAATGCACAAGTAATTGCCGAGCGTGCTGCTAGAATGTATGACAAAATGCGGTTATTTGTCGATGATATACAGGTGTTAGGTCAGAGCTTGAACAAAGCACAGGTGAATTATCAATCGGCGATCAAAAAATTAGCGGAAGGAAAAGGTAATTTGATTAGCCAGGCGGAAAGTTTAAAAGAATTAGGAATAGAAGTTAAACGCCCGATTGATATTGAATTTAGCAAACAGACTGCTAAATCATAATTAAGAAGAATCGTTAGATCGTAAATAAGATCTTACAATAAACATGATTACAATTTCGATTATTTTAATGATTAAATGAGCGCAAATTATGGTAGATCCAATTAAAGAAAGCACTGATTTTGGCTTTCGCAAAGTAGCCAAGGATGAGAAAGCGGATTTGGTTGCTGCTGTTTTTCATTCGGTGGCTGCCAAATATGATCTTATGAACGATCTGATGTCATTAGGGATCCATCGAATCTGGAAACGTTTTACGATAGAAGCCAGTGGTGCACGCCGTGGGCAACATATTTTAGATCTCGCTGGTGGCACTGGAGACTTGACCGCTAAATTTGCCAAAATAGTTGGCGAAAAAGGTGGGGTTATTCTGGCTGATATCAACGATTCTATGCTGAAAATGGGGCGCGAAAAGCTCCGCAATCGCGGTATTGTTGGTAATGTTAATTATGTTCAGGCTAATGCTGAAAAACTACCTTTTTCTGATAACTACTTCGATTGTATAAGTATTTCTTTTGGCCTGCGCAACGTTACTGATAAAGATAAAGCGCTTAAATCAATGTTTAGGGTGTTAAAACCTGGTGGTCGTTTATTAGTATTAGAATTTTCAAAACCGATTTTTTCAGCATTAACTAAAGCTTATGATGCCTACTCTTTTCATATTTTACCACGAGTTGGTCAAATGATAGTCAAAGATGCTGATAGCTATCGCTATCTGGGTGAATCTATTCGCATGCATCCGGATCAGGACACTTTAAAAGCAATGATGGAGTTAGTCGGTTTTGAACAAGTTTCTTATACCAATATGAGCGGTGGAATTGTGGCCCTACACAGAGGGTTCAAATTTTAAAATGGATACCCCGTCAACCAAAAGCTATTTAAAAATCCCGCTATTACATGCCGGAATTGCTTCCTTTTTACAACTTATGTTGAATAGATTTTTTTATCAGGAAGTAGCGTTGAAATCAGCCAGAGTAAGGTTGGTTGGCAAAGTGTTGGCGATTGATTTAAAAGAATTATCTCAACCATTGATATTTATATTCTCTGAGCAACGAGTTGATGTAGTAAACCAGTGGCCAACATCGGCAGATTGCGTGATAAAAACCGCGTTAGTGACCTTGAGGCATCTTAAAGATAAACAGCAACTTTCGACTCTGATCAACGACGGTAGGGTTGTTATAGAGGGTGATATGCAAGTTGTGCAGCATTGGTCTGCATTACTAGATGCGACTGAATGGGATCCTGCTCATTATCTTGCTCCTTATGTCGGTGATGTTGTTGCCGAAGGGGTGAGTTGTTGGGTTAAAAAAGGTATAGTTGGAATAAATGGGTTGCTAAAGCAACAAAAAAAACAGTTTAAAAATGTATTGGTGGAAGAATGGCGAATGTCTCCTAATACATTGGAAGTGCTAAGTTTTGCTGATAAGGTTGAGAAGGTGGTGGCAGATATTTCAGCACTGGAACAACGTTTAGCTAAATTGGAGGAAAAATATGAGACCAGGAGAAATTAAACGTCTCTATTTTATCGTTCGAGTATTTCTAAATTATGGTTTAGATGAATTCATTCCCAAAATTAAATTTACTTTACCCTTAAGGGTTGGACGCCGTTGTTTTTTTTGGTTATCAAATAAGCATAAAGACAAACCCCTTGGTGAACGTTTACGTTTAGCTCTACAAGATTTAGGCCCGGTTTGGATTAAGTTTGGTCAGATGTTATCTACTCGTCGCGATCTTTTTCCAACGATAATTTCTGATCAGTTAGCATTATTACAAGATAAAGTGGCTAGTTTTGATGGCCGATTGGCTCGCCAACATATAGAAGAGTCATTAGGTGGTTCACTTGAAACTTGGTTTGATGATTTTGATGAGGTGCCCTTAGCCTCGGCATCGATTGCTCAAGTACATACTGCAAAATTAAAACAAAATAATAAAAAAATTGTAATTAAGGTTATTCGCCCAGATATATTACCGGTTATGAAAGCTGATATAGGCTTGATGTATCGGCTGGCTAATTGGCTCCCTCTTTTCTCGGATGGACGACGTTTACGTCCACGAGAAGTTGTTCGAGAGTATGAAAAAACATTAATTGATGAATTAAATTTGTTGCGTGAGGCGGCGAATACTCTCCAATTAAGGCGTAATTTTGAAAATAGCTCCATGCTTTATATTCCTGAAGTCTATTCAGACTACTGTCGGGAAAATGTGATGGTTATGGAGCGTATTTATGGTATTCCAGTTTCTGATATTAACGCGTTAAAGGAACAGGGAATTAATATGAAGTTATTAGCTGAACGCGGAGTAAAAGTCTTTTTTACCCAAGTTTTTCGCGATAGCTTTTTTCATGCTGATATGCATCCTGGTAATATTTTTATTAGTCGAGAACATCCTGAAGATCCGCAATATATTGGTATTGATTGTGGTATCGTCGGTTCGCTGAATAAAGAAGATAAACGTTATTTAGCAGAAAATTTTATCGCCTTTTTTAATCGTGATTACCGTAAGGTAGCTGAATTACATGTTGATTCGGGATGGGTACCACCAGATACTAATGTAGAAGATTTTGAATTTGCCATTCGAACCGTTTGTGAGCCAATTTTTGAGAAACCGCTAGCTGAAATTTCTTTTGGTCATGTTTTATTCAATTTATTCAATACCGCCCGTCGTTTTAATATGGAGGTTCAGCCTCAGTTAGTATTACTTCAAAAGACTTTGCTCTATATTGAAGGATTGGGAAGGCAGCTTTATCCTCAACTAGATTTGTGGAAAACAGCTAAACCTTTTCTTGAAGATTGGCTACATCGACAAATTGGTTTAGCCGCGATTATTAGTGCGTTTAAGGAAAAAGCACCTTATTGGGCAGAAAAAATGCCAGAAATTCCCGATCTTATTTACGGAGCGCTTAAGCAGCATAAATATTTACAAGATAGTATCGATAAATTCACAGTCCAGCTACAAGGGCGACAAGTAAAGCAAAGACAAGGCCAATATTTACTAGGAATTGGAGCAACTTGCTTGTTATGTGGTACTTTATTGCAGATTTTCGATTCAAAAATTGCTGCTATTGGGTTTATATCTTTCGGTATAATTTCATGGGCTATAGGATGGTATCGAACAGGTAAAATTGGCTAAAGTTCGTCTTTAAACACATTTATCTTAGGCTCTGCATGTTTCTTAGATAAAGTTAGTTGTATATAATATGGTTATACATAGTTGAACCTAATTTCGTAGAGGTATATATCAATGGGAACAACAATTGCTATGGCTACATTTGGTAGTCCCGGTCAGCTTCTTATTATTGCTTTACTGGTTGTTTTAATTTTTGGTACTAAGAAGTTACGCTCACTCGGCTCAGATTTGGGGGAGTCATTGAAAAACTTCAAAAAAGCGATGAGTAATGATCACAGTAAAACTGATGATAGTAACAAAGCAGAAAAACAGCATACTGATGCTGATTTTGAACCCAAAAATATTACTGAGAAAACAACAACAAGTCAGACAAAAGAAACGGCTGAAAGTAAAAAAAATAAAGAGTAAGTATAAACCGTGCTTGATATTGGTTTTAGTGAACTGTTATTGGTTATGATTATTGGCCTAGTGGTTCTTGGTCCGGAGCGTTTGCCGATAGCCGTCAAAACGGTTGCCGGTTGGATACGTGCGTTGCGTTCATTGGTTGCTAACGTTCAGCATGAACTCTCACAAGAGTTAAAATTGCAGGAATTGCAGGAAACCTTGAGGAAGGCAGAAGAAAAAGCACAATTACAGACCCTTTCACCGGAACTTAAACAATCGATGGAAGAATTGAGAGAATCTACTGAGCTATTAAAGAAAAATTATCAATCATCGAACAGTCGTATCGAAGAAAAATTGGCTAAAGTAAAAGCATTTACTAGGGGCTGTCGTCACAAGATGTAAGGCTATGATATTATTTTAAAATGAAAAAATTAGCTTTATTAGCACATCGTCGACACGACATTTCTGATCGCTCCTGGGAAAGAATCGAGTCCTTACTTCCTGGTAGAAAAGGCAAATGGGGCGGCGTCGCAAAGGATAACCGATTGTTTATTAATGCAGTATTCTGGATCTTAAGAACAGGCTCTCCATGGAGAGATCTGCCTCCTGATTACGGTTGTTGGAAAAATACCCACCGTCGCTTTTGCCGTTGGAAAAATAAAGGTGTATGGGCATCGATTCTTGAAAATCTTACCTGCGAAGCAGATATGGAATGCTTGATGATTGATGCAACTCATATAAAAGTCCACCTTCATGGCACTGGAGCTGTAGGTGGGAATGATGAAATGGGCCTTACAAAAGGGGGCTCAACAGCACGCTACACCTGGCCGTAGACGCACACGGTATGCCACTCAGAGCAACTTTAACGTCTGGCACTGTTGCTGACTGTACAGTCGCTCCAGACTTGCTCAAGGAGTTAACCGCAGATTATTTACTGGCCGACCGGGGCTATGATAGCGATTCAATCATTAAACAAGCCGAAGAACAGGGGATGCAGCCTGTCATTCCACCACGAAAACATAGAAAGCATTATCGAAAGTTTGATAGTGCTCTCTATAAAAACCGCCATGTTGTTGAGAATGTCTTTGCGAAAATTAAGCAGTGGAGAGGGATTGCGACTCGATTTGCCAAAAGAGCGTCCTCCTTTCTGGCAAGGATCCAGATTCGATTTATTGCTATCTGGGCTGAAATCTTGTGACGACAGCCCCTAGAATGCGATACAGGCAGTTTTGGTGTTGATGGATTTATTGAAACTGGAAGACGGTGACAAGTCGTCGCCGGAGGCGACCATCTTGAACTGTCAGCAGGGAACTCAAGCGTAATACGGATCCTGCTTTCAATGGACTTTATTCTTGCAGAAGGGCTGATACCTTAGCGAAAGCCAGACGTATGAACACATCTCCGCGGAATGCGTTTAATCAGCAAACCACAGAAACGCAGGCTTTTATCCGTAAAGAGCTTGCTTTACATACTTCGCCTGCCGTTATCAGTGGAAGGCTGCGTTTGAAACATGGGGTTTCTGTCAGTAAAAATACGCTCTATCGCTATATCAAGAGAGACCGACTGGCAGGAGGAAATCTCTATCTCCAGCTTCCTCATCGAGGCAAATATTATCGCTATGGCAAGGGAGAACCGAACCCAAGCGTAGCGCTATTCCTGATAGAGTGGGTATTGAAGAGAGACCAGCTGAGGCTGATCTCAAGCAACAACCCGGTCATTTTGAAATTGATACTGTATTTGGTAAGGATCAGAAGTCATTCTTATAAAGCTACCAGACAGGTTATTATCCGCAGGTTGCCGAATAAACGCGCTGAGACTGTCGTAGAAGCCTTCCGTGATATCATGGCAAATACTTTACTGTCATTTTAAAACCCTGACGGCTGATAACGGTTCTGAGTTCTCCATGCATAAACAGATAACTGAGATCACCGGTGCTGATGTCTTCTTTGCCAGGCCTTATCACTCATGGGAGCGTGGTTTAAATGAACACAGTAACGGACTTATCCGCCGTTTTTACCCAAAAGGAACGGACTTCAACCAAGTCAGGGACAATGAGATTGCAGAAATCGAGCACATACTTAATACTCGGGGACGAAAATCGTTGGGCTATTTTTCTCCAAATGAAGTATTTTTAGCTCATCTAATGGCTGCATAACGCTTTATGTGTTTGTTGCTTTTCGACTGGGAATGGGCCTTTTTTTGTCTATAGAAGGTTCAACTAATCGCCATAGGTCTTTAGGTCGAAAACATCTACTTTTTAGCCATCGGCTAACAGTGTCATGAGATAAAGGCGATGGGCTTACTTCTGATAACGCCAAACCAGAGTATCTTAAACTGCTTACTTGTAAGAATGTTTTATAGATATCTTTAATGCATCGATAACCGGACAAAATATGAACACCCTAATTTTTTTGTTTTTAAATTTATACTTCTTTTTTGGAGATTGCGAAACTCGTGATTCTATTTGGCACGAGTTTCGCGCCGACAAATAAACAAGTTATTTTTAAGCTCAATTCGATATAATATATAATTCGAAAAAATTGCCAATTAAAACATAAGACATTGAAATTAAAATATATCACGAGTTTCGCACCAATAAAAAAACGCTCTATTTTTAAGTTTAATTCAGCATAATATGTAAATAGATAAAACCTTATAAATTAAATGCAACTTATTGTAATTTAATAGAATTTATGTGTTTTAGTAACTTGCAGATTAATCATTACTTTTAAGCCATTTCTGGAATTTTATATGCCTGTGCGAAACTCGTGTATATTTTATGTTATCGCGCATCTTGTGGATAAAACATTATTTTAGCTATTTTTAGAGCTTTATATGTCCGTGCGAAACTCGTGTTTGGATAAATCAGATGAGTTACTGTGGTTAACGTGGGATAAATGTTATTATCACCTAATATAAGCAACGATTAGATCGATTGAGTAGAGGTAAATCCAATGATCATAGTCACGGGTGGGGCTGGTTTTATTGGCAGCAATATTGTTAAAGCACTGAATGATATAGGGCGTAGCGACATTCTGGTGGTCGATAATCTTAAAAATGGCGCTAAATTTGTTAATTTAGTCGATTTAGATATTGCAGATTATATCGACAAAGAAGATTTTATTGCCAGTATAATGGCTGGTGATAATATTGGTGAAGTTGACGCAGTTTTTCATGAAGGCGCTTGTTCATCTACCACTGAGTGGAATGGTCAGTATATGATGAATAATAACTATGAATATTCGAAAGAGTTACTTCATTACTGTATTGAACGAGATATTGCGTTTTTGTATGCTTCTTCGGCTGCAACTTATGGTGGGCGCAGTGATCATTTTATTGAAGAGCGGCAATATGAAAAACCATTAAATGTGTATGGTTATTCCAAGTTTTTATTTGATCAATATGTTCGTGGGCTTTTACCACAAATTACTTCACAAGTCTGTGGCTTCCGTTATTTTAATGTTTATGGTCCGCGTGAGGGGCATAAGGGGAGTATGGCCAGTGTTGCTTTCCATTTAAATAGCCAAATCAATCAAGGGCAAAGGCCAAAACTTTTTGCCGGTAGTGAAAAACTCAAACGTGATTTTATTCATGTCAGTGATGTTGCTACGGTTAATTTATGGTGTTGGCAAAATAAAATCTCCGGCATATTTAACTGCGGTATCGGTAAGGCGGACTCTTTTCGGGCGGTAGCTGATGTGGTAATCGCTTTTCATCAGGAAAAAAAATTGGCAGTGGAATATATTGCCTTTCCTGATAAATTGAAAGGTTGTTATCAGGCATTTACCGAAGCAGATCTCACCAAATTACGTGCTACGGGTTACGATAAACCTTTCAAAACTGTGGCGGAAGGGGTTGCTGACTATATGCAATGGTTAAATTGCAATGATTAAATGGAAATAGTATGAAGATACTGGTAGTTGGCCCGTCATGGGTGGGCGATATGATGATGTCGCAGAGTCTTTACCGTACTTTGAAGACCCTACACCCAGACGCAGAAATTGATGTTATGGCGCCTGATTGGTGTCGGCCACTATTAAACAAAATGCCTGAAGTCAGGCAGGCCATATCGATGCCTTTGGGCCATGGTCGTTTAGCTATCAGTGTACGTCGTCAGCTTGGTATTCATTTACGTACTCAGCGTTATGATCAAGCCTATATTTTACCCAACTCTTTTAAATCTGCGCTGGTGCCTTTTTTTGCCCAAATACCAATACGGACAGGATGGCGCGGTGAGATGCGTTATTGGTTGCTGAATGATATTCGCCTATTAGATAAAGCCGCTTTTCCACAAATGGTTCAGCGTTATGTGGCTTTAGCTTATCAAAAAGGCACTGTTAACAACGCCGATGAGATCCCCAAGCCTATTTTATGGCCGCAACTTGCGGTGACAGAAACAGAGATTGTCCAGAGTAAACGCATTTTTCATATTCCAGAACAGTTACCGATTATCGGTTTTTGTCCAGGTGCAGAATTTGGTCCAGCTAAACGCTGGCCAGCTTATCATTATGCTGAGTTGGCGCAATTATTATTTGCTGCCCATGGTTATCAAATTTTAATCTTTGGCTCGCAAAAAGATAGTCGTATCGGTGAACATATTCGACAGTCACTTTCTGCAGATTGTCGGCAGCATTGTTTTAATCTGGCAGGTAAAACAACCCTTGAGCAGGCAGTTAATCTACTGGCATCTTGTCGAGCTGTGGTGACCAATGATTCCGGGTTAATGCATATTGCGGCAGCATTAAATCGGCCTTTGGTAGCACTTTATGGGCCAAGTAGTCCTGATTTTACGCCACCATTGTCAAATCGAGTAGAAATTATCCGTTTAATATCCGGTTATCATAAGGTGAGGAAAGGTAGCGCAGAAAGTGGCTATCATCAAAGTTTGATTGATATAAAACCCGAATGCGTGTTCACCGCATTAACTCAGTTATTGGCGGAGAGCCAATAGCCATGAAAGTGTTGATTGTTAAAACCTCATCGATGGGTGATGTATTGCATACTTTACCTGCACTGACTGATGCAGTTATGCGCTATCCTGATATTCAGTTTGATTGGGTTGTTGAAGAAAATTTTGTCGAAATTCCACGCTGGCATCATGTTGTTAAGCGAGTTATTCCGGTAGCTATTCGACGCTGGCGAAAAAACTGGTTGGTAAAATCTGTCAGGCAGCAAAGAGCCGTTTTTCGTGCCCAATTGCAACAGCAAGAATATGATGCTGTGATCGATGCACAAGGATTATTGAAAAGTGCTTTTTTGATCACACGGTTAGCTAGTGGTGTAAGTCATGGTTATGATTGGAAAAGTGCTAGCGAGCCTATAGCAAGCCTATTTTATGATTGTCGCTATAGTGTCAATAAACAGCTGCATGCTGTTGAACGTATCCGACAATTATTTGCTGATAGTTTACATTATAGTAAACCGACTATTGTCGGTGATTATGGTATTGCAGCCTATTTTTCGCCACCGGCTTTGGCAAAAGAAAACGATCCTTATATTATTTTTTTCCATGCCACCACACGTGATGAGAAACATTGGCCTGAGTCCCATTGGCGACAATTGATCACCGCTGTAGCAGCTAAAGGCTTAACAGTTAAATTACCGTGGGGAACCAATCTGGAACATCAACGTGCCCTGAGGCTGGCCGCTGGTTTTAAGCATGTTGAGGTATTGCCTAAGCTGTCATTAGACAAATTAGCTCAACAAATTGTCGCAGCCAAAGCAGTCGTCTCTGTTGATACAGGATTAAGCCATTTAACCGCTGCACTGAGCAAACCGAATATTACCCTCTATGGCCCTACCGATCCGAGATTAATTGGCGGTTATGGTGAAGCACAACAAGCAATTGTTTCAGCTGAGGGCAATATGGCGACAATTAAACCGAATGAAATCTACCAACGATTAGTTTTAATAATAGACAATAAATAGTGAAAATTTTTATCTATCTATTTGTTGACAGATAAGGCACAACCGAGCAAGGCAATGGCCCATTCCCAGTCGAAAAGCAACAAACACATAAAGCGTTATGCAGCCATTAGATGAGCTAAAAATACTTCATTTGGAGAAAAATAGCCCAACGATTTTCGTCCCCGAGTATTAAGTATGTGCTCGATTTCTGCAATCTCATTGTCCGTGACTTGGTTGAAGTCCGTTCCTTTTGGGTAAAAACGGCGGATAAGTCCGTTACTGTGTTCATTTAAACCACGCTCCCATGAGTGATAAGGCCTGGCAAAGAAGACATCAGCACCGGTGATCTCAGTTATCTGTTTATGCATGGAGAACTCAGAACCGTTATCAGCCGTCAGGGTTTTAAAATGACAGAAAGTATTTGCCATGATATCACGGAAGGCTTCTACAACAGTCTCAGCGCGTTTATTCGGCAACCTGCGGATAAATAACCTGTCTGGTAGCTTTATCCGCCAAAGTTAATAAGACACGAGTTTCGCGCCGACAAATAAACAAGTTATTTTTAAGCTCAATTCGATATAATATATAATTCGAAAAAATTGCCAATTAAAACATAAGATATTGAAATTAAAATATATTTTATTTTATCGCACATCTTGTGGATAAAACATTATTTTAGCTATTTTTAGAGCTTTATATGTCCGTGCGAAACTCGTGTAAGAATGACTTCTGATCCTTACCAAATACAGTATCAATTTCAAAATGACCGGGTTGTTGCTTGATGTATAAGAAATTAATACCCAAAACGGTTAAATATTAATCAATCTGGGTGTTTTTAAGATTGAAATGGAAATATGTACTCAACCAATCGTCATAAATCGATTTTGAGGTACACCATAACGCTCTATAAGGCGTTTTCTTGATATAAGTAACCCAATGGGTAGCGCTTTTTGATTTGATGGCCTTAGAATGCGATACAGGCGGTTTTGGTGTTGATGGATTTATTGAAACTGGAAGACGGTGACAAGTCGTCGCCGGAGGCGACCATCTTGAGATCACCCTCAGCTGGTCTCTCTTCAATACCCACTCTATCAGGAATAGCGCTACGCTTGGGTTCTCCCTTGCCATAGCGATAATATTTGCCTCGATGAGGAAGCTGGAGATAGAGATTTCCTCCTGCCAGTCGGTCTCTCTTGATATAGCGATAGAGCGTATTTTTACTGACAGAAACCCCATGTTTCAAAAGCAGCCTTCCACTGATAACGGCAGGCGAAGTATGTACAGCAAGCTCTTTACGGATAAAAGCCTGCGTTTCTGTGGTTTGCTGATTAAACGCATTCCGCGAAGATGTGTTCATACGTCTGGCTTTCGCTAAGGTATCAGCCCTTCTGCAAGAATAAAGTCCATTGAAAGCAGGATCCGTATTATGCTTGAGTTCCCTGCTGACAGTTGAACGAGAAAGCCCCAATTCTCTAGGGGCTGTCGTCACAAGATGTAAGGCTATGATATTATTTTAAAATGAAAAAATTAGCTTTATTAGCACATCGTCGACACGACATTTCTGATCGCTCCTGGGAAAGAATCGAGTCCTTACTTCCTGGTAGAAAAGGCAAATGGGGCGGCGTCGCAAAGGATAACCGATTGTTTATTAATGCAGTATTCTGGATCTTAAGAACAGGCTCTCCATGGAGAGATCTGCCTCCTGATTACGGTTGTTGGAAAAATACCCATCGTCGCTTTTGCCGTTGGAAAAATAAAGGTGTATGGGCATCGATTCTTGAAAATCTTACCTGCGAAGCAGATATGGAATGGTTGATGATGGATGCAACTCATATAAAAGTCCACCTTCATGGCACTGGAGCTGTAGGTGGGAATGATGAAATGGGCCTTACAAAAGGGGGGCTCAACAGCAAGCTACACCTGGCCGTAGACGCACACGGTATGCCACTCAGAGCAACTTTAACGTCTGGCACTGTTGCTGACTGTACAGTCGCTCCAGACTTGCTCAAGGAGTTAACCGCAGATTATTTACTGGCCGACCGGGGCTATGATAGCGATTCAATCATTAAACAAGCCGAAGAACAAGGGATGCAGCCTGTCATTCCACCACGAAAACATAGAAAGCATTATCGAAAGTTTGATAGTGCTCTCTATAAAAACCGCCATGTTGTTGAGCATGTCTTTGCGAAAATTAAGCAGTGGAGAGGGATTGTGACTCGATTTGCCAAAAGAGCGTCCTCCTTTCTGGCAAGCATCCAGATTCGATTTATTGCTATCTGGGCTGAAATCTTGTGACGACAGCCCCTAGCAATAGTGGCCTGAGTAACACCGTCAATTATTCGTTTTTCGATATAATAGCGCTCATGTAAATTCAAATGTTTTCCCTTCATACAACAGTATCTCTTATGGGCACGAGTTTCGCACGGACATATAAAGCTCTAAAAATAGCTAAAATAATGTTTTATCCACAAGATGCGCGATAACATAAAATATATTTTAATTTCAATATCTTATGTTTTAATTGGCAATTTTTTCGAATTATATATTATATCGAATTGAGCTTAAAAATAACTTGTTTATTTGTCGGCGCGAAACTCGTGATGGGGTCATTACAGTAAGTTTATCTATGTATGACCAAGGATTCACTTTGTTGCATTTCGTTTGGGAATTGGGGAATTTACTCAGCTAAACTTAAGTTAGCTTTAGGGGCTGTCGTCACAAGATTTCAGCCCAGATAGCAATAAATCGAATCTGGATGCTTGCCAGAAAGGAGGACGCTCTTTTGGCAAATCGAGTCGCAATCCCTCTCCACTGCTTAATTTTCGCAAAGACATTCTCAACAACATGGCGGTTTTTATAGAGAGCACTATCAAACTTTCGATAATGCTTTCTATGTTTTCGTGGTGGAATGACAGGCTGCATCCCTTGTTCTTCGGCTTGTTTAATGATTGAATCGCTATCATAGCCCCGGTCGGCCAGTAAATAATCTGCGGTTAACTCCTTGAGCAAGTCTGGAGCGACTGTACAGTCAGCAACAGTGCCAGACGTTAAAGTTGCTCTGAGTGGCATACCGTGTGCGTCTACGGCCAGGTGTAGCTTGCTGTTGAGCCCCCTTTTGTAAGGCCCATTTCATCATTCCCAGCTACAGCTCCAGTGCCATGAAGGTGGACTTTTATATGAGTTGCATCAATCATCAACCATTCCATATCTGCTTCGCAGGTAAGATTTTCAAGAATCGATGCCCATACACCTTTATTTTGCCAACGGCAAAAGCGACGATGGGTATTTTTCCAACAACCGTAATCAGGAGGCAGATCTCTCCATGGAGAGCCTGTTCTTAAGATCCAGAATACTGCATTAATAAACAATCGGTTATCCTTTGCGACGCCGCCCCATTTGCCTTTTCTACCAGGAAGTAAGGACTCGATTCTTTCCCAGGAGCGATCAGAAATGTCGTCTCGACGATGTGCTAATAAAGCTAATTTTTTCATTTTAAAATAATATCATAGCCTTACATCTTGTGACGACAGCCCCTAGTAAAACTGTCAGGTTGATACAAATATAGGTAGCAATTTTGTGACAATGAAAATTTTCTTCCTATTTCATTGTCACTCTATTTTTAATGATAATTTTTTTCTGGCGCAATAAATCCCAAGCACATTGATTGCGGATCAGCGTTTGGTTCTGATTGGTAAATAATGGCTTCTTTTTTAATGGTAAATTGTGGCCAATGTTTTGACATCCGAGTAAAATTTTCTTGGCTGCAATCTTTACCTTTTCGCCCTAATAATAAAGCACCATGTTTTTTAATTGTTTCTGCCGTAATATCGCGATAATAAACATTCGGTGGCTGATCTTCACTGCTATCCCAAGGGTGGATAGTCTGTGGCCTATTAGAAGCATAGATAATAAACCATTGATAAAGGTTATCTTCGCCACCAACATATTTTAATGGTTGACCATATTTTTGCCGCCAGCGCTGTTGTCCTTCTGCCGTGAGTGCTTTAATACCGATCATTTTCTGGCCAGCGCCACGGATATTATAATTTAATACCAGGCAGTAACCTAAAAAGATCAGGCCACCAATGATAATTAAACCAAAAAATGTCTTTCGTAGTGATTTCTTGGGCGAAATGGAGATAGAGCCAATAAATAATGGCGCCGCAATCATCATAAATGGTTGTAACCATTCGGTCATCCGCCCTCCATCATGAAACAAAAACCAACCAAAAATTACGGCCAAGGGAAGGAGTAAAATAAAATTAACTAATTGATTGGGTTGCTCTTTAGGCCAGCCTATTTTACCACCTAATAGATAGAGAATTATGGTAGCAATAACTAACGGGTAGAAAACAGATAATGTTGAGCTGACAACATGCAGGTTAAAGCCTTGTTCGATCTGTGAATCAACCCATTTAAAGGCAGAAAAATCATTTTCTAATAGCCAGAACATATTAGGTAAGATCAATGCAAACCAAAGTGCAATTGCAATATAAAAAAGGGGTTGTTGATAACTTTTGCGCACCTTAGGCACGAAAAGAGTTAATAAAAAAACCGTGCCAACCAGGGTCAATGTTGAATACTTACCCATGGTGGCCAAGCCAGATACCAATGCAAAGGCAAGCCACCATTTAGGATGATCATAAACAGCTCGCAGGAAGAAAAGCAGCATCCAAGGCCATAGAGTGACCAAAATATAGTTATCATTATAAGGAATGATATCAAAATTAATGATGCCTGATAAATTTAGTATCAATAATGCAAACCAAGCCAATTCAATTTTGTGGCTGAGGCGGTAAGCCAGCCGCCATACCCCTATCATACCAATGGCTATACCAACAAAGTGAATAAAATACCAATAAAAACTGTAGGAGAGGTTTAAGTCGATGGCGGGCCACATAACGGCACCAACAAACCAAGGGTTTTTGGGGGAGCCCCATTCACCATTCATTCCCCAGTTAACTGCTTCAACAGCATCGTAAGGTACGGTTGGATCTAAAAAATAACTTCCACAAACCCATAAAATTGCATAAATCGACACCCACAGATAGAGCAATATTTTTGAACTTGAGCTAGGGGCTGTCGTCACAAGATTTCAGCCCAGATAGCAATAAATCGAATCTGGATGCTTGCCAGAAAGGAGGACGCTCTTTTGGCAAATCGAGTCGCAATCTCTCTCCACTGCTTAATTTTCGCAAAGACATTCTCAACAACATGGCGGTTTTTATAGAGAGCACTATCAAACTTTCGATAATGCTTTCTATGTTTTCGTGGTGGAATGACAGGCTGCATCCCTTGTTCTTCGGCTTGTTTAATGATTGAATCGCTATCATAGCCCCGGTCGGCCAGTAAATAATCTGCGGTTAACTCCTTGAGCAAGTCTGGAGCGACTGTACAGTCAGCAACAGTGCCAGACGTTAAAGTTGCTCTGAGTGGCATACCGTGTGCGTCTACGGCCAGGTGTAGCTTGCTGTTGAGCCCCCTTTTGTAAGGCCCATTTCATCATTCCCACCTACAGCTCCAGTGCCATGAAGGTGGACTTTTATATGAGTTGCATCAATCATCAACCATTTCATATCTGCTTCGCAGGTAAGATTTTCAAGAATCGATGCCCATACACCTTTATTTTTCCAACGGCAAAAGCTACGGTGGGTATTTTTCCAACAACCGTAATCAGGAGGCAGATCTCTCCATGGAGAGCCTGTTCTTAAGATCCAGAATACTGCATTAATAAACAATCGGTTATCCTTTGCGACGCCGCCCCATTTGCCTTTTCTACCAGGAAGTAAGGACTCGATTCTTTCCCAGGAGCGATCAGAAATGTCGTGTCGACGATGTGCTAATAAAGCTAATTTTTTCATTTTAAAATAATATCATAGCCTTACATCTTGTGACGACAGCCCCTAGATAAAGGCATATTATTTTTCATCGTTAGTTATAAAATTGGAGGGTAAGGATCCCATTTATTTGAATTAAACCAGTAACACTATAATGAAGAAAAGACAAAATATGTAGTATTTGTTAAGTTATATTGTTTAGTGAATTATCATAAGTGCTATTTCTTTATGGGCTTTAGCGATATTCAATAATATTCGTATTTAATGGGTCACTGGTGGCAGGTAGGGTTCCAGTAGCTTTAGTAATTCTTGCAATGCCCCTTGATTCTCATGTAAAACTTCTGCTGCTTGACGACCATGGTATAGACGATAATCTTCATCTTTAAGCAAATGGGAAACAGTAACAGTTAAGGATTTACTATCATTAACCGTAATAAGACCATCGGCTTGTTTTAGTTTGGTACAAATATCTTTGAAATTGAAAGTATAAGGCCCCATTAAAACAGGCAGGGCATGTGCGGCTGCTTCTAAAGGATTATGCCCGCCTTTTTCAACTAAACTGCCGCCGACAAAAGCCAGATCAGCAATACCATAGAGTAGCATCAGTTCACCCATGGTATCACCAATAATAACTTGAGTATCCGTATTAGGAACGCGATTTTCACTACGGCAAATATAGCGTAGTTTAGCTTTTTGGGTTAACGCTTTTGCTAGTGCAAAGCGTTCCGGGTGGCGAGGAACAAGGATCAGCAATAAGTCGGGAAATTGTTTTAATAGTTTAGTATGAGCCTGTAAAATAATTGACTCTTCTCCTTCATGGGTACTGGTAGCAATCCAAACCGGGCGGTGCGGAGCCCATTGTCGACGTAATGTTATGGCTTTTACGGCCAATTCAGGGGTGACAGAAATATCAAACTTTAGACTACCTGTAACATTCAATTTTTTTCTTGCTAAACCCAATTTAATAAAACGTTCGCCATCTTCTTGGTTTTGTGCTGCGATTAAGGTAATTTTTTGCAATAACTTTTTGATAAAATAACCTAATTTTTGATAACGTGCCGCTGATCGTTCAGACAGACGGGCGTTAGCAATAACTAATGGGATTTTACGTTGTCTTAATTGAATAATAAGATTTGGCCAAAGTTCTGTTTCCATAATTATGGTTAATTTAGGATCCGCATGATTAAGGAAACGGCGTACAGATCCTGCCAAATCGTAGGGTAAATAGACATGTTGAACATCATCACCAAATGCAGATAAAACACGCTCCGAACCAGTTGGGGTCATGGTAGTAACGGTAATTGGTAGTGTTGGATAGTGATGGCGCAATGCTCTAACTAACGGAACCGCGGCTAAGGTTTCGCCTACTGAAACAGAATGTAATAATATCCCGCCGGGAATTACCTTACCATTACAAAAACCATATCGTTCACTCCAACGTTTGCGATAAGCGGGAGATTTGTGACTACGCCACAATAAACGTAACCAAATAATAGGTTGAATAAGGTAAATAAGTATTTGATATAGACGTAATAACATTCTATCACATTGACTGATTGAGATTAGCACTATAGTAGCATATTGCACATAAGAAAGTGCAATGAATATCTATTTAAATAGCGTTTTTATTCATCATTAAAGATAAAATTTTTTAATATTTTGTCCGCTAATTAAAATTAAACTAGGGGCTGTCGTCACAAGATGTAAGGCTATGATATTATTTTAAAATGAAAAAATTAGCTTTATTAGCACATCGTCGACACGACATTTCTGATCGCTCCTGGGAAAGAATCGAGTCCTTACTTCCTGGTAGAAAAGGCAAATGGGGCGGCGTCGCAAAGGATAACCGATTGTTTATTAATGCAGTATTCTGGATCTTAAGAACAGGCTCTCCATGGAGAGATCTGCCTCCTGATTACGGTTGTTGGAAAAATACCCACCGTAGCTTTTGCCGTTGGAAAAATAAAGGTGTATGGGCATCGATTCTTGAAAATCTTACCTGCGAAGCAGATATGAAATGGTTGATGATTGATGCAACTCATATAAAAGTCCACCTTCATGGCACTGGAGCTGTAGGTGGGAATGATGAAATGGGCCTTACAAAAGGGGGCTCAACAGCAAGCTACACCTGGCCGTAGACGCACACGGTATGCCACTCAGAGCAACTTTAACGTCTGGCACTGTTGCTGACTGTACAGTCGCTCCAGACTTGCTCAAGGAGTTAACCGCAGATTATTTACTGGCCGACCGGGGCTATGATAGCGATTCAATCATTAAACAAGCCGAAGAACAAGGGATGCAGCCTGTCATTCCACCACGAAAACATAGAAAGCATTATCGAAAGTTTGATAGTGCTCTCTATAAAAACCGCCATGTTGTTGAGAATGTCTTTGCGAAAATTAAGCAGTGGAGAGGGATTGCGACTCGATTTGCCAAAAGAGCGTCCTCCTTTCTGGCAAGCATCCAGATTCGATTTATTGCTATCTGGGCTGAAATCTTCACGAGTTTCGCACGGACATATAAAGCTCTAAAAATAGCTAAAATAATGTTTTATCCACAAGATGCGCGATAACATAAAATATATTTTAATTGGCAATTTTTTCGAATTATATATTATATCGAATTGAGCTTAAAAATAACTTATTTATTTGTCGGCGCGAAACTCGTGATCTTGTGACGACAGCCCCTAAGGGGCTGTCGTCACAAGATTTCAGCCCAGATAGCAATAAATCGAATCTGGATGCTTGCCAGAAAGGAGGACGCTCTTTTGGCAAATCGAGTCGCAATCCCTCTCCACTGCTTAATTTTCGCAAAGACATTCTCAACAACATGGCGGTTTTTATAGAGAGCACTATCAAACTTTCGATAATGCTTTCTATGTTTTCGTGGTGGAATGACAGGCTGCATCCCTTGTTCTTCGGCTTGTTTAATGATTGAATCGCTATCATAGCCCCGGTCGGCCAGTAAATAATCTGCGGTTAACTCCTTGAGCAAGTCTGGAGCGACTGTACAGTCAGCAACAGTGCCAGACGTTAAAGTTGCTCTGAGTGGCATACCGTGTGCGTCTACGGCCAGGTGTAGCTTGCTGTTGAGCCCCCTTTTGTAAGGCCCATTTCATCATTCCCACCTACAGCTCCAGTGCCATGAAGGTGGACTTTTATATGAGTTGCATCAATCATCAACCATTCCATATCTGCTTCGCAGGTAAGATTTTCAAGAATCGATGCCCATACACCTTTATTTTTCCAACGGCAAAAGCGACGATGGGTATTTTTCCAACAACCGTAATCAGGAGGCAGATCTCTCCATGGAGAGCCTGTTCTTAAGATCCAGAATACCGCATTAATAAACAATCGGTTATCCTTTGCGACGCCGCCCCATTTGCCTTTTCTACCAGGAAGTAAGGACTCGATTCTTTCCCAGGAGCGATCAGAAATGTCGTGTCGACGATGTGCTAATAAAGCTAATTTTTTCATTTTAAAATAATATCATAGCCTTACATCTTGTGACGACAGCCCCTAGCACCTCACTGATATCGCCATCAACTCGTACAGTATCTTTCCACCCTTGTCGGTGAGGAGCCACTGCTTGACCATTCTTGCTATGGATCCGAAATTGGGTTCCATGAATACACGAGTTTCGCACAGGCATATAAAATTCCAGAAATGGCTTAAAAGTAATGATTAATCTGCAAGTTACTAAAACACATAAATTTTATTAAATTACAATAAGTTGCATTTAATTTATAAGGTTTTATCTATTTATATATTATGCTGAATTAAACTTAAAAATAGAGCGTTTTTTTATTGGTGCGAAACTCGTGGAATATGAAAAGGATGTAACATCATGTCACCACGACCAGAAATGAGCCAGCGTTCATATTGACCTTTAACGACATTAAATGCCAATTCATGCATTGAAAAAGGTCGGCCATTAATACTGTTGGCATGCTGAAAATCGAAGGGTTGACACGAGTTTCGCACAAAACTAATTTGGGTACGCCAATAAAACACGAGTTTCGCACGGACATATAAAGCTCTAAAAATAGCTAAAATAATGTTTTATCCACAAGATGCGCGATAACATAAAATATATTTTAATTTCAATATCTTATATTTTAATTGGCAATTTTTTCGAATTATATATTATATCGAATTGAGCTTAAAAATAACTTGTTTATTTGTCGGCGCGAAACTCGTGCAGTTGTTTGTTATGGTTAACGATCCTATTTTTCCTCAGCGTGGTTACCCAAACCCAACCATGAGAGCGAATTGATTTCAGGTTATCCAGGCTAGAATACCAAGCATCCATCACTACCGCTTCTGGCATGATCCCTCTTTTTTTAGCAAGAGCGAGCATTTCGGAAAAGTGCGTGTTTTTTGTTTTTCCATCAGAATCTTTATCATAAATACGATAATCAATAGGAATTGATTCAACCTTCGTCAGATCATGCCAAAGCAAATTAACTAAACCTATGCCAGCAATAACATCATGTTCATTACCTGAATATTGATAATGGACCATCTCTATTTTTTTGCTACGTGTTTTGGCAATCAATGTATCATCGGCAATTAGTACGCAAGGGCTTTTTTTGTCTATAGAAGATTCAACTAATCGCCATAGGTCTTTAGGTCGAAAACATCTACCTTTTAGCCATCGGCTAACAGTGTCATGAGATAAAGGCGATGGGCTTACTTCTGATAACGCCAAACCAGAGTATCTTAAACTGCTTACTTGTAAGAATGTTTTATAGATATCTTTAATGCATCGATAACCGGAGAAAATATGAACACCCTAATTTTTTTGTTTTTAAATTTATACTTCTTTTTTGGAGATTGCGAAACTCGTGGTTGATTCATGACTTTGCCTTGCTGATGACTATTATGCATATGATGATCGCCGTTGCTATTCATCATATTGTGATGGCCATGCATATTCATACCCGCCAAAGCCTGCTCACCATACTGTTTTCTAAGCGCCATCATCCCTTGCATATCTAAACGGGCATCCATCATTAAATGCAATTGACGCTGTTTAATACCAGCCAAATCAGGCAATAGAAGCTAAGCTATCAGGTAAAAA
This sequence comes from Coronaproctus castanopsis, assembly GCA_032883995.1. Taxonomy (NCBI): domain Eukaryota; kingdom Metazoa; phylum Arthropoda; class Insecta; order Hemiptera; family Monophlebidae; genus Coronaproctus; species Coronaproctus castanopsis. The sequence continues at coordinate 2,413,727 of JAOQIE010000004.1, read as the reverse complement.
AGTGGCTCTTGCGTTCAATCCCGGCTCAATATGCAACAAGGCCAGCGGCTGATCAAAAGGTGCAATTGTCATAGCCATTTGTTTGACTGGCAATGTAACAATATCAAACGCTTTGGCCCATTCCCAGTCGAAAAGCAACAAACACATAAAGCGTTATGCAGCCATTAAATGAGCTAAAAATACTTCATTTGGAGAAAAATAGCCCAACGATTTTCGTCCCCGAGTATTAGGGGCTGTCGTCACAAGATGTAAGGCTATGATAATATTTTAAAATGAAAAAATTAGCTTTATTAGCACATCGTCGACACGACATTTCTGATCGCTCCTGGGAAAGAATCGAGTCCTTACTTCCTGGTAGAAAAGGCAAATGGGGCGGCGTCGCAAAGGATAACCGATTGTTTATTAATGCAGTATTCTGGATCTTAAGAACAGGCTCTCCATGGAGAGATCTGCCTCCTGATTACGGTTGTTGGAAAAATACCCACCGTCGCTTTTGCCGTTGGAAAAATAAAGGTGTATGGGCATCGATTCTTGAAAATCTTACCTGCGAAGCAGATATGGAATGGTTGATGATTGATGCAACTCATATAAAAGTCCACCTTCATGGCACTGGAGCTGTAGGTGGGAATGATGAAATGAGCCTTACAAAAGGGGGCTCAACAGCACGCTACACCTGGCCGTAGACGCACACGGTATGCCACTCAGAGCAACTTTAACGTCTGGCACTGTTGCTGACTGTACAGTCGCTCCAGACTTGCTCAAGGAGTTAACCGCAGATTATTTACTGGCCGACCGGGGCTATGATAGCGATTCAATCATTAAACAAGCCGAAGAACAGGGGATGCAGCCTGTCATTCCACCACGAAAACATAGAAAGCATTATCGAAAGTTTGATAGTGCTCTCTATAAAAACCGCCATGTTGTTGAGAATGTCTTTGCGAAAATTAAGCAGTGGAGAGGGATTGGGACTCGATTTGCCAAAAGAGCGTCCTCCTTTCTGGCAAGGATCCTGATTCGATTTATTGCTATCTGGGCTGAAATCTTGTGACGACAGCCCCTAAGTATGTGCTCGATTTCTGCAATCTCATTATCCGTGACTTGGTTGAAGTCCGTTCCTTTTGGGTAAAAACGGCGGATAAGTCCGTTACTGTCACGAGTTTCGCACGGACATATAAAGCTCTAAAAATAGCTAAAATAATATTTTATCCACAAGATGTGTGATAACATAAAATATATTTTAATTTCAATATCTTATGTTTTAATTGACAATTTTTTCGAATTATATATTATATCGAATTGAGCTTAAAAATAACTTGTTTATTTGTCGGCGCGAAACTCGTGCCTTTATCAACAAAATTGGGACGTAATCAAAAATGCTATTGCTGAGCACATCCGTGTTTTATTGGAGTACCCAAATTAGTTTTGGGCGAAACTCGTGAAGAATAGTGAACAACTGTTGGAGGCAATGCTGGCAAACGCTATACTAGCTAACTCACATTTAATAAATTAGCTAACAAATAAAATATTATGCCAGTATTCGCTATTATCGCCATTAGTACCTATTTTTTGAGCGTGATACTCATCATACCAGCTTTAGCTGGTAAACAAAAACTTTATACCAGGCTGACACTCATATTAGCGGTTATCGCTCTGGTGAGTCATGGTATTGCATTAAAAACATTGATCTTTGTTAGCGGAGGTCAGAATTTAACTTTATTAAACTTAGGCTCTATCGTCAGTTTGTTAATCAGTATCATTATGACCATTGTTGCCTTTAACGGCCGCGCCTGGATCCTGCTACCAATCGTTTATAGTTTGTCTATTATCAACTTACTATTAGCAACCATTATGCCCAGTGAGTTTATTACCCACTTAGAAGCAAGTGTGGCGACTTTTATTCATATCGGGCTAGCATTATTAGGCTATGCAACCCTGATAATTGCCGCTTTATATGCCCTACAGTTAGCTTTATTAGACTATCAATTAAAAAATAAAAAATTAATATTTACACCTGATATGCCACCATTAATGGTTATTGAACGTAAAATGTTCCACATTATAGAAGTTGGGGTCATTTTACTGACACTCACCCTCGGGACAGGAATGATGTTTATGGATAATGTTTTTAATAAAGAAAACATCCATAAAGCTATTTTATCTATTTGTGCTTGGGTTATTTACATTATTTTGTTATGGGGTCACTTGCATCACGGATGGCGCGGTAGAAGGGTGATTGTTTTTAATCTGATTGGCGCATTTATTTTAACATTGGCTTTTTTTGGTAATCGATTACTACAGCATGTAATCGTCATTTAATTTTTTAGACTATTTTATGATTAACTAATGAACAACATAGGAATTTTACCTTGGAGCAGGTCTCAACAAGTACTTTAATCATCATACTTATTGTCATGATTATCTTATCAGCCTATTTTTTTGCCTCAGAAACAGGAATGATGACCCTTAATCGATATCGATTACGCCATTTAGCCAAACATGGCCATCAAGCTGCTCGTCGCGTTGAATCACTATTAAAACAACCAGATCGCCTAATCAGTCTTATTTTGATTGATAATAATCTGATTAATATATTGGCCTCATCGTTAGCAACTATTGTTGGTATGAGACTTTATGGTGATGTTGGTGTTGCCATCGCTACTGGTATCTTAACTTTTGTGATCCTAGTTTTTGCTGAAGTGCTACCAAAGACAATGGCGGCACTCTATCCAGAAAAAGTGGCTTTTCCTAGGGGCTGTCGTCACAAGATGTAAGGCTATGATATTATTTTAAAATGAAAAAATTAGCTTTATTAGCACATCGTCGACACGACATTTCTGATCGCTCCTGGGAAAGAATCGAGTCCTTACTTCCTGGTAGAAAAGGCAAATGGGGCGGCGTCGCAAAGGATAACCGATTGTTTATTAATGCAGTATTCTGGATCTTAAGAACAGGCTCTCCATGGAGAGATCTGCCTCCTGATTACGGTTGTTGGAAAAATACCCACCGTCGCGTTTGCCGTTGAAAAAATAAAGGTGTATGGGCATCGATTCTTGAAAATCTTACCTGCGAAGCAGATATGGAATGGTTGATGATTGATGCAACTCATATAAAAGTCCACCTTCATGGCACTGGAGCTGTAGGTGGGAATGATGAAATGGGCCTTACAAAAGGGGGCTCAACAGCAAGCTACACCTGGCCGTAGACGCACACGGTATGCCACTCAGAGCAACTTTAACGTCTGGCACTGTTGTTGACTGTACAGTCGCTCCAGACTTGCTCAAGCCGAAGAACAAGGGATGCAGCCTGTCATTCCACCACGAAAACATAGAAAGCATTATCGAAAGTTTGATAGTGCTCTCTATAAAAACCGCCATGTTGTTGAGAATGTCTCACGAGTTTCGCACCGACAAATAAACAAGTTATTTTTAAGCTCAATTCGATATAATATATAATTCGAAAAAATTGCCAATTAAAACATAAGATATTGAAATTAAAATATATTTTATGTTATCGCGCATCTTGTGGATAAAACATTATTTTAGCTATTTTTAGAGCTTTATATGTCCGTGCGAAACTCGTGTGTCTTTGCGAAAATTAAGCAGTGGAGAGGGATTGCGACTCGATTTGCCAAAAGAGCGTCCTCCTTTCTGGCAAGCATCCAGATTCGATTTATTGCTATCTGGGCTGAAATCTTGTGACGACAGCCCCTAGCAGTCTTCTGCTTAAACCGCTACAGAAATTGATGTTACCCATTGTTTGGTTATTTAACACCATCACCCTTATGTTCATGCGTTTCTTTGGTATTAAATCACCCATTATTAGTAGCGATGCGATTAGCAAAGATGAATTGCGTACGATTGTTAATGAATCCAAAAGTAAACTTTCTCGTCGTAATCAGGATATCACGAGTTTCGCACAAAACTAATTTGGGTACGCCAATAAAACACGGATGTGTGCTCAGCAATAGCATTTTTGATTACGTCCCAATTTTGTTGATAAAGGGTTATTTTTTCAGATATACGACGTTTATGTTGTTCAAACCACGCAGAAATAGCGAGAAAAATATGATTTCTTTGCGCTCGGCTCGTGCGAGCCTGACAGCGTTCAATACCACAGTTTTGTTTAACTTCTCGATGATAAACTTTAACAGACCAACGGGCATCCATGATAGATTTGACGTATTGACGGGTGGGATTCTCTTTGTTTGTTACTATGTAATCAATACGGCCGTTTTTGGCTGTAAATTTGAAAACGGTCACCCAATCATATCCTCGTAAGTGTATTGACGTTCCTTCTTCTGAGATGTCTAACTTGTTCAGTTGTTTGTTATGGTTAACGATCCTATTTTTCCTCAGCGTGGTTACCCAAACCCAACCATGAGAGCGAATTATGAGAGCGAATTGATTTCAGGTTCTCCTGGCTAGAATACCAAGATGGTCGCCTCTGGCGACGACTTGTCGCTGTCCTTCAGTTTCAATATATTCCATTTGTCGCTACCAATGTAAAAATGATCCACTTGCTAGGGGCTGTCGTCACAAGATTTCAGCCCAGATAGCAATAAATCGAATCTGGATGCTTGCCAGAAAGGAGGACGCTCTTTTGGCAAATCGAGTCGCAATCCCTCTCCACTGCTTAATTTTCGCAAAGACATTCTCAACAACATGGCGGTTTTTATAGAGAGCACTATCAAACTTTCGATAATGCTTTCTATGTTTTCGTGGTGGAATGACAGGCTGCATCCCTTGTTCTTCGGCTTGTTTAATGATTGAATCGCTATCATAGCCCCGGTCGGCCAGTAAATAATCTGCGGTTAACTCCTTGAGCAAGTCTGGAGCGACTGTACAGTCAGCAACAGTGCCAGACGTTAAAGTTGCTCTGTGTGGCATACCGTGTGCGTCTACGGCCAGGTGTAGCTTGCTGTTGAGCCCCCTTTTGTAAGGCCCATTTCATCATTCCCACCTACAGATCCAGTGCCATGAAGGTGGACTTTTATATGAGTTGCATCAATCATCAACCATTCCATATCTGCTTCGCAGGTAAGATTTTCAAGAATCGATGCCCATACACCTTTATTTTTCCAACGGCAAAAGCGACGATGGGTATTTTTCCAACAACCGTAATCAGGAGGCAGATCTCTCCATGGAGAGCCTGTTCTTAAGATCCAGAATACTGCATTAATAAACAATCAGTTATCCTTTGCGACGCCGCCCCATTTGCCTTTTCTACCAGGAAGTAAGGACTCGATTCTTTCCCAGGAGCGATCAGAAATGTCGTGTCGACGATGTGCTAATAAAGCTAATTTTTTCATTTTAAAATAATATCATAGCCTTACATCTTGTGACGACAGCCCCTAGGGCAACGCAGTACTTTTTTCTGTCATAGTTGCCAAAAATAAACTTAAGTGTCAATGCCAATTGAATTCTGATCCACTTTGCTAAAGTAAAACTGATCCACCCCTTTAATTTACTCGCTCAGTTCCGCTTTCAATTTTTTATGTACCTGACCGCTTTTTAGCTTGTCTTTTAACCGATAACTTTGTCCACTAATCTGTACGATATGTGCATGGTGCAGCAATCGATCCAGCATAGCGGCTGTTAGCGTCTCATCATCACCAAATGTACTTGACCACTGAGCAAAAGACAGATTACTGGTTAAGAGCACACTACCCGCTTCATATCGCTTTGCCACCACCTGGAAGAACAGATTTGCTTCTTCTTTGCCAAAAGGTAAATAGCCAACTTCATCGATAATCAATAGTCTAGGTTTACTGATAACGCGAGTAAGATATCCCTTAAGGTCACCTTGTCGATGAGAGGTAAGCAGCTGCAACATCATATCCGCCGCAGTTAGAAAACGGATGCTTAATCCATGCATCGCAGCCCTATAGCTTGTGGCAGTAGCCAGGTGCGTCTTCCCGACACCAGACGGACCTAGCAACACGATATTCTCCTGGCGCTCAATGAAAGCCAGTCCAGCCAGTTCCTGTATTTGGTTACGGGGAACACCGCTGGCATATTTGTAATCAAACTGCTCCAACGTCTTTATCACTGGCAGCCCAGATAAACGGAGTATCGTTTGACGCCGACGTTCAGTAAGTCCTTCATACTGAAGTCGTAAAATAGACTCTAGAAAGTCAGCGTGTGTACCGTTCTTGTCGATAGTTGCCTGCGCTACAGCTGGCCACTCTGTGCTTAGTCTGTCCAGTTTAAATGTATAAGAAATTAATACCCAAAATGGTTAAACATTAATCAATTTGGGTGTTTTTAAGATTGAAATGGAAATATGCATTCAACCAATCGTCATAAATCGATTTTAAGCTACCTGTAACGCTATCTAAGGCGTTTTCTTTACAATAGGTAACCCAATGGGGTAGCGCTTTTTGATTTGATATCCTTAGAATGCGATATAGGGAGTTTTGGTGTTGAGAAATTTCTTAGAACTGGAAGACGGTGACAAGTCGTCGCCGGAGGCGACCATCTTGATACTGAAGACTCATATAGGCATCTCCAGAATCGATTGATAGACGGACAAAGGATGTTGTAGGCTCTCCATAGGAATCGGGCGAGTCTGATGTATCGGTAAAGGAAATGCTTGCATGACTTTCGGCAGCGGCAACAGTGCTAAGCGTTCTTGCTTGTAGCATGCGCTCCTCCGGCGATACACCCGTAGTGCCGTGTTTACGTACATTAGCTATTGAACTCAGCCAGTCTCCAATACGTGAGTTGGCGGCGGCAGCATCCAAAATAAGCCCTGCCTGACGAAATGACGCGGTTAGTGGAACAATGAAACTGTTCTTAAGATAGTGATTAAAACGTTCAACCTTACCTTTAGTCTTCGCCCTGTATGGACGGCAGACTTTCGGACTGAAAGCATATTTCTCGGCAAGCTGGATAAGCTGTGGGTTCCAGCGGTGTTTACCAGGACCATAAACATCACGCTCAATGATAATGGTCTTCGCATTATCAAATAGCAGCTGACGAGGCGTACCGCCAAAATACTGTAGGGCTGACTCAATCCCGTCGCACCAGGCTGCTGAATTTTGACAGGTGTAAAACTTAACAAAAGTGGAACGACTCCAACCTAACGTGGCAACGAATGCCAGCAAAGGGTTCTTCCCCTGTCTGATAATCGTGAAGTCAACCTGCATCTGTTCACCGGGTTCAGTCTCAAAGCGAACAACGTCTTCAATAACCGGTTTTTTCATAGGATGAAGAAAAGCGGTCAGCAAGCTATAGCTGCCTGTGTACCCTTGTTCACGGATCTCCCGTAGCAATACGCAGGCCGGTATCCAATCAGGTCTAGCCGCCTCTACGCGTTCGAGAATATATACCTTGAAGGGCTCCAACTTACCGGGTCTAGGCGCTCTCGATTTATAACGCATATTCGCCGCCGCTTCAGTGCTACGAAGATATCGCCTCACGGTTACTCTTGAACATGAAAGGCGTCGCGCAATCGCACGTATAGACATACCCTGGCGATGTAAAACAGAAATTTCCACTCTGATCTCCAATGTTATCATCGGCAGTACCTTAAAACTGCCATTTTTACTCTTGGTGGATCAGTTTTACACTAGCAAGTGGATCATTTTTACATTGGTAGCGACAGCAGTGTCGAAATGATGACTCCGCAATATAACCAGCATATTCAGACCTAACTGAATACCGACGGATTTTATCGACGTCAGCAAGTCAAAATCCTTTTTTAATTCAGGATGCTGGTCAAGGTGAGCCAGGATAAGAGCATCCAGATGCTCAATCTCCGTGCTTAAGTTACGAAGTGCATTTTCGATGGATTCAGTCACAGCAGGAGGGGTGTCCGTTGCCCGACATTTTTCCAACCTGTTTTTTTCACGGGTTCTGTCGGTGATAATCGCATCTCGTCGGCGAAGAAGTGCACTGAGATAACGGACATTTTCAGGCGGAGGAACCCATCGTTCAGGCACTTTAAGTGCACCGTAACAGGCGAGCATATAAGCATCAACACTGTCATTTTTTGACAAAATGTCCATGCCTCGTGCGAACTCTCTTGCTCGATGGGGATTGGCAAGCGATATCCTTACTCCGGACTTGTGAAGGCCATAAGCCAGTAATTCGTGATAAACCCCGGTGGCCTCCATGATGATATGGATATCAGTCGGTTCAACGTGTTGCTTGCGAAGCCAGGTTATTACAGCGCTGGCGGCGTTGAAATCGTTTTTAAGCTTACGTGTTTTTACTCTGCCTTTTACACCTTCTCGCAATAGGCACAGATCAAGAGTTTTCTTACTGACATCAATACCTAACTGAAACATAAATGTTTTCTCCTTTCACTGAACCATCACGCCTATTAGCCTTGTACATGCAGAGTCATTGCTCTTGGCAACCGTTCAATGTTAATGCTGGCGTGAAAGGTGAAGTGGAGGGCTATAGCTTCCATAGAAGGTCATAACCTTAAGGCGCGAATCTGGCTCACTCCACTTCATGTGATAGTAGCTAACCACCACATGGTTATTACATACAAGGCGCGAGAAGGACTTACAGATGCGTACATGAGCTATTACGCGCCGATACGCGAGCTGTGCGAGCCTCAGTACTAGCATATTTCTGTGACCCGCGCAGCGCCCTGCTTGACCTTTTTGTACGCAGAAGAATACGTCATGCTGTTGAGATTAAATTGCCTAGTGATATCCCGAAAAAAAGCCAGATGGGTGATCGGATTAAACTGGAATCGATGATCGGGTGAAATCGGAATCAGTGATCGGATGTGACCGGAACCAGCAACAGCCGCTCTTTCTGCATCAAAAGGCTTTAAAAATTAAAAAAAAGGAGGAATTAATTGTTAGATTTGAAAATAAGGGTATTCACGCCGACAGAGCCGTTATCTGCTTTACATTGTGATCCGGCTTTTTCCGCGGTTACCGCACCCACGTTATGACTGCCGGATATTGAGACCTCGTGGATCATGGCGCTGCCACTGAGTTTTGTTGCCATTGTGCTACAGGCTTCCTGTGGCACATTTTTATAGGTGACTGAAAACCCCTTATTATTGGTTGAACCTTGCACTTTTTCCGGTGCAATGATGACATCACCGCCCCAGCCGTTAGCTATTTTTGCATCGCCTTTTGATTTTTCCCCGTTAATGGTCATATTGCCGGGTACACCGCCAAACTGTACCAGTGTTCCGGTCATTTTTTCACCATTGGTAAACGGATATTCTCCCTGTGTCTTTAGCATGCCGCGGGATTGTGTCACTAAAGCCTGTACGTTAGCAATTTCATCATTAATGGTGCTTTTGTTAAACATGCCGGACACTGCGCCAACCGCAAGTACAATAGCGACGGCAATAATGGCTAGTACCCCCATCATTTCCAGACTTAAAAAACCACGGTGAAGCGTTGACGTTTTTTTCATACTTTCCTCTTTGGTGTGTTGATTAAATGCCATTGAATTGTTCTTCATTGCTTACCCCATTTGATTGACCATGGTATTTAAATCGCGGCTGGCTAATAACAGCAGCAACATATAAGCGAATACCAATAAGAAGCAGAGTGCGGTTAAATAAAGCGCTTTTTTCTTGACCTGTTTAATGGTGATAGCCAACCAACGGTCAGCATAACGCTCAAGGCTGTGTTCTGCCCCTGCACCTTCGGTTAACAGCATCATTTGATTGACACAATCCCGTGAGGGAAAGTGGTAGCCGGTACTTTTTAACGCCAGTCCCAGATGTTCGCCTTGCCGCATATAATGGAGCGTTTCATTAATGCGCCTTTCCAGCCATGGACTCGCGGTTTCACCAAGCACATTCACCGCTTGCATCACCGGGATATTGACGCGCAGTAAGGCGGCGATATTGAGCAAAAAGTAAACGCCCTGCACGGCGCGATACACTGACCATGGCGGCAGATTGTCGGCAATTTTTCGATTGACCCAATGGCCCATAGACCATGTTATCAATCCAAAGAGGGCCAGCAGGCCAAACAGCAGTAACCACTCAAAGTTAACAATAAATTCAGAAAGACCGGTTAACAGGTTGAGTGGCCCCTCCCATTTTTCACGCGGCACCAGTCTTGCCAGCTTGGGGATAAACTTCTCACACACCATATGCATCATCAGCACCACGATGCCAAGCAGAAAACAGGGGTATCCCAATGCGCCGAACAGGGCGGATACCATCGTTTTCTTGCCTTCCACAATCTGGCTGGCACGCCGCAAGGCGTCGGAGAGTTTGCCGGAGAGGATGCCTGAGCCAATCAGGGTGGCTTCCTGAACCGGCACCCATTCGAGCAGTACCTTTTCAAACGCCCCTTGCCCCTCATCCAGCGCCGACAGGCAATCGGTCAACAGCACGGCGTAGGGATGATGCTTGCGGCCAAAATCAGTGACAACGTTACGCATATCGATAAAGGCCTGCTGCAACGATTTGTTGTTATCCAGCAAAAAGGCCAGCATGTCGTAGAAGGCGATGCGGTCTTTGGCGGAAAAGGTTTTCTGGTAAATCCATCTCAGTGTTGCGTCAATACGAGGTTTGACGGCAACAACGGTTGACGTTAATGAGGGCAACATTGTTTTTTTCTCATGTTGAGGGGAGCACTTGAAAACGTCTCAAGTGTCCCTATATGAAGAATGTGAAGGTAAGATTTCACCACGAGTTTCGCAATCTCCAAAAAAAGAAGTATAAATTTAAAACCAAGAAAAAATCAGGGTGTTCATATTTTGTCCGGTTATCCATGTATTAAAGATATCTATAAAACATTCTTACAAGTAAGCAGTTTAAGATACTCTGGTTTGGCGTTATCAGAAGTAAGCCCATCGCCTTTATCTCATGACACTGTTAGCCGATGGCTAAAAAGTAGATGTTTTCGACCTAAAGACCTATGGCGATTAGTTGAACCTTCTTATAGACAAAAAAAGCCCTTGCGTACTAGGGGCTGTCGTCACGAGTTAAAGACAGGTATAGATTGTTCATTTTTTAGTTAAAAATAAATAGAAAAAGGTAGCTTTACACCTCAAGTTTGATTAAATTACTCATCATACCAGTATGATCCCGAGTGAATTTTGACCATAATATGGGTATTAAATATACTATCCTCGGTATTTTTACCTTGTGACGACAGCCCCTAATTGCCGATGATACATTGATTGCCAAAACACGTAGTAAAAAAATAGAGATGGTCCATTATCAATATTCAGGTAATGAACATGATGTTATTGCTGGCATAGGTTTAGTTAATTTGCTTTGGCATGATCTGACGAAGGTTGAATCAATTCCTATTGATTATCGTATTTATGATAAAGATTCTGATGGAAAAACAAAAAACACGCACTTTTCCGAAATGCTCGCTCTTGCTAAAAAAAGAGGGATCATACCAGAAGCGGTAGTGATGGATGCTTGGTATTCTAGCCTGGATAACCTGAAATCAATTCGCTCTCATGGTTGGATCTGGGTAACCACGCTGAGGAAAAATAGGATTGTTAACCATAACAAACAACTGAACAAGTTAGACATCTCAGAAGAAGGAACGTCAATACACTTGCGAGGATATGGTTGGGTGACCGTTTTCAAATTTACAGCCAAAAACGGCCGTATTGATTACATAGTAACAAACAAAGAGAATCCCACCCGTCAATACGTCACATCTATCATGGATGCCCGTTGGTCTGTTGAAGTTTATCATCGAGAAGTTAAACAAAACTGTGGTATTGAACGCTGTCAGGCTCGCACGAGCCGAGCGCAAAGAAATCATATTTTTCTCGCTATTTCTGCGTGGTTTGAACAACATAAACGTCGTATATCTGAAAAAATAACCCTTTATCAACAAAATTGGGACGTAATCAAAAATGCTATTGCTGAGCACATCCGTGTTTTATTGGCGTACCCAAATTAGTTTTGTGCGAAACTCGTGTTCACTAAATAATTGTTAAAGGAGGATATTATGGCCTATCGTTCTTTCTCTCTCATTCCCGCACTCAGCAATCATCTGCTGTCTGACCGTTTTAACCAGATAGATAATCTGTTTAGCCGTTTAACCGGTGAAAGTCCTGTGGCGGATACGCCCGCCTATAATCTGTTGCAAAAAGATAAAGAGCATTATGAAATGACGGTGAGCGTACCCGGCTATACGCAGGATGAACTCGATATTTCGGTGCTGAATAACCAGTTAACCATCAGCGGTAAACCGAAGGTTGAGGAAACCGAGGTTAACGAAGAAAAAGAGGGTATCAAATGGCTGCATCAGGGGATTAGAAAAAGTGCGTTTTCCTTAAGTTTCAGCCTTGAGCATCGGATAACCATCCAGCAGGCGAATCTGGATAAAGGATTATTAACCATGCAATTTACCTACGATATTCCTGAACAGGAAAAACCGCAGAAGATTGCCATTGGTGTTCAAAATCAATCAGGCCATGTGCTTGAACACCACGCCGCTTAAATTAAACGCCCCTGTTTGGGGCGTTTTAACTTTCTAATGGCAATAACGTATAACTGTCCTCATCAATCGGGCAAATGAAATGCGCCGCCAGAGGGTCAACTTCTCCGGCATGGATGTAGTGCAGCACGTGCTGATTACGCGTAATGCCGCCAAGCGTCCGATGCCAGTAGGTTTTCGCTGCCGCTTTACTTTTTGTCCGGTACAGTTCAACAAATTATGCATCCGGTGCGATCACTTCCGCCACCACAATCCGCCCGACAATCCCGTGATAACAGTGTTCGCAGCCTGCAATATGGCGCATAAACACCTTTTCAGGCTGGCAATGGTGTTCAAGCAGATCGCGATCATCCTCTTCAAGCTGCCCGGCAACCCGCTGATAAGGCACTTTGCAGTGCGGGCATAAGCGCTGTACCAGACGTTGGCTTATCAGCCCAATCAACAATTGCGGATCGGCCAGTAGCCGTGCGGATACGCCTTCTATTTCCAGTCGCTCAAGGATATTCAGGCCATCATTGGCGTGTAGTGTCGTCATTATCAGATGCCCGGTCATGGCCGCTTTTAGCGCGGTGATGGCGGATTCCACCGTTTAAAATCGCATCCGGATCACATCGAAGCGCATAGGCCATCGATAGTAGCCATGCGCGTTTGATTTCTTCGGTGTTTTTCTTATCAGCAATGATCGGCGTCTGGATTGCGCCATAAATTCGGCCTTCGGGTGGGTCTTCAATGGTTAACAGTCGCCGTATCGGTAATTTGTTGAGATAGCCCCATAGCGCAAGATAGGCGGCGGAGGCGGTGCGCAGTGTGGTGGATTTCCCGGATCCGGTTGGCCCGGATAAAATCAGCATCCCTTCGGGACGGCGCAACAGGCGTTTCAGTACCCGGACTTGATCGGGTAGAAAGCCCAAGGATTCAAAATCCGCTACGGCATCGCCATCATCCTTAATCAGGCGCATCACCACATACAGCCCGCCGACAGCAGGCATATGCGCATAGCGGGCACCAAATATTCCTAGCGGCTTTAAAAAGCGTTCAGCAATGCGGCCATCCTGATGAAGATTGGGGTAAAACTGTTTCTCGGTGACGTCACACATCGACAGAATAATGGTGGACGCCAGCGCCATCTGTCGCTACCAATGTAAAAATGATCCACTTGCTAGTGTAAAACTGATCTACCAAGAGTAAAAATGGCAGTTTTAAGGTACTGCCGATGATAAGATTGGAGATCAGAGTGGAAATTTCTGTTTTACATCGCCAGGGTATGTCTATACGTGCGATTGCGCGACGCCTTTCATGTTCAAGAGTAACCGTGAGGCGATATCTTCGTAGCACTGAAGCGGCGGCGAATATGCGTTATAAATCGAGAGCGCCTAGACCCGGTAAGTTGGAGCCCTTCAAGGTATATATTCTCGAACGCGTAGAGGCGGCTAGACCTGATTGGATACCGGCCTGCGTATTGCTACGGGAGATCCGTGAACAAGGGTACAAAGGGAGCTATAGCTTGCTGACCGCTTTTCTTCATCCTATGAAAAAACCGGTTATTGAAGACGTTGTTCGCTTTGAGACTGAACCCGGTGAACAGATGCAGGTTGACTTCACGATTATCAGACAGGGGAAGAACCCTTTGCTGGCATTCGTTGCCACGTTAGGTTGGAGTCGTTCCACTTTTGTTAAGTTTTACACCTGTCAAAATTCAGCAGCCTGGTGCGACGGGATTGAGTCAGCCCTACAGTATTTTGGCGGTACGCCTCGTCAGCTGCTATTTGATAATGCGAAGACCATTATCATTGAGCGTGATGTTTATGGTCCTGGTAAACACCGCTGGAACCCACAGCTTATCCAGCTTGCCGAGAAATATGCTTTCAGTCCGAAAGTCTGCCGTCCATACAGGGCGAAGAGTAAAGGTAAGGTTGAACGTTTTAATCACTATCTTAAGAACAGTTTCATTGTTCCACTAACCGCGTCATTTCGTCAGGCAGGGCTTATTTTGGATGCTGCCGCCGCCAACTCACGTATTGGAGACTGCCTGAGTTCAATAGCTAATGTACGTAAACACGGCACTACGGGTGTATCGCCGGAGGAGCGCATGCTACAAGAACGCTTAGCACTGTTGCCGCTGCCGAAAGTCATGCAAGCATTTCCTTTACCGATACATCAGACTCGCCCGATTCCTATGGAGAGCCTACAACATCCTTTGTCCGTCTATCAATCGATTCTGGAGATGCCTATATGAGTCTTCAGTATGAACGCATCGAAAAATTCTGCCAGCAGCTTAAACTGGACAGACTAAGCACAGAGTGGCCAGCTGTAGCGCAGGCAACTATCGACAAGAACGGTACACACGCTGACTTTCTAGAGTCTATTTTACGACTTCAGTATGAAGGACTTACTGAACGTCGGCGTCAAACGATACTCCGTTTATCTGGGCTGCCAGTGATAAAGACGTTGGAGCAGTTTGATTACAAATATGCCAGCGGTGTTCCCCGTAACCAAATACAGGAACTGGCTGGACAGGCTTTCATTGAGCGCCAGGAGAATATCGTGTTGCTAGGTCCGTCTGGTGTCGGGAAGACGCACCTGGCTACTGCCATAAGCTATAGGGCTGCGATGCATGGATTAAGCATCCGTTTTCTAACTGCGGCGGATATGATGTTGCCGCTGCTTACCTCTCATCGACAAGGTGACCTTAAGGGATATCTTACTCGCGTTATCAGTAAACCTAGACTATTGATTATCGATGAAGTTGGCTATTTACCTTTTGGCAAAGAAGAAGCAAATCTGTTCTTCCAGGTGGTGGCAAAGCGATATGAAGCGGGTAGTGTGCTCTTAACCAGTAATCTGTCTTTTGCTCAGTGGTCAAGTACATTTGGTGATGATGAGACGCTAACAGCCGCTATGCTGGATCGATTGCTGCACCATGCACATATCGTACAGATTAGTGGACAAAGTTATCGGTTAAAAGACAAGCTAAAAAGCGGTCAGCTACATAAAAAATTGAAAGCGGAACTGAGCGAGTAAATTAAAGGGAGTGGATCAGTTTTACTTTAGCAAAGTGGATCAGAATTCAATTGGCATTGACACTTAAGTATAACTCGTTTTTATTGTTCAATTTTTTGCAGCATTGCTTTAGCTATTGGTTCTGGTATAAAAGATGAAATATCACCGCCATGGCGGGCAACATCTTTAATCAAAGAAGAAGAAACAAACGACAACTTCGGAGAAGGTAATAAAAAGATGGTTTCTAGATCATCCATTAAATGACTATTCATATTAACCAGCTGACATTCATATTCAAAATCTGACACGGTTCGCACACCTCTAATCAAAACATTAGCCTGGTGTTTTTGCGCAAAATTTACCGTGAGCTCACAAAATCCGATTACTTCAACGTTACTTAAATGTTTTGTCTGTTCTTTAGCAAACAAAATACGTTCATCGAGGGTAAACATCGGATTTTTACGCGAACTATCAGCAATAGCCAATATTAGCTGTTCAAATATTAAAGCAGCGCGCTCTATAATATCCAAGTGACCGTAAGTTATAGGATCAAAAGTACCAGGGTAAATTGCTTTTTTTTTCATACAGTTATTTTCACTAATAATGAACAACTGAACACATATTATCGTATTGTTTAAGCATATTGAACAATTATGTTGACAAAATAAATCCCTATCATTGATAAGAATAGCTACAATTTATTATCTTTTGAAAATAAATGATAATTACTATCATATTTTTAGTTAATCACTAGGGGCTGTCGTCACAAGATGTAAGGCTATGATATTATTTTAAAATGAAAAAATTAGCTTTATTAGCACATCGTCGACACGACATTTCTGATCGCTCCTGGGAAAGAATCGAGTCCTTACTTCCTGGTAGAAAAGGCAAATGGGGCGGCGTCGCAAAGGATAACCGATTGTTTATTAATGCAGTATTCTGGATCTTAAGAACAGGCTCTCCATGGAGAGATCTGCCTCCTGATTACGGTTGTTGGAAAAATACCCACCGTCGCTTTTGCCGTTGGAAAAATAAAGGTGTATGGGCATCGATTCTTGAAAATCTTACCTGCGAAGCAGATATGGAATGGTTGATGATTGATGCAACTCATATAAAAGTCCACCTTCATGGCACTGGAGCTGTAGGTGGGAATGATGAAATGGGCCTTACAAAAGGGGGCTCAACAACAAGCTACACCTGGCCGTAGACGCACACGGTATGCCACTCAGAGCAACTTTAACGTCTGGCACTGTTGCTGACTGTACAGTCGCTCCAGACTTGCTCAAGGAGTTAACCGCAGATTATTTACTGGCCGACCGGGGCTATGATAGCGATTCAATCATTAAACAAGCCGAAGAACAGGGGATGCAGCCTGTCATTCCACCACGAAAACATAAAAAGCATTATCGAAAGTTTGATAGTGCTTTCTATAAAAATCGCCATGTTGTTGAGAATGTCTTTGCGAAAATTAAGCAGTGGAGAGGGATTGCGACTCGATTTGCCAAAAGAGCGTCCTCCTTTCCGGCAAGCATCCAGATTCGATTTATTGCTATCTGGGCTGAAATCTTGTGACGACAGCCCCTAGGGGCTGTCGTCACAAGATGTAAGGCTATGATATTATTTTAAAATGAAAAAATTAGCTTTATTAGCACATCGTCGACACGACATTTCTGATCGCTCCTGGGAAAGAATCGAGTCCTTACTTCCTGGTAGAAAAGGCAAATGGGGCGGCGTCGCAAAGGATAACCGATTGTTTATTAATGCAGTATTCTGGATCTTAAGAACAGGCTCTCCATGGAGAGATCTGCCTCCTGATTACGGTTGTTGGAAAAATACCCATCGTCGCTTTTGCCGTTGGAAAAATAAAGGTGTATGGGCATCGATTCTTGAAAATCTTACCTGCGAAGCAGATATGGAATGGTTGATGATTGATGCAACTCATATAAAAGTCCACCTTCATGGCACTGGAGCTGTAGGTGGGAATGATGAAATGGGCCTTACAAAAGGGGGCTCAACAGCAAGCTACACCTGGCCGTAGACGCACACGGTATGCCACTCAGAGCAACTTTAACGTCTGGCACTCTTGCTGACTGTACAGTCGCTCCAGACTTGCTCAACGAGTTAACCGCAGATTATTTACTGGCCGACCGGGGCTATGATAGCGATTCAATCATTAAACAAGCCGAAGAACAAGGGATGCAGCCTGTCATTCCACCACGAAAACATAGAAAGCATTATCGAAAGTTTGATAGTGCTCTCTATAAAAACCGCCATGTTGTTGAGAATGTCTTTGCGAAAATTAAGCAGTGGAGAGGGATTGCGACTCGATTTGCCAAAAGAGCGTCCTCCTTTCTGGCAAGCATCCAGATTCGATTTATTGCTATCTGGGCTGAAATCTTGTGACGACAGCCCCTAGAAAAAATAAAAATGGGTTCATCATGGAATAGGTTAATTAGTAACCTTTTCGGATATTAATTTCTTATACATCAAGGTTTGATGGCGGTTTTTTTATTTTTTGCTCGTTGATAAAGATAATTGGCGTTAAAATCGATAGAAAGCGGTTCCGGCCCTAGATGGGAAAGTACAGAGCAATTAGCCTGGTCATTAGTCCATAACCAGGCACCAAAACGTCTGGGATCGGTATAACGCAATATTTTGCCATCGGCTAGAATCAAGTCGATATGATCGTGTTTTTCGGCTAATTGTTGCTTGGTTAAGATGCGTATATTACCTGACATACCCAAGTGAATGATTATCCAACCATGCTGGAGCTGAATGAGTAAATATTTAGCGCGCCGTTTAACACTGATCACTGATTCATTGGCGATATGTACAATTTCTGTCGCTACCGGCCAGCGTAATTTACTATTGCGTACTATGCTATATTGTATTTTATTACCAACCAAGTAGGGTTCAATTCCACGTCGGCTGGTTTCAACTTCAGGTAGTTCTGGCATAGATCCCTTAATTATGTAACTAGTCGTTAATGTTAATATATACTACTGTATCTTGTGTTGGTTAGTCGATAGAATAGAATGCGTTAATATGTTATCTGGAGTGCAAATGAAGAAGCTTATCTCTATAATTAATAAACGATTTAATTACTAATCTTATTGGAATTTAGGGATAGTCTTTTTTTTATTGCTATTTATTTTCTTGATGGTGTTACACGTTATAAACATGCCTTAGCTGGATTAATTTATCTTACTGTGATTGTCTATTTAATTAAAGATAGAAGACGTGTTTTCAGTATATTTAAGAATAACTTATTTTTATCTCTAGTATTTTTTGTTTTGGCAATGCTTTATTCATTAATTATTTCTAAAGATGTTAACATTTCATTTAAAGCTATTAATAAAGGTGTTGTTGAAAAATTATTTATTACTGCAATAGCTATTGCGATAGTACTCTATCGAGAAAAGAAAGAGCACATAACTAAGCTATTAATTTTCTCTTTAATTTTTTCTATTTTACCGTTAGCCATTAAGGAAATTTTGCAATATATCGATGAATATCATCAAGGTATCATGCCGTTATCAGCATTTGAACATCGATATATTTCTGATTGGTTAATATTTATTGCACCCGCTTTGTTTGCTTTGTGGTTATGTAAAGGTGTAAAAAATAAGATCTTATTTTTCTCGCTTTCGGTTATTTTTGTCGCAATAACAATCGGCACATTACAGCGAGGTACATGGTTATCTATTGCAGTAATATTTATTATTTGGTGTGTAGTAAAAAAAGAAATTAAATTGCCGGTTATTGCTGTTATTGCTGTTATTGCTTGCAGTATCTTATTGTCTGGTTTAGCAGCAGTTAATCAAGGGCAGTTTGATAACTTATTTTACAAATTAGAGCAGACCAGTAGTACTCATCGATATGATAATGGTACTCAGGATTCAGCATTAGGGGCTGTCGTCACAAGATTTCAGCCCAGATAGCAATAAATCGAATCTGGATGCTTGCCAGAAAGGAGGACGCTCTTTTGGCAAATCGAGTCGCAATCCCTCTCCACTGCTTAATTTTCGCAAAGACATTCTCAACAACATGGCGGTTTTTATAGAGAGCACTATCAAACTTTCGATAATGCTTTCTATGTTTTCGTGGTGGAATGACAGGCTGCATCCCTTGTTCTTCGGCTTGTTTAATGATTGAATCGCTATCATAGCCCCGGTCGGCCAGTAAATAATCTGCGGTTAACTCCTTGAGCAAGTCTGGAGCGACTGTACAGTCAGCAACAGTGCCAGACGTTAAAGTTGCTCTGAGTGGCATACCGTGTGCGTCTACGGCCAGGTGTAGCTTGCTGTTGAGCCCCCTTTTGTAAGGCCCATTTCATCATTCCCACCTACAGCTCCAGTGCCATGAAGGTGGACTTTTATATGAGTTGCATCAATCATCAACCATTCCATATCTGCTTCGCAGGTAAGATTTTCAAGAATCGATGCCCATACACCTTTATTTTTCCAACGGCAAAAGCGACGATGGGTATTTTTCCAACAACCGTAATCAGGAGGCAGATCTCTCCATGGAGAGCCTGTTCTTAAGATCCAGAATACTGCATTAATAAACAATCGGTTATCCTTTGCGACGCCGCCCCATTTGCCTTTTCTACCAGGAAGTAAGGACTCGATTCTTTCCCAGGAGCGATCAGAAATGTCGTGTCGACGATGTGCTAATAAAGCTAATTTTTTCATTTTAAAATAATATCATGGCCTTACATCTTGTGACGACAGCCCCTAGTCATGTTTTACAATTTGGTCAACGCTGGCTCAATTGGCGTAACCGTCAACCCTCTGACAGTATTCGCCCTGTTGTGATCGAAACCATGGTAAAGATTATGGCTTGTGGCACTTCACTTATGGGCTGGTCAATTTGGCGATGCCCTGACCCTGAATCTAATCATGAGAAGCGGGTTAAATTTACCTGCAAAAGCCGAAGCTGCCCTCATTGTGGCGTAAAAGCTTGCCTGCAATGGATTAACAATACGCTGGCCTGGTTACCCGAAGTCCCTTGGCAACACATCACTTTTACCATCCCTTGTGAATATTGGCCTGTTATTCGCGCCAACCGTTGGCTTCTCTGTGAAATGAATCGATTAGCTGCTGATGTAATATTAACAATCTGCCGCGATATCAAGATTACCCCCGGCATTTTCACTGCCATACACACCTGGGGACGTGACCAAAAATGGCATCCGCATATTCATCTTTCAACCACCGCCGGCGGGGTGACTAAAAACAATACATGACGCGATATCAGCTTTTATCGCGAAAACATCATGACCATGTGGCGATACCGGATAACGGAATTGCTGAGAAAACATTATTACACGCTCACCATTCCCGACGAGCTTAAATGTGAAGGAAGAAGTAAATCATCATGGAATCAACTGCTTAACACTCACTTCAAACGCGGTTGGAATATCAATCTTTCTGATATCCTTTCCAATATCACCCATGTCACCCTTTATCTCGGATTTTATCTAAAGAAACCCCCTGTGTCGCTTAGTCGTTTAAAACATTATGCGGGCGAAGATAACATCACGTTACGCTATAAGAGCCACCGCACGAAAAAACAGGAAGAAGAGGTCATGACATCCGACGAATTTATTACCCGGTTTGAGTCTCATAAAATGGTTTCACATGATCCGCTATTACGGTTTTTTAAGTCCATCAGCGCCCATGCGAAAAATGTTAACAAAGGTTGTTTATCCTCTAACCCGGCAGGATAAAAAATCTGCTAAAAAAGTGACCTTCCGAAACATGTATCGACATGTCTTTAAAGTCGATCCACTGGCTTGTCTCATATGCGGGAAAACATTACTTTTCGCAGGAATGAATTTTGTATTAAAGCTTAAAGCTTAAAGAGCTTATGGCTCGTCACGACGACCTGGCACGTTTGCGGTGGCAATAAAAACTTACTACAGGGTAGATCTACCTTTTGTTCAAAACTGATTAATAATTAATCGTTTTTTAACCATCTATTCCGTTCTTTATCTCAACCTTCAACCTTCAAAAATAATTCTGGCAAAACTTAGAAAAAATAAACATGGGTTCATCATGGAATAGGTTAATTAATAACCTTTTCGGGTATTAATTTCTTATACATCAAGATGGTCGCCTCCGGCGACGACTTGTCACCGTCTTCCAGTTTCAATAAATCCATAAACACCAAAACCGCCTGTATCGCATTCTAAGGCCATCAAATCAAAAAGCGCTACCATTTGGGTTACTTATATCAAGAAAACGCCTTATAGAGCGTTATGGTGTACCTCAAAATCGATTTATGACGATTGGTTGAGTACACATTTCCATTTCAATCTTAAAAACACCAGATTGATTAATCTTTAACCGTTTTGGGTGTTAATTTCTTATACATGTACAAACTTCACTCATATTTATCATAAAAACATCATAACAGTCTATTCGCAAACCTAATTCACACCTCAAAAAAGAAAAAATTACGTTTTATCCCCGTTATTTTGCTTAATAACATACATTAACTTTATGTTAAATTATTTTTGAAATTCTTAGACGTTAAAACCTAACACTCACTCGACGGTCACAGATTTAGCTAAATTTCTTGGTTGATCAACATCCGTGCCTTTAATTAGCGCCACATAATAAGATAATAATTGTAGTGGAACGGTATAAAAAATCGGGGCAATTAGCTCTTCAACATGTGGTAATGGAATAATTTTCATATTTTCACTGTCAATAAAACCCGCGTCTTTATCAGCAAAAACATAAAGTAAGCCGCCACGAGCACGGACTTCTTCAATATTGGATTTTAGCTTTTCGAGTAATTCATTATTTGGCGCAATAATAATTACTGGCATATCGGCATCAATCAGTGCTAAGGGACCATGCTTCAATTCACCCACTGCATAAGCTTCGGCATGAATATAAGAAATCTCTTTTAGCTTTAACGCACCTTCAACCGCTATCGGAAATTGATCACCTCGGCCAAGAAAAAGAGCATGATTTTTATCAGAAAAATCCTCTGCTAAATCTTCAATCATTTTTTCTTGCGATAACATGCTGTCAATACGAGCAGGTAAGGCATGTAATGCCTGAACAATATCTTTCTCAAGAGTAATGTTTTTATCCTGCAAGCGAATCAGATAAGCAACTAATAATAATAAAACCGTCAATTGGGTAGTAAACGCTTTGGTGGATGCTACGCCAATTTCTGCACCAGCTTTTGTCATTAATGCAAAATCTGATTCACGGACTAAAGATGAGCCTAAAACATTACATATTGCCAACGATGCCAGATAACCAAGCTGTTTCGATAATCTTAATGCTGCTAAGGTATCCGCTGTTTCACCCGATTGAGAAAGGGTGATCAATAAGCTATTTTTACGCCTTGCTGGTTTGCGATAACGGAATTCAGAAGCAATTTCTACATCACAGGGTATACCTGCTAAAGATTCAAGCCAGTAACGGGCAACCATTCCAGCATTATATGAAGTCCCACAAGCAACAATTTGAATATGTTCAACCTGAGATAATAGATTTTGGGCTTTTTTATCTAATTCACTAAAAATAACACTATCATCCTGATCAAAGCGCCCTTCGAGGGTATTTTTTATTGCTAAAGGCTGCTCATAGATCTCCTTTTGCATATGGTGGCGATAAATTCCTTTTTCACCAGCATCATACTGAATATTGGATTCTATTTGTTCTCGTTCAACTTCTGAGCCTTGTTGATCAAAAATACGCACTGTCCGACGAGTCATTTCAGCAATATCACCTTCCTCTAAATAGATAAAGCGACGTGTAACCGGCAAAAGCGCTAATTGATCGGATGCTAGAAAATTTTCACCAACACCTAAACCTATAATTAATGGGCTACCCGAACGCGCAGCCACTAGCAATCCAGGAGTACGGCTATCCATAATAACGGTACCGTAAGCGCCTTTTAATTGGGGGATAACACGCTGTACCACTTCTAGGGGCTGTCGTCACAAGATTTCAGCCCAGATAGCAATAAATCGAATCTGGATCCTTGCCAGAAAGGAGGACGCTCTTTTGGCAAATCGAGTCGCAATCCCTCTCGACTGCTTAATTTTCGCAAAGACATTCTCAACAACATGGCGGTTTTTATAGAGAGCACTATCAAACTTTCGATAATGCTTTCTATGTTTTCGTGGTGGAATGACAGGCTGCATCCCCTGTTCTTCGGCTTGTTTAATGATTGAATCGCTATCATAGCCCCGGTCGGCCAGTAAATAATCTGCGGTTCACTCCTTGAGCAAGTCTGGAGCGACTGTACAGTCAGCAACAGTGCCAGACGTTAAAGTTGCTCTGAGTGGCATACCGTGTGCCTCTACGGCCAGGTGTAGCTTGCTGTTGAGCCCCCTTTTGTAAGGCCCATTTCATCATTCCCACCTACAGCTCCAGTGCCATGAAGGTGGACTTTTATATGAGTTGCATCAATCATCAACCATTCCATATCTGCTTCGCAGGTAAGATTTTCAAGAATCGATGCCCATACACCTTTATTTTTCCAACGGCAAAAGCGACGGTGGGTATTTTTCCAACAACCGTAATCAGGAGGCAGCTCTCTCCATGGAGAGCCTGTTCTTAAGATCCAGAATACTGCATTAATAAACAATCGGTTATCCTTTGCGACGCCGCCCCATTTGCCTTTTCTACCAGGAAGTAAGGACTCGATTCTTTCCCAGGAGCGATCAGAAATGTCGTGTCGACGATGTGCTAATAAAGCTAATTTTTTCATTTTAAAATAATATCATAGCCTTACATCTTGTGACGACAGCCCCTAAGAACAGTTTCATTGTTCCACTAACCGCGTCATTTCGTCAGGCAGGGCTTATTTTGGATGCTGCCGCCGCCAACTCACGTATTGGAGACTGGCTGAGTTCAATAGCTAATGTACGTAAACACGGCACTACGGGTGTATCGCCGGAGGAGCGCATGCTACAAGAACGCTTAGCACTGTTACCGCTGCCGAAAGTCATGCAAGCATTTCCTTTACCGATACATCAGACTCGCCCGATTCCTATGGAGAGCCTACAACATCCTTTGTCCGTCTATCAATCGATTCTGGAGATGCCTATATGAGTCTTCAGTATGAACGCATCGAAAAATTCTGCCAGCAGCTTAAACTGGACAGACTAAGCACAGAGTGGCCAGCTGTAGCGCAGGCAACTATCGACAAGAACGGTACACACGCTGACTTTCTAGAGTCTATTTTACGACTTCAGTATGAAGGACTTACTGAACGTCGGCGTCAAACGATACTCCGTTTATCTGGGCTGCCAGTGATAAAGACGTTGGAGCAGTTTGATTACAAATATGCCAGCGGTGTTCCCCGTAACCAAATACAGGAACTGGCTGGACTGGCTTTCATTGAGCGCCAGTAGAATATCGTGTTGCTAGGTCCGTCTGGTGTCGGGAAGACGCACCTGGCTACTGCCATAAGCTATAGGGCTGCGATGCATGGATTAAGCATCCGTTTTCTAACTGCGGCGGATATGATGTTGCAGCTGCTTACCTCTCATCGACAAGGTGACCTTAAGGGATATCTTACTCGCGTTATCAGTAAAC
Organism: Coronaproctus castanopsis; assembly: GCA_032883995.1. Taxonomy (NCBI): domain Eukaryota; kingdom Metazoa; phylum Arthropoda; class Insecta; order Hemiptera; family Monophlebidae; genus Coronaproctus; species Coronaproctus castanopsis. The sequence goes on along the minus strand of JAOQIE010000004.1, from coordinate 2,388,752 downwards.
CTAGACTATTGATTATCGATGAAGTTGGCTATTTACCTTTTGGCAAAGAAGAAGCAAATCTGTTCTTCCAGGTGGTGGCAAAGCGATATGAAGCGGGTAGTGTGCTCTTAACCAGTAATCTGTCTTTTGCTCAGTGGTCAAGTACATTTGGTGATGATGAGACGCTAAGAGCCGCTATGCTGGATCGATTGCTGCACCATGCACATATCGTACAGATTAGTGGACAAAGTTATCGGTTAAAAGACAAGCTAAAAAGCGGTCAGCTACATAAAAAATTGAAAGCGGAACTGAGCGAGTAAATTAAAGGGAGTGGATCAGTTTTACTTTAGGGGCTGTCGTCACAAGATTTCAGCCCAGATAGCAATAAATCGAATCTGGATGCTTGCCAGAAAGGAGGACGCTCTTTTGGCAAATCGAGTCGCAATCCCTCTCCACTGCTTAATTTTCGCAAAGACATTCTCAACAACATGGCGGTTTTTATAGAGAGCACTATCAAACTTTCGATAATGCTTTCTATGTTTTCGTGGTGGAATGACAGGCTGCATCCCTTGTTCTTCGGCTTGTTTAATGATTGAATCGCTATCATAGCCCCGGTCGGCCAGTAAATAATCTGCGGTTAACTCCTTGAGCAAGTCTGGAGCGACTGTACAGTCAGCAACAGTGCCAGACGTTAAAGTTGCTCTGAGTGGCATACCGTGTGCGTCTACGGCCAGGTGTAGCTTGCTGTTGAGCCCCCTTTTGTAAGGCCCATTTCATCATTCCCACCTACAGCTCCAGTGCCATGAAGGTGGACTTTTATATGAGTTGCATCAATCATCAACCATTCCATATCTGCTTCGCAGGTAAGATTTTCAAGAATCGATGCCCATACACCTTTATTTTTCCAACGGCAAAAGCGACGATGGGTATTTTTCCAACAACCGTAATCAGGAGGCAGATCTCTCCATGGAGAGCCTGTTCTTAAGATCCAGAATACTGCATTAATAAACAATCGGTTATCCTTTGCGACGCCGCCCCATTTGCCTTTTCTACCAGGAAGTAAGGACTCGATTCTTTCCCAGGAGCGATCAGAAATGTCGTGTCGACGATGTGCTAATAAAGCTAATTTTTTCATTTTAAAATAATATCATAGCCTTACATCTTGTGACGACAGCCCCTAGCAAGGTACCACCTTTTTGTAATTCCCAATGTGTTAAATGGGCTATAACTTCGGTGTCAGTTTCTGAAGTAAAAACATATTTTTGCTTTTTAAGTTGTTCAAGTAGTTGTTGATAATTTTCAATAATCCCATTATGAACGACCGCAATATATTCAGATGTATGCGGATGGGCATTTTTTTTGCTTGGCTGACCATGCGTCGCCCAACGAGTATGCGCAATGCCTGTGCCACCAATTACAGCATGTTTTTCCACTTCATCTGCCAGGATCTGAACTTTACCCGTTTCACGTAATCGTGTCAGATTGGTTTTATCATCAACCACGGCTAAACCGGCAGAGTCATAACCCCGGTACTCCAGTCGACGAAGCCCTTCAATAAGAATTTCAGCTATATCGCGTTGTGCTACTGCACCAACAATTCCACACATCGGTTTTCATTCCAAAATAGAAGAGCATACAGCTCTTATGCTGTCGTAACCTGATTAATATATTCGGTTTTACCGTTCCCAAAGCCTGTAGATATTGGGTTTATTATTTATAAAATAGATGATTAATCATCACTATTTATTTTGCGACTATTTTTTCTTTATTGGACGCTGCCAATTGACAATATGCCGCTGTTTAACACGGCTAATAACAAGTTCATTTTCCTTAACATCATTAGTAAGCGTCGTTCCAGCACCAATAGTTGCCCCGTTAGCAATGGTAACCGGTGCAATTATTTGCGTATCTGAGCCAACAAAAACATTATCACCAATGATTGTTTTAAATTTATTAGCCCCATCATAATTACAAGTTATTGTTCCTGCGCCAATATTAACATCTCCACCAATTTCGGCGTCACCTAGATAACTTAAATGCCCTGCTTTAGAACCCGCACCTAAAGCGGTGTTTTTAACCTCAACAAAATTACCAATATGCACTTTATCTGCCAGTCTAGTTCCTGGACGTAAACGAGCAAAAGGGCCAATTGTACAGGCGGTAGATAATTCTGAATCTTCTATAACTGAATAAGCACTAATAATTGAATTATCATCTATCGTACAATTTTTTAATATACATCCGGCATGAATATGCACATTATTACCCAGTACAACATCCCCTTCAATAATAACATTAGTATCAATAATTACATTACGCCCGTGCTTTAATGTACCACGCAAATCAAAACGAGCAGGGTCAATAATCATAACACCTGCCAATAATAATTTTTCTGCCTGTTCTTGTTGATAAATGCGTTCAAGCACCGAAAGCTGTAAACAGTTATTCACCCCTTCCATTTCACTCAATTTGGTAGGATGAACTGCATTTATTTTACAGCCTTCTTCATGCACCAATGAAATGATATCGGTAACATAATATTCATTTTGAGCATTGTTATTATTAAGTTTTTTCAGCCATCGCTTTAAATCAGCACCATTAGCAACTAGTATACCGGTATTAATTTCGTTAATTTTAACTTGATTTTTCGTTGTATCTTTTTGCTCAACAATGCCAATTACTTCACCTTTTTGACGAATAATTCGCCCGTAACCTGTCGGCTCATTAACAATTGCAGTTAATAACCCTATTCCTCCGTCAGGCTTAGCTTCTATTAATCGTTCAAGTGTTTCTTTTGTGATCAGTGGAGAATCACCATAAAGCATCAGGATATCTTCATCATCAGCAAAATAAGGTGCTGCTTGCTGCATTGCATGTCCTGTTCCTAATTGCTCTGCCTGTAAGATCCAATTAATAGGTTGATTAGCTAAAACTAATTTAATTAAATCAGCACCATGACCATAAACTAAATGAATATTAGATGCCCCAAGTGATAATGATGTGTCGATAACATGCTGCACCATTGGTTTTCCTGCCAGTGGATGTAAAACTTTTGGTAAGTCAGAATACATGCGGGTACCTTTACCCGCCGCGAGGATCACAACACTTTTTGCGTTCATAGACATAAAACCTAATAACTCCATCAGTTAGATAAAAGTAAAACTGTTTATTGAACAAATTACTACATATTTCGTTCAAATAAAAAAGCTTACTATCTGTCGCTACCAATGTAAAAATGATCCACTTGCTAGGGGCTGTCGTCACAAGATTTCAGCCCAGATAGCAATAAATCGAATCTGGATGCTTGCCAGAAAGGAGGACGCTCTTTTGGCAAATCGAGTCGCAATCCCTCTCCACTGCTTAATTTTCGCAAAGACATTCTCAACAACATGGCGGTTTTTATAGAGAGCACTATCAAACTTTCGATAATGCTTTCTATGTTTTCGTGGTGGAATGACAGGCTGCATCCCTTGTTCTTCGGGTTGTTTAATGACACGAGTTTCGCACAGGCATATAAAATTCCAGAAATGGCTTAAAAGTAATGATTAATCTGCAAGTTACTAGGGGCTGTCGTCACAAGATTTCAGCCCAGATAGCAATAAATCGAATCTGGATGCTTGCCAGAAAAGAGGACGCTCTTTTGGCAAATCAAGTCGCAATCCCTCTCCACTGCTTAATTTTCGCAAAGACATTCTCAACAACATGGCGGTTTTTATAGAGAGCACTATCAAACTTTCGATAATGCTTTCTATGTTTTCGTGGTGGAATGACAGGCTGCATCCCTTGTTCTTCGGCTTGTTTAATGATTGAATCGCTATCATAGCCCCGGTCGGCCAGTAAATAATCTGCGGTTAACTCCTTGAGCAAGTCTGGAGCGACTGTACAGTCAGCAACAGTGCCAGACGTTAAAGTTGCTCTGAGTGGCATACCGTGTGCGTCTACGGCCAGGTGTAGCTTGCTGTTGAGCCCCCTTTTGTAAGGCCCATTTCATCATTCCCACCTACAGCTCCAGTGCCATGAAGGTGGACTTTTATATGAGTTGCATCAATCATCAACCATTTCATACCTGCTTCGCAGGTAAGATTTTCAAGAATCGATGCCCATACACCTTTATTTTTCCAACGGCAAAAGCTACGGTGGGTATTTTTCCAACAACCGTAATCAGGAGGCAGATCTCTCCATGGAGAGCCTGTTCTTAAGATCCAGAATACTGCATTAATAAACAATCGGTTATCCTTTGCGACGCCGCCCCATTTGCCTTTTCTACCAGGAAGTAAGGACTCGATTCTTTCCCAGGAGCGATCAGAAATGTCGTGTCGACGATGTGCTAATAAAGCTAATTTTTTCATTTTAAAATAATATCATAGCCTTACATCTTGTGACGACAGCCCCTAGAGCTTTATATGTCCGTGCGAAACTCGTGTCATATAAAAGTCCACCTTCATGGCACTGGAGCTGTAGGTGGGAATGATGAAATGGGCCTTACAAAAGGGGGCTCAACAGCAAGCTACACCTGGCCGTAGACGCACACGGTATGCCACTCAGAGCAACTTTAACGTCTGGCACTGTTGCTGACTGTACAGTCGCTCCAGACTTGCTCAAGGAGTTAACCGCAGATTATTTACTGGCCGACCGGGGCTATGATAGCGATTCAATCATTAAACAAGCCGAAGAACAAGGGATGCAGCCTGTCATTCCACCACGAAAACATAGAAAGCATTATCGAAAGTTTGATAGTGCTCTCTATAAAAACCGCCATGTTGTTGAGAATGTCTTTGTGAAAATTAAGCAGTGGAGAGGGATTGCGACTCGATTTGCCAAAAGAGCGTCCTCCTTTCTGGCAAGCATCCAGATTCGATTTATTGCTATCTGGGCTGAAATCTTCACGAGTTTCGCACGGACATATAAAGCTCTAAAAATAGCAAAAATAATGTTTTATCCACAAGATGTGCGATAACATAAAATATATTTTAATTTCAATATCTTATGTTTTAATTGGCAATTTTTTCGAATTATATATTATATCGAATTGAGCTTAAAAATAACTTATTTATTTGTCGGCGCGAAACTCGTGATCTTGTGACGACAGCCCCTAGATTTGATTAAAGAAAATCCAATAACCGGTTATGGCTATGGCGAGCAATTATTGTATAAAATTTATAATGAAAGGGTAATTGATTATCCTGACTGGGTTTTTAAAGAATCGATTGGGCCTCATAATACAGTTTTGTCAATTTGGTTTGCCGTTGGAATATTTGGACTAATTGCTACCCTATATCTTTTTGTTTCAATTTTTATCTATTTATTTAATGGATATCGTAATAATACGGTAAAAGATGGTTTTTTGATCCTGATGTTGATATTTATCGGTGATATGATTGTTAGAAGTTTGTTTGAAACTGTAAATGTTTCAAATATGGCTATCATAATAGGAATAGCATTAGCACTGAATAGCGATAAAAAAATTGATCAATTAGCTATGTGACAGCACCTATCTGTAAGGTGCTTTAAAATTATTTTTTTAGTAATTTATATTTAATTAAACACAACAAACCATGCACATATTTATGTTGTAAAAATAGATGTTTATATTTTTCTTGTAGTTCCGTTCTCTTTTCTGCTATTTTTAATGGCTGATCTTTCCACGGTGAGTGAATATATGAATTGAAAAAAAATTGACTGGCCGGATAATTAATACCCCAAGTATGCCAGGGTTTTGTGACGCCAGTATAGTGGATAAGAATGGCGCTATCAGTTATGGTATTTTTGTATTTGGATAAATCGTGGTAAGCTAATTCATTTTTCAACGTATATATACAGTTATAATCACGAGATAAATAGATGTTTTGCGTCTGAAATAATATATTTAGTGCATCTTGATCAAGGTATTTTAATTTACCAAAATTTGTTTTTCCGCGTACCAGTTCTAATGATTTTTTGGATAAATCATTTTCAATCCATTTCTTTAAATTTACATAGATTACGCCGGCATTAAAATATTTGCCATTTAAATCGGTTAACTTTAGTCGAGTCGCACTTGATTGCTGCATGTTGTCGACATCGAGTACCACGGCGGCAAAAGAATTCGCTAAGTTTAGCTGAAATAGTTCTTTTAGACTGCCTTTGCAAATAACATCAGCATCTAGATATAAAATAGAGTTTATCTTCGTACTTAAATATTCAAAAGCGATTAATCTAAAATAGGTGGCATAAGACCAGAAATCTGAGGTTGATAGTTGTTTTAATTCTTCAGCATCTAACAGATAGATAATTATATTAGAATTATACTTTGTTATCATTTTTTGGAAACGTTGTATATATTCGTCATCAATATAATCAGTAAATAGGTGAAAATTGAAATTTGTATCAATATTATTTATTAATACGGAATTTATTGATATCGCTGCACCAAGTAGGAAATTTTTATCAACGCCATAAGCAATGTTAAAATTTTTATTCTTTTCAAGATGATTTTTTTTCCCCGCAATATTAAAACTTTGTTTTATAAAATGCTTCATGATAAACATAGCCCTTTAACTCTTTTAAAGAGAATTTTAAATTTTGCTAAATAATAGTGAGTATAATTCTTTAAACCTTCGTGGTATTTTCTTTGTTTGAATTTATGTTTAGCGCAATACCTTAAAAGGTGTACGCTTTCTGCTTTTAATAGCGGTTTATTTTTCCAGGGGGAAGCATTTTTTGCTTTTATGAATGGTTGGGAAAAAGGCGATATTGCCCACTCATGCCATGGCTTGGTCGGGCCAATATAGTGAATAAAAATAGTATCAATAGCAAACGCAGCATGTTTAACGCTTTTCAGATCATAATTTATACTATATTGAGTATTATATTTTTTGGCCAGATAGATTATCTTATTTGCTAGCAAAATATTTAAAACATCTTGGTCTAAAAAAGAGAATTTATTTTTTAACGCATTATTTTTAAGTAATCTCATTGCCTGCGTTGAAATATCCTCTTCGGCCCAACGATTAAGATTAATGAATAAAAATCCAGCATTAAAATATCCTTGCGAGATATTTTCTACTTCTAATGCTCTTTTTTGCCACCATTTTTCATCTTTTTCTGTCACAACTGCAGCAATTTCATTATTATTGAAGTGAATGTTTTGTAATGTATCTAAACTATTATTACATATGATATCTGCATCTAAGTATAAAATTTTATCTAATTTATTTGAAAAATAGTCAGCAATGATGAATCTAAAGTAGGTGGCATAGGACCAGTTTTTAGTACTAGGTAATGATTTTAAGCTCTGATCGTTAACCAAATAAATATTTATTTCAATTTTATATTGTTGCGCAAGGGTATCGAACAAGGTTTCTTGCTCATGATCAAAATAATCGGTAAGTATATGGAAACAATGATTATTATTAATATTATGCAGTGCAATTGATGTTATCGAAATTCCGCAACCATATAAAAAATTTTTGTCTACTCCATAGGCAATATGGAATTTAGGGTGGCAATCAGCATGCAAATTTGGCGTTAAGCAGAGTTTTTGTGTAATAACTTTATGCTTGTCAAAATACATGTTACCTATTTCCTAAAATTTTTTATAAAACAAAACGGTTAGAGTTATAATCCTCTCCTAACGGTTCTTTCTTTTATTCTTTCTGCTTTAATATTAGCGCTCGATATCAATTTTTGTTCATTGTTGAGAATATTTTTTAAATTATCAGAAAAATAAATCTGCATAAAACAAAAAATATCTCGTTGGGTTAAACCAATATTCAGTGATGAAAAATATAATCCAATCAAATCCTTATCTTTCCAACGTTTTGGTACATGCTGACGTATTTGGGCACGATGCAAGTCAATGATTGAAATCTTTAATTTTTTGTCATCGCCGTCAAAGGGCAAATGTAATAAAAAATGGCAAATATAGCAATCGCGATGATTGACACCACATGCATGCATTTTACGTACTATTTCAGCCATTCGACAAATTAATATTTTTTTAGTACTAAATTGGGGAGCTGAATTTTTCCAATTTGCGCAGTACTCTTCTAAGCTAATGGTTGGAATAAGCGCTTCGGTAATAATAAATGACTTATGGCGTAAAGGATTAATTCCTTTTTGACCGAAAGCTTTACCATGCATAGTATCAATGCCTGCCTCAGTTAGACGATGGATTGCTTTCCATTCTCTATCCGCACCTAATACTGGTAAGCGTAAAGAAAATAGATTTTTTAGTACTTCTTTTAACGTAGTACTATAATGAATTTTGAGAAAATAACTTTTTTCATTTTCATTGAGCATAAAGCATAATGTTTTGCGTGTCTCTAATTGACGAAAAATTTTACCATCTAATTTTTCTATTTCTATAAAGGGATCTTTGCTTTGCCATAAGTTTTTAAAAGGTTGTTTAAGTTCAAGCATGCTGGCATTCCAAAATCATATCTGCAGCTTTTTCAGGCAAACTGTATAAATCTTGAGTATCAGCAAAGTGGCGTGCAGATTTCGACCATTGTTTTAATAGAGATTTATTAGTTAAACTTGTTGTTAAAGCATTATTAAGATTTTTTTGTTTATAAGGCTCATCTATTACTATGCCACAATCTGCATGTTTGATATAGAACGCATAGCCACAAATATCTGTTGTAATTACTGGTAAACCTGCTGCAATGGCTTCGATTAATACTATGCCAGCAGCTTCTTGATAGGCAGGATGGATTAACATATCAGCAGCAGCCATCAATTCTGCTATATCATTACGCCCCTGAAAAAATAAAACTTGTTTATCTATCCCAAAATTTTTTGCTAGCCGTTGATAACGGGTAGGTGAGTCTTGTCCTACTACCATTAACATAGTCTTATTTTTTATTTTGTCAGGCAGGGAAGCTATTGATTTGAGTGTTCTGTCTACGCCTTTACGTTTAAAATCTGAGCCGACTTGTAATAAAAGAAATTGGTCTTCAGAGATAGCATTTTTTTTACGATAAATTGGTTTTGCGTCAATAATTTGTTGGTCATATTTTCTACTAAGGTCAATGCCCGGTGGTAACAGATAAAAACGTGCATCAGGTGTTTTGTAATGTTTTTTAAAATCATTAATTTGATGTTGGGTAAGCATTAATAATTTGGTGTGACTGTCTGCATCAAAAACTGCTTTTTCATAAGCGATATAATGTTTGTATCGTTTGGTCAGTTTATAAAAAAAAACTTTTTCTTTTTCAACTTTTTCTGCATAACAAACATCTGCTGCATAATAAATATCTAATCCTGGCATCTTATTAAAACCGATAATAATATCAGCCGGATGCTGGGTTAAATGTGTTTTGACCTGATGATAAAATGCTTCATTACGCCCATTATTTGTATGTGCTTTAACTGGGATTATGATAACGTTAATATCAGCAGGAATTTGACCATCCCATACCATTGTGTAAACACGTATTTGATGCCCTAGTTTTTGGCAAGCAGAGAGAATCTGAATGAAATCTCTTTGTAGTCCACCAAAAGGGAAATATTTGTATAAACAAAATGCAATTTCCATCGGATTACATCTCTATCTCATATTTTATGGTTTGTATATCCATTGGTAACATTTTTTTTGTAGCGGTGATAACATCTTTAACTGGAATTATTGATAGATACTTTTTATTACGATCACGTTCATGTCGTTCTGGCATTTTTTCATAATTGCCAGCCCAAATTTGAATAACGTTTTTACTCCATGGTTTCCAATATTGATGATCTGTCGCACCGAACAAGCAAATAATGGGGGTTTCTAATGCTGCTGCAATATGCATTGGTGCTGAATCTACACCGATGAATAAGGCGGCATGGCTAATTAGAGCACCTAATTCTGGAAATGTTGTTTTTCCTGCAAATTCGGTAATGGGTGATTGACGACATTGTTGTGCAATATTAGCCACACAGCTGAGATCATCTTTACTGGGACCTGATGTTAGTATCACCTGGTATCCTCTAGATTGTAGATTATCAATCACCTCAGCAAATTTTTCATCATCCCAGCACTTAAATTTTTGTCTAGCTGTTGGTTGGATAACAACATAACTACTATGTACCCCTAGAGATATTAATCGGTGATTAATTTTTTCCCAATCAGTTGGTTGGTAAGTCATTGTTGTACTGGAATACAAAGTATTAAGTTGAAGTGGTTTTAATATAGAGAGATTTTGTTCAACAACATGTTTTCCCGTTGGTTTAACCATATGTGTAAAACTTTCAGACCAATAGTTTGTATTTCTATGGTTAAATTGGTGAGAAATCTTTATTTTGGCAGGGATACATCTTACCAAAAAAGGCACAATCCATTGATCAGCTAAATTTATAATTAAATCATAATGATTTTTTCGTAATTTATTGATTAATAAAATAAAATTAACTAATTTGGCCATTGTGTTATTTTTTTTGTTTTTAATGCCATAAAGTGCATGAATTTCTCTATTTTCAGACAAAATTGGTATTGTATCTTGATAGAGAAGAATATCAATTTTAGCGGCTGGATAATTTTTTTTGAGCGTGCTAATAACAGGTGTTGTCAGCAACATATCTCCATGAAATCGCATTTTAATGATCAGAATTTTTTTAAATTGTTTATCCACTTGCTGCAGTCACTCTTGAATTGTTTGTTTATAAGTTTATCTGATTTTTTGACCAATGTTATCACTATAAATTCAACAAATTTAAGATAGTTAATTTATTAGAATAATCTAAATGGTTACCTATTTTGGCATTAAAAATAACTTTTATTTTAAACAATTTCAGCAGATTTGAAAAAGTAATAAAAATTTAAATTTATATAAAGTAAAGGATTTTTAATATTATCAATTATTTTTACTACGCATCACGCTATCTGTCTATTTTTAAATAGAAATATTCCAGAATATTTTTAGAAAGTTTGAATCGATAGTAGTGAAAGATTATATGGCTAGTATAAAAATAAGATAACCCGATGATTTGATTTCGTTTATTATAACAAAAAATTGAATAATTTTTGTTACTCTTCAACCATCCATCACTACCGCTTCTGGCATGATCCCTCTTTTTTTAGCAAGAGCGAGCATTTCGGAAAAGTGCGTGTTTTTTGTTTTTCCATCAGAATCTTTATCATAAATACGATAATCAATAGGAATTGATTCAACCTTCCACGAGTTTCGCACGGACATATAAAGCTCTAAAAATAGCTAAAATAATGTTTTATCCACAAGATGTGCGATAACATAAAATATATTTTAATTTCAATATCTTATGTTTTAATTGGCAATTTTTTCGAATTATATATTATATCGAATTGAGCTTAAAAATAACTTGTTTATTTGTCGGCGCGAAACTCGTGCCTTCGTCAGATCATGCCAAAGCAAATTAACTAAACCTATGCCAGCAATAACATCATGTTCATTACCTGAATATTAATAATGGACCATCTCTATTTTTTTGCTACGTGTTTTGGCAATCAATGTATCATCGGCAATTAGTACGCAAGGGCTTTTTTTGTCTATAGAAGGTTCAACTAATCACCATAGGTCTTTAGGTCGAAAACATCTACTTTTTAGCCATCGGCTAACAGTGTCATGAGATAAAGAGGATGGGCTTACTTCTGATAACGCCAAACCAGAGTATCTTAAACTGCTTACTTGTAAGAATGTTTTATAGATATCTTTAATGCATCGATAACCGGACAAAATATGAACACCCTAATTTTTTTGTTTTTAAATTTATACTTCTTTTTTGGAGATTGCGAAACTCGTGTTAGGTTCATTAGATGCGTTATATGAATTGTTCCGTACTGATAGCCGTTTTCATGTGGTGAGTTCGCCCAGACTACGGGTAAAAAATGGGGCGCAAGCATCATTTTCTGTCGGCTCAGATGTGCCTGTGTTAGGTAAGGTGAGTTATGCTGATAATAAGCCTGTTCAGTCGATAGAATATCGTTCTAGTGGGGTGATTTTAAATGTACGTCCGCAAATTCGACAACAGGGTGTTAGGGGCTGTCGTCACAAGATGTAAGGCTATGATATTATTTTAAAATGAAAAAATTAGCTTTATTAGCACATCGTCGACACGACATTTCTGATCGCTCCTGGGAAAGAATCGAGTCCTTACTTCCTGGTAGAAAAGGCAAATGGGGCGGCGTCGCAAAGGATAACCGATTGTTTATTAATGCAGTATTCTGGATCTTAAGAACAGGCTCTCCATGGAGAGAGCTGCCTCCTGATTACGGTTGTTGGAAAAATACCCATCGTCGCTTTTGCCGTTGGAAAAATAAAGGTGTATGGGCATCGATTCTTGAAAATCTTACCTGCGAAGCAGATATGGAATGGTTGATGATTGATGCAACTCATATAAAAGTCCACCTTCATGGCACTGGAGCTGTAGGTGGGAATGATGAAATGGGCCTTACAAAAGGGGGCTCAACAGCAAGCTACACCTGGCCGTAGACGCACACGGTATGCCACTCAGAGCAACTTTAACGTCTGGCACTGTTGCTGACTGTACAGTCGCTCCAGACTTGCTCAAGGAGTTAACCGCAGATTATTTACTGGCCGACCGGGGCTATGATAGCGATTCAATCATTAAACAAGCCGAAGAACAAGGGATGCAGCCTGTCATTCCACCACGAAAACATAGAAAGCATTATCGAAAGTTTGATAGTGCTCTCTATAAAAACCGCCATGTTGTTGAGAATGTCTTTGCGAAAATTAAGCAGTGGAGAGGGATTGCGACTCGATTTGCCAAAAGAGCGTCCTCCTTTCTGGCAAGCATCCAGATTCGATTTATTGCTATCTGGGCTGAAATCTTCACGAGTTTCGCACGGACATATAAAGCTCTAAAAATAGCTAAAATAATGTTTTATCCACAAGATGTGCGATAATATAAAATATATTTTAATTTCAATATCTTATATTTTAATTGGCAATTTTTTCGAATTATATATTATATCGAATTGAGCTTAAAAATAACTTATTTATTTGTCGGCGCGAAACTCGTGATCTTGTGACGACAGCCCCTAGGGGCTGTCGTCACAAGATTTCAGCCCAGATAGCAATAAATCGAATCTGGATGCTTGCCAGAAAGGAGGACGCTCTTTTGGCAAATCGAGTCGCAATCCCTCTCCACTGCTTAATTTTCGCAAAGACATTCTCAACAACATGGCGGTTTTTATAGAGAGCACTATCAAACTTTCGATAATGCTTTCTATGTTTTCGTGGTGGAATGACAGGCTGCATCCCTTGTTCTTCGGCTTGTTTAATGATTGAATCGCTATCATAGCCCCGGTCGGCCAGTAAATAATCTGCGGTTAACTCCTTGAGCAAGTCTGGAGCGACTGTACAGTCAGCAACAGTGCCAGACGTTAAAGTTGCTCTGAGTGGCATACCGTGTGCGTCTACGGCCAGGTGTAGCTTGCTGTTGAGCCCCCTTTTGTAAGGCCCATTTCATCATTCCCACCTACAGCTCCAGTGCCATGAAGGTGGACTTTTATATGAGTTGCATCAATCATCAACCATTCCATATCTGCTTCGCAGGTAAGATTTTCAAGAATCGATGCCCATACACCTTTATTTTTCCAACGGCAAAAGCGACGATGGGTATTTTTCCAACAACCGTAATCAGGAGGCAGATCTCTCCATGGAGAGCCTGTTCTTAAGATCCAGAATACTGCATTAATAAACAATCGGTTATCCTTTGCGACGCCGCCCCATTTGCCTTTTCTACCAGGAAGTAAGGACTCGATTCTTTCCCAGGAGCGATCAGAAATGTCGTGTCGACGATGTGCTAATAAAGCTAATTTTTTCATTTTAAAATAATATCATAGCCTTACATCTTGTGACGACAGCCCCTAGAGCCTTACGGGTTTACCTCAACAGCGCATGCTGGTGCGGAAGGGGTTGCCCTGTTCCTGGGTGGTGACCGCTCGCATGGCGTAGTGATTAACGTTGCTGATCGGCGCTACCGGATAAAAGGGCTAAAAAGCGGTGAAGTAGCGATCTACACGGACGAAGGCGACAGCATCATGCTCAAGCGTGGACGATTGATAGAAGCGACCACGGACACTTTTATTATTCACGCCAAAAACAAGATCGTGCTGGACACACAACAAGTAGAAACGCCGGGAAAGATCACGGCGGCACAGTCCATCGTTTCACGGGCAGAAGTACAGGACAAAGCAGGCTCCATGAGTACCATGCGGATGCAGTACAACACCCACGATCACAAAGGTGATAGCGGTGGCGTAACAGGCAAGCCCAATCAACCGATGTAAATAATATGCTGATGAATAAAAAAGTGAATACAGCGTTACCCGATCAGGAACGGCTCAGGCGGGCAGTGATGATATCGCTTTTCACCTGGCGACGCGCTGAACCGGATGATGACACTGATACGCCGTTTGGGTGGTGGGGCGATACGTGGCCGACCGTACAAAATGACCGGATTGGCTCTCGATTGCATCTGCTGAAACGCACGACCTTAACCCATCAAACGGCGCAAAGATCAAAGGAATATATCGCTCAGGCGCTCAAGTGGATGACGGAGGACGGGATAGCGCTTCGGGTTGATATTGAGGTAGTACGCTCAAGTCTAGATAGATTAATGGCAACTATCATCCTGACGTTACCTGACCATAACATAAAAACGATGCCCATCAACAATTTGTGGAGCGTAATCCATGCAAAATAGCGGTTTTTCGCGCCCGACACTGCCACAACTGATAGACACCATTCGCGGTGATTTGCTCACACGATTTAATGAAGATAGCGTATTGCGCCGCCTCGATGCCGAGGTGTACGCAAGAGTACAGGCCGCCGCCATTCATACGCTATACGGCTATATCGATTATTTAGCGCGTAATATCTTGCCGGATTTAGCCGATGAAGACTGGTGTCGCTACCAATGTAAAAATGATCCACTTGCTAGGGGCTGTCGTCACAAGATTTCAGCCCAGATAGCAATAAATCGAATCTGGATCCTTGCCAGAAAGGAGGACGCTCTTTTGGCAAATCGAGTCGCAATCCCTCTCCACTGCTTAATTTTCGCAAAGACATTCTCAACAACATGGCGGTTTTTATAGAGAGCACTATCAAACTTTCGATAATGCTTTCTATGTTTTCGTGGTGGAATGACAGGCTGCATCCCCTGTTCTTCGGCTTGTTTAATGATTGAATCGCTATCATAGCCCCGGTCGGCCAGTAAATAATCTGCGGTTAACTCCTTGAGCAAGTCTGGAGCGACTGTACAGTCAGCAACAGTGCCAGACGTTAAAGTTGCTCTGAGTGGCATACCGTGTGCGTCTACGGCCAGGTGTAGCGTGCTGTTGAGCCCCCTTTTGTAAGGCCCATTTCATCATTCCCACCTACAGCTCCAGTGCCATGAAGGTGGACTTTTATATGAGTTGCATCAATCATCAACCATTCCATATCTGCTTCGCAGGTAAGATTTTCAAGAATCGATGCCCATACACCTTTATTTTTCCAACGGCAAAAGCGACGGTGGGTATTTTTCCAACAACCGTAATCAGGAGGCAGATCTCTCCATGGAGAGCCTGTTCTTAAGATCCAGAATACTGCATTAATAAACAATCGGTTATCCTTTGCGACGCCCCCCATTTGCCTTTTCTACCAGGAAGTAAGGACTCGATTCTTTCCCAGGAGCGATCAGAAATGTCGTGTCGACGATGTGCTAATAAAGCTAATTTTTTCATTTTAAAATAATATCATAGCCTTACATCTTGTGACGACAGCCCCTAGTGTAAAACTGATCCACCAAGAGTAAAAATGGCAGTTTTAAGGTACTTCCGATGATAACATTGGAGATCAGAGTGGAAATTTCTGTTTTACATCGCCAGGGTATGTCTATACGTGCGATTGCGCGACGCCTTTCATGTTCAAGAGGAACCGTGAGGCGATATCTTCGTAGCACTGAAGCGGCGGCGAATATGCGTTATAAATCGAGAGCGCCTAGACCCGGTAAGTTGGAGCCCTTCAAGATATATATTCTCGAACGCGTAGAGGCGGCTAGACCTGATTGGATACCGGCCTGCGTATTGCTACGGGAGATCCGTGAACAAGGGTACACAGGCAGCTATAGCTTGCTGACCGCTTTTCTTCATCCTATGAAAAAACCGGTTATTGAAGACGTTGTTCGCTTTGAGACTGAACCCGGTGAACAGATGCAGGTTGACTTCACGATTATCAGACAGGGGAAGAACCCTTTGCTGGCATTCGTTGCCACGTTAGGTTGGAGTCGTTCCACTTTTGTTAAGTTTTACACCTGTCAAAATTCAGCAGCCTGGTGCGACGGGATTGAGTCAGCCCTACAGTATTTTGGCGGTACGCCTCGTCAGCTGCTATTTGATAATGCGAAGACCATTATCATTGAGCGTGATGTTTATGGTCCTGGTAAACACCGCTGGAACCCACAGCTTATCCAGCTTGCCGAGAAATATGCTTGCAGTCCGAAAGTCTGCCGTCCATAACAGGGCGAAGACTAAAGGTAAGGTTGAACGTTTTAATCACTATCTTAAGAACAGTTTCATTGTTCCACTAACCGCGTCATTTCGTCAGGCAGGGCTTATTTTGGATGCTGCCGCCGCCAACTCACGTATTGGAGACTGGCTGAGTTCAATAGCTAATGTACGTAAACACGGCACTACGGGTGTATCGCCGGAGGAGTGCATGCTACAAGAACGCTTAGCACTGTTGCCGCTGCCGAAAGTCATGCAAGCATTTCCTTTACCGATACATCAGACTCGCCCGATTCCTATGGAGAGCCTACAACATCCTTTGTCCGTCTATCAATCGATTCTGGAGATGCCTATATGAGTCTTCAGTATGAACGCATCGAAAAATTCTGCCAGCAGCTTAAACTGGACAGACTAAGCACAGAGTGGCCAGCTGTAGCGCAGGAAACTATCGACAAGAACGGTACACACGCTGACTTTCTAGAGTCTATTTTACGACTTCAGTATGAAGGACTTACTGAACGTCGGCGTCAAACGATACTCCGTTTATCTGGGCTGGCAGTGATAAAGACGTTGGAGCAGTTTGATTACAAATATGCCAGCGGTGTTCCCCGTAACCAAATACAGGAACTGGCTGGACTGGCTTTCATTGAGCGCCAGGAGAATATCGTGTTGCTAGGTCCGTCTGGTGTCGGGAAGACGCACCTGGCTACTGCCATAAGCTATAGGGCTGCGATGCATGGATTAAGCATCCGTTTTCTAACTGCGGCGGATATGATGTTGCCGCTGCTTACCTCTCATCGACAAGGTGACCTTAAGGGATATCTTACTCGCGTTATCAGTAAACCTAGACTATTGATTATCGATGAAGTTGGCTATTTACCTTTTGGCAAAGAAGAAGCAAATCTGTTCTTCCAGGTGGTGGCAAAGCGATATGAAGCGGGTAGTGTGCTCTTAACCAGTAATCTGTCTTTTGCTCAGTGGTCAAGTACATTTGGTGATGATGAGACGCTAACAGCCGCTATGCTGGATCGATTGCTGCACCATGCACATATCGTACAGATTAGTGGACAAAGTGATCGGTTAAAAGACAAGCTAAAAAGCGGTCAGCTACATAAAAAATTGAAAGCGGAACTGAGCGAGTAAATTAAAGGGAGTGGATCAGTTTTACTTTAGCAAAGTGGATCAGAATTCAATTGGCATTGACAGCTGGCATATTTGTAATCAAACTGCTCCAACGTTTTTATCACTGGCAGCCCAGATAAACGGAGTATCGTTTGACGCCGACGTTCAGTAAGTCCTTCATACTGAAGTCGTAAAATAGACTCTAGAAAGTCAGCGTGTGTACCGTTCTTGTCGATAGTTGCCTGCGCTACAGCTGGCCACTCTGTGCTTAGTCTGTCCAGTTTAAGCTGCTGGCAGAATTTTTCGATGCGTTCATACTGAAGACTCATATAGGCATCTCCAGAATCGATTGATAGACGGACAAAGGATGTTGTAGGCTCTCCATAGGAATCGGGCGAGTCTGATGTATCGGTAAAGGAAATGCTTGCATGACTTTCGGCAGCGGCAACAGTGCTAAGCGTTCTTGTAGCATGCGCTCCTCCGGCGATACACCCGTAGTGCCGTGTTTACGTACATTAGCTATTGCACGAGTTTCGCACGGACATATAAAGCTCTAAAAATAGCTAAAATAATGTTTTATCCACAAGATGCGCGATAACATAAAATATATTTTAATTTCAATATCTTATGTTTTAATTGGCAATTTTTTCGAATTATATATTATATCGAATTGAGCTTAAAAATAACTTGTTTATTTGTCGGCGCGAAACTCGTGTATTGAACTCAGCCAGTCTCCAATACGTGAGTTGGCGGCGGCAGCATCCAAAATAAGCCCTGCCTGACGAAATGACGCGGTTAGTGGAACAATGAAACTGTTCCACGAGTTTCGCACGGACATATAAAGCTCTAAAAATAGCTAAAATAATGTTTTATCCACAAGATGCGCGATAACATAAAATATATTTTAATTTCAATATCTTATGTTTTAATTGGCAATTTTTTCGAATTATATATTATATCGAATTGAGCTTAAAAATAACTTGTTTATTTGTCGGCGCGAAACTCGTGTGTTCTTAAGATAGTGATTAAAACGTTCAACCTTACCTTTAGTCTTCGCCCTGTATGGACGGCAGACTTTCGGACTGAAAGCATATTTCTCGGCAAGCTGGATAAGCTGTGGGTTCCAGCGGTGTTTACCAGGACCATAAACATCACGCTCAATGATAATGGTCTTCGCATTATCAAATAGCAGCTGACGAGGCGTACCGCCAAAATACTGTAGGGCTGACTCAATCCCGTCGCACCAGGCTGCTGAATTTTGACAGGTGTAAAACTTAACAAAAGTGGAACGACTCCAACCTAACGTGGCAACGAATGCCAGCAAAGGGTTCTTCCCCTGTCTGATAATCGTGAAGTCAACCTGCATCTGTTCACCGGATTCAGTCTCAAAGCGAACAACGTCTTCAATAACCGGTTTTTTCATAGGATGAAGAAAATCGGTCAGCAAGCTATAGCTGCCTGTGTACCCTTGTTCACGGATCTCCCGTAGCAATACGCAGGCCGGTATCCAATCAGGTCTAGCCGCCTCTACGCGTTCGAGAATATATACCTTGAAGGGCTCCAACTTACCGGGTCTAGGCGCTCTCGATTTATAACGCATATTCGCCGCCGCTTCAGTGCTACGAAGATATCGCCTCACGGTTACTCTTGAACATGAAAGGCGTCGCGCAATCGCACGTATAGACATACCCTGGCGATGTAAAACAGAAATTTCCACTCTGATCTCCAATGTTATCATCGGCAGTACCTTAAAACTGCCATTTTTACTCTTGGTGGATCAGTTTTACACTAGCAAGTGGATCATTTTTACATTGGTAGCGACACCCATGCGAAAAATGTTAACAGAGGTTGTTTATCCTCTAACCCGGCAGGATAAAAAATCTGCTAAAAAAGTGATCTTCCGAAACATGTATCGACATGTCTTTAAAGTCGATCCACTTGCTTGTCTCATATGCGGGAAAAAATTACTTTTCGCAGGAATGAATTTTGGATTGAAGCTTAAAGAGCTTATGGCTCGTCACGACGACCTGGCACGTTTGCGGTGGCAATAAAAACTTACTACAGGGTAGATCTATCTTTTGTTCAAAACTGATTAATAAGTAATCGTTTTTTAACCATCTATTCCGTTCTTTATCTCAACCTTCACAAATAATTCTGGCAAAACTTAGGGGCTGTCGTCACAAGATGTAAGGCTATGATATTATTTTAAAATGAAAAAATTAGCTTTATTAGCACATCGTCGACACGACATTTCTGATCGCTCCTGGGAAAGAATCGAGTCCTTACTTCCTGGTAGAAAAGGCAAATGGGGCGGCGTCGCAAAGGATAACCGATTGTTTATTAATGCAGTATTCTGGATCTTAAGAACAGGCTCTCCATGGAGAGATCTGCCTCCTGATTACGGTTGTTGGAAAAATACCCACCGTCGCGTTTGCCGTTGAAAAAATAAAGGTGTATGGGCATCGATTCTTGAAAATCTTACCTGCGAAGCAGATATGGAATGGTTGATGATTGATGCAACTCATATAAAAGTCCACCTTCATGGCACTGGAGCTGTAGGTGGGAATGATGAAATGGGCCTTACAAAAGGGGGTTCAACAGCAAGCTACACCTGGCCGTAGACGCACACGGTATGCCACTCAGAGCAACTTTAACGTCTGGCACTGTTGTTGACTGTACAGTCGCTCCAGACTTGCTCAAGCCGAAGAACAAGGGATGCAGCCTGTCATTCCACCACGAAAACATAGAAAGCATTATCGAAAGTTTGATAGTGCTCTCTATAAAAACCGCCATGTTGTTGAGAATGTCTCACGAGTTTCGCGCCGACAAATAAACAAGTTATTTTTAAGCTCAATTCGATATAATATATAATTCGAAAAAATTGCCAATTAAAACATAAGATATTGAAATTAAAATATATTTTATGTTATCGCGCATCTTGTGGATAAAACATTATTTTAGCTATTTTTAGGGGCTGTCGTCACAAGATGTAAGGCTATGATATTATTTTAAAATGAAAAAATTAGCTTTATTAGCACATCGTCGACACGACATTTCTGATCGCTCCTGGGAAAGAATCGAGTCCTTACTTCCTGGTAGAAAAGGCAAATGGGGCGGCGTCGCAAAGGATAACCGATTGTTTATTAATGCAGTATTCTGGATCTTAAGAACAGGCTCTCCATGGAGAGATCTGCCTCCTGATTACGGTTGTTGGAAAAATACCCATCGTCGCTTTTGCCGTTGGAAAAATAAAGGTGTATGGGCATCGATTCTTGAAAATCTTACCTGCGAAGCAGATATGGAATGGTTGATGATTGATGCAACTCATATAAAAGTCCACCTTCATGGCACTGGAGCTGTAGGTGGGAATGATGAAATGGGCCTTACAAAAGGGGGCTCAACAGCAAGCTACACCTGGCCGTAGACGCACACGGTATGCCACTCAGAGCAACTTTAACGTCTGGCACTGTTGCTGACTGTACAGTCGCTCCAGACTTGCTCAAGGAGTTAACCGCAGATTATTTACTGGCCGACCGGGGCTATGATAGCGATTCAATCATTAAACAAGCCGAAGAACAAGGGATGCAGCCTGTCATTCCACCACGAAAACATAGAAAGCATTATCGAAAGTTTGATAGTGCTCTCTATAAAAACCGCCATGTTGTTGAGAATGTCTTTGCGAAAATTAAGCAGTAGAGAGGGATTGCGACTCGATTTGCCAAAAGAGCGTCCTCCTTTCTGGCAAGCATCCAGATTCGATTTATTGCTATCTGGGCTGAAATCTTGTGACGACAGCCCCTAGAAAAAATAAAAATGGGTTCATCATGGAATAGGTTAATTAGTAACCTTTTCGGGTATTAATTTCTTATACATCAAGACGGTTGGAATACCCAATTGTCGGGTTCCTCCTCCTCGTTTTGGGATACACGAGTTTCGCACGGACATATAAAGCTCTAAAAATAGCTAAAATAATGTTTTATCCACAAGATGTGCGATAACATAAAATATATTTTAATTTCAATATCTTATATTTTAATTGGCAATTTTTTCGAATTATATATTATATCGAATTGAGCTTAAAAATAACTTGTTTATTTGTCGGCGCGAAACTCGTGATATAAATAGATAAAACCTTATAAATTAAATGCAACTTATTGTAATTTAATAAAATTTATGTGTTTTAGTAACTTGCAGATTAATCATTACTTTTAAGCCATTTCTGGAATTTTATATGCCTGTGCGAAACTCGTGGGATATTCACCTTGCGCACAGGCTGAGGTTGGTATGTGCCTTCCAGTAGTTTGCTCCGTAGCTCAGGCCAGTGACGCTTCAGATGTGCCGGTAATTGTTTTACGCTCATTCCGTCAACACCTGGTGCACCTGTATTGGCCTTCACTTTCTTTAGCGCATGCTTCAGGTTTTCTGGTCTAAGAATTAGATCCATTAGATCGTTCTCTAACGACGGGGTTTTTCTGACCGGATGTGTCTGCGTGATTTCAGCTCCTGGCGGTTGTAATTTTCGGGCTTCACCCTGTTTACACTCGTTGGGATCGCTTTGCTTTTTCTGCTGCATGACCATTCAGAACCTCCGGCGATACTTGCCGCTCATAACTGTTTGGGCCTTCAGGTATCGCACCCTACTATGCCCTCTGCTGACTTCTGTACGGCGTTCAGCACACCTTACGGTGTGCTCAGTCCTCATCTTAGATGTGTAGGACACCGTACAGATCTCCCGGGGTAAGCGCTATCGCCTTCACCACACACCTGCCCGATCTACTCCTTTACCCTTTGATGGTTATGGCTTTTGCGTTACGTTGCACGCTCTGCCGGGTAAATTAGCCTTGTATCAGATTTCTGTCCGTCAGGTCATGGTTTTGTTCCCCACTTCCTTTAGACCCCACCTCGCGATGACGCCCTTGTGGATCACTAGTCCTTCGCCACCATCAGGCTGGACAGGGGACTTTCACCCCCAAGCTATAGTGCATGCCCGGCACACATCGGGATAGGGGCACTCTTCACAGAGCACCTCCTCCCACACCACCGTACATACGGGTCCGTATACGGCGGTTCAGCTATGTTTATCGTTTCATGCCTTACATAACTGGCATCCCCATATCCCTGAACAGCTGGTTGGGAAGGGCTATACATAGCGCTGGAGATTGACTAACTCGCCATTGTTTGTGGTGGCTCCCCATAAGCGCTAACTAAAAATCATAATGATATATAATTGCTACTCATAATTGAGAAGAGATGATGTAAATGATATCTAGCACAAATTTAGCTTTTGACGACTGGGAAAAAATAACGATGCTTCTACCTGATGGATGGGAAGATAAGGCTCGTGAATGTGGAGCTTTGAAATTTGGCCGTCAATTTACTAGCCCTGCTCTTTTGCTCAGGGTATTGCTGATTTATTTTTGTACAGGTTGCTCAATGCGTGAAACTGTAGCACGAGCGGCGGCGGCGGGTTTAGTCAATATCTCAGATGTTGCATTGTTGAAACGTATTGATAAATGTGGTGAGTGGCTCCGATGGATGACTGAAGGTATTATCGAGAAAACATCAAAGAATGTTGATATTCCTGAATCCATAAGCCATCGATCACTTATTGTGGTAGACGGCTCAGTGGTAAAAGAGCCGGGTAGCAATTCCCCAGACTGGCGAATTCACTACGCAATGGATATCAGAACATTAAACTGTCACCAATCACTTATTACCCCGATCAGTGATGGCGAAACGTTGACAAGGTTTAGTGTGGAGAAAGGAAGCATCGTCATTGCTGACAGAGGATTCAACCACCGTACTGGAATAAAGCATATTATTGATCAGGGAGCAGATGTCGTGGTCAGAATGAATTTACGGGGACTTCCGTTACTTTCCATAGAAGGCAATAAATTTCAACAACTCAACCATCTCCGCACCTTGGCACAAGGTGAGTACGGAGAATGGCCAGCAATCATGCTATTAGAGGGAGTTGAATATCCCGTACGTGTATGCGCTTACCGCAAAACAGAAGCACAACGGATTGAAAGTGAAAGAAAATACCTCACGAGTTTCGCGCCGACAAATAAACAAGTTATTTTTAAGCTCAATTCGATATAATATATAATTCGAAAAAATTGCCCATTAAAACATAAGATATTGAAATTAAAATATATTTTATGTTATCGCGCATCTTGTGGATAAAACATTATTTTAGCTATTTTTAGAGCTTTATATGTCCGTGCGAAACTCGTGTACCTGAAAAAAATCAGTAAAAATCAGAGAAAACATAACCCTGAAGTCCAAGAAATAACTGGCTATGTAGTGATAGTCACCACGCTAAAAGAACTAAGTAAAGAAGATATTTTAGGGCTTTACAGACAGCGATGGCAGATAGAACTTGCTTTTAAACGCATGAAATCCTTAATAAAACTAGGACACCTAAAAAAGAAAAATCCTATAGGGGTAAAGGCATGGCTACAAGGAAAATTGTTCGTTTCCTGTCTGTTAGAGCGTCTGCTGGCAATCAGCAGACATTTTTCCCCTCAAAAATTCGGATAAAGAACTTAATGATTTAGCTAGCAGATGGCAATCCATATCACTGATATTTAACCTGTTAATTTACAGTCTTTGTCCCGCTGTATCACTCTTTGAATGTATATCAAAATGGGACAAAATACAGCGACACCTTAAAGGCTCTCGAAGTCGAAAGCGGCAATATCAGACTTCATCCTTGTCTCAATTTAAATTTGGTTAGCGCTTATGGGTGGCTCCCTGCAGTTCGAGCGGCGAGGTCACGACCAACACCTCTTATTCTCAGTTCGTTGTATCGTTTTCTCCATGTTTTCCACTGTTTCCACAGCAGGCTACGCAGCCTTCTTCTGATCCATCCACCTATGTCCTTAATTATCGAGGTTTGCTCGTTTAACGAGTAATAATTTAACCACCCTGTCAGATAGACTTTAAGTTCCCCGATAACCTGTTCCAAGCCACGACCTCTGCTTCCTCTGGTTATTTTCCTTATCCGAGTTTTGCACTGTTTTACGGACTCGGAGGAGATTATTGATCGTATCTTTCCTTTCCAGAGCTGGATACTGTAGCCGAGGAATTTACGTTCGGTTGGTGAGGATACCGCACTCTTCCGTTCGTTAACCTTCAATTTCAGTTTCTTATCCAGCCAGCGGGTAATATTTTTCTTGACTCGTTTTCCAGCTTTTTCGCTTTTGACATAGATATTGCAATCGTCCGCATAACGAACGTACTTCAGACCACGCTTCTCCAACTCCTGGTCTAATTTATCCAGTAGTAAGTTAGATAATAACGGTGAGAGAGGCCCGCCTTGAGGTGCTCCCTCGGTATTTGGGCTGACTACGCCCGCATCCATCATACCTACGTTCAGGAAAGTTCGGATAATCTTCAGTATGCGTTTATCCAGCACTCGCTTTGCAATTCGGCTCATCAGCACATCGTGGTTTAATCGGTCGAAAAACTTTTCTAGGTCGATATCAACTACCCATTGGTAACCGTCTTCGACATAGCTTTTCGCCCGTTTCACTGCTTGATGTGCCGACTTACCTGGACGAAATCCATAGCTGTTGTCGCTAAAGGTAGTATCCCACTGATCTTGTAGCACTTGCATAACTGCCTGCTGGATGAATCTGTCTAAGACGGTTGGAATACCCAATTGTCGGGTTCCTCCTCCTCGTTTTGGGATATTCACCTTGCGCACAGGCTGAGGTTGGTATGTGCCTTCCAGTAGTTTGCTCCGTAGCTCAGGCCAGTGACGCTTCAGATGTGCCGGTAATTGTTTTACGCTCATTCCGTCAACACCTGGTGCACCTTTATTGGCCTTCACTTTCTTTAGCGCATGCTTCAGGTTTTCTGGTCTAAGAATTAGATCCATTAGATCGTTCTCTAACGACGGGGTTTTTCTGACCGGATGTGTCTGCGTGATTTCAGCTCCTGGCGGTTGTAATTTTCGGGCTTCACCCTGTTTACACTCGTTGGGATCGCTTTGCTTTTTCTGCTGCATGACCATTCAGAACCTCCGGCGATACTTGCCGCTCATAACTGTTTGGGCCTTCAGGTATCGCACCCTACTATGCCCTCTGCTGACTTCTGTACGGCGTTCAGCACACCTTACGGTGTGCTCAGTCCTCATCTTAGATGTGTAGGACACCGTACAGATCTCCCGGGGTAAGCGCTATCGCCTTCACCACACACCTGCCCGATCTACTCCTTTACCCTTTGATGGTTATGGCTTTTGCGTTACGTTGCACGCTCTGCCGGGTAAATTAGCCTTGTATCGGATTTCTGTCCGTCAGGTCATGGTTTTGTTCCCCACTTCCTTTAGACCCCACCTCGCGATGACGCCCTTGTGGATCACTAGTCCTTCGCCACCATCAGGCTGGACAGGGGACTTCCACCCCCAAGCTATAGTGCATGCCCGGCACACAACGAATCAGCCTACGGCTGCAAATCGATAGCCTGGAACACATCCATTTCACAAATAACGCTAAAAACGCCAGTAATCGATTTTAAGGCTATCAAATTAAAAAGCGCTTACCACCACAATTTTTACCTAGCGCGAGATCTCTTCATATAGAGCGATACAGGACGATTTAAAGGGTGTTTTGAAGGTTAGGTGAGATGATATTTGCAGTTCAAATCAAAAACTACCTTTTGGTAATGATTTGTTAAAAATTTTTTGAAATTCTTAGACGTCAAGCAACAGGGTTACTTATTTTTATCTGTTTAACAATATCAACAATCGCTTTACCTTGTTAGGTAGAACCAATATAACCCGTCAGAACCGCATCACAATGTTTTAATTGTGGATCTTAGCAATTCCGTTAACAATATCTGTTAAATGTTCAGGGGGCATAACACTACCTGTCCATTGTGGATATTGTGTATGATTAGAAAATTGCACCGTATTCAGGGGCCAGACATCAATTCCCATCCGTTACATGGGAAAAACCGTGGCACTATTACCCGCATGGCCACAAACAACATGCGACTGAATTGATAGAACACTTTTCATATATCACTCATTTTATTTTTGATAATACTCGCTGTTACAAAACAAAGTCGTTACTTTCTAAACAAGCAATTAACACATTAGTAATTAATCTAATAAATACCAATAAGTTAATCGCTATGTTAGACAAAACTTATAGTGATCAAATTTACCCTACTATGCCCCATTATTGCCAATAAACTAAGCAGTAATGTTTTTTACCACGCCTGATCAAAGAATAACGGCCAAATAGACGATCTTCCGCAGTAAAAACATATTCAGCATCAATACATTTCTTACCATTAATTGCGACCGCATTTGAGCTTATCATCGTTCTTGCCTGACCACGTGACGGGACCAATTTCGCCTCGACTAATGCCTGCTGTAAATCTGCCCCTGAATTTAATTCGATCATAGGCATGCCATCTTGCGCCAACTGAGCAAAATCAGCTGCAGTTAATGCAGCAATCGTATCGGAAAATAAGCTTTCTGTGATCCGTTTGGCAGCCTGTAAGCCCTCATCGCCATGTACTAACTGGGTAACTTGCTCCGCTAATACATACTGTGCTCGTGGGGCTTTACCACTGTTTTGATCCTCACTTTGCAAGGCGTCAATTTCTTCAATTGGCATAAAGATAAAAAACTTAAGAAAACGGTACACATCTGCATCAGCAGTATTAACCCAAAATTGATAAAACTTATATGGGCTGGTTTTTTGCGGATCTAACCAAACCGCCCCCGCTTCGGTCTTGCCAAATTTAGTTCCATCAGATTTAGTAATTAACGGCACCGTCAAACCAAAAACCTGTTTTTGATGTAAACGTCGAGTGAGATCAATGCCTGAAGTAATATTGCCCCATTGATCAGAGCCGCCTATCTGTAATTCAACATTATGTTGGTGACAAAGGTTTGCAAAATCATAAGACTGAAGCAAATTATAGGAGAACTCAGTAAAAGAGATGCCTGCATCATCGCGCTCAAGTCGTTGTTTAACAGCTTCTTTATTGATCATTTGATTAACAGAAAAATGTTTACCGATATCGCGCAAGAAGGTCAAGACATCCATTTGACCAAACCAATCATAATTATTAACTACCTTGGCACTATTTTTACCACAATCAAAATCAAAAAATGGCGAAACCTGTTGACGAATTTTTTCTACCCATTGCTGCACTGTTTCATTCGTATTTAATTTACGCTCAGTGGCTTTAAAACTTGGATCGCCAATTAAACCTGTCGCCCCACCCACTAAAGCTACTGGTTGATGTCCCATTTGCTGGAAACGCTTTAAACATAGCAAAGGAACCAAATGCCCTAAGTGCAAGCTATCAGCGGTTGGATCAAATCCACAATAGAGCGCTACTGATCCCTGGGATAGTTTCTCTATTAATGCCTTTTCATCCGTCAGCTGAGCTATTAAACCCCGCTCTTGCAATTGTTCAATTAGGTTCTTGCTAACCATTAATAACTCCATCAATTTTTTTATTTCGTCGATTTTGTGGATAAATATAATATAAATAAGCGCAATAGAATAAAACGCGAGGCAAATAATTGCCAGTTAAAAATCATTTTTTCCGTTTATGGCGCCAAGCGATCAATTTGCCAATGATCATGTTGCCATTGATACAAAAATCGATCATGTAGCCGTTTAGTGCCACCTTGCCAAAATTCAACACTGTTAAATCTGACGCGATATCCGCCCCAAAAACTAGGTAAGGGAATTTCACCATTTTTAAGCTTTTGTTTTAATTCAAAAAATTTATTTTCCAATAGACTTCTAGCAGAAATTTTTGCTGATTGTTGTGAAGCCCAGGCCGCTATTTGACTATCTTTGGGTCGACTATGAAAATATTTTATTACCTCAAGTGGAGTGAGTTTTTCTGCTTCACCCAAGAAGCAAACCTGACGCTCTAACTGATACCAGGGAAATAGTAAACTGACTTTATTGTTATGAGCGATATGTTGTGCCTTACGACTAAATAAATTGGTATAAAATATCAGTCCATTTTTATCATAATGTTTAAGTAATACAATGCGTTGGTATGGTTGCCCATCGCTGTCTACGGTTGCAACAGACATGGCTGTTGGATCGGCTAATTTTGCTTCATAAGCCTGCTTTAACCAACGCTCAAACAATACTAATGGCTGGTCGGTTAAATCCTTACGTCTTAAACCATCTTGGGTATATTCCCGTCTTAAACTAGCAATATCCAACTGAATTTTCTCTACCATTTTTTTACCTCTGTCTTGTTACGATAGATATCATGTTATTCACTATTGGCCGGATAAATTGCGCCTAATACTGTTTCCTGGTTAGCGCCAGTAACAGAGGGTAAATTGCCTGGCAAACCCGATAAGGTACGAGCCGCTAGCCAAAGCCAAAGCTTCGACATTATCTCCACTCAAACCATATTTATCTGTTGATGCCACCACAATATTGGTTAACAATTCGCTTAACCTTGCCATAAAATAGGTATTTTTAGCTCCTCCACCACAAACCAACAAACAATCCGCTTTGTCATAAAGCAAAACCTGATCAACGATTGAACGGATGGTTAATTCTGCCAAAGTGGCCTGTATATCCTGGGCTGATAAATTTAAGTACGATGTCAGATATTTTTGTAACCAAGCAGAATTGAAATATTCTCTACCCGTACTTTTGGGCGCTGGCCGCTTAAAATAGGGATCCGCTAGGGGCTGTCGTCACAAGATTTCAGCCCAGATAGCAATAAATCGAATCTGGATGCTTGCCAGAAAGGAGGACGCTCTTTTGGCAAATCGAGTCGCAATCCCTCTCCACTGCTTAATTTTCGCAAAGACATTCTCAACAACATGGCGGTTTTTATAGAGAGCACTATCAAACTTTCGATAATGCTTTCTATGTTTTCGTGGTGGAATGACAGGCTGCATCCCTTGTTCTTCGGCTTGTTTAATGATTGAATCGCTATCATAGCCCCGGTCGGCCAGTAAATAATCTGCGGTTAACTCCTTGAGCAAGTCTGGAGCGACTGTACAGTCAGCAACAGTGCCAGACGTTAAAGTTGCTCTGAGTGGCATACCGTGTGCGTCTACGGCCAGGTGTAGCTTGCTGTTGAGCCCCCTTTTGTAAGGCCCATTTCATCATTCCCACCTACAGCTCCAGTGCCATGAAGGTGGACTTTTATATGAGTTGCATCAATCATCAACCATTCCATATCTGCTTCGCAGGTAAGATTTTCAAGAATCGATGCCCATACACCTTTATTTTTCCAACGGCAAAAGCGACGATGGGTATTTTTCCAACAACCGTAATCAGGAGGCAGATCTCTCCATGGAGAGCCTGTTCTTAAGATCCAGAATACTGCATTAATAAACAATCGGTTATCCTTTGCGACGCCGCCCCATTTGCCTTTTCTACCAGGAAGTAAGGACTCGATTCTTTCCCAGGAGCGATCAGAAATGTCGTGTCGACGATGTGCTAATAAAGCTAATTTTTTCATTTTAAAATAATATCATAGCCTTACATCTTGTGAGGACAGCCCCTAGGGGCTGTCGTCACAAGATTTCAGCCCAGATAGCAATAAATCGAATCTGGATGCTTGCCAGAAAAGAGGACGCTCTTTTGGCAAATCAAGTCGCAATCCCTCTCCACTGCTTAATTTTCGCAAAGACATTCTCAACAACATGGCGGTTTTTATAGAGAGCACTATCAAACTTTCGATAATGCTTTCTATGTTTTCGTGGTGGAATGACAGGCTGCATCCCTTGTTCTTCGGCTTGTTTAATGATTGAATCGCTATCATAGCCCCGGTCGGCCAGTAAATAATCTGCGGTTAACTCCTTGAGCAAGTCTGGAGCGACTGTACAGTCAGCAACAGTGCCAGACGTTAAAGTTGCTCTGAGTGGCATACCGTGTGCGTCTACGGCCAGGTGTAGCTTGCTGTTGAGCCCCCTTTTGTAAGGCCCATTTCATCATTCCCACCTACAGCTCCAGTGCCATGAAGGTGGACTTTTATATGAGTTGCATCAATCATCAACCATTTCATATCTGCTTCGCAGGTAAGATTTTCAAGAATCGATGCCCATACACCTTTATTTTTCCAACGGCAAAAGCTACGGTGGGTATTTTTCCAACAACCGTAATCAGGAGGCAGATCTCTCCATGGAGAGCCTGTTCTTAAGATCCAGAATACTGCATTAATAAACAATCGGTTATCCTTTGCGACGCCGCCCCATTTGCCTTTTCTACCAGGAAGTAAGGACTCGATTCTTTCCCAGGAGCGATCAGAAATGTCGTGTCGACGATGTGCTAATAAAGCTAATTTTTTCATTTTAAAATAATATCATAGCCTTACATCTTGTGACGACAGCCCCTAGAGGCTGTCGTCACAAGATTTCAGCCCAGATAGCAATAAATCGAATCTGGATGCTTGCCAGAAAGGAGGACGCTCTTTTGGCAAATCGAGTCGCAATCCCTCTCCACTGCTTAATTTTCGCAAAGACATTCTCAACAACATGGCGGTTTTTATAGAGAGCACTATCAAACTTTCGATAATGCTTTCTATGTTTTCGTGGTGGAATGACAGGCTGCATCCCTTGTTCTTCGGCTTGTTTAATGATTGAATCGCTAT
Source organism: Coronaproctus castanopsis (assembly GCA_032883995.1). NCBI lineage: Eukaryota > Metazoa > Arthropoda > Insecta > Hemiptera > Monophlebidae > Coronaproctus > Coronaproctus castanopsis. Next base: position 2,357,590 of record JAOQIE010000004.1, on the reverse strand, counting down.
CATAGCCCCGGTCGGCCAGTAAATAATCTGCGGTTAACTCCTTGAGCAAGTCTGGAGCGACTGTACAGTCAGCAACAGTGCCAGACGTTAAAGTTGCTCTGAGTGGCATACCGTGTGCGTCTACGGCCAGGTGTAGCTTGCTGTTGAGCCCCCTTTTGTAAGGCCCATTTCATCATTCCCACCTACAGCTCCAGTGCCATGAAGGTGGACTTTTATATGAGTTGCATCAATTATCAACCATTCCATATCTGCTTCGCAGGTAAGATTTTCAAGAATCGATGCCCATACACCTTTATTTTTCCAACGGCAAAAGCGACGGTGGGTATTTTTCCAACAACCGTAATCAGGAGGCAGATCTCTCCATGGAGAGCCTGTTCTTAAGATCCAGAATACTGCATTAATAAACAATCGGTTATCCTTTGCGACGCCGCCCCATTTGCCTTTTCTACCAGGAAGTAAGGACTCGATTCTTTCCCAGGAGCGATCAGAAATGTCGTGTCGACGATGTGCTAATAAAGCTAATTTTTTCATTTTAAAATAATATCATAGCCTTACATCTTGTGACGACAGCCCCTAGGGCGATTGAGGGTTAATTTTTGGCGGTCGGTCATGATTAATCTTTAAACAGGTTGCTCATTTCGGTATCAGTGAGACCCGTTGATAATTTCACGATATCTCTTTCTACGCCTTTTTCAAGAAGTTGGCGCGCTATCTTAAATGGATGCCTGTTTTTCGCCCTCTTGAATTCCTTCAAGTTTGCCTTTTTGAACACCTTTCTGTTCACCAATTTGCATACCTTGTTGCATACCTTGTTGCATACCTTGTTGTATGCCTTTTTGAATACCCATTTGTTCAATTTGTTGAGCAATAGTCATAAGTGCTCCTTCGTGTTTCTCGGATTGTTTAGCTATCTCAGTGATAAATTCCATTGGCTTTTGAGCATTTCCTTCCTGGATGAGATAATTAAACAAGGTGATAACCTGATTATCGGTATAATAATTATACGACAGTAGTGTCACAATTTCATCAAGAAGCTCTGTCATATCCCGTCGCCGAATGTGCTTTTGTATCAAAGTTAACAAAGCCATTCGCCTATGTTTCATAATCTCGCCATCATCAAGCGTAGTGACATCAGCTAACTTAAACGGTTGCGTATAGATACGCTCGGCGAGTTTCCTGTCATGAAAACAGTCAAACCAATTCGTACTATAGGGGTGAGGGCTTTGTTCACCTGTATAAAACAGGATAGGGAAAACTAACGGTAATTGCTTATGTCCATTCTCTAAATGTTTATGCATCGCTGACATGCTATAGCGCATCAGTCGCCAGGCGATAAGTTTATCTGGCGTCGATTGAGCTTCAATCAATACATAAATATATCCACTGCCCTTCTTTGTATTGACTGAGCAAAGAATATCACTCTGGTAATTCTTCATATCCGTATCGATAAATGAACCGGATTCCACTTTGAGGCTATCCAAGTCACAAAGTGATTTAATCTCATCGGGTAGCCAGATGTCAAAGAAATCTTTAGCCGTCTCTTTTTCACTTAAAAACTGCTTGAATATGGCATCGTGGGGTGTTGGGGTGAATTTTTTATTCATCCGATATCTTCAATTTTTGCTCGCGTCAGATTGAATTATGGCAAACAAACCCGCTATATTAAATACGCTATTTATTCATTACATATTAGATATCATAATCCAGCCATACAAAAACACGCCCTATCTTATCGGGTGCGTTTATTTTTTGTTATTGGCACCTTTCATAACTAATCACAGGAAAATGGCTCAAAATCGATTACAGGCTGTTTTACAGGTATTCCTGAGTTAAGTTTGTGCCTTTTTTTCATTCTCAGCAACGTTAGCCAGAATATTTGCCAATAATTTGTTGATGATAAGTGTTTTCTTCGCTCGGGTCGTTGAGACATACAGCAAATTGATTTCATCTCTAAAAGCGGCTTTGTCCATATTAGGGTCAAAAAGATTATTCGGAAAGTCATTATTGATTTCGACAATATCCCACTCTAATCCCTTTGCGCGGTGGGCAGCGGTAACGGTAATACTGGCTTCCTCTTCAATGTCTACTGTTCTTTTACGTAAAACATCCACTTTTTTTGGTAATGGCGTGAATTTTTCGATGATTTTGATAGATTGCGACATTTCCTGGTCACCACTGGCATTAGCCATGTGCTTATAATTTGCATAATTGCGATATTCCGTGTAAAGCCGTTGGTGACTCATCTTCTTTCGCTTGCCGAGTGAAAACCAGTGAAGGTTAATCAATTCATCGATACGATAAGCATCAATCCCGTTGACCCAGTAAACAGTCGCTTTTTTGCTACTGGCTTCCAATGCTACTCTAATCACACCAGCTATTGTTCGACTGAGGATGGCTCGGTGAGAAAAACCTTGCTTAGGAATATCAATGAGAATGTCATCTTTTTCACCTCTGCCAACCACTTGATGCGTTTCACCGTTCATGGCCAGTAATGCATTCGCCATATCCGCAACACAGGCACCAAAGCGGAAGCTATGCGTTAACCAGAGTCGGTCAGTATCACTAAGCGAAGGCGCATTTAACGCATCGACTGCCACTCGAAAACGGTAAATCTGTTGATGGGCATCACCCACCATTACTAACTTCGTGGTTTGACGGAAAACAATATCGTGAGTAACCGGATTAGCATCCTGCGCTTCATCAAACAAAATAACATCAAACCGATGGGAAAGGTTAGGTTGAGAGAGTTGGTACAGTTTTAGATACATATCATGAGTAACGGGAAAATTATCAGCAAGGTCAATCATTCGATGCCATAGCCGTTCACTCTGGATGACAACATCATTAGCCGTAAACGATTTTTTGACTTCCCCCATCAATATTGAGGGACAGTGGCGCAACATAATCTGATTATCGACACTGCACATAAAGTTCTTTAAGGTATCCTGTATCGCTTTTACGTATACCCAGTCATCACTCTCAGTGGCGGTAGCGATATAAAAAAGACGTAGAGAATGGGTTAATCGATTAGCATAATTTCTACCAAAACCAGGCCATGCCATGCCATGCCAGTTGATGGGATGTTTTACAAAGCACATTAGCAGGAAATTTTTCGTCTGCTTCTTACCTCACTGAGCGATTAAACGCGATGTAGAGCATCTGGAGTTCGGGATGATTTTCGGCATATTTCACTAAGGTTGAGGTTTTTCCTGTTCCGGCAAAAGCATTAACCACAAGCTTATCGCCCTGCCAGTCAATGACGGCTTGTTGTTCTGTCGTTGGATTTATCAAAATCTTCTCCTGCATTACTCAATGCTATAAGTTTACCAGAGAATCGAATAAATAGTTTTGTAGATAAAATTTCTACACTTGCCGAAACGCATAGTTTGTAAAGTTAGTTGGCAAAATATAACAATTTGGATGGGTTTGATTGTGGAATAGGGTGTTGAAAATATTTATTGAAAGGTTATGATTGAGTTGCCATGAGTCGATATTTGATTATTAGAAATAAAAAATTTCCATCAACATAGTTAGCCAACTTCAAAAGTTGGCTTTTTCTTTTTTGAAATCCGAAAATGAAAAATTCGCCAAACGCATTTTGAGCGCCGATATAAATTTTGGCTCTGTGTAATTACGTTTTTATCGAGAAAGTTGCTCAGAATGGATTACAGGCGTTTTTAGAGAGGGTTATGACCATAAGCGCTAACCAAATTTAAATTGAGACAAGGATGAAGTCTGATATTGCCGCTTTCGACTTCGAGAGCCTTTAAGGTGTCGCTGTATTTTGTCCCATTTTGATATACATTCAAAGAGTGATACAGCGGGACAAAGACTGTAAATTAACAGGTTAAATATCAGTGATATGGATTGCCATCTGCTAGCTAAATCATTAAGTTCTTTATCCGAATTTTTGAGGGGAAAAATGTCTGCTGATTGCCAGCAGACGCTCTAACAGACAGGAAACGAACAATTTTCCTTGTAGCCATGCCTTTACCCCTATAGGATTTTTCTTTTTTAGGTGTCCTAGTTTTATTAAGGATTTCATGCGTTTAAAAGCAAGTTCTATCTGCCATCGCTGTCTGTAAAGCCCTAAAATATCTTCTTTACTTAGTTCTTTTAGCGTGGTGACTATCACTACATAGCCAGTTATTTCTTGGACTTCAGGGTTATGTTTTCTCTGATTTTTACTGATTTTTTTCAGGTATTTTCTTTCACTTTCAATCCGTTGTGCTTCTGTTTTGCGGTAAGCGCATACACGTACGGGATATTCAACTCCCTCTAATAGCATGATTGCTGGCCATTCTCCGTACTCACCTTGTGCCAAGGTGCGGAGATGGTTGAGTTGTTGAAATTTATTGCCTTCTATGGAAAGTAACGGAAGTCCCCGTAAATTCATTCTGACCACGACATCTGCTCCCTGATCAATAATATGCTTTATTCCAGTACGGTGGTTGAATCCTCTGTCAGCAATGACGATGCTTCCTTTCTCCACACTAAACCTTGTCAACGTTTCGCCATCACTGATCGGGGTAATAAGTGATTGGTGACAGTTTAATGTTCTGATATCCATTGCGTAGTGAATTCGCCAGTCTGGGGAATTGCTACCCGGCTCTTTTACCACTGAGCCGTCTACCACAATAAGTGATCGATGGCTTATGGATTCAGGAATATCAACATTCTTTGATGTTTTCTCGATAATACCTTCAGTCATCCATCGGAGCCACTCACCACATTTATCAATACGTTTCAACAATGCAACATCTGAGATATTGACTAAACCCGCCGCCGCCGCTCGTGCTACAGTTTCACGCATTGAGCAACCTGTACAAAAATAAATCAGCAATACCCTGAGCAAAAGAGCAGGGCTAGTAAATTGACGCCCAAATTTCAAAGCTCCACATTCACGAGCCTTATCTTCCCATCCATCAGGTAGAAGCATCGTTATTTTTTCCCAGTCGTCAAAAGCTAAATTTGTGCTAGATATCATTTACATCATCTCTTCTCAATTATGAGTAGCAATTATATATCATTATGATTTTTAGTTAGCGCTTATGGGGTTATGACGGGTGTTTCTGTTTTAATTTTCAAAAATGATTAGATTTAACGATTTTTTTAATCTCTGACAGATGTTATTTGCTGTTTAAAATCGTTCAGTTTCGTACAAGCATTTTAATTCGTACATCTTTTTCGGTCATGTTATTTGACCGCTTCTTTCAAACTTTTACCCGCCTTAAAACTCGGTACGTTTGCAGCAGCAATTTGAATAGTCTTCCCTGTTTGTGGATTGCGCCCCTCTCTGGCTGCTCTTTGCTTAACTTGAAAGCTACCAAAGCCAACGAGTTGTACGTCATCTTTCGCCTTTAGCGCTTCTGTCACGGTTTCAATAAATGCGTTCAGTGCCTTCTCTGAATCTTTTCTGGTTAAGTCGGCTTTTTCAGATTTGATTAATGAGTTCTGTTTTGTTCATGTTGTGCCTGAGTTAGTGATATTTTAATCTTAGTGATGCTAGCTGTAGCAACTCAATAGTGCAATGTTTCTGTGTTAATTAACTCAAAAAAATCTTTTTAATTAAAATCCTGCCGCTCGCCGCAAGTCTGCGTCCGAGCGGAGCGAGTGAGCAGACGAGGAAGCGGAATATCACTATTAGCAAAAAAGAAATACGGTCACTCAGTAGTAACATATTTTTGTGGTTCAGGGTTTTTGTTAGAAAAAAGTTATCCACAAAAAAACCTCGCGCGCGTGAAGTTATATTTAGTTATGTATAAGTTAAAAGAGTTAAAGACGAAAAAAGTATTGTTAATTTATTGATTAATAAATACAAAAAAAACAAGTTTGTCCGTAAATCCCAGTAGTTTGTCCGTAAATCCCAGTAGTTTGTCCGTAAATCCCAAATAGAAATGACTGTTATCCATAGATAATTTTGTTCTTTTTTTGAACTTTAAGTTGATAAGTCCGTAAATCCCACTATAATGTCCGTAAATCCCATTATTTTTTGGTGTCCGTAAATCCCAAAATACAAGCGGGTGAAATATTTGGGTATTTCAACCGCTCTAACCAACAATCCTAAACACTCTAGGAGATAGGCTATGATTGATCATACAAAGAAAATAGGAAAACGCAATTTGAAAACATTACGCCCTTATAAACATAAGCAACTAGAGTTTTTCATTGCCGATGAGTTTGATATTTCAACCTTTCGGGATGAAATGGCTAGGGGCTGTCGTCACAAGATGTAAGGCTATGATATTATTTTAAAATGAAAAAATTAGCTTTATTAGCACATCGTCGACACGACATTTCTGATCGCTCCTGGGAAAGAATCGAGTCCTTACTTCCTGGTAGAAAAGGCAAATGGGGCGGCGTCGCAAAGGATAACCGATTGTTTATTAATGCAGTATTCTGGATCTTAAGAACAGGCTCTCCATGGAGAGATCTGCCTCCTGATTACGGTTGTTGGAAAAATACCCACCGTCGCTTTTGCCGTTGGAAAAATAAAGGTGTATGGGCATCGATTCTTGAAAATCTTACCTGCGAAGCAGATATGGAATGGTTGATAATTGATGCAACTCATATAAAAGTCCACCTTCATGGCACTGGAGCTGTAGGTGGGAATGATGAAATGGGCCTTACAAAAGGGGGCTCAACAGCAAGCTACACCTGGCCGTAGACGCACACGGTATGCCACTCAGAGCAACTTTAACGTCTGGCACTGTTGCTGACTGTACAGTCGCTCCAGACTTGCTCAAGGAGTTAACCGCAGATTATTTACTGGCCGACCGGGGCTATGATAGCGATTCAATCATTAAACAAGCCGAAGAACAAGGGATGCAGCCTGTCATTCCACCACGAAAACATAGAAAGCATTATCGAAAGTTTGATAGTGCTCTCTATAAAAACCGCCATGTTGTTGAGAATGTCTTTGCGAAAATTAAGCAGTGGAGAGGGATTGCGACTCGATTTGCCAAAAGAGCGTCCTCCTTTCTGGCAAGCATCCAGATTCGATTTATTGCTATCTGGGCTGAAATCTTGTGACGACAGCCTCTAGAGCTTTATATGTCCGTGCGAAACTCGTGTTCTCATTAGCAACAGCGGTGATCCGCGCCTTTACCTCTTTTTCCCACGAGTTTCGCAATCTCCAAAAAAGAAGTATAAATTTAAAACCAAGAAAAAATCAGGGTGTTCATATTTTGTCCGGTTATCCATGTATTAAAGATATCTATAAAACATTCTTACAAGTAAGCAGTTTAAGATACTCTGGTTTGGCGTTATCAGAAGTAAGCCCATCGCCTTTATCTCATGACACTGTTAGCCGATGGCTAAAAAGTAGATGTTTTCGACCTAAAGACCTATGGCGATTAGTTGAACCTTCTATAGACAAAAAAAGCCCTTGCGTACTAGGGGCTGTCGTCACAAGATTTCAGCCCAGATAGCAATAAATCGAATCTGGATGCTTGCCAGAAAGGAGGACGCTCTTTTGGCAAATCGAGTCGCAATCCCTCTCCACTGCTTAATTTTCGCAAAGACATTCTCAACAACATGGCGGTTTTTATAGAGAGCACTATCAAACTTTCGATAATGCTTTCTATGTTTTCGTGGTGGAATGACAGGCTGCATCCCTTGTTCTTCGGCTTGTTTAATGATTGAATCGCTATCATAGCCCCGGTCGGCCAGTAAATAATCTGCGGTTAACTCCTTGAGCAAGTCTGGAGCGACTGTACAGTCAGCAACAGTGCCAGACGTTAAAGTTGCTCTGAGTGGCATACCGTGTGCGTCTACGGCCAGGTGTAGCTTGCTGTTGAGCCCCCTTTTGTAAGGCCCATTTCATCATTCCCACCTACAGCTCCAGTGCCATGAAGGTGGACTTTTATATGAGTTGCATCAATCATCAACCATTCCATATCTGCTTCGCAGGTAAGATTTTCAAGAATCGATGCCCATACACCTTTATTTTTCCAACGGCAAAAGCGACGATGGGTATTTTTCCAACAACCGTAATCAGGAGGCAGATCTCTCCATGGAGAGCCTGTTCTTAAGATCCAGAATACTGCATTAATAAACAATCGGTTATCCTTTGCGACGCCGCCCCATTTGCCTTTTCTACCAGGAAGTAAGGACTCGATTCTTTCCCAGGAGCGATCAGAAATGTCGTGTCGACGATGTGCTAATAAAGCTAATTTTTTCATTTTAAAATAATATCATAGCCTTACATCTTGTGACGACAGCCCCTAATACCCAAAACGGTTAAATATTAATCCATCTGGGTGTTTTTAAGATTGAAATGGAAATATGTACTCAACCAATCGTCATAAATCGATTTTGAGGTACACCATAACGCTCTATAAGGCCTTTTCTTGGTTGAAGTCCGTTGAAGTCCGTTCGTTGAAGTTCGTTGAAGTCCGTTCCTTTTGGGTAAAAACGGCGGATAAGTCCGTTACTGTGTTCATTTAATTTAAACCACGCTCCCATGAGTGATAAGGCCTGGCAAAGAAGACATCAGCACCGGTGATCTCAGTTATCTGTTTATGTATGGAGAACTCAGAACCGGTTATCAGCCGTCAGGGTTTTAAAATGACAGAAAGTATTTGCCATGATATCACGGAAGGCTTCTACAACAGTCTCAGCGCGTTTATTCGGCAACCTGCGGATAATAACCTGTCTGGTAGCTTTATCCGCCAAAGTTAATAAGAATGACTTCTGATCCTTACCAAATACAGTATCAATTTCAAAATGACCTGGTTGTTGCTTGAGATCAGCCTCAGCTTGTCTCTCTTCAATACCCACTCTATCAGGAATAGCGCTACGCTTGGGTTCGGTTCTCCCTTGCCATAGCGATAATATTTGCCTCGATGAGGAAGCTGGAGATAGAGATTTATGTATAAGAAATTAATACCCGAAAAGGTTACTAATTAACCTATTCCATGATGAACCCATTTTTATTTTTTCTAAGTTTTGCCAGAATTATTTTTGAAGGTTGAAGGTTGAGATAAAGAACGGAATAGATGGTTAAAAAACGATTAATTATTAATCAGTTTTGAACAAAAGGTAGATCTACCCTGTAGTAAGTTTTTATTGCCACCGCAAACGTGCCAGGTCGTCGTGACGAGCCATAAGCTCTTTAAGCTTCAATCCAAAATTCATTCCTGCGAAAAGTAATTTTTTCCCGCATATGAGACAAGCAAGTGGATCGACTTTAAAGACATGTCGATACATGTTGCGGAAGGTCACTTTTTTAGCAGATTTTTTATCCTGCCGGGTTAGAGGATAAACAACCTCTGTTAACCACGAGTTTCGCGCCGACAAATAAACAAGTTATTTTTAAGCTCAATTTGATATAATATATACACGAGTTTCGCAATCTCCAAAAAAGAAGTATAAATTTAAAACCAAGAAAAAATCAGGGTGTTCATATTTTGTCCGGTTATCCATGTATTAAAGATATCTATAAAACATTCTTACAAGTAAGCAGTTTAAGATACTCTGGTTTGGCGTTATCAGAAGTAAGCCCATCGCCTTTATCTCATGACACTGTTAGCCGATGGCTAAAAAGTAGATGTTTTCGACCTAAAGACCTATGGCGATTAGTTGAACCTTCTATAGACAAAAAAAGCCCTTGCGTACTAGGGGCTGTAGTCACAAGATGTAAGGCTATGATATTATTTTAAAATGAAAAAATTAGCTTTATTAGCACATCGTCGACACGACATTTCTGATCGCTCCTGGGAAAGAATCGAGTCCTTACTTCCTGGTAGAAAAGGCAAATGGGGCGGCGTTGCAAAGGATAACCGATTGTTTATTAATGCAGTATTCTGGATCTTAAGAACAGGCTCTCCATGGAGAGATCTGCCTCCTGATTACGGTTGTTGGAAAAATACCCACCGTCGCTTTTGCCGTTGGAAAAATAAAGGTGTATGGGCATCGATTCTTGAAAATCTTACCTGCGAAGCAGATATGGAATGGTTGATGATTGATGCAACTCATATAAAAGTCCACCTTCATGGCACTGGAGCTGTAGGTGGGAATGATGAAATGGGCCTTACAAAAGGGGGCTCAACAGCAAGCTACACCTGGCCGTAGACGCACACGGTATGCCACTCAGAGCAACTTTAACGTCTGGCACTGTTGCTGACTGTACAGTCGCTCCAGACTTGCTCAAGGAGTTAACCGCAGATTATTTACTGGCCGACCGGGGCTATGATAGCGATTCAATCATTAAACAAGCCGAAGAACAAGGGATGCAGCCTGTCATTCCACCACGAAAACATAGAAAGCATTATCGAAAGTTTGATAGTGCTCTCTATAAAAACCGCCATGTTGTTGAGAATGTCTTTGCGAAAATTAAGCAGTGGAGAGGGATTGCGACTCGATTTGCCAAAAGAGCGTCCTCCTTTCTGGCAAGCATCCAGATTCGATTTATTGCTATCTGGGCTGAAATCTTGTGACGACAGCCTCTAGTGTAAAACTGATCCACCAAGAGTAAAAATGGCAGTTTTAAGGTACTGCCGATGATAACATTGGAGATCAGAGTGGAAATTTCTGTTTTACATCGCCAGGGGATGTCTATACCACGAGTTTCGCACGGACATATAAAGCTCTAAAAATATCTAAAATAATGTTTTATCCACAAGATGTGCGATAACATTAAATATATTTTAATTTCAATATCTTATGTTTTAATTGGCAATTTTTTCGAATTATATATTATATCGAATTGAGCTTAAAAATAACTTGTTTATTTGTCGGCGCGAAACTCGTGTATACGTGCGATTGCGCGACGCCTTTCATGTTCAAGAGTAACCGTGAGGCGATATCTTCGTAGCACTGAAGCGGCGGCGAATATGCGTTATAAATCGAGAGCGCCTAGACCCGGTAAGTTGGAGCCCTTCAAGGTATATATTCTCGAACGCGTAGAGGCGGCTAGACCTGATTGGATACCGGCCTGCGTATTGCTACGGGAGATCCGTGAACAAGGGTACACAGGCAGCTATAGCTTGCTGACCGCTTTTCTTCATCCTATGAAAAAACCGGTTATTGAAGACGTTGTTCGCTTTGAGACTGAACCCGGTGAACAGATGCAGGTTGACTTCACGATTATCAGACAGGGGAAGAACCCTTTGCTGGCATTCGTTGCCACGTTAGGTTGGAGTCGTTCCACTTTTGTTAAGTTTTACACCTGTCAAAATTCAGCAGCCTGGTGCGACGGGATTGAGTCAGCCCTACAGTATTTTGGCGGTACGCCTCGTCAGCTGCTATTTGATAATGCGAAGACCATTATCATTGAGCGTGATGTTTATGGTCCTGGTAAACACCGCTGGAACCCACAGCTTATCCAGCTTGCCGAGAAATATGCTTTCAGTCCGAAAGTCTGCCGTCCATACAGGGCGAAGACTAAAGGTAAGGTTGAACGTTTTAATCACTATCTTAAGAACAGTTTCATTGTTCCACTAACCGCGTCATTTCGTCAGGCAGGGCTTATTTTGGATGCTGCCGCCGCCAACTCACGTATTGGAGACTGGCTGAGTTCAATAGCTAATGTACGTAAACACGGCACTACGGGTGTATCGCCGGAGGAGCGCATGCTACAAGAACGCTTAGCACTGTTGCCGCTGCCGAAAGTCATGCAAGCATTTCCTTTACCGATACATCAGACTCGCCCGATTCCTATGGAGAGCCTACAACATCCTTTGTCCGTCTATCAATCGATTCTGGAGATGCCTATATGAGTCTTCAGTATGAACGCATCGAAAAATTCTGCCAGCAGCTTAAACTGGACAGACTAAGCACAGAGTGGCCAGCTGTAGCGCAGGCAACTATCGACAAGAACGGTACACACGCTGACTTTCTAGAGTCTATTTTACGACTTCAGTATGAAGGACTTACTGAACGTCGGCGTCAAACGATACTCCGTTTATCTGGGCTGCCAGTGATAAAGACGTTGGAGCAGTTTGATTACAAATATGCCAGCGGTGTTCCCCGTAACCAAATACAGGAACTGGCTGGACTGGCTTTCATTGAGCGCCAGGAGAATATCGTGTTGCTAGGTCCGTCTGGTGTCGGGAAGACGCACCTGGCTACTGCCATAAGCTATAGGGCTGCGATGCATGGATTAAGCATCCGTTTTCTAACTGCGGCGGATATGATGTTGCAGCTGCTTACCTCTCATCGACAAGGTGACCTTAAGGGATATCTTACTCGCGTTATCAGTAAACTTAGACTATTGATTATCGATGAAGTTGGCTATTTACCTTTTGGCAAAGAAGAAGCAAATCTGTTCTTCCAGGTGGTGGCAAAGCGATATGAAGCGGGTAGTGTGCTCTTAACCAGTAATCTGTCTTTTGCTCAGTGGTCAAGTACATTTGGTGATGATGAGACGCTAACAGCCGCTATGCTGGATCGATTGCTGCACCATGCACATATCGTACAGATTAGTGGACAAAGTTATCGGTTAAAAGACAAGCTAAAAAGCGGTCAGCTACATAAAAAATTGAAAGCGGAACTGAGCGGGTAAATTAAAGGGAGTGGATCAGTTTTACTTTAGCAAAGTGGATCAGAATTCAATTGGTATTGACAGTAAAAATAGTTATTCTAATTCATGGTCATGCTCACAGGTCGCTGATACACTTTATCAATCTATTATGGCCATCATTAGGGGCTGTCGTCACAAGATGTAAGGCTATGATATTATTTTAAAATGAAAAAATTAGCTTTATTAGCACATCGTCGACACGACATTTCTGATCGCTCCTGGGAAAGAATCGAGTCCTTACTTCCTGGTAGAAAAGGCAAATGGGGCGGCGTCGCAAAGGATAACCGATTGTTTATTAATGCAGTATTCTGGATCTTAAGAACAGGCTCTCCATGGAGAGATCTGCCTCCTGATTACGGTTGTTGGAAAAATACCCATCGTCGCTTTTGCCGTTGGAAAAATAAAGGTGTATGGGCATCGATTCTTGAAAATCTTACCTGCGAAGCAGATATGGAATGGTTGATGATTGATGCAACTCATATAAAAGTCCACCTTCATGGCACTGGAGCTGTAGGTGGGAATGATGAAATGGGCCTTACAAAAGGGGGGCTCAACAGCAAGCTACACCTGGCCGTAGACGCACACGGTATGCCACTCAGAGCAACTTTAACGTCTGGCACTGTTGCTGACTGTACAGTCGCTCCAGACTTGCTCAAGGAGTTAACCGCAGATTATTTACTGGCCGACCGGGGCTATGATAGCGATTCAATCATTAAACAAGCCGAAGAACAAGGGATGCAGCTTGTCATTCCACCACGAAAACATAGAAAGCATTATCGAAAGTTTGATAGTGCTCTCTATAAAAACCGCCATGTTGTTGAGAATGTCTTTGCGAAAATTAAGCAGTGGAGAGGGATTGCGACTCGATTTGCCAAAAGAGCGTCCTCCTTTCTGGCAAGCATCCAGATTCGATTTATTGCTATCTGGGCTGAAATCTTGTGACGACAGCCCCTAGTTAGGATGTTATAATCGAGCAGCTATTTATTGACAGGAATTTATTGACAGGAATTTGCATAAGCTAATTCTTGATGTATAAGAAATTAATACCCAAAACGGTTAAACATTAATCAATCTGGGTGTTTTTAAGATTGAAATGGAAATATGTACTCAACCAATCGTCATAAATCGATTTTGAGGTACACCATAACGCTCTATAAGGCGTTTTCTTGATATAAGTAACCCAATGGTAGCGCTTTTTGATTTGATGGCCTTAGAATGCGATACAGGCGGTTTTGGTGTTGATGGATTTATTGAAACTGGAAGACGGTGAGAAGTCGTCGCCGGAGGCGACCATCTTGATATTGAAAGATTATTGATGAAAGTTAACCTTAATAGGTTTAGAACATTTGTAGCAAATTTAAGGTTAGGGTATACTGCATTCCCGTCCTGTTATATTCATCGTCTTTTACACCTAAATTTTCAGGTTTAGCATGAAAACAAATTATATTTTTGTAACCGGCGGGGTAGTATCCTCTCTGGGCAAAGGCATTGCCGCAGCTTCTTTGGCTGCTATACTTGAAGCGCGTGGACTGAATGTTACTATTATGAAACTGGATCCTTATATTAATGTTGATCCAGGCACGATGAGCCCAATCCAACATGGAGAAGTTTATGTCACCGAAGATGGTGCAGAAACTGATCTTGATCTGGGCCATTATGAACGTTTTATTCGTACTAAAATGACACGCCGTAATAATTTCACAACCGGTCGCGTATACTCTGAAGTATTGCGTAAAGAGCGGCGTGGTGATTATTTGGGCGAAACTATTCAAGTTATTCCTCATATTACTGATGAGATCAAAAACCGGATTATTCGTGGCGGAGAAGGCCACGATATCGTTTTGGTTGAAGTTGGTGGCACTGTGGGCGATATTGAATCTTTACCTTTTTTGGAAGCAATTCGTCAATTAGCGGTTGATGTTGGTCGTAAACACACTCTTTTCCTGCATCTTACTTTAGTGCCTTATTTACCTGCTGCAGGTGAAGTTAAAACCAAACCAACTCAACATTCAGTAAAAGAACTTCTTTCTATTGGTATTCAGCCAGACGTGCTAATTTGCCGTTCAGATCGGGTTATTCCAGTTAATGAACGGGCAAAAATTGCGCTTTTCTGCAATGTACCGAAAGAAGCAGTTATTTCATTAGAAGATGTTGATTCAATTTATAAAATTCCTGCATTATTGAAATCTCAGCAGCTAGATGATTATATTTGTAAGAAATTTGAACTTACCTGCCCAGCAGCTGATTTGTCTGAATGGGAACAGGTTATTGATGCGCAAGCCAATCAGGTAGGTAAGGTAACTATTGGCATGGTAGGTAAATATATAGAGTTACCTGATGCTTATAAATCGGTTATTGAAGCGTTAAAACATGGCGGTTTAAAAAATCGTTTAACAGTGAACATCAAGCTGATTGATTCTGAAGATATTGAAGCGCGTTGTACCGAACTATTAAAAGAACTTGATGCTATCTTGGTTCCAGGTGGTTTTGGTGAACGGGGTGTCGAAGGGAAAATTATGGCAGCTCGTTACGCACGTGAACATAATATTCCTTATTTGGGTATTTGCCTGGGAATGCAAGTTGCTCTGATTGAATATGCCCGTCATGTTGCTGGTATGGAAGGGGCAAACTCAACAGAATTTGCGCCAGATTGTCCATATCCGGTTGTTGCCTTAATTACGGAATGGTCTGATGACAGTGGTAGTATTAAAGTTCGTAATGAGAAGAGCGATCTTGGCAGTACGATGCGAGTAGGTAGCCAATTATGCCGTTTAGAGAAAGGTAGTAAAGTCCGTGAGTTGTACAATAGCGACACAATTATGGAGCGGCATCGCCACCGTTATGAAGTCAATGGTAAGCTTTTGGCGCGTATTGAAGAAGCGGGTTTACGTATTGCAGGACGTTCAGCGGACAATAAGCTGGTGGAAATTATCGAGGATCCTAACCATCCTTGGTTTGTCGCTTGTCAGTTTCATCCTGAATTTACTTCGACACCAAGGGATGGCCATCCGTTATTTGTTGGTTTTATTAAAGCCGCAAAGGAATATCAGCAAGGCCAGCTGAAAAGAGATATGGGCTAATGGTATTAATTTGTTACCATTGGCTGAAATTTAACTTGTACTGAGGAAAATTTAATGTCCAAAATCGTTAAAGTCATCGGGCGTGAAATCATCGACTCTCGTGGTAATCCGACTGTTGAAGCAGAGGTTCATTTAGAAGGCGGATTTGTTGGTTTATCAGCGGCACCATCTGGTGCATCGACCGGTTCACGAGAAGCATTAGAGCTACGTGATGGTGATAAAGATCGCTTTTTAGGTAAAGGTGTTTTGAAGGCAGTGGCAGCAGTAAATGGCCTAATTGCTGATGCATTGATCGACCAAGATGCCAAAAATCAGGCTAATATCGATAAAATCATGATCGAATTAGACGGTACAGAAAATAAATCTAAATTCGGTGCTAATGCGATTTTGGCTGTTTCACTGGCTAATGCAAAAGCAGCTGCGGCAGCGAAAGGTATGCCTTTGTATGAGCATATTGCTGAATTGAATGGTACGCCGGGTAAATTCTCTATGCCTTTACCAATGATGAATATTATCAATGGTGGCGAACATGCGGATAACAATGTTGATATTCAAGAATTTATGATCCAGCCAGTGGGCGCAAAAAGCTTGAAAGAAGCAGTTCGGATGGGATCAGAGGTTTTTCACCACTTGGCAAAAGTGTTAAAAGCCAAAGGGATGAATACAGCGGTCGGCGATGAAGGTGGCTATGCACCAAATTTAGAATCTAATGCCGCAGCTTTAGCCGCAATTAAAGACGCCGTTGAAGCAGCAGGCTATGAGTTAGGTAAAGATATTACTTTAGCAATGGATTGTGCCGCCTCAGAATTTTACAACCAGGAAACGGGTAATTATGAGCTGAAAGGTGAAGGTAAAACTTTTACTTCACAAGAATTTACCCACTATCTAGAAGAATTAACCAAACAATATCCTATCGTTTCTATTGAAGATGGTCTTAATGAGTCAGATTGGGATGGTTTCGCCTACCAGACTAAAGTGTTAGGAGACAAAATTCAGTTAGTGGGTGATGATTTATTCGTTACTAATACCAAGATTTTGCAAGAAGGCATTGAAAAAAGAATTGCTAATTCTATTTTAATTAAATTCAATCAGATTGGTAGCTTAACCGAAACTTTAGCAGCAATTAAGATGGCAAAAGATGCCGGCTACACTGCGGTTATCTCACATCGTTCAGGTGAAACTGAAGACGCTACAATTGCAGATTTGGCAGTAGGAACAGCAGCGAGCCAGATCAAAACAGGTTCGATGAGCCGTTCTGATCGAGTTGCTAAATATAATCAATTAATCCGTATTGAAGAAGTGTTAGGTGAAAAAGCGCCTTTTAATGGTCTAAAAGAAGTTAAAGGCCCATTCCCAGTCGAAAAGCAACAAACACATAAAGCGTTATGTAGCCATTAGATGAGCTAAAAATACTTCATTTGGAGAAAAATAGCCCAACGATTTTCGTCCCCGAGTATTAAGTATGTGCTCGATGTATAAGAAATTAATACCCAAAACGGTTAAATGTTAATCAATTTGGGTGTTTTTAAGATTGAAATGGAAATATAAATATGTACTCAACCAATCGTCATAAATCGATTTTGAGGTACACCATAACGCTCTATAAGGCGTTTTCTTGATATAAGTAACAATGGTAGCGCTTTTTGATTTGATGGCCTTAGAATGCGATACAGGCGGTTTTGGTGTTGATGGATTTATTGAAACTGGAAGACGGTGACAAGTCGTCGCCGGAGGCGACCATCTTGATTTCTGCAATCTCATTGTCCGTGACTTGGTTGAAGTCCGTTCCTTTTGGGTAAAAACGGCGGATAAGTCCGTTACTGTGTTCATTTAAACCACGCTCCCATGAGTGATAAGGCCTGGCAAAGAAGACATCAGCACCGGTGATCTCAGTTATCTGTTTATGCATGGAGAACTCAGAACCGTTATCAGCCGTCAGGGTTTTAAAATGACAGAAAGTATTTGCCATGATATCACGGAAGGCTTCTACAACAGTCTCAGCGCGTTTATTCGGCAACCTGCGGATAATAACCTGTCTGGTAGCTTTATCCGCCAAAGTTAATAAGAATGACTTCTGATTCTTACCAAATACAGTATCAATTTCAAAATGACCGGGTTGTTGCTTGAGATCAGCCTCAGCTAGTCTCTCTTCAATACCCACTCTATCAGGAATAGCGCTACGCTTGGGTTCTCCCTTGCCATAGCGATAATATTTGCCTCGATGAGGAAGCTGGAGATAGAGATTTCCTCCTGCCAGTCGGTCTCTCTTGATATAGCGATAGAGCGTATTTTTACTGACAGAAACCCCATGTTTCAAACGCAGCCTTCCACTGATAACGGCAGGCGAAATATGTAAAGCAAGCTCTTTAGGGATAAAAGCCTGCGTTTCTGTGGTTTTCTGATTAAACGCATTCCGCGAAGATGTGTTCATACGTCTGGCTTTCGCTAAGGTATCAGCCCTTCTGCAAGAATAAAGTCCATTGAAAGCAGGATCCGTATTATGCTTGAGTTCCCTGCTGACAGTTGAACGAGAAAGCCCCAATTCTCTAGCAATAGTGGCCTGAGTAACACCGTCAATTATTCGTTTTTCGATATAAAAGCGCTCATGTAAATTCAAATGTTTTCCCTTCATACAACAGTATCTCTTATGGGGTCATTACAGTAAGTTTATCTATGTATGACCAAGATGGTCGCCTCCGGCGACGACTTGTCATTGCTTGTTAGGGGCTGTCGTCACAAGATTTCAGCCCAGATAGCAATAAATCGAATCTGGATCCTTGCCAGAAAGGAGGACGCTCTTTTGGCAAATCGAGTCGCAATCCCTCTCCACTGCTTAATTTTCGCAAAGACATTCTCAACAACATGGCGGTTTTTATAGAGAGCACTATCAAACTTTCGATAATGCTTTCTATGTTTTCGTGGTGGAATGACAGGCTGCATCCCCTGTTCTTCGGCTTGTTTAATGATTGAATCGCTATCATAGCCCCGGTCGGCCAGTAAATAATCTGCGGTTAACTCCTTGAGCAAGTCTGGAGCGACTGTACAGTCAGCAACAGTGCCAGACGTTAAAGTTGCTCTGAGTGGCATACCGTGTGCGTCTACGGCCAGGTGTAGCGTGCTGTTGAGCCCCCTTTTGTAAGGCCCATTTCATCATTCCCACCTACAGCTCCAGTGCCATGAAGGTGGACTTTTATATGAGTTGCATCAATCATCAACCATTCCATATCTGCTTCGCAGGTAAGATTTTCAAGAATCGATGCCCATACACCTTTATTTTTCCAACGGCAAAAGCGACGGTGGGTATTTTTCCAACAACCGTAATCAGGAGGCAGATCTCTCCATGGAGAGCCTGTTCTTAAGATCCAGAATACTGCATTAATAAACAATCGGTTATCCTTTGCGACGCCCCCCATTTGCCTTTTCTACCAGGAAGTAAGGACTCGATTCTTTCCCAGGAGCGATCAGAAATGTCGTGTCGACGATGTGCTAATAAAGCTAATTTTTTCATTTTAAAATAATATCATAGCCTTACATCTTGTGACGACAGCCCCTAGTACTGGTATAACCCCGAACCTATTTTCTCAATCTTTCAGTGCCATTTATGTCACCACGTTTTAGTCATGTTTTCCAATTTGGTCAACGCTGGCTCAATTGGCTTAACCGTCAACCCTCTGACAGTGTTCGCCCTGTTGTGATCGAAACCATGGTAAAGATTATGGCTTGTGGCACTTCACTTATGGGCTGGTCAATTTGGCGATGCCCTGACCCTGAATGTAATCATGAGAAGCGGGTTAAGTATGTGCTCGATTTCTGCAATCTCATTGTCCGTGACTTGGTTGAAGTCCGTTCCTTTTGGGTAAAAACGGCGGATAAGTCCGTTACTGTGTTCATTTAAACCACGCTCCCATGAGTGATAAGGCCTGGCAAAGAAGACATCAGCACCGGTGATCTCAGTTATCTGTTTATGCATGGAGAACTCAGAACCGTTATCAGCCGTCAGGGTTTTAAAATGACAGAAAGTATTTGCCATGATATCACGGAAGGCTTCTACAACAGTCTCAGCGCGTTTATTCGGCAACCTGCGGATAATAACCTGTCTGGTAGCTTTATCCGCCAAAGTTAATAAGAATGACTTCTGATCCTTACCAAATACAGTATCAATTTCAAAATGACCGGGTTGTTGCTTGAGATCAGCCTCAGCTGGTCTCTCTTCAATACCCACTTTATCAGGAATAGCGCTACGCTTGGGTTCTCCCTTGCCATAGCGATAATATTTACCTCGATGAGGAAGCTGGAGATAGAGATTTCCTCCTGCCAGTCGGTCTCTCTTGATATAGCGATAGAGCGTATTTTTACTGACAGAAACCCCATGTTTCAAACGCAGCCTTCCACTGATAACGGCAGGCGAAGTATGTAAAGCAAGCTCTTTACGGATAAAAGCCTGTGTTTCTGTGGTTTGCTGATTAAACGCATTCCGCGGAGATGTGTTCATACGTCTGGCTTTCGCTAAGGTATCAGCCCTTCCCCAATTCTCTAGCAATAGTGGCCTGAGTAACACCGTCAATTATTCGTTTTTCGATATAAAAGCGCTCATGTAAATTCAAATGTTTTCCCTTCATACAACAGTATCTCTTATGGGGTCATTACAGTAAGTTTATCTATTGTCAATGCCAATTGAATTCTGATCCACTTTGCTAAAGTAAAACTGATCCACTCCCTTTAATTTACTCGCTCAGTTCCGCTTTCAATTTTTTATGTAGCTGACCGCTTTTTAGCTTGTCTTTTAACCGATAACTTTGTCCACTAATCTGTACGATATGTGCATGGTGCAGCAATCGATCCGGCATAGCGGCTGTTAGCGTCTCATCATCACCAAATGTACTTGACCACTGAGCAAAAGACAGATTACTGGTTAAGAGCACACTACCCGCTTCATATCGCTTTGCCACCACCTGGAAGAACAGATTTGCTTCTTCTTTGCCAAAAGGTAAATAGCCAACTTCATCGATAATCAATAGTCTAGGTTTACTGATAACGCGAGTAAGATATCCCTTAAGGTCACCTTGTCGATGAGAGGTAAGCAGCTGCAACATCATATCCGCCGCAGTTAGAAAACGGATGCTTAATCCATGCATCGCAGCCCTATAGCTTAGGGCAGTAGCCAGGTGCGTCTTCCCGACACCAGACGGACCTAGCAACACGATATTCTCCTGGCGCTCAATGAAAGCCAGTCCAGCCAGTTCCTGTATTTGGTTACGGGGAACACCGCTGGGATATTTGTAATCAAACTGCTCCAACGTCTTTATCACTGGCAGCCCAGATAAACGGAGTATCGTTTGACGCCGACGTTCAGTAAGTCCTTCATACTGAAGTCGTAAAATAGACTCTAGAAAGTCAGCGTGTGTACCGTTCTTGTCGATAGTTGCCTGCGCTACAGCTGGCCACTCTGTGCTTAGTCTGTCCAGTTTAAGCTGCTGGCAGAATTTTTCGATGCGTTCATACTGAAGACTCATATAGGCATCTCCAGAATCGATTGATAGACGGACAAAGGATGTTGTAGGCTCTCCATAGGAATCGAGCGAGTCTGATGTATCGGTAAAGGAAATGCTTGCATGACTTTCGGCAGCGGCAACAGTGCTAAGCGTTCTTGTAGCATGCGCTCCTCCGGCGATACACCCGTAGTGCCGTGTTTACGTACATTAGCTATTGAACTCAGCCAGTCTCCAATACGTGAGTTGGCGGCGGCAGGGCCGCATCCAAAATAAGCCCTGCCTGACGAAATGACGCGGTTAGTGGAACAATGAAACTGTTCTTAAGATAGTGATTAAAACGTTCAACCTTACCTTTAGTCTTCGCCCTGTATGGACGGCAGACTTTCGGACTGAAAGCATATTTCTCGGCAAGCTGGATAAGCTGTGGGTTCCAGCGGTGTTTACCAGGACCATAAACATCACGCTCAATGATAATGGTCTTCGCATTATCAAATAGCAGCTGACGAGGCGTACCGCCAAAATACTGTAGGGCTGACTCAATCACGTCGCACCAGGCTGCTGAATTTTGACAGGTGTAAAACTTAACAAAAGTGGAACGACTCCAACCTAACGTGGCAACGAATGCCAGCAAAGGGTTCTTCCCCTGTCTGATAATCGTGAAGTCAACCTGCATCTGTTCACCGGGTTCAGTCTCAAAGCGAACAACGTCTTCAATAACCGGTTTTTTCATAGGATGAAGAAAAGCGGTCAGCAAGCTATAGCTGCCTGTGTACCCTTGTTCACGGATCTCTCGTAGCAATACGCAGGCCGGTATCCAATCAGGTCTAGCCGCCTCTACGCGTTCGAGAATATATACCTTGAAGGGCTCCAACTTACCGGGTCTAGGCGCTCTCGATTTATAACGCATATTCGCCGCCGCTTCAGTGCTACGAAGATATCGCCTCACGGTTACTCTTGAACATGAAAGGCGTCGCGCAATCGCACGTATAGACATACCCTGGCGATGTAAAACAGAAATTTCCACTCTGATCTCCAATGTTATCATCGGCAGTACCTTAAAACTGCCATTTTTACTCTTGGTGGATCAGTTTTACACTAGCAAGTGGATCATTTTTACATTGGTAGCGACAGTTGCAGCACCGATAGTCAAAACTATCACACTACCGAGCTTTAAAAGTAGTCCTGTAGCAATATGTTCAACATCCTTACGAATTAAGGCTATCTGAGCATCAGTTTTTTCAAAGCGTGCTTGTATCTGGGCTTCGTTCTTTTCGAAGCGAGCAATCATATCTTTACGGATATCTGAAATTTCAGAAGATAAATCTTTACGTACATCTTCTAAATCTCTTTTGGTTGCTACATCAACCGCTTCGTGTGATTCACGGACAGCCAGAGAAATGGCTTTCGCCTGATTTTTTGGCAAACCAGCACCTTCAAGCGTTTCAACAAATTTTAATGTATCAAATGCAACTTGATGTATAAGAAATTAATACCCAAAATGGTTAAACATTAATCAATTTGGGTATTTTTAAGATTGAAATGGAAATATGCATTCAACCAATCGTCATAAATCGATTTTAAGCTACCTGTAACGCTATCTAAGGCGTTTTCTTTACAATAGGTAACCCAATGGTAGCGCTTTTTGATTTGATATCCTTAGAATGCGATATAGGGAGTTTTGATGTTGAGAAATTTCTTAGAACTGGAAGACGGTGACAAGTCGTCGCCGGAGGCGACCATCTTGAGCCATAGGGAATCCTCCTTTTGGTAAGTATAACGGGTTTAGGGTTCAATCTGCAAAATCTTTCACGTTAACACGAGTTTCGCATGGACATATAAAGCTCTAAAAAATAGCTAAAATAATGTTTTATCCACAAGATGTGCGATAACATAAAATATATTTTAATTTCAATATCTTATGTTTTAATTGGCAATTTTTTCGAATTATATATTATATCGAATTGAGCTTAAAAATAACTTGTTTATTTGTCGGCGCGAAACTCGTGGTTAATAGCTTAATTCGTTTAACTACGGAGAAATATTTTATGTCTAAATTAGTTGTTATTGAAAATACCGTTGTTCGTCAAGACGCTTTCGGGCGGTATTGTCTGAATGATCTACATAAAGCCGCTGGTGATCTTAAAAAAGACAGTCCTGCATATTGGCTTGCTAATAAACAAACTCAAGAATTAATTGAACAATTTTTGAGCGAGGGTGAAATTCAGGTATCGGTCATTCGAGGAAGTGTCGAGCAAGGAACTTACGTTGCTAAAGAACTAGTTTACGCCTACGCCATGTGGATTAGCGCAGCTTTTAATCTTAAAGTTATTCGTACTTTCGATGAAGTTATCGCTACACCTACACAACCGCTAACCGATAAAGTCCAAGCTGGTTTGGCAATGATCGCTTTTTACAAGCAGGAGCTACGTATCGCCCCTTCTGGTCTACTTGGCGCTATGAAAAAACTGTAATCTTCCCTTGGGATGCCGGATATTCTCCCTGCTTACGCTGTTGATGCGCCCGAAGGCAATTTGACAGTATCAAGCGAAGTAACGCATTCTTTTACGGAGCTTTTACTACTACATGGCAAGGCTTACAGCCCACCATCTGGCTTTAAGCGTCTACAATTATTAGGTATTGTTGAGCGTAAATCACGTCCAAGTAACAAACATCCTGATAAGGAAAAATTATTCTGGTCACTAACGGAAAAAGGATTACAGTTTGGCAAAAATCTAACCGATCCAAATCATCCCCGTCAGACTCAGCCCCATTTTTATGACAGCCAGTTCCCTAGGTTATTAGGTGTCATGATAAACGGGATTGCGGCCGCATAATAAAACATTGACATTTTAAATACCCATTGACGAAATAAGAAATCAGGCACTGATTTTTCTTTTAGCATTTCTCCGTTTGGAACGGAAGCGTGCGCCACATTAACAAACATTAATACTCAAACATCAACACGAGTTTCGCGCCGACAAATAAACAAGTTATTTTTAAGCTCAATTCGATATAATATATAATTCGAAAAAATTGCCAATTAAAACATAAGATATTGAAATTAAAATATATTTTATGTTATCGCACATCTTGTGGATAAAACATTATTTTAGCTATTTTTAGAGCTTTATATGTCCGTGCGAAACTCGTGATCAATTAACTTTGAGGGCTCCCCTTATGCAAAATTTAATAAATATTGAAACAAAAAACATTAGTGGTGAATTAATCCAGACGGTAAATGCCCGTGATTTACATGCGTTTCTGGAAAGTAAACAAGACTTTTCCACATGGATGAAAAAGCGAATCTCAGATTATGGATTTGTTGAAAATAAAGACTTTATTCGCTTCCACAAAAAAATGGAAGCCAACAACGCTACTATAATTAACTATCACATTTCCCTCGACATGGCGAAAGAACTATCCATGGTTGAACGTAACGAAAAAGGGAAACAGGCAAGGCAGTACTTCATTGAATGCGAAAGACGGATTTTACAACCACAAATTCAAGTGTCTCTGCCAACAACAAAAGAACTCGCCCTAATGGTCGTTCGTGCTGAGGAAGAGAAAGAAAAGCTATTATTGAAAAATAAAATCCTATCAACGGAAGTTGATTACCTTAAAAATCTCTTTAAAGAAGGCATGACCCCTACCCAATTTAGCAAAATGCTTAACGGGGTGAATAGCCAGCAGATAAATCATTTTTTAGCTGAGCGTAAATGGCTCTACAACGAAAGTAAATCGGGCATACGTTGGCGTGTTGCTTCTAGCGCTCGGGATAAGTATTTAACCGAAAGACAAAACCAAATAAGCCCACACGGTGCTGACCGATTCATCGCTTATCAACCTATCCTGCTCAAAAAGGGTGCGCAACGTCTCTATGATTTGTATCTGGATTACAAGCTGCCCATGAAGTTGACGTGGAATGGAACACACACTCATGATAAGTCCATTCAGGGTATTTATCTGAAACATTAATCCCCTTTTTCAGTTCAATCTTCAATTAATCAAGAGTTAACAATATGAACCCGCTTAAACAGCAGGAGCTTCGCTATATCTTAAATAGTGACAGATTCTCTCGGAAAGAATCCGTAAAAATTACCCCCACCTTGCTCATCATCGCGTTGGCAAGCCTGGTTTTACTGTTAGCAAGATAGGAGGTTACATGAATCCCTACGCCCTGCAAGATGACTGGTACGAACAACAACAAGACATTGCTTATTGGGAAGATAGACTCGACGACGAAATCAGTGAACTTGTCCAGCCTATCTATGATTGCCTTCCTTCCTCCGTCATGCGAAAACTCAATCATGAGGATTTTGACGATATTTGGCAGGCGCTGTTTGACCATTTTAAACGTGAAAACATCCATCGATACAAAGCACTTAAAACGCCTAAAAGGAAATCGTTATGAGCGAAACACAACATACCGAAAAAGAAAAAAGTTTTCAACAACAGGTTTGGGAAACCCTTTCTACGATTAATGTTAACGATAAAATCGAAAAGAAAAACGGCCTCTCTTATCTGTCATGGGCTTGGGCGTGGGGCGTATTAATGGCGCACTATCCCGAATCTTACTATGTCATTGATACCGTTAGCTATAACAATGATGGCAGTGCCATGGTCTCATTAACCCTCACCGTCAAACAGGGTAATAACGAATGTCCCCGCAAAATGTGGTTACCCGTGATGGATTACCGGAATTAGGCCATCTCTAACCCTAATGCGGTGGATATCAATAAAACGCTGATGCGCTGTCTGACTAAAGCCATTTCGATGTTTGGATTAGGGTTTTATATCTATGCCGGTGAAGATTTACCCGAACAGGAAAAAATCGTGATACAGCAAGAAGCCGCACAACAAAAAGCCCGTTACGACCAATTAACAGGGAATTAAAAACCGACGCAAAAGGGGGCGTTAAATCCATGAAAACGCATTGGCAACACTTAACGCCCGAAGAAACCGATATCATTGGCGAAGAAAATAAAATGGCCATTTATCGCAATATTGCAATCAAAAATGAGGCGCATCATGAAGCAGAAAACGGATGCGTGGTTTCAGGCAAGGCTTGGGAAAGTCACCGCCAGCAATTTACACAAGGTGTTATCCAAGGGCAAGGGAACAACCCAACGCAATTACCTCATGCAGTTAGTCTGTGAGACCTTAACCGGACGACCAGAAGACATGAAAACCAATCCGGCTATTGAGCGGGGGATTGCCCTTGAGCCGCAAGCCAGAGCACGATATTGCCTCAATGAATTTGATGTTAGTGTCACCGAAGTGGGGTTTATTACTCACCCGACTATTGAGCTCTTTGGCGCCAGTCCTGATGGGCTAGTGAATGATGACGGGCTTATCGAAATAAAATGCCCTAACGCCACCACCCATCTCAACACTCTCATCACGGGAAAACCGAAACACGAATACCTGTTACAAATGCAGGGGCAAATGATGTGCACGGGGAGAAGCTGGTGCGATTTTGTCAGCTATGATGATAGATTTCCGCCTAACCTGGCCTACTATAAAATCCGAATTATCAAGGATGACAATTTGGTTAACGAGATTGAACAGGCTGTTAGGGGCTGTCGTCACAAGATTTCAGCCCAGATAGCAATAAATCGAATCTGGATCCTTGCCAGAAAGGAGGACGCTCTTTTGGCAAATCGAGTCGCAATCCCTCTCCACTGCTTAATTTTCGCAAAGACATTCTCAACAACATGGCGGTTTTTATAGAGAGCACTATCAAACTTTCGATAATGCTTTCTATGTTTTCGTGGTGGAATGACAGGCTGCATCCCCTGTTCTTCGGCTTGTTTAATGATTGAATCGCTATCATAGCCCCGGTCGGCCAGTAAATAATCTGCGGTTAACTCCTTGAGCAAGTCTGGAGCGACTGTACAGTCAGCAACAGTGCCAGACGTTAAAGTTGCTCTGAGTGGCATACCGTGTGCGTCTACGGCCAGGTGTAGCGTGCTGTTGAGCCCCCTTTTGTAAGGCCCATTTCATCATTCCCACCTACAGCTCCAGTGCCATGAAGGTGGACTTTTATATGAGTTGCATCAATCATCAACCATTCCATATCTGCTTCGCAGGTAAGATTTTCAAGAATCGATGCCCATACACCTTTATTTTTCCAACGGCAAAAGCGACGGTGGGTATTTTTCCAACAACCGTAATCAGGAGGCAAATCTCTCCATGGAGAGCCTGTTCTTAAGATCCAGAATACTGCACACGAGTTTCGCACGGACATATAAAGCTCTAAAAATAGCTAAAATAATGTTTTATCCACAAGATGTGTGATAACATAAAATATATTTTAATTTCAACATCTTATGTTTTAATTGGCAATTTTTTCGAATTATATATTATATCGAATTGAGCTTAAAAATAACTTGTTTATTTGTCGGCGCGAAACTCGTGCTGCATTAATAAACAATCGGTTATCCTTTGCGACGCCGCCCCATTTGCCTTTTCTACCAGGAAGTAAGGACTCGATTCTTTCCCAGGAGCGATCAGAAATGTCGTGTCGACGATGTGCTAGGGGCTGTCGTCAAAAGATTTCAGCCCAGATAGCAATAAATCGAATCTGGATGCTTGCCAGAAAGGAGGACGCTCTTTTGGCAAATCGAGTCGCAATCCCTCTCCACTGCTTAATTTTCGCAAAGACATTCTCAACAACATGGCGGTTTTTATAGAGAGCACTATCAAACTTTCGATAATGCTTTCTATGTTTTCGTGGTGGAATGACAGGCTGCATCCCTTGTTCTTCGGCTTGTTTAATGATTGAATCGCTATCATAGCCCCGGTCGGCCAGTAAATAATCTGCGGTTAACTCCTTGAGCAAGTCTGGAGCGACTGTACAGTCAGCAACAGTGCCAGACGTTAAAGTTGCTCTGAGTGGCATACCGTGTGCCTCTACGGCCAGGTGTAGCTTGCTGTTGAGCCCCCTTTTGTAAGGCCCATTTCATCATTCCCACCTACAGCTCCAGTGCCATGAAGGTGGACTTTTATATGAGTTGCATCAATCATCAACCATTTCATATCTGCTTCGCAGGTAAGATTTTCAAGAATCGATGCCCATACACCTTTATTTTTCCAACGGCAAAAGCGACGGTGGGTATTTTTCCAACAACCGTAATCAGGAGGCAGATCTCTCCATGGAGAGCCTGTTCTTAAGATCCAGAATACTGCATTAATAAACAATCGGTTATCCTTTGCGACGCCGCCCCATTTGCCTTTTCTACCAGGAAGTAAGGACTCGATTCTTTCCCAGGAGCGATCAGAAATGTCGTGTCGACGATGTGCTAATAAAGCTAATTTTTTCATTTTAAAATAATATCATAGCCTTACATCTTGTGACGACAGCCCCTAATTTCTCACGAATAATTTCACCAACCATAAAACGTTGTGAGCGATCAGTGATATAGTCCGCTGGAAAATGATGTGCTGCTTCTGGCATATGTTGACGGACAATTTTAGTAATAATATCGATACCGGTACCTTTTTCTGCACTAATTGGCACAATATCCAGAAAATTCATTTGCTTGCTAAGAAATTCAATATGGGGCAGCAAACGGGTTTTATCCACCACATTATCAATTTTATTGATCACTAATAATACTGGACAAGGCAAATGACGCAGCTTATTTATTACCATCTCATCACCGCTTGTCCAATGTATGCCTTCAACAACAAAAATAATCAGTTCCACATCACCAATTGAGCTACTTGCTGCCCGATTCATTAAACGATTTATTGCGCGCTTTTCTTCTACATGCAATCCTGGAGTATCGACATAAATTGTTTGATAATTACCTTCTGTCTCAATGCCCATGATGCGATGACGGGTTGTCTGTGGTTTACGTGAAGTAATAGAAATCTTTTGCCCGAGTAATTGGTTCAATAATGTTGATTTACCCACATTTGGGCGTCCTACAATGGCTACAAATCCACAATAGGTTTTCTGTTTGCTCATTCAAGCTCCAATATTTTTAATGCCTGTTCAGCTGCGGCTTGTTCAGCCTTACGACGACTTGAGCCCACTCCTTCAACCGGTTCATTTATACCACTAACCTGACAATGAATAGTAAATTCCTGATCGTGCGCTTCACCGCGAACTTGAACTACCAAATAACTTGGTAAAGGTAAATGGCGTCCCTGTAAATACTCTTGTAAACGTGTTTTAGGATCTTTTTGTTTATCGCCGGGGCTAATTTCTATTAATCGAGTGTCATACCAAGCTAAAACAATTTGTTCAGTCGTTTGAATATCACTATCTAAAAAAATACTGCCAATTAACGCTTCGATAGTATCTGCTAATATTGATTCTCGACGAAAACCACCGCTTTTTAATTCACCTGGCCCTAAACGCAAACATTCTCCCAAATCAAACTCTCGTGCAAGCTCAGCCAGTGTATTACCCCTGACCAATGTTGCTCGCATACGACTCATACCGCCTTCATCAACCTTAGGAAAACGATGATAAAGATCATTGGCAATCACAAAACTAAGAATTGAATCGCCTAAAAACTCCAATCTCTCATTGTGACTACTACTGGCACTACGATGAGTTAACGCTTGCTTTAATAATTCAATTTGTTTAAAAGTATAACCAAGCTTACGCTGTAGCTGTTTAATTTTTTGTCGCTCTGACCACTCAATTAAAGAAGAATTCATGTGCTACCAATTATTTCATTATCAAATTACAAAAAGCATACGCAACAGATCTGCAAAATAAATTTTTACAAAACTGTTGCGTTGGCAAGTTTCCTGATATCGTTCAAGAAACCATCATTTTTGATTATCGTGCTATATTCTATATCGATTACGATATAAATCAATTTAGCATTACTGATTAGTTTATCTCATTATTTTATTAGTTGATTGCACCAATACGACTTAAACGCACTCCAGTTGGCCATTCCCCCTCATGCTTATCAAGGCTAAACCAGATAATAACTGCACGCCCAACTAAATTTTCTTCTGGCACAAAACCCCACATACGACTATCTGCACTATTATCCCGATTATCTCCCATCATAAAATAGTGTTTAGGGGGAACAATCCATTCATTCTCTGGTAAACCGGGCTGTTGGTAACGTGACTGCGTATATACTTGTGGGATCACTAAGATTTCATGGCTAGTATCATCTAATTTTTCGATTCTTTCCGCTTGACGTAATGCGTTACTTGGTACTGGTTCGCCCAATGGAATTTGATAACTTCCTTTCTGACTTTCGACCATAGAGTCAATATTAAAAAATAAAGACCATTCACTCTCTTTTAATGAAGAATAGATAATTGGTAACGCTCGAACACAGTTTGAAATTGAACAATTCGGATAAATACGTAACTCTTTTTGTTCAGGATCATAAACAATTTTATCACCAGGTAGACCAATAACACGTTTAACAAAATCTACACTAGGATCCTTAGGATATTTAAATACCGCAATATCACCACGTTTAGGTTTTCCTGTTTCCAATAATGTCGTTTGGGTAACAGGATCTTTTAATCCATAAGCAAACTTTTCTACTAGTATAAAATCACCGACCAATAAGGTAGGCATCATTGAACCTGACGGGATTTGAAATGGCTCATAAATAAACGAACGTATCACTAATACAATCGCTAATATCGGAAAAATAGATGAACAAGTATCAACCCATGATGGTTTATGAATACTTTCAGCTAAATGCGTCTGCTCTACGCTTCCTTCAGTAACTTTTTGCTGCTGCGCCATTTTTTTCTTACGAGCAGGTGCTAATTTAAAACGATCAATACCCCAGATAATCCCTGTCATCAAGGTCGCCAGCGTCAAGATCAAAGAAAAAGTGTTAGCCATTATGACTCCTTACAACGGTTAGTTATCTTTACCTACGTGAAGAATAGCAAGGAACGCTTCCTGTGGTAGTTCAACATTACCAACCTGCTTCATACGTTTCTTACCTTCTTTCTGTTTCTGTAGTAATTTTTTCTTACGGCTAACATCACCACCATAACATTTAGCTAATACATTTTTACGTAATTGTTTCACCGTTGAACGCGCTATAATATGGGTACCAATTGCAGCCTGGATTGCAATATCAAACTGTTGGCGCGGGATCAGATCTTTCATTTTATCAACTAGCTCACGACCACGATATGGTGCATTTGCACGATGGGTAATCAATGCTAAGGCATCCACTCTTTCGCCATTAATTAACACATCTACACGCACCATATCAGCCGCCTGGAAGCGGACAAAGCCATAATTCAATGAAGCATATCCTCGAGAAGTAGACTTCAAGCGATCAAAGAAATCTAACACCACCTCAGCCATAGGAATTTCATAGGTTAATGCGACCTGATTACCATGGTAAACCATATTAGTCTGAACACCGCGTTTTTCTACGCAGAGCGTAATAACATTACCAAGATATTCCTTCGGCATTAGCATGTTACATTCTGCAATTGGTTCGCGTAATTCATTTATATTATTAAGTGCTGGTAATTTAGAGGGACTATCAACATAGATGACATCACCATTTGTTAACTCAACTTCATAAATAACTGTAGGCGCAGTTGTAATAAGATCCAAATCATATTCACGTTCCAAACGCTCCTGGATAATCTCCATATGAAGTAGACCAAGGAAACCACACCGAAATCCAAAACCTAATGCAGTTGAACTCTCTGGTTCATAAAATAACGAAGCATCATTCAAGCTTAATTTAGCTAAAGCGTCACGAAATGCTTCATAATCATCAGAGCTAACGGGGAATAAACCGGCGTAAACCTGCGGTTTTACTTTTTTAAAACCAGGCAACGCCTGTATTGCAGAATGACGAGCGCCAGTTAATGTATCGCCAACCGGCGCGCCGTGAATATCTTTTATGGCACAGACCAGCCAACCGACTTCACCACAATTTAGTTGTTGACGATCAATTCGTTTGGGTGTGAAAATTCCTAAGCGATCAACATTATAAAGTTGGCCAGAGCTCATCACTTTAATTTTATCACCTTTACAAAGCGTACCATTTTTAATCCGTACCAGCGAAACAACACCTAAATAATTATCAAACCACGAATCAATAATTAATGCCTGCAAAGGCGCTGCCGGATCACCTTCTGGTGGTGGGATCTCTTTAACCAGCCGTTCAATTACGTCTTGTACCCCTAATCCAGTTTTTGCTGAGCATCGAACAGCATCATGAGCATCGATGCCAACAATATCTTCAATTTCTTCAGCTACCCGATCAGGCTCTGCCGCAGGTAAATCGATTTTATTAAGTACAGGAACAACTTCTAAATCCATTTCAATAGTGGTATAGCAATTAGCAAGGGTTTGCGCTTCCACACCTTGCCCTGTATCAACAACCAGTAATGCCCCTTCACAAGCAGCTAATGAACGGGATACTTCATAAGAGAAGTCAACATGGCCAGGCGTATCAATAAAATTAAGCTGATAAGTTTCACCATCACTGGCTTTATAATTCAGGGTAACACTCTGCGCTTTTATTGTGATCCCTCGTTCCCGCTCCAAATCCATAGAATCTAATACCTGGGCTGCCATTTCACGATCAGAAAGGCCACCACAGATCTGGATAATACGATCCGACAGAGTTGATTTACCATGATCAATGTGAGCGATGATGGAAAAATTTCTTATATGTTTGATTTTCAAGATGGTCGCCTCCGGCGACGACTTGTCACCGTCTTCCAGTTTCAATAAATCCATCAACACCAAAACCGCCTGTATCGCATTCTAAGGCCATCAAATCAAAAAGCGCTACCATTTGGGTTACTTATATCAAGAAAACGCCTTATAGAGCGTTATGGTGTACCTCAAAATCGATTTATGACGATTGGTTGAGTACATATTTCCATTTCAATCTTAAAAACACCCAGATTGATTAATATTTAACCGTTTTGGGTATTAATTTCTTATACATCAAGGTTATATCTTCTTCTAAATGGCCTTATAAAATCAGTTTTAGCGATAGCTTAGCCCTACAAAGCTAAAACTAATAAAAGCTGTTATAACAATCTTGGGAATGCATTTTACATATAAGCGACAAACAACTCAAAGAATCATTGATAATGAAAAAGTCGTTTTTATGAATAAGGCGGTTATAGGCATAGATTAGTGACGATATGTAATTACTAATGATAGGCATTTAGGCTTACTCTGTCATTCATACTTGCTGTTTTAATTCATCAGGCGGTAAACCTATTTGTAAAATGATCGGTTGATATAGCGTCTCTTTTTCCCAATAATGCGCAATTTTTTTTGCCAGAAAAAAGCCAACACTGCCACCAATAACTGCACCTAAAAAGATAATAAATTGATTTAAAAAAAGAAATTGCATAACCCCACTGCCGATAAAAAGGCCAAGTAATGGGGTAAGGTAAACAAGCATTGCTGAACGTAATAAACTGGCTTCAGGGATCCCGACTTCAATTTTCTGACCAACTATCAGAGGCTGACTGACCTCAAGTTTTAATTGATACTCAGTTTTCGGTCCTATTTTATTGAGAATATAAGATCCGCAAGTTGAGCGAGCAGCACAACTACCACAACCAGAATTAGAACCATATCGCAACACAGCTCGACCATTATGCCAATACACAACCGTTGCCCACTCTTTAACCATTACTTGCCTCTTTAAAACTAACATTAGCTGCAATCTGGCTAGCGATTAACAATGGTAACTGGCCAATAACCGTCACTTCGTATTGTCCTTTTATCACCGTATAAATAGTTAAACCACCTTTACGAAATGGTTTTTCACTAAGTTGACGCTCACCTGCTTTAGGGGCTGTCGTCACAAGATTTCAGCCCAGATAGCAATAAATCGAATCTGGATGCTTGCCAGAAAGGAAGACGCTCTTTTGGCAAATCGAGTCGCAATCCCTCTCCACTGCTTAATTTTCGCAAAGACATTCTCAACAACATGGCGGTTTTTATAGAGAGCACTATCAAACTTTCGATAATGCTTTCTATGTTTTCGTGGTGGAATGACAGGCTGCATCCCTTGTTCTTCGGCTTGTTTAATGATTGAATCGCTATCATAGCCCCGGTCGGCCAGTAAATAATCTGCGGTTAACTCCTTGAGCAAGTCTGGAGCGACTGTACAGTCAGCAACAGTGCCAGACGTTAAAGTTGCTCTGTGTGGCATACCGTGTGCGTCTACGGCCAGGTGTAGCTTGCTGTTGAGCCCCCTTTTGTAAGGCCCATTTCATCATTCCCACCTACAGCTCCAGTGCCATGAAGGTGGACTTTTATATGAGTTGCATCAATCATCAACCATTCCATATCTGCTTCGCAGGTAAGATTTTCAAGAATCGATGCCCATACACCTTTATTTTTCCAACGGCAAAAGCGACGATGGGTATTTTTCCAACAACCGTAATCAGGAGGCAGATCTCTCCATGGAGAGCCTGTTCTTAAGATCCAGAATACTGCATTAATAAACAATCGGTTATCCTTTGCGACGCCGCCCCATTTGCCTTTTCTACCAGGAAGTAAGGACTCGATTCTTTCCCAGGAGCGATCAGAAATGTCGTGTCGACGATGTGCTAATAAAGCTAATTTTTTCATTTTAAAATAATATCATAGCCTTACATCTTGTGACGACAGCCCCTAGTAACATTTTCAATTTCATATATTAATCCAGGTCACGAGTTTCGCGCCGACAAATAAACAAGTTATTTTTAAGCTCAAGTCAATATAATATATAATTCGAAAAAATTGCCAATTAAAACATAAGATATTGAAATTAAAATATATTTTATGTTATCGCACATCTTGTGGATAAAACATTATTTTAGCTATTTTTAGAGCTTTATATGTCCGTGCGAAACTCGTGCAGGTTATGATTTGAAATAGCGACGATATATAAACTAAAAATTAGGCTACTGATTTCAGTAGCCTTGTTGTGTGCCGGGCATGCACTATAGCTTGGGGGTGAAAGTCCCCTGTCCAGCCTGATGGTGGCGAAGGACTAGTGATCCACAAGGGCGTCATCGCGAGATGGGGTCTAAAGGAAGTGGGGAACAAAACCATGACCTGACGGACAGAAATCCGATACAAGGCTAATTTACCCGGCAGAGCGTGCAACGTAACGCAAAAGCCATAACCATCAAAGGGTAAAGGAGTAGATCGGGCAGGTGTGTGGTGAAGGCGATAGCGCTTACCCCGGGAGATCTGTACGGTGTCCTACACATCTAAGATGAGGACTGAGCACACCGTAAGGTGTGCTGAACGCCGTACAGAAGTCAGCAGAGGGCATAGTAGGGTGCGATACCTGAAGGCCCAAACAGTTATGAGCGGCAAGTATCGCCGGAGGTTCTGAATGGTCATGCAGCAGAAAAAGCAAAGCGATCCCAACGAGTGTAAACAGGGTGAAGCCCGAAAATTACAACCGCCAGGAGCTGAAATCACGCAGACACATCCGGTCAGAAAAACCCCGTCGTTAGAGAACGATCTAATGGATCTAATTCTTAGACCAGAAAACCTGAAGCATGCGCTAAAGAAAGTGAAGGCCAATAAAGGTGCACCAGGTGTTGACGGAATGAGCGTAAAAAAATTACCGGCACATCTGAAGCGTCACTGACCTGAGCTACGGAGCAAACTACTGGAAGGCACATACCAACCTCAGCCTGTGCGCAAGGTGAATATCCCAAAACGAGGAGGAGGAACCCGACAATTGGGTATTCCAACCGTCTTGGACAGATTCATCCAGCAGGCAGTTATGCAAGTGCTACAAGATCAGTGGGATACTACCTTTAGCGACAACAGCTATGGATTTCGTCCAGGTAAGTCGGCACATCAAGCAGTGAAACGGGCGAAAAGCTATGTCGAAGACGGTTACCAATGGGTAGTTGATACCGACCTAGAAAAGTTTTTCGACCGATTAAACCACGATGTGCTGTCAATGCCAATTGAATTCTGATCCACGTTGCTAAAGTAAAACTGATCCACTCCCTTTAATTTACTCGCTCAGTTCCGCTTTCAATTTTTTATGTAGCTGACCGCTTTTTAGCTTGTCTTTTAACCGATAACTTTGTCCACTAATCTGTACGATATGTGCATGGTGCAGCAATCGATCCAGCATAGCGGCTGTTAGCGTCTCATCATCACCAAATGTACTTGACCACTGAGCAAAAGACAGATTACTGGTTAAGAGCACACTACCCGCTTCATATCGCTTTGCCACCACCTGGAAGAACAGATTTGCTTCTTCTTTGCCAAAAGGTAAATAGCCAACTTCATCGATAATCAATAGTCTAGGTTTACTGATAACGCGAGTAAGATATCCCTTAAGGTCACCTTGTCGATGAGAGGTAAGCAGCTGCAACATCATATCCGCCGCAGTTAGAAAACGGATGCTTAATCCATGCATCGCAGCCCTATACCTTATGGCAGTAGCCAGGTGCGTCTTCCCGACACCAGACGGACCTAGCAACACGATATTCTCCTGGTGCTCAATGAAAGCCAGTCCAGCCAGTTCCTGTATTTGGTTACGGGGAACACCGCTGGCATATTTGTAATCAAACTGCTCCAACGTCTTTATCACTGGCAGCCCAGATAAACGGAGTATCGTTTGACGCCGACGTTCAGTAAGTCCTTCATACTGAAGTCGTAAAATAGACTCTAGAAAGTCAGCGTGTGTACCGTTCTGGTCGATAGTTGCCTGCGCTACAGCTGGCCACTCTGTGCTTAGTCTGTCCAGTTTAAGCTGCTGGCAGAATTTTTCGATGCGTTCATACTGAAGCCTCATATAGGCATCTCCAGAATCGATTGATAGACGGACAAAGGATGTTGTAGGCTCTCCATAGGAATCGGGCGAGTCTGATGTATCGGTAAAGGAAATGCTTGCATGACTTTCGGCAGCGACAACAGTGCTAAGCGTTCTTGTAGCATGCGCTCCTCCGGCGATACACCCGTAGTGCCGTGTTTACGTACATTAGCTATTGAACTCAGCCAGTCTCCAATACGTGAGTTGGCGGCGGCAGCATCCAAAATAAGCCCTGCCTGACGAAATGACGCGGTTAGTGGAACAATGAAACTGTTCTTAAGATAGTGATTAAAACGTTCAACCTTACCTTTAGTCTTCGCCCTGTATGGACGGCAGACTTTCGGACTGAAAGCATATTTCTCGGCAAGCTGGATAAGCTGTGGGTTCCAGCGGTGTTTACCAGGACCATAAACATCACGCTCAATGATAATGGTCTTCGCATTATCAAATAGCAGCTGACGAGGCGTACCGCCAAAATACTGTAGGGCTGACTCAATCCCGTCGCACCAGGCTGCTGAATTTTGACAGGTGTAAAACTTAACAAAAGTGGAACGACTCCAACCTAACGTGGCAACGAATGCCAGCAAAGGGTTCTTCCCCTGTCTGATAATCGTGAAGTCAACCTGCATCTGTTCACCGGGTTCAGTCTCAAAGCGAACAACGTCTTCAATAACCGGTTTTTTCATAGGATGAAGAAAAGCGGTCAGCAAGCTATAGCTGCCTGTGTACCCTTGTTCACGGATCTCCCGTAGCAATACGCCGGCCGGTATCCAATCAGGTCTAGCCGCCTCTACGCGTTCGAGAATATATACCTTGAAGGGCTCCAACTTACCGGGTCTAGGCGCTCTCGATTTATAACGCATATTCGCCGCCGCTTCAGTGCTACGAAGATATCGCCTCACGGTTACTCTTCAAGATGGTCGCCTCCGGCGACGACTTGTCATTGCTTGTTAGTACTGGTATAACCCCGAACCTATTTTCTCAATCTTTCAGTGCCATTTATGTCACCACGTTTTAGGGGCTGTCGTCACAAGATGTAAGGCTATGATATTATTTTAAAATGAAAAAATTAGCTTTATTAGCACATCGTCGACACGACATTTCTGATCGCTCCTGGGAAAGAATCGAGTCCTTACTTCCTGGTAGAAAAGGCAAATGGGGCGGCGTCGCAAAGGATAACCGATTGTTTATTAATGCAGTATTCTGGATCTTAAGAACAGGCTCTCCATGGAGAGATCTGCCTCCTGATTACGGTTGTTGGAAAAATACCCATCGTCGCTTTTGCCGTTGGAAAAATAAAGGTGTATGGGCATCGATTCTTGAAAATCTTACCTGCGAAGCAGATATGGAATGGTTGATGATTGATGCAACTCATATAAAAGTCCACCTTCATGGCACTGGAGCTGTAGGTGGGAATGATGAAATGGGCCTTACAAAAGGGGGGCTCAACAGCAAGCTACACCTGGCCGTAGACGCACACGGTATGCCACTCAGAGCAACTTTAACGTCTGGCACTGTTGCTGACTGTACAGTCGCTCCAGACTTGCTCAAGGAGTTAACCGCAGATTATTTACTGGCCGACCGGGGCTATGATAGCGATTCAATCATTAAACAAGCCGAAGAACAAGGGATGCAGCTTGTCATTCCACCACGAAAACATAGAAAGCATTATCGAAAGTTTGATAGTGCTCTCTATAAAAACCGCCATGTTGTTGAGAATGTCTTTGCGAAAATTAAGCAGTGGAGAGGGATTGCGACTCGATTTGCCAAAAGAGCGTCCTCCTTTCTGGCAAGCATCCAGATTCGATTTATTGCTATCTGGGCTGAAATCTTGTGACGACAGCCCCTAAGGCCATCAAATCAAAAAGCGCTACCATTTGGGTTACTTATATCAAGAAAACGCCTTATAGAGCGTTATGGTGTACCTCAAAATCGATTTATGACGATTGGTTGAGTACATATTTCCATTTCAATCTTAAAAACACCCAGATTGATTAATATTTAACCGTTTTGGATGTTAATTTCTTATACATC
Organism: Coronaproctus castanopsis; assembly: GCA_032883995.1. Lineage (NCBI taxonomy): Eukaryota > Metazoa > Arthropoda > Insecta > Hemiptera > Monophlebidae > Coronaproctus > Coronaproctus castanopsis. The sequence goes on along the minus strand of JAOQIE010000004.1, from coordinate 2,318,682 downwards.
AAGTCATTGGCGCCGGTATATTACGCGGTTATAAAGATACCCGTTCAATTTTCTTTATCACACGAGTTTCGCACGGACATATAAAGCTCTAAAAATAGCTAAAATAATGTTTTATCCACAAGATGCGCGATAACATAAAATATATTTTAATTTCAATATCTTATGTTTTAATTGGCAATTTTTTCGAATTATATATTATATCGAATTGAGCTTAAAAATAACTTGTTTATTTGTCGGCGCGAAACTCGTGTATCACTTTCATTGCTTACTGGCTGCCCGCCTACCAACAGGTTATCTACTTGGTTTAACTGACTTTATTGTGCCGCATCTGGGACCAAAAGGTTTTTGGATCGGTTTTATTATTGGCTTAATGGCATCAGCTATCATGATACTTTCTCGCATATTATGGCTTCAACGTCAGCCAAACGAATTTGTATTACGACATTCCACTCGATAGCTATGTTGTCAAACGGGTATAAGGTATAAAAAATGAAAAATTGCGCTTTTATGCTAAATAGCATTAAATACGAGCAGTTAGACGTAAAATTGCATTTTTTCCCTTGCCAGAATGGCAACTGCCCGTTAATATTCGTTTCCATATTATCGCCATAGCAATTTTTATTGCGTCCGTAGCTCAGTTGGTTAGAGCCCCACCTTGACATGGTGGGGGTCGGTGGTTCGAGTCCACTCGGACGCACCAATTCTGTTTATTCCCAATACCGTTTTCAAATTGTAAAGTCAGCCTGCTTCGATTGGTAATGAAAAAGCGCGTTTACGCTTTTTCATCCAACAAATGATCACTTAACCAGATTTATTTGTATTAAATAGCCCGCTGTGAAAAATCTCGCAAACGAAAACCAAAAATAAACAACGCAGCAAAGTAACTCATTGCACCGGCAAAAACCACCAGTAACAACCGCGTGATCCGCATCAGCATATTTCCCTGCTCCCATGGCGGCATAAAATTTAATAGCAACAACAATACCGCTACCATAACAATTAAAGCGGCGATTAACTTGAGCAAAAATTTTCCCCAACCAGCTAAGGGAGAAAAAATTGCCTGGCGACGTAACTGCCAATACAGCATCAAAGCATTAAAGCATGCCGCTAAGCCAATTGATAAGGCCAATCCTGCATGTTTGAGCGAACCAATAAAGGCAAGGTTCATTAATTGTGTCAAAATTAAGGTAATAATCGCGATTTTAACCGGTGTTTTAATATTCTGTCTCGAATAGAACCCTGGTGCTAATACCTTAACGACAATTAAACCTATTAAGCCGACACAGTAAGCAATTAATGCCCGTTGAGTCATTACCGCATCGTAGGCGGTAAAATTCCCATACTGAAAAAGCGACACTGTCAACGGTTCGGCTAGAATAGCCAGCGCAATCGCACATGGTAGCGCTAATAAAAAGCAAAGCCGTAAACCCCAGTCCATTAGGCACTGATATTCTTTATGATCACCGGTTGAAAAACTCTTCGCCAGCGAAGGTAATAAAATAGTACCAAGTGCCACTCCTAAAACACCGGTAGGGAGCTCCATCAATCGGTCAGCATAATACATCCACGAAACAGAGCCTGATTGTAAAAATGAGGCAAAAATAGTATTAATAATTAATGAAATCTGGCTTACAGAAACACCAATAATCGCCGGCCCCATTAACTTCAATACTCGCCACACACCGCTATTGCGAAAAGAGATACGCGGTAAAACTAACATGCCAATTTTTTGTAAATAAGGTAATTGATACAGCAACTGTAAAATACCACCGGCAAAAACTCCCCACCCTAACGCTATAATAGGTGGTTCACAATATGGCGCCAACAACAGTACTGATATAATCATACTGATATTAAGTAAAGTAGGCGCAAAAGCAGGAACAGAAAAACGGTTCCAAGTATTTAAAATAGCACCAGCTAACGATACTAAAGAGATCAATAAAATATAAGGAAAAGTGATTCTCAATAAACGAACGGTTAAATCAAATTTATCCGGTGTATCAGTAAAGCCGGGGGCCGTAATATAAATAATCCATGGTGCCGCTAATATTCCTGCCAATGTAACGATGGCCAAAATTAATGTTAATAAACCCGAAACATACGCAATTAAAGTGCGAGTAGCCTCATCACCTTGCTGGTTTTTATATTCTGCTAAGATAGGGACAAATGCTTGGGAAAATGCGCCTTCGGCAAAAATTCGGCGCAAAAGATTTGGTAATCGAAAAGCAACAAAAAAAGCGTCTGTCGCCGCTCCAGCACCAAAAAAACGCGCGATAATCGCATCACGAATAAATCCTAAGATGCGGGAAAACATAGTCATAGAGCTTATCGCTGCTAACGATTTTAGTAAATTCATGCAATATCTTTATTAGGGGCTGTCGTCACAAGATTTCAGCCCAGATAGCAATAAATCGAATCTGGATCCTTGCCAGAAAGGAGGACGCTCTTTTGGCAAATCGAGTCGCAATCCCTCTCCACTGCTTAATTTTCGCAAAGACATTCTCAACAACATGGCGGTTTTTATAGAGAGCACTATCAAACTTTCGATAATGCTTTCTATGTTTTCGTGGTGGAATGACAGGCTGCATCCCCTGTTCTTCGGCTTGTTTAATGATTGAATCGCTATCATAGCCCCGGTCGGCCAGTAAATAATCTGCGGTTAACTCCTTGAGCAAGTCTGGAGCGACTGTACAGTCAGCAACAGTGCCAGACGTTAAAGTTGCTCTGAGTGGCATACCGTGTGCGTCTACGGCCAGGTGTAGCGTGCTGTTGAGCCCCCTTTTGTAAGGCCCATTTCATCATTCCCACCTACAGCTCCAGTGCCATGAAGGTGGACTTTTATATGAGTTGCATCAATCATCAACCATTCCATATCTGCTTCGCAGGTAAGATTTTCAAGAATCGATGCCCATACACCTTTATTTTTCCAACGGCAAAAGCGACGGTGGGTATTTTTCCAACAACCGTAATCAGGAGGCAGATCTCTCCATGGAGAGCCTGTTCTTAAGATCCAGAATACTGCATTAATAAACAATCGGTTATCCTTTGCGACGCCCCCCATTTGCCTTTTCTACCAGGAAGTAAGGACTCGATTCTTTCCCAGGAGCGATCAGAAATGTCGTGTCGACGATGTGCTAATAAAGCTAATTTTTTCATTTTAAAATAATATCATAGCCTTACATCTTGTGACGACAGCCCCTAACATGTTTAATCAAATTAATTTGGTATTGAAGCCTAGCATTTTTAGTGCATTCGCGGCATCAACATCATTACAACTCACTCTAAGAGATGACCATTCACGGCGTTCTGGATAATATTTACGCAGATGATCAAACTGGCCAGCAAGATGGGCAATTTTTCTTAATGGCGCATCATCACGACGGACATCATAAACTAAATGCACTAAACGTTTTAAACTTGCCTGCGTTAATTCACCGCTAAAAGTAATTTCATTAAACTCTGCACTAGGTAATAAATCAGCTAGTTTAATTTGCTGTTCTTGGCCTAAAAACTGGCTAAATGCGGTAAAAATCTGGCTGGTACCGAATGCTTTACCTTCCAGAGAATAGGCAGCAATATGTGGCGTGCCAATTCTAGCTTTAGCTAACAAAGGTAGGGAAATAGAGGGTTCATGTTGCCAAACATCTAATATAACGTCGATTTTCTTACCATTTTCTAAGGCTGTTAACAATGCCTGATTATCAACAACTGATCCGCGGCTAGTATTTAGTAAAATACGTCCTGCCGGCATAGCTGCAAGCAACTCTTCATTTAATAAATGATAAGATGAATAACGGCCAGATTTATTTAACGAGGTATGAAAAGTTAAAATATCCGCCTGACTAACTAATTTTTCCAGTGGCCAAAATTGCTCACTATTATCGGCAACGTCTGCACGAGGTGGATCACAAAGTAACGTATTCACTCCCCAAGCCTTTAAACGCGCATTAAGACGACTGCCAACATTACCAACCCCAACAATACCGACCGTTTTTTCTCGTAAATCAAAGCAATCACGTTCAGCCAGTACCAATAAAGCGGAAAAAACATACTCTACCACCGCTGTCGCATTACAACCCGGAGCGGCAGAAAAAGCGATGCCCGCTTGCGCTAACCATTGCCTATCAACATGATCAAATCCGGCCGTTGCAGTACCAACAAATTTTACCTTACTCTCTTTAAGTAATGCTTCATTAACTTGAGTAACAGAACGCACCATTAAAGCATCCGCTGTTGCTAGCTCTGACGATGAGATTGAACGCCCAGAAACTGCCTTGACTTCACCCATTGTTTGAAACAATTGTGTTGCGTAAGGCATATTTTCATCAACCAATATTTTCACTTATTTAATGCCCAATTATATTTATCAAAATTAACCCATCGTTTTTTACTATTCGATAAGGTAACAAGTTGTTATTTTGCCATGTTAATGAAATAAATCCTAACAACCGGTTTAGTCACCGTCACTTTTTTGTCGAAAACGTTCTGGTGTTATGCCTGAAATCTGCTGAAACATAGTAATAAAAGCCGAGGAGGAACTATAACCGACATCAAAAGCCACCTGATGGACACTATTACCTTGTTCTAATTTCATTATGGCATGTAAAAAACGTAATCGCTGGCGCCATTCACTAAATGACATCCCCAGTTCCTGCTGACAACTGTCGCTACCAATGTAAAAATGATCCACTTGCTAGGGGCTGTCGTCACAAGATGTAAGGCTATGATATTATTTTAAAATGAAAAAATTAGCTTTATTAGCACATCGTCGACACGACATTTCTGATCGCTCCTGGGAAAGAATCAAGTCCTTACTTCCTGGTAGAAAAGGCAAATGGGGCGGCGTCGCAAAGGATAACCGATTGTTTATTAATGCAGTATTCTGGATCTTGTCGCTACCAATGTAAAAATGATCCACTTGCTAGTGTAAAACTGATCCACCAAGAGTAAAAATGGCAGTTTTAAGGTACTGCCGATGATAACATTGGAGATCAGAGTGGAAATTTCTGTTTTACATCGCCAGGGTATGTCTATACGTGCGATTGCGCGACGCCTTTCATGTTCAAGAGTAACCGTGAGGCGATATCTTCGTAGCACTGAAGCGGCGGCGAATATGCGTTATAAATCGAGAGCGCCTAGACCCGGTAAGTTGGAGCCCTTCAAGGTATATATTCTCGAACGCGTAGAGGCGGCTAGACCTGATTGGATACCGGCCTGCGTATTGCTACGGGAGATCCGTGAAGAAGGGTACACAGGCAGCTATAGCTTGCTGACCGCTTTTCTTCATCCTATGAAAAAACCGGTTATTGAAGACGTTGTTCGCTTTGAGACTGAACCCGGTGAACAGATGCAGGTTGACTTCACGATTATCAGACAGGGGAAGAACCCTTTGCTGGCATTCGTTGCCACGTTAGGTTGGAGTCGTTCCACTTTTGTTAAGTTTTACACCTGTCAAAATTCAGCAGCCTGGTGCGACGGGATTGAGTCAGCCTTACAGTATTTTGGCGGTACGCCTCGTCAGCTGCTATTTGATAATGCGAAGACCATTATCATTGAGCGTGATGTTTATGGTCCTGGTAAACACCGCTGGAACCCACAGCTTATCCAGCTTGCCGAGAAATATGCTTTCAGTCCGAAAGTCTGCCGTCCATACAGGGCGAAGACTAAAGGTAAGGTTGAACGTTTTAATCACTATCTTAAGAACAGTTTCATTGTTCCACTAACCGCGTCATTTCGTCAGGCAGGGCTTATTTTGGATGCTGCCGCCGCCAACTCACGTATTGGAGACTGGCTGAGTTCAATAGCTAATGTACGTAAACACGGCACTACGGGTGTATCGCCGGAGGAGCGCATGCTACAAGAACGCTTAGCACTGTTGCCGCTGCCGAAAGTCATGCAAGCATTTCCTTTACCGATACATCAGACTCGCCCGATTCCTATGGAGAGCCTACAACATCCTTTGTCCGTCTATCAATCGATTCTGGAGATGCCTATATGAGTCTTCAGCACGAGTTTCGCGCCGACAAATAAACAAGTTATTTTTAAGCTCAATTCGATATAATATATAATTCGAAAAAATTGCCAATTAAAACATAAGATATTGAAATTAAAAATATATTTTATGTTATCGCACATCTTGTGGATAAAACATTATTTTAGCTATTTTTAGAGCTTTATATGTCCGTGCGAAACTCGTGTTCAGTATGAACGCATCGAAAAATTCTGCCAGCAGCTTAAACTGGACAGACTAAGCACAGAGTGGCCAGCTGTAGCGCAGGCAACTATCGACAAGAACGGTACACACGCTGACTTTCTAGAGTCTATTTTACGACTTCAGTATGAAGGACTTACTGAACGTCGGCGTCAAACGATACTCCGTTTATCTGGGCTGCCAGTGATAAAGACGTTGGAGCAGTTTAATTACAAATATGCCAGCGGTGTTCCCCGTAACCAAATACAGGAACTGGCTGGACTGGCTTTCATTGAGCGCCAGGAGAATATCGTGTTGCTAGGTCCGTCTGGTGTCGGGAAGACGCACCTGGCTACTGCCATAAGCTATAGGGCTGCGATGCATGGATTAAGCATCCGTTTTCTAACTGCGGCGGATATGATGTTGCAGCTGCTTACCTCTCATCGACAAGGTGACCTTAAGGGATATCTTACTCGCGTTATCAGTAAACCTAGACTATTGCACGAGTTTCGCACAGGCATATAAAATTCCAGAAATGGCTTAAAAGTAATGATTAATCTGCAAGTTACTAGGGGCTGTCGTCACAAGATGTAAGGCTATGATATTATTTTAAAATGAAAAAATTAGCTTTATTAGCACATCGTCGACACGACATTTCTGATCGCTCCTGGGAAAGAATCGAGTCCTTACTTCCTGGTAGAAAAGGCAAATGGGGCGGCGTCGCAAAGGATAACCGATTGTTTATTAATGCAGTATTCTGGATCTTAAGAACAGGCTCTCCATGGAGAGATCTGCCTCCTGATTACGGTTGTTGGAAAAATACCCATCGTCGCTTTTGCCGTTGAAAAAATAAAGGTGTATGGGCATCGATTCTTGAAAATCTTACCTGCGAAGCAGATATGGAATGGTTGATGATTGATGCAACTCATATAAAAGTCCACCTTCATGGCACTGGAGCTGTAGGTGGGAATGATGAAATGGGCCTTACAAAAGGGGGCTCAACAGCAAGCTACACCTGGCCGTAGACGCACACGGTATGCCACACAGAGCAACTTTAACGTCTGGCACTGTTGCTGACTGTACAGTCGCTCCAGACTTGCTCAAGGAGTTAACCGCAGATTATTTACTGGCCGACCGGGGCTATGATAGCGATTCAATCATTAAACAAGCCGAAGAACAAGGGATGCAGCCTGTCATTCCACCACGAAAACATAGAAAGCATTATCGAAAGTTTGATAGTGCTCTCTATAAAAACCGCCATGTTGTTGAGAATGTCTTTGCGAAAATTAAGCAGTGGAGAGGGATTGCGACTCGATTTGCCAAAAGAGCGTCCTCCTTTCTGGCAAGCATCCAGATTCGATTTATTGCTATCTGGGCTGAAATCTTGTGACGACAGCCCCTAATACCGTTTGATATTTTTCCTTTTTTTGCCAAATCTCATGATGCTTAACATGAGTTCTTTGCGCTACTTCATTTTTTACAGGAAATTTATTCTCCGACTGTTTTTCGCAAAAACTTTTTGCGAGAGAAAAATCTTCAGCATTGAGGTTTATCCTTACCCATTGGCTCGAACAACCAGAGATGAGTGTTGCTAATACCATAGCTGTTAATGCCCTCTTCATATTCATTCCTTACTTTTAATAGATGATTTGCAAATTTTGATGAGAGTTTATCAAAAAACATGAAAAATCGCAGTAGTAGCCCCATAAGCGCTAACTAAAAATCATAATGATATATAATTGCTACTCATAATTGAGAAGAGATGATGTAAATGATATCTAGCACAAATTTAGCTTTTGACGACTGGGAAAAAATAACGATGCTTCTACCTGATGGATGGGAAGATAAGGCTCGTGAATGTGGAGCTTTGAAATTTGGGCGTCAATTTACTAGCCCTGCTCTTTTGCTCAGGGTATTGCTGATTTATTTTTGTACAGGTTGCTCAATGCGTGAAACTGTAGCACGAGCGGCGGCGGCGGGTTTAGTCAATATCTCAGATGTTGCATTGTTGAAACGTATTGATAAATGTGGTGAGTGGCTCCGATGGATGACTGAAGGTATTATCGAGAAAACATCAAAGAATGTTGATATTCCTGAATCCATAAGCCATCGATCACTTATTGTGGTAGACGGCTCAGTGGTAAAAGAGCCGGGTAGCAATTCCCCAGACTGGCGAATTCACTACGCAATGGATATCAGAACATTAAACTGTCACCAATCACTTATTACCCCGATCAGTGATGGCGAAACGTTGACAAGGTTTAGTGTGGAGAAAGGAAGCATCGTCATTGCTGACAGAGGATTCAACCACCGTACTGGAATAAAGCATATTATTGATCAGGGAGCAGATGTCGTGGTCAGAATGAATTTACGGGGACTTCCGTTACTTTCCATAGAAGGCAATAAATTTCAACAACTCAACCATCTCCGCACCTTGGCACAAGGTGAGTACGGAGAATGGCCAGCAATCATGCTATTAGAGGGAGTTGAATATCCCGTACGTGTATGCGCTTACCGCAAAACAGAAGCACAACGGATTGAAAGTGAAAGAAAATACCTGAAAAAAATCAGTAAAAATCAGAGAAAACATAACCCTGAAGCCCAAGAAATAACTGGCTATGTAGTGATAGTCACCACGCTAAAAGAACTAAGTAAAGAAGATATTTTAGGGCTTTACAGACAGCGATGGCAGATAGAACTTGCTTTTAAACGCATGAAATCCTTAATAAAACTAGGACACCTAAAAAAGAAAAATCCTATAGGGGTAAAGGCATGGCTACAAGGAAAATTGTTCGTTTCCTGTCTGTTAGAGCGTCTGCTGGCAATCAGCAGACATTTTTCCCCTCAAAAATTCGGATAAAGAACTTAATGATTTAGCTAGCAGATGGCAATCCATATCACTGATATTTAACCTGTTAATTTACAGTCTTTGTCCCGCTGTATCACTCTTTGAATGTATATCAAAATGGGACAAAATACAGCGACACCTTAAAGGCTCTCGAAGTCGAAAGCGGCAATATCAGACTTCATCCTTGTCTCAATTTAAATTTGGTTAGCGCTTATGGTAGTAGCCCCGCCGCGCCTGCTCGCAAAACATGTCGTTTTTTGTGCAGTTGCACAACGCCACTCAGCGTAGGCCAGCACTGGCCTTTCCTATGATTTTAGGTGGGCAAAAACTTGTGCAAATTTGTGCATTTTTGTGCAAATCCATGCACTTATTTTTTTGAGAAAATAAAGGTTGCCAAAACAGAAGAAAAAGCTTTTCGATATTTAATATTTTAACGAAATATTAACTTATTTTTCGCTAAAAAAAGGGGGTATGCGTCGGAAAAGCATCACAACCATCACAAAGTCTAAATAAACAACTTATCATATTGATTTTAATTGAATAAATAGTAATCTTTCAACCATCACAAAAGCATCACAAGACCATCACAAAATAATAAAAAAACATCACATCGTTAAAAATCAATAAGTTATATTTTCGCTTTGTGATGGTTTGTGATCATCACATGTGATGTTTCTGTGATGCTTTTGTGATGGTTTTAATAATTAAAAATATACTTAAATAACAATATATTATAAGAGTTTTTTATTTTTGTGATGGTTGTGATGCTTTTCCGACGCATACCCCAAAATTTTAGAAAGTATTATTTTTGATTAAATTATCTACAATTTAGTTAATTAAACGTTTCTATATTGTGATAGTTATATTTAGGTCAAAAAGTTTTGGCTAAGCGTAATCACTAAGTTTGTATTCTAACGAAGAAATTTTTTGTAGATTTAATGGCAAACCCGTTATACTGACTAAGAAAAGAGAAATTATAGAGGGATCGCGGTATGGGTCAGGTTGCGTTTGATACATTAAAATTTGTTGAAACATTAGAAAAAGAAGGGTTGCCAAAAAATCAAGCCAAGGCAATTTCGCTGGCTGTCCGCGAATCACACGAAGCAGTTGATGTAGCAACCAAAGCTGATATTGTTGAAGTAAATCGTAATATTGCTGATGTTCGCAAGGATTTATCCACTGAGATAACGAATCTCCGTAAGGAAATTGATGCCAGATTTGATAAAGTTGACGCACGCTTTGAAAAAAACGAAGCCAAGACAGAAGCTCAGATTGCATTATTGCGTAAAGATGTTGAAGCCTTAACTAACAGTCTTCTTATTAAGCTCAGTGCTGTCATGCTGGGTATTGTTAGTACTGCCGCCACTATCGTTACTGTAATTATTAAATTGCTTTAAAGAAAATACAGCGAGGATAAAACTTATCCTCTAAGAATCAACGGTTTTAAATACCCAACATCTTATAGTATCAGGTTTTTTAAACGAACTCATCGTCGGTAATGCTTGATTATATTGGTTATTAACGTGACTTCTCACCGTTTTAATCCCAACAAAACGACAAGTTTTACCCATTTTAAGCAGCGATTTGATTTCTGACAGATTGGGCATATTTTGGCGGTATTCGCTAGCCACCTGTGCCAGATGATTAAAGTTAACCGCATAAATATTTTCTTCATTACTGTGATTAACGCCATGTGGGGCGTTTTGATTGAGATAATCAAACATATCCCAAAACTCAGTGACCAGGGTATTATCTGCTTCTAATGCCTGAACACGCTCTTTTGCCAGTTCATATATATATAAGAAATTAATACCCAAAACGGTTAAATATTAATCAACCTGGGTGTTTTTAAGATTGAAATGGAAATATGTACTCAACCAATCGTCATAAATCGATTTTAAGGTACACCATAACGCTCTATAAGGCGTTTTCTTAATATAAGTAACCAATGGTAGCGCTTTTTGATTTGATGGCCTTAGAATGCGATACAGGCGGTGTTGGTGTTGATGGATTTATTGAAACTGGAAGACGGTGACAAGTCGTCGCCGGAGGCGACCATCTTGGCTTTGACCTGACTTATCGGTATGGAGATGAATAATCCGCTCTAATACCGCTCTTGCGGCTTCGACACTGCTATTCTGGGCGATAATGATGCTGCCCTTAAATAGCGGCTTATAGGTTTCGTTCTGATTGGTTTTTATACCCGTTGAGCGTGTGGCACGGCCATTGTAAAGGGATTTCATTTCTTCCCAATCGAAAGCCCGTTTTACGTTATCCTGCATTCGGTCACTTTCTATCAAACAGGAAGATTACTCACCTGAGCAAAATTACGCGCACGGCCTACCAAGGTCGATTTTGAAGGGTCAAAGCCTTCGTAATCGGCGCGACCCGTTAATCGCCAGAAGAACTCTATCAGGGTACTTTTCCCTGAGCCGGGTTCGCCCATAATTTCCAGAAAAGGCGCGAAACTCGTGAAAAAAAGACCCCAGCCAGAATACAAGTACGGTATAACCTTTAACCCCACAAGCCAACCATAAATCATCGAGCCAGTGAACATCAAACTCCCTGAGTTCATGATTAATTTCGAGTCTCGGACTGCTACTTAATCACGAGTTTCGCACGGACATATAAAGCTTTAAAAATAGCTAAAATAATGTTTTATCCACAAGATGTGCGATAACATAAAATATATTTTAATTTCAATATTTTATGTTTTAATTGGCAATTTTTTCGAATTATATATTATATCGAATTGAGCTTAAAAATAACTTGTTTATTTGTCGGCGCGAAACTCGTGTTAATGTTTTGATATCGAGATGTTCCAGTGAAAAATAATCTTCTTCATTCAGGGTATATAATTTACCGTTTTGCACGGCAATATCATTAAACACATACACACCTAGCGCTTTGTTGTAACCAATAAAATTTTGGGTTTTTACTTCCTTGATATGTGGTAATTCGTTCTTGCAAAACCGGTCAAGTTGATGAGTATCCCCGGTGTAAACCGCGCCTTTTGCGACATGCAAAAGCCGTTTTTTGAATTCTGAAGCGCTGGTTAACTGACTGGCAGTAAAAGTGGGTTTAACGTCAGGTCGTTGTTGCGGAAAATTCAGCTTTAAATAATACCAGGATTCGTCGGTTTCTTCGGATTTCTGGAAATAAAGTGGGGTCGGGTAACAGTTGGCAATTTCGTTGACAGCGCCTGACTCTTTTAACGCTTTTGTGGTTGCTTCCTCTTTAGTGAGTTTTTCTGAGTCTAAAATTCGCTCAACCGCTTTTAAGTTCCTTTCAATATCCAGTTTAATATCCAGTTTAAACCAGTAAAAACGGCTATCAAATTGAAAGTAGAAGTCATTACGGTGGGTGTAATTGAATATTAACATTGCCTTATCGGTAGCACTTTTTGTCAGTAACAAATCGCCGTAATGACGATAACGCATTAAATCATAACGTTCGAGTCTGCCTTTGAGGTGTAAATCGTTCCAGTCTTCATTTTTAAATTGCGAAGGTAAAGCGGCACAGGATTTCCAGCCTTCCTGCTGACTGCGGGCAACATGTTTTCTTATTGCCACGAGTTTCGCAATCTCCAAAAAAGAAGTATAAATTTAAAACCAAGAAAAAATCAGGGTGTTCATATTTTGTCCGGTTATCCATGTATTAAAGATATCTATAAAACATTCTTACAAGTAAGCAGTTTAAGATACTCTGGTTTGGCGTTATCAGAAGTAAGCCCATCGCCTTTATCTCATGACACTGTTAGCCGATGGCTAAAAAGTAGATGTTTTCGACCTAAAGACCTATGGCGATTAGTTGAACCTTCTATAGACAAAAAAAGCCCTTGCGTACTAGGGGCTGTCGTCACAAGATTTCAGCCCAGATAGCAATAAATCGAATCTGGATGCTTGCCAGAAAGGAGGACGCTCTTTTGGCAAATCGAGTCGCAATCCCTCTCCACTGCTTAATTTTCGCAAAGACATTCTCAACAACATGGCGGTTTTTATAGAGAGCACTATCAAACTTTCGATAATGCTTTCTATGTTTTCGTGGTGGAATGACAGGCTGCATCCCCTGTTCTTCGGCTTGTTTAATGATTGAATCGCTATCATAGCTCCGGTCGGCCAATAAATAATCTGCGGTTAACTCCTTGAGCAAGTCTGGAGCGACTGTACAGTCAGCAACAGTGCCAGATGTTAAAGTTGCTCTGAGTGGCATACCGTGTGCGTCTATGGCCAGGTGTAGCTTGCTGTTGAGCCCCCTTTTGTAAGGCCCATTTCATCATTCCCACCTACAGCTCCAGTGCCATGAAGGTGGACTTTTATATGAGTTGCATCAATCATCAACCATTCCATATCTGCTTCGCAGGTAAGATTTTCAAGAATCGATGCCCATATACCTTTATTTTTCCAACGGCAAAAGCGACGGTGGGTATTTTTTCAACAACCGTAATCAGGAGGCAGATCTCTCCATGGAGAGCCTGTTCTTAAGATCCAGAATACTGCATTAATAAACAATCGGTTATCCTTTGCGACGCCGCCCCATTTGCCTTTTCTACCAGGAAGTAAGAACTCGATTCTTTCCCAGGAGCGATCAGAAATGTCGTGTCGACGATGTGCTAATAAAGCTAATTTTTTTATTTTAAAATAATATCATAGCCTTACATCTTGTGACGACAGCGCCTAATTGCCGATGATACATTGATTGCCAAAACACGTAGTAAAAAAATAGAGATGGTCCATTATCAATATTCAGGTAATGAACATGATGTTATTGCTGGCATAGGTTTAGTTAATTTGCTTTGGCATGATCTGACGAAGGTTGAATCAATTCCTATTGATTATCGTATTTATGATAAAGATTCTGATGGAAAAACAAAAAACACGCACTTTTCCGAAATGCTCGCTCTTGCTAAAAAAAGAGGGATCATGCCAGAAGCGGTAGTGATGGATGCTTGGTATTCTAGCCTGGATAACCTGAAATCAATTCGCTCTCATGGTTGGATCTGGGTAACCACGCTGAGGAAAAATAGGATTGTTAACCATAACAAATAACTGAACAAGTTAGACATCTCAGAAGAAGGAACGTCAATACACTTGCGAGGATATGGTTGGGTGACCGTTTTCAAATTTACAGCCAAAAACGGCCGTATTGATTACATAGTAACAAACAAAGAGAATCCCACCCGTCAATACGTCACATCTATCATGGATGCCCGTTGGTCTGTTGAAGTTTATCATCGAGAAGTTAAACAAAACTGTGGTATTGAACGCTGTCAGGCTCGCACGAGCCGAGCGCAAAGAAATCATATTTTTCTCGCTATTTCTGCGTGGTTTGAACAACATAAACGTCGTATATCTGAAAAAATAACCCTTTATCAACAAAATTGGGACGTAATCAAAAATGCTATTGCTGAGCACATCCGTGTTTTATTGGCGTACCCAAATTAGTTTTGTGCGAAACTCGTGATTGCTTTTTCCCCCGCATTACACTTATCAAGTGCCCAGACCAATAGGGGCTTTTTATTCTCGCCCACTGCCGTTTTAAGCGCCGCTAGTGCATGCTCTGGGAAATTATGGCAACTCATCAGGGAAACGGCGTACAGGCCATTCTGAACAAGGCTAATGGCATCAAAAATTCCTTCAGTCAACCAAATTTCAGTTGCCTTGGTAAAATCCTGTTGCGGCAGACTCTGTCGCTACCAATGTAAAAATGATCCACTTGCTAGGGGCTGTCGTCACAAGATTTCAGCCCAGATAGCAATAAATCGAATCTGGATGCTTGCCAGAAAGGAGGACGCTCTTTTGGCAAATCGAGTCGCAATCTCTCTCCACTGCTTAATTTTCGCAAAGAGATTTTCAACAACATGGTGGTTTTTATAGAGAGCACTATCAAACTTTCGATAATGCTTTCTATGTTTTCGTGGTGGAATGACAGGCTGCATCCCCTGTTCTTCGGCTTGTTTAATGATTGAATCGCTATCATAGCCCCGGTCGGCCAGTAAATAATCTGCAGTTAACTCCTTGAGCAAGTCTGGAGCGACTGTACAGTCAGCAACAGTGCCAGACGTTAAAGTTGCTCTGAGTGGCATACCGTGTGCGTCTACGGCCAGGTGTAGCTTGCTGTTGAGCCCCCTTTTGTAAGGCCCATTTCATCATTCCCACCTACAGCTCCAGTGCCATGAAGGTGGACTTTTATATGAGTTGCATCAATCATCAACCATTCCATATCTGCTTCGCAGGTAAGATTTTCAAGAATCGATGCCCATACACCTTTATTTTTCCAACGGCAAAAGCGACGGTGGGTATTTTTCCAACAACCGTAATCAGGAGGCAAATCTCTCCATGGAGAGCCTGTTCTTAAGATCCAGAATACTGCACACGAGTTTCGCACGGACATATAAAGCTCTAAAAATAGCTAAAATAATGTTTTATCCACAAGATGTGTGATAACATAAAATATATTTTAATTTCAATATGTTATGTTTTAATTGGCAATTTTTTCGAATTATATATTATATCGAATTGAGCTTAAAAATAACTTGTTTATTTGTCGGCGCGAAACTCGTGCTGCATTAATAAACAATCGGTTATCCTTTGCGACGCCGCCCCATTTGCCTTTTCTACCAGGAAGTAAGGACTCGATTCTTTCCCAGGAGCGATCAGAAATGTCGTGTCGACGATGTGCTAATAAAGCTAATTTTTTCATTTTAAAATAATATCATAGCCTTACATCTTGTGACGACAGCCCCTAGTGTAAAACTGATCCACCAAGAGTAAAAATGGCAGTTTTAAGGTACTTCCGATGATAACATTGGAGATCAGAGTGGAAATTTCTGCTTTACATCGCCAGGGTATGTCTATACGTGCGATTGCGCGACGCCTTTCATGTTCAAGAGTAACCGTGAGGCGATATCTTCGTAGCACTGAAGCGGCGGCGAATATGCGTTATAAATCGAGAGCGCCTAGACCCGGTAAGTTGGAGCCCTTCAAGATATATATTCTCGAACGCGTAGAGGCGGCTAGACCTGATTGGATACCGGCCTGCGTATTGCTACGGGAGATCCGTGAACAAGGGTACACAGGCAGCTATAGCTTGCTGACCGCTTTTCTTCATCCTATGAAAAAACCGGTTATTGAAGACGTTGTTCGCTTTGAGACTGAACCCGGTGAACAGATGCAGGTTGACTTCACGATTATCAGACAGGGGAAGAACCCTTTGCTGGCATTCGTTGCCACGTTAGGTTGGAGTCGTTCCACTTTTGTTAAGTTTTACACCTGTCAAAATTCAGCAGCCTGGTGCGACGGGATTGAGTCAGCCCTACAGTATTTTGGCGGTACGCCTCGTCAGCTGCTATTTGATAATGCGAAGACCATTATCATTGAGCGTGATGTTTATGGTCCTGGTAAACACCGCTGGAACCCACAGCTTATCCAGCTTGCCGAGAAATATGCTTTCAGTCCGAAAGTCTGCCGTCCATAACAGGGCGAAGACTAAAGGTAAGGTTGAACGTTTTAATCACTATCTTAAGAACAGTTTCATTGTTCCACTAACCGCGTCATTTCGTCAGGCAGGGCTTATTTTGGATGCTGCCGCCGCCAACTCACGTATTGGAGACTGGCTGAGTTCAATAGCTAATGTACGTAAACACGGCACTACGGGTGTATCGCCGGAGGAGTGTATGCTACAAGAACGCTTAGCACTGTTGGCGCTGCCGAAAGTCATGCAAGAATTTCCTTTACCGATACATCAGACTCGCCTGATTCCTATGGGGAGCCTACAACATCCTTTGTCCGTCTATCAATCGATTCTGGAGATGCCTATATGAGGCTTCAGTATGAACGCATCGAAAAATTCTGCCAGCAGCTTAAACTGGACAGACTCAGCACAGAGTGGCCAGCTGTAGCGCAGGCAACTATCGACAAGAACGGTACACACGCTGACTTTCTAGAGTCTATTTTACGACTTCAGTATGAAGGACTTACTGAACGTCGGCGTCAAACGATACTCCGTTTATCTGGGCTGCCAGTGATAAAGACGTTGGAGCAGTTTGATTACAAATATGCCAGCGGTGTTCCCCGTAACCAAATACAGGAACTGGCTGGACTGGCTTTCATTGAGCGCCAGGAGAATATCGTGTTGCTAGGTCCGTCTGGTGTCGGGAAGACGCACCTGGCTACTGCCATAAGCTATAGGGCTGCGATGCATGGATTAAGCATCCGTTTTCTAACTGCGGCGGATATGATGTTGCAGCTGCTTACCTCTCATCGACAAGGTGACCTTAAGGGATATCTTACTCGCGTTATCAGTAAACCTAGACTATTGATTATCGATGAAGTTGGCTATTTACCTTTTGGCAAAGAAGAAGCAAATCTGTTCTTCCAGGTGGTGGCAAAGCGATATGAAGCGGGTAGTGTGCTCTTAACCAGTAATCTGTCTTTTGCTCAGTGGTCAAGTACATTTGGTGATGATGAGACGCTAACAGCCGCTATGCTGGATCGATTGCTGCACCATGCACATATCGTACAGATTAGTGGACAAAGTTATCGGTTAAAAGACAAGCTAAAAAGCGGTCAGCTACATAAAAAATTGAAAGCGGAACTGAGCGAGTAAATTAAAGGGAGTGGATCAGTTTTACTTTAGCAAAGTGGATCAGAATTCAATTGGCATTGACATTGGGCATTGTGATTGGAAACACCGTTTATTTTGCCGTAAAACCCGTTTGTGATGAAGGGATCAGATTCGCTAAACATTATTTATTAAGAACCGGGATTATTTTGTACGGTTTTCGTTTGACATTTCAACAAATTATGGATGTAGGCAAGATTGGTATTATGACCGATTTAATTATGCTAACTTCTACATTCTTATATTGCGCTGTTAGGGGCTGTCGTCACAAGATTTCAGCCCAGATAGCAATAAATCGAATCTGGATGCTTGCCAGAAAGGAGGACCCTCTTTTGGCAAATCGAGTCGCAATCCCTCTCCACTGCTTAATTTTCGTAAAGACATTCTCAACAACATGGCGGTTTTTATAGAGAGCACTATCAAACTTTCGATAATGCTTTCTATGTTTTCGTGGTGGAATGACAGGCTGCATCCCTTGTTCTTCGGCTTGTTTAATGATTGAATCGCTATCATAGCCCCGGTCGGCCAGTAAATAATCTGCGGTTAACTCCTTGAGCAAGTCTGGAGCGACTGTACAGTCAGCAACAGTGCCAGACGTTAAAGTTGCTCTGAGTGGCATACCGTGTGCGTCTACGGCCAGGTGTAGGTTGCTGTTGAGCCCCCTTTTGTAAGGCCCATTTCATCATTCCCACCTACAGCTCCAGTGCCATGAAGGTGGACTTTTATATGAGTTGCATCAATCATCAACCATTCCATATCTGCTTCGCAGGTAAGATTTTCAAGAATCGATGCCCATACACCTTTATTTTTCCAACGGCAAAAGCGACGATGGGTATTTTTCCAACAACCGTAATCAGGAGGCAGATCTCTCCATGGAGAGCCTGTTCTTAAGATCCAGAATACTGCATTAATAAACAATCGGTTATCCTTTGCGACGCCGCCCCATTTGCCTTTTCTACCAGGAAGTAAGGACTCGATTCTTTCCCAGGAGCGATCAGAAATGTCGTGTCGACGATATGCTAATAAAGCTAATTTTTTCATTTTAAAATAATATCATAGCCTTACATCTTGTGACGACAGCCCCTAGAGCTTTATATGTCCGTGCGAAACTCGTGATAATTTAACCACTCTGTCAGATAGACTTTAAGTTCCCCGATAACCTGTTCCAAGCCACGACCTCTGCTTCGTCTGGTTATTTTCCTTATCCGAGTTTTGCACTGTTTTACGGACTCGGAGGAGATTATTGATCGTATCTTTCCTTTCCAGAGCTGGATACTGTAGCCAAGGAATTTACGTTCGGTTGGTGAGGATACCGCACTCTTCCGTTCGTTAACCTTCAATTTCAGTTTCTTATCCAGCCAGCGGGTAATCTTTTTCTTGACTCGTTTTCCAGCTTTTTCGCTTTTGACATAGATATTGCAATCGTCCGCATAACGAACGTACTTCAGACCACGCTTCTCCAACTCCTGGTCTAATTCATCCAGTAGTAAGTTAGATAATAACGGTGAGAGAGGCCCGCCTTGAGGTGCTCCCTCGGTATTTGGGCTGACTACGCCCGCATCCATCATACCTACGTTCAGGAAAGTTCGGATAATCTTCAGTATGCGTTTATCCAGCACTCGCTTTGCAATTCGGCTCATCAGCACATCGTGGTTTAATCGGTCGAAAAACTTTTCTAGGTCGATATCAACTACCCATTGGTAACCGTCTTCGACATAGCTTTTCGCCCGTTTCACTGCTTGATGTGCCGACTTACCTGGACGAAATCCATAGCTGTTGTCGCTAAAGGTAGTATCCCACTGATCTTGTAGCACTTGCATAACTGCCTGCTGGATGAATCTGTCCAAGACGGTTGGAATACCCAATTGTCGGGTTCCTCCTCCTCGTTTTGGGATATTCACCTTGCGCACAGGCTGAGGTTGGTATGTGCCTTCCAGTAGTTTGCTCCGTCGCTCAGGCCAGTGACGCTTCAGATGTGCCGGTAATTGTTTTACGCTCATTCCGTCAACACCTGGTGCACCTTTATTGGCCTTCACTTTCTTTAGCGCATGCTTCAGGTTTTCTGGTCTAAGAATTAGATCCATTAGATCGTTCTCTAACGACGGGGGTTTTTCTGACCGGATGTGTCTGCGTGATTTCAGCTCCTGGCGGTTGTAATTGTCGGGCTTCACCCTGTTTACACTCATTGGGATCGCTTTGCTTTTTCTGCTGCATGACCATTCAGAACCTCCGGCGATACTTGCCGCTCATAACTGTTTGGGCCTTCAGGTATCGCACCCTACTATGCCCTCTGCTGACTTCTGTACGGCGTTCAGCACACCTTACGGTGTGCTCAGTCCTCATCTTAGATGTGTAGGACACCGTACAGATCTCCCGGGGTAAGCGCTATCGCCTTCACCACACACCTGCCCGATCTACTCCTTTACCCTTTGATGGTTATGGCTTTTGCGTTACGTTGCACGCTCTGCCGGGTAAATTAGCCTTGTATCGGATTTCTGTCCGTCAGGTCATGGTTTTGTTCCCCACTTTCTTTAGACCCCACCTAGCGATGACGCCCTTGTGGATCACTAGTCCTTCGCCACCATCAGGCTGGACAGGGGACTTTCACCCCCAAGCTATAGTGCATGCCCGGCACACATCGGGATAGGGGCACTCTTCACAGAGCACCTCCTCCCACACCACCGTACATACGGGTCCGTATACGGCGGTTCAGCTATGTTTATCGTTTCATGCCTTACATAACTGGCATCCCCATATCCCTGAACAGCTGGTTGGGAAGGGCTATACATAGCGCTGGAGATTGACTAACTCGCCATTGTTTGTGGTGGCTCCCTGCAGTTCGAGCGGCGAGGTCACGACCAACACCTCTTATTCTCAGTTCGTTGTATCGTTTTCTCCATGTTTTCCACTGTTTCCACAGCAGACTACGCAGCCTTCTTCTGATCCATCCACCTATGTCCTTAATTATCGAGGTTTGCTCGTTTAACGAGTAATAATTTAACCACCCTGTCAGATAGACTTTAAGTTCCCCGATAACCTGTTCCAAGCCACGACCTCTGCTTCGTCTGGTTATTTTCCTTATCCGAGTTTTGCACTGTTTTACGGACTCGGAGGAGATTATTGATCGTATCTTTCCTTTCCAGAGCTGGATACTGTAGCCGAGGAATTTACGTTCGGTTGGTGAGGATACCGCACTCTTCCGTTCGTTAACCTTCAATTTCAGTTTCTTATCCAGCCAGCGGGTAATATTTTTCTTGACTCGTTTTCCAGCTTTTTCGCTTTTGACATAGATATTGCAATCGTCCGCATAACGAACGTACTTCAGACCACGCTTCTCCAACTCCTGGTCTAATTCATCCAGTAGTAAGTTAGATAATAACGGTGAGAGAGGCCCGCCTTGAGGTGCTCCCTCGGTATTTGGGCTGACTACGCCCGCATCCATCATACCTACGTTCAGGAAAGTTCGGATAATCTTCAGTATGCGTTTATCCAGCACTCGCTTTGCAATTCGGCTCATCAGCACATCGTGGTTTAATCGGTCGAAAAACTTTTCTAGGTCGATATCAACTACCCATTGGTAACCGTCTTCGACATAGCTTTTCGCCCGTTTCACTGCTTGATGGGCCGACTTACCTGGACGAAATCCATAGCTGTTGTCGCTAAAGGTAGTATCCCACTGATCTTCTAGCACTTGCATAACTGCCTGCTGGATGAATCTCTCCAAGACGGTTGGAATACCCAATTGTCGGGTTCCTCCTCCTCGTTTTGGGATATTCACCTTGCGCACAGGCTGAGGTTGGTATGTACCTTCCAGTAGTTTGCTCCGTCGCTCAGGCCAGTGATGCTTCAGATGTGCCGGTAATTGTTTTACGCTCATTCCGTCAACACCTTGTGCACCTTTATTGGCCTTCACTTTCTTTAGCGCATGCTTCAGGTTTTCTGGTCTAAGAATTAGATCCATTAGATCGTTCTCTAACGACGGGGTTTTTCTGACCGGATGTGTCTGCGTGATTTCAGCTCCTGGCGGTTGTAATTTTCGGGCTTCACCCTGTTTACACTCGTTGGGATCGCTTTGCTTTTTCTGCTGCATGACCATTCAGAACCTCCGGCGATACTTGCTGCTCATAACTGTTTGGGCCTTCAGGTATCGCACCCTACTATGCCCTCTGCTGACTTCTGTACGGCGTTCAGCACACCTTACGGTGTGCTCAGTCTTCATCTTAGATGTGTAGGACACCGTACAGATCTCCCGGGGTAAGCGCTATCGCCTTCACCACACACCTGCCCGATCTACTCCTTTACCCTTTGATGGTTATGGCTTTTGCGTTACGTTGCACGCTCTGCCGGGTAAATTAGCCTTGTATCGGATTTCTGTCCGTCAGGTCATGGTTTTGTTCCCCACTTCCTTTAGACCCCACCTCGCGATGACGCCCTTGTGGATCACTAGTCCTTCGCCACCATCAGACTGGACAGGGGACTTTCACCCCCAAGCTATAGTGCATGCCCGGCACACAACGAATCAGCCTCCGGCTGCAAATCGATAACCAGTAAGTACAGACATCAAAAAAACCACCTGTAATTGATTTTAAGGCTATCAAATAAAAAATCTATATAATATTACCCCATCGTAGATCTCTTCATAAAGAGTGATACAGGAGGCCCATTCCCAGTCGAAAAGCAACAAACACATAAAGCGTTATGCAGCCATTAGATGAGCTAAAAATACTTCATTTGGAGAAAAATAGCCCAACGATTTTCGTCCCCGAGTATTAAGTATGTACTCGATTTCTGCAATCTCATTGTCCGTGACTTGGTTGAAGTCCGTTCCTTTTGGGTAAAAACGGCGGATAAGTCCGTTACTGTGTTCATTTAAACCACGCTCCCATGAGTGATAAGGCCTGGCAAAGAAGACATCAGCACCGGTGATCTCAGTTATCTGTTTATGCATGGAGAACTCAGAACCGTTATCAGCCGTCAGGGCCGTCAGGGTTTTAAAATGACAGAAAGTCACGAGTTTCGCGCCGACAAATAAACAAGTTATTTTTAAGCTCAATTCGATATAATATATAATTCGAAAAAATTGCCAATTAAAACATAAGATATTAAAATTAAAATATATTTTATGTTATCGCACATCTTGTGGATAAAACATTATTTTAGCTATTTTTAGAGCTTTATATGTCCGTGCGAAACTCGTGAAAGTATTTGCCATGATATCACGGAAGGCTTCTACAACAGTCTCAGCGCATTTATTCGGCAACCTGCGGATAATAACCTGTCTGGTACACGAGTTTCGCACAAAACTAATTTGGGTACGCCAATAAAACACGGATGTGTTCAGGAATAGCATTTTTGATTACGTCCCAATTTTGTTGATAAAGGGTTATTTTTTCAGATATACGACGTTTATGTTGTTCAAACCACGCAGAAATAGCGAGAAAAATATGATTTCTTTGCGCTCGGCTCGTGCGAGCCTGACAGCGTTCAATACCACAGTTTTGTTTAACTTCTCGATGATAAACTTCAACAGACCAACGGGCATCCATGATAGATTTGACGTATTGACGGGTGGGATTCTCTTTGTTTGTTACTATGTAATCAATACGGCCGTTTTTGGCTGTAAATTTGAAAACGGTCACCCAACCATATCCTCGCAAGTGTATTGACGTTCCTTCTTCTGAGATGTCTAACGTGTTGGCCCATTCCCAGTCGAAAAGCAACAAACACATAAAGCGTTATGCTGTCAATGCCAATTGAATTCTGATCCACTTTGCTAAAGTAAAACTGATCCACTCCCTTTAATTTACTCGCTCAGTTCCGCTTTCAATTTTTTATGTAGCTGACCGCTTTTTAGCTTGTCTTTTAACCGATAACTTTGTCCACTAATCTGTACGATATGTGCATGGTGCAGCAATCGATCCAGCATAGCGGCTGTTAGCGTCTCATCATCACCAAATGTACTTGACCACTGAGCAAAAGACAGATTACTGCACGAGTTTCGCACGGACATATAAAGCTCTAAAAATAGCTAAAATAATGTTTTATCCACAAGATGTGCGATAACATAAAATATATTTTAATTTCAATATCTTATATTTTAATTGGCAATTTTTTCGAATTATATATTATATCGAATTGAGCTTAAAAATAACTTGTTTATTTGTCGGCGCGAAACTCGTGATATAAATAGATAAAACCTTATAAATTAAATGCAACTTATTGTAATTTAATAAAATTTATGTGTTTTAGTAACTTGCAGATTAATCATTACTTTTAAGCCATTTCTGGAATTTTATATGCCTGTGCGAAACTCGTGTACTGGTTAAGAGCACACTACCCGCTTCATATCGCTTTGCCACCACCTGGAAGAACAGATTTGCTTCTTCTTTGCCAAAAGGTAAATAGCCAACTTCATCGATAATCAATAGTCTAGGTTTACTGATAACGCGAGTAAGATATCCCTTAAGGTTACCTTGTCGATGAGAGGTAAGCAGCTGCAACATCATATCCGCCGCAGTTAGAAAACGGATGCTTAATCCATGCATCGCAGCCCTATAGCTTATGGCAGTAGCCAGGTGCGTCTTCCCGACACCAGACGGACCTAGCAACACGATATTCTCCTGGCGCTCAATGAAAGCCAGTCCAGCCAGTTCCTGTATTTGGTTACGGGGAACACCGCTGGCATATTTGTAATCAAACTGCTCCAACGTCTTTATCACTGGCAGCCCAGATAAACGGAGTATCGTTTGACGCCGACGTTCAGTAAGTCCTTCATACTGAAGTCGTAAAATAGACTCTAGAAAGTCAGCGTGTGTACCGTTCTTGTCGATAGTTGCCTGCGCTACAGCTGGCCACTCTGTGCTTAGTTTGTCCAGTTTAAGCTGCTGGCAGAATTTTTCGATGCGTTCATACTGAAGACTCATATAGGCATCTCCAGAATCGATTGATAGACGGACAAAGGATGTTGTAGGCTCTCCATAGGAATCGGGCGAGTCTGATGTATCGGTAAAGGAAATGCTTGCATGACTTTCGGCAGCGGCAACAGTGCTAAGCGTTCTTGTAGCATGCGCTCCTCCGGCGATACACCCGTAGTGCCGTGTTTACGTACATTAGCTATTGAACTCAGCCAGTCTCCAATACGTGAGTTGGCGGCGGCAGGGCCGCATCCAAAATAAGCCCTGCCTGACGAAATGACGCGCTTAGTGGAACAATGAAACTGTTCTTAAGATAGTGATTAAAACGTTCAACCTTACCTTTACACGAGTTTCGCACGGACATATAAAGCTCTAAAAATAGCTAAAATAATGTTTTATCCACAAGATGTGCGATAACATAAAATATCATTTAATTTCAATATTTTATGTTTTAATTGGCAATTTTTTCGAATTATATATTATATCGAATTGAGCTTAAAAATAACTTGTTTATTTGTCGGTGCGAAACTCGTGCTTTAGTCTTCGCCCTGTATGGACGGCAGACTTTCGGACTGAAAGCATATTTCTCGGCAAGCTGGATAAGCTGTGGGTTCCAGCGGTGTTTACCAGGACCATAAACATCACGCTCAATGATAATGGTCTTCGCATTATCAAATAGCAGCTGACAAGGCGTACCGCCAAAATACTGTAGGGCTGACTCAATCCCGTCGCACCAGGCTGCTGAATTTTGACAGGTGTAAAACTTAACAAAAGTGGAACGACTCCAACCTAACGTGGCAACGAATGCCAGCAAAGGGTTCTTCCCCTGTCTGATAATCGTGAAGTCAACCTGCATCTGTTCACCGGGTTCAGTCTCAAAGCGAACAACGTCTTCAATAACCGGTTTTTTCATAGGATGAAGAAAAGCGGTCAGCAAGCTATAGCTGCCTGTGTACCCTTGTTCACGGATCTCCCGTAGCAATACGCAGGCCGGTATCCAATCAGCTCTAGCCGCCTCTACGCGTTCGAGAATATATACCTTGAAGGGCTCCAACTTACCGGGTCTAGGCGCTCTCGATTTATAACGCATATTCGCCGCCGCTTCAGTGCTACGAAGATATCGCCTCACGGTTACTCTTGAACATGAAAGGCGTCGCGCAATCGCACGTATAGACATACCCTGGCGATGTAAAACAGAAATTTCCACTCTGATCTCCAATGTTATCATCGGCAGTACCTTAAAACTGCCATTTTTACTCTTGGTGGATCAGTTTTACACTAGGGGCTGTCGTCACAAGATGTAAGGCTATGATATTATTTTAAAATGAAAAAATTAGCTTTATTAGCACATCGTCGACACGACATTTCTGATCGCTCCTGGGAAAGAATCGAGTCCTTACTTCCTGGTAGAAAAGGCAAATGGGGCGGCGTCGCAAAGGATAACCGATTGTTTATTAATGCAGTATTCTGGATCTTAAGAACAGGCTCTCCATGGAGAGATCTGCCTCCTGATTACGGTTGTTGGAAAAATACCCACCGTCGCTTTTGCCGTTGGAAAAATAAAGGTGTATGGGCATCGATTCTTGAAAATCTTACCTGCGAAGCAGATATGGAATGGTTGATGATTGATGCAACTCATATAAAAGTCCACCTTCATGGCACTGGAGCTGTAGGTGGGAATGATGAAATGGGCCTTACAAAAGGGGGCTCAACAGCAAGCTACACCTGGCCGTAGACGCACACGGTATGCCACTCAGAGCAACTTTAACGTCTGGCACTCTTGCTGACTGTACAGTCGCTCCAGACTTGCTCAAGGAGTTAACCGCAGATTATTTACTGGCCGACCGGGGCTATGATAGCGATTCAATCATTAAACAAGCCGAAGAACAAGGGATGCAGCCTGTCATTCCACCACGAAAACATAGAAAGCATTATCGAAAGTTTGATAGTGCTCTCTATAAAAACCGCCATGTTGTTGAGAATGTCTTTGCGAAAATTAAGCAGTGGAGAGGGATTGCGACTCGATTTGCCAAAAGAGCGTCCTCCTTTCTGGCAAGCATCCAGATTCGATTTATTGCTATCTGGGCTGAAATCTTGTGACGACAGCCTCTAATAGGCAAATATTTTTTGAAGTTGGATAGTCAAACCACCATTTTGATTGGAGCCGGTAGTAGCATTTGCGGCGCAGCTGCGGTTTTAGTAACCGAGTCTGTCATCAAAACATCGGCAGATAAAGTTGCCATTGCGGTAGCAACCGTCGTTATTTTTGGTACCTTGATGTATAAGAAATTAATACCCAAAACGGTTAAATATCAATCAATTTGGATATTTTTAAGATTGAAATGGAAATAATGTACTAGGGGCTGTCGTCACAAGATGTAAGGCTATGATATTATTTTAAAATGAAAAAATTAGCTTTATTAGCACATCGTCGACACGACATTTCTGATCGCTCCTGGGAAAGAATCGAGTCCTTACTTCCTGGTAGAAAAGGCAAATGGGGCGGCGTCGCAAAGGATAACCGATTGTTTATTAATGCAGTATTCTGGATCTTAAGAACAGGCTCTCCATGGAGAGATCTGCCTCCTGATTACGGTTGTTGGAAAAATACCCACCGTCGCGTTTGCCGTTGAAAAAATAAAGGTGTATGGGCATCGATTCTTGAAAATCTTACCTGCGAAGCAGTGTAGGTGGGAATGATGAAATGGGCCTTACAAAAGGGGGCTCAAAAGCAAGCTACACCTGGCCGTAGACGCACACGGTATGCCACTCAGAGCAACTTTAACGTCTGGCACTGTTGTTGACTGTACAGTCGCTCCAGACTTGCTCAAGCCGAAGAACAAGGGATGCAGCCTGTCATTCCACCACGAAAACATAGAAAGCATTATCGAAAGTTTGATAGTGCTCTCTATAAAAACCGCCATGTTGTTGAGAATGTCTCACGAGTTTCGCGCCGACAAATAAACAAGTTATTTTTAAGCTCAATTCGATATAATATATAATTCGAAAAAATTGCCAATTAAAACATAAGATATTGAAATTAAAATATATTTTATGTTATCGCACATCTTGTGGATAAAACATTATTTTAGCTATTTTTAGAGCTTTATATGTCCGTGCGAAACTCGTGTGTCTTTGCGAAAATTAAGCAGTGGAGAGGGATTGCGACTCGATTTGCCAAAAGAGCGTCCTCCTTTCTGGCAAGCATCCAGATTCGATTTATTGCTATCTGGGCTGAAATCTTGTGACGACAGCCCCTAGGGGCTGTCGTCACAAGATGTAAGGCTATGATATTATTTTAAAATGAAAAAATTAGCTTTATTAGCACATCGTCGACACGACATTTCTGATCGCTCCTGGGAAAGAATCGAGTCCTTACTTCCTGGTAGAAAAGGCAAATGGGGCGGCGTCGCAAAGGATAACCGATTGTTTATTAATGCAGTATTCTGGATCTTAAGAATATGCTCTCCATGGAGAGATCTGCCTCCTGATTACGGTTGTTGGAAAAATACCCACCGTAGCTTTTGCCGTTGGAAAAATAAAGGTGTATGGGCATCGATTCTTGAAAATCTTACCTGCGAAGCAGATATGAAATGGTTGATGATTGATGCAACTCATATAAAAGTCCACCTTCATGGCACTGGAGCTGTAGGTGGGAATGATGAAATGGGCCTTACAAAAGGGGGCTCAACAGCAAGCTACACCTGGCCGTAGACGCACACGGTATGCCACTCAGAGCAACTTTAACGTCTGGCACTGTTGCTGAGTGTACAGTCGCTCCAGACTTGCTCAAGGAGTTAACCGCAGATTATTTACTGGCCGACCGGGGCTATGATAGCGATTCAATCATTAAACAAGCCGAAGAACAAGGGATGCAGCCTGTCATTCCACCACGAAAACATAGAAAGCATTATCGAAAGTTTGATAGTGCTCTCTATAAAAACCGCCATGTTGTTGAGAATGTCTTTGCGAAAATTAAGCAGTGGAGAGGGATTGCGACTCGATTTGCCAAAAGAGCGTCCTCCTTTCTGGCAAGCATCCAGATTCGATTTATTGCTATCTGGGCTGAAATCTTGTGACGACAGCCCCTAAACCAAACGTCATAAATCGATTTTAAGCTACACCGTAAAGCTCTCTAAGGCGTTTTCGTGATATAGGTAACCCTAATGGTAGCACTTTTTAATTTGATAGGCTTAAAATCGATTACAGGCGATTATAATGTGAATGGAATATATTGAAACTGAAGGACAGCGACAAGTCGTCGCCAGAGGCGACCATCTTGATGTATAAGAAATTAACACCCAAAACGGTTAAATATCAATCAATTTGGATATTTTTAAGATTGAAATGGAAATATGTACTAAACCAAACGTTATAAATCGATTTTAAGCTACACCGTAAAGCTCTCTAAGGCGTTTTCGTGATATAGTAACCCTAATGGTAGCACTTTTTAATTTGATAGGCTTAAAATCGATTACAGGCGATTATAATGTGAATGGAATATATTGAAACTGAAGGACAGCGACAAGTCGTCGCCAGAGGTGACCATCTTGATGTATAAGAAATTAATACCCAAAACGGTTAAATATTAATCAATCTGGGTGTTTTTAAGATTGAAATGGAAATATGTACTCAACCAATCGTCATAAATCGATTTTGAGGTACATCATATAAGTAACCCAATGGTAGCGCTTTTTGATTTGATGGCCTTAGAATGCGATACAGGCGGTTTTGGTGTTGATGGATTTAATTGAAACTGGAAGACGGTGACAAGTCGTCGCCGGAGGCGACCATCTTGAATATGGCATCGAATATGGCATCGTGGGGTGTTGGGGTGAATTTTTTACTCATCCGATATCTTCAATTTTTGCTCGCGTCAGATTGAATTATGGCAAACAAACAGGCTATATTAAATACGCTATTTATTCATTACATTTCAGACATCATAATCCAGCCATACAAAAACGCACCCTATCTTCTCAGGTGCGTTTATTTTTTGTTACTGGTATCTTTTCATGGCTAACCACAGAAAAATGGCTCACAATCAATTCCAGGCGCTTCTAGGGGCTGTCGTCACAAGATGTAAGGCTATGATATTATTTTAAAATGAAAAAATTAGCTTTATTAGCACATCGTCGACACGACATTTCTGATCGCTCCTGGGAAAGAATCGAGTCCTTACTTCCTGGTAGAAAAGGCAAATGGGGGGCGTCGCAAAGGATAACCGATTGTTTATTAATGCAGTATTCTGGATCTTAAGAACAGGCTCTCCATGGAGAGATCTGCCTCCTGATTACGGTTGTTGGAAAAATACCCACCGTCGCTTTTGCCGTTGGAAAAATAAAGGTGTATGGGCATCGATTCTTGAAAATCTTACCTGCGAAGCAGATATGGAATGGTTGATGATTGATGCAACTCATATAAAAGTCCACCTTCATGGCACTGGAGCTGTAGGTGGGAATGATGAAATGGGCCTTACAAAAGGGGGCTCAACAGCACGCTACACCTGGCCGTAGACGCACACGGTATGCCACTCAGAGCAACTTTAACGTCTGGCACTGTTGCTGACTGTACAGTCGCTCCAGACTTGCTCAAGGAGTTAACCGCAGATTATTTACTGGCCGACCGGGGCTATGATAGCGATTCAATCATTAAACAAGCCGAAGAACAGGGGATGCAGCCTGTCATTCCACCACGAA
This sequence comes from Coronaproctus castanopsis, assembly GCA_032883995.1. Lineage (NCBI taxonomy): Eukaryota > Metazoa > Arthropoda > Insecta > Hemiptera > Monophlebidae > Coronaproctus > Coronaproctus castanopsis. Next base: position 2,288,409 of record JAOQIE010000004.1, on the reverse strand, counting down.
AACATAGAAAGCATTATCGAAAGTTTGATAGTGCTCTCTATAAAAACCGCCATGTTGTTGAGAATGTCTTTGCGAAAATTAAGCAGTGGAGAGGGATTGCGACTCGATTTGCCAAAAGAGCGTCCTCCTTTCTGGCAAGGATCCAGATTCGATTTATTGCTATCTGGGCTGAAATCTTGTGACGACAGCCCCTAGAGGCATTAATGAATTAATCCTGTGCGGTTTTTTCATTCTCAGCAACTTTGGCTAAAATATTTACCAACAATTTATTGATGATAAATGTCTTCTTCGCTCGGGTCGCTGAGACATACAGCAAGTTGACTTCATCTCTAAAGGCTGCTTTGTCCATATTAGGGTCAAAGAGATTATTCGGAAAATCATTATTGATTTCGACAATATCCCACTCCAGTCCCTTTGCTCGGTGGGCAGTGGTAACGGTAATACTGGCTTCCTCTTTAGTATCTACGGTTCGTTTACGTAAAACATCCACTTTCTTTGGTAACGGGGTGAATTTTTCGATGATTTTGATAGATTGCAACATTTCCTGGTCGCCACTGGCATGCGCTATGCGCTTATAATTCGCATAATTACGATATTCGGTGTAAAGCCGCTGGTTGCTCATCTTCTTTCGCTTATCGAGTGAGAACCAGTGAAGGTTAATTAATTCATCGATACGATAAGCATCAATCCCGTTGACCCAGTAAACAGTCGCTTTTTTGCGACTGGCTTCCAATGCTACTCTAATCACACCAGCTATTGTTCATGAAGTTGCTCAAGTGGTTGCTGTTGGCCATGCGATCAGCCCTGAGGCAGAAAACAGCGCGGTGATCAGTAAAATGATCCGCGTTATGATGTTAGCACCATTTTTATTGATATTATCAGGTTATCTAAATCGCAAAATGGTAACTAGCAATTTATCGCAATCAAAGCCCACTATTGTGATCCCTTGGTTTGCAATAATTTTTATTATCATTACATACATAAACTCTTTTCATTTATTGCCACAAATTTTAGTTCAATCCATTATTACCCTTGATACTATTCTATTATCTATGGCGATGGCTGCACTTGGATTAACTACACATATAAGTGCAATTCGACAAGCCGGGATCAAACCACTGGTGATGGCTATGTGTCTTTTTGGCTGGCTAACTATCGGTGGGTTATTTATAAATTCATCGATGGAATCTATTTTTCATTAACATCCGATAAAATGTTGTTTTTTATCTCCCCTGTCGTTAACAAACAGACATTATTAATGCCTAAATGACTTAGGGGCTGTCGTCACAAGATGTAAGGCTATGATATTATTTTAAAATGAAAAAATTAGCTTTATTAGCACATCGTCGACACGACATTTCTGATCGCTCCTGGGAAAGAATCGAGTCCTTACTTCCTGGTAGAAAAGGCAAATGGGGCGGCGTCGCAAAGGATAACCGATTGTTTATTAATGCAGTATTCTGGATCTTAAGAACAGGCTCTCCATGGATAGATCTGCCTCCTGATTACGGTTGTTGGAAAAATACCCATCGTCGCTTTTGCCGTTGGAAAAATAAAGGTGTATGGGCATCGATTCTTGAAAATCTTACCTGCGAAGCAGATATGGAATGGTTGATGATTGATGCAACTCATATAAAAGTCCACCTTCATGGCACTGGAGCTGTAGGTGGGAATGATGAAATGGGCCTTACAAAAGGGGGCTCAACAGCAAGCTACACCTGGCCGTAGACGCACACCGTATGCCACTCAGAGCAACTTTAACGTCTGGCACTGTTGCTGACTGTACAGTCGCTCCAGACTTGCTCAAGGAGTTAACCGCAGATTATTTACTGGCCGACCTGGGCTATGATAGCGATTCAATCATTAAACAAGCCGAAGAACAAGGGATGCAGCCTGTCATTCCACCACGAAAACATAGAAAGCATTATCGAAAGTTTGATAGTGCTCTCTATAAAAACCGCCATGTTGTTGAGAATGTCTTTGCGAAAATTAAGCAGTGGAGAGGGATTGCGACTCGATTTGCCAAAAGAGCGTCCTCCTTTCTGGCAAGCATCCAGATTCGATTTATTGCTATCTGGGCTGAAATCTTGTGACGACAGCCCCTAAGCCTATGCATTTCATTTTTTAAGCCCATAGTGTCATAATTAAAATAAAATTAGGAGAAAAAATGAAATTTGTTGGAGCCCACGTCAGCGCTGCTGGCGGTGTTGATCAAGCCGTACTCCGTGCCCACGAAATCAATGCCACAGCCTTTGCTCTTTTCACAAAAAATCAGCGTCAATGGCAAGCTCCACCACTAAAACCGGAAACAGTTGAACAATTCAAACTAAATTGTGAAAAATATGGTTTTGACCAACAGCAAATTCTGCCACACGACAGCTACCTTATTAATTTAGGCCATCCTGAAACAGAAGCACTGAAAAAATCACGCGCCGCTTTTTGGGATGAAATGCAACGCTGTGAGCAATTAGGTATTACTTTGCTCAATTTTCACCCAGGTAGTCATCTGAATAAAATTAGCGTTGATGTATGCCTCGCCCGTATTGCTGAGTCAATCAATATTACTTTAGCGCAAACTAAAAATGTTATTGCTGTGATTGAAAATACTGCCGGTCAAGGCTCTAATTTAGGATTTAAATTTGAGCATCTGGCAGCGATAATTGAAGATATTGAAGATAAACAGCGAGTTGGTGTTTGTTTGGATACTTGTCATGCTTTTGCTGCAGGTTACGACTTACGAACAAAAGAAGCTTGCGATAATACTTTTGCCCAATTTAATAAAATTGTCGGTTTTCAATACCTACGAGCAATGCATTTAAATGATGCCAAAAGCCAATTTGCCAGCCACGTTGATCGCCACCAAAGCCTAGGAGAAGGTAATATCGGTTACACAGCTTTCAGCTATATTATGAAAGATAACCGCTTCGATAATATACCTTTGATCCTAGAAACCATAAATCCTGAGCTCTGGCCTCAAGAAATCGCCTGGTTAAAGTCGCAACAATAACCAATCTTCAGCAAATTTATCGTTCTTACAATAGATGAAAATTAATTTAGTTCGGCTATTTTTTATTGGTAAATAGCCGTAGTGTATAACTTTTATTGTGATTTTATGATGTAAAAAAATAGATCAATATTGCATTATTGTCTGTTTAATCGTCATCTCACTAGGGGCTGTCGTCACAAGATTTCAGCCCAGATAGCAATAAATCGAATCTGGATGCTTGCCAGAAAGGAGGACGCTCTTTTGGCAAATCGAGTCGCAATCCCTCTCCACTGCTTAATTTTCGCAAAGACATTCTCAACAACATGGCGGTTTTTATAGAGAGCACTATCAAACTTTCGATAATGCTTTCTATGTTTTCGTGGTGGAATGACAGGCTGCATCCCTTGTTCTTCGGCTTGTTTAATGATTGAATCGCTATCATAGCCCCGGTCGGCCAGTAAATAATCTGCGGTTAACTCCTTGAGCAAGTCTGGAGCGACTGTACAGTCAGCAACAGTGCCAGACGTTAAAGTTGCTCTGAGTGGCATACCGTGTGCGTCTACGGCCAGGTGTAGCTTGCTGTTAAGCCCCCTTTTGTAAGGCCCATTTCATCATTCCCACCTACAGCTCCAGTGCCATGAAGGTGGACTTTTATATGAGTTGCATCAATCATCAACCATTTCATATCTGCTTCGCAGGTAAGATTTTCAAGAATCGATGCCCATACACCTTTATTTTTCCAACGGCAAAAGCTACGGTGGGTATTTTTCCAACAACCGTAATCAGGAGGCAGATCTCTCCATGGAGAGCATATTCTTAAGATCCAGAATACTGCATTAATAAACAATCGGTTATCCTTTGCGACGCCGCCCCATTTGCCTTTTCTACCAGGAAGTAAGGACTCGATTCTTTCCCAGGAGCGATCAGAAATGTCGTGTCGACGATGTGCTAATAAAGCTAATTTTTTCATTTTAAAATAATATCATAGCCTTACATCTTGTGACGACAGCCCCTAGTGAAACAGAAATTTTTTTATCGGATATGAGTCCTAAAGATGCTAAATGGGATGATAAGCGTGCTCAGACCGATATGTTAGCTCAATTTTTAGCCCAATTTTCGGGTGAAGAAGCCAAGCGTAAAAAAGCACATGCTCAACTTTTGATTGATTTAGCAGATAGTACTGAAAGATGGCAAAAGTGGGCAGACAGAATGTTTAATTGTTCTGGCTTTATTAAGTTTAGTCCGATCATTTCAGTTATAACTGGTGAATTTGCGTTAAAATTACGTCAGGCACATTTTTGTCATTTTAGGCATTGCCCGATGTGTAATTGGAGACGCCAGTTGAAGTTATTAGCCCGATTTCTTGAATACCTTCCTATTGTTCTTAAAGAGTACCCTAGGGGCTGTCGTCACAAGATTTCAGCCCAGATAGCAACAAATCGAATCTGGATGCTTGCCAGAAAGGAGGACGCTCTTTTGGCAAATCGAGTCGCAATCCCTCTCCACTGCTTAATTTTCGCAAAGACACACGAGTTTCACACGGACATATAAAGCTCTAAAAATAGCTAAAATAATGTTTTATCCACAAGATGTGCGATAACATAAAATATATTTTAATTTCAATATCTTATGTTTTAATTGGCAATTTTTTCGAATTATATATTATATCGAATTGAGCTTAAAAATAACTTGTTTATTTGTCGGCGTGAAACTCGTGAGACATTCTCAACAACATGCCGGTTTTTATAGAGAGCACTATCAAACTTTCGATAATGCTTTCTATGTTTTCGTGCTGGAATGACAGGCTGCATCCCTTGTTCTTCGGCTTGAGCAAGTCTGGAGCGACTGTACAGTCAAGAACAGTGCCAGACGTTAAAGTTGCTCTGAGTGGCATACCGTGTGCGTCTACGGCCAGGTGTAGCTTGCTGTTGAGCCCCCTTTTGTAAGGCCCATTTCATCATTCCCACCTACAGCTCCAGTGCCATGAAGGTGGACTTTTATATGAGTTGCATCAATCATCAACCATTCCATATCTGCTTCGCAGGTAAGATTTTCAAGAATCGATGCCCATACACCTTTATTTTTTCAACGGCAAACGCGACGGTGGGTATTTTTCCAACAACCGTAATCAGGAGGCAGATCTCTCCATGGAGAGCCTGTTCTTAAGATCCAGAATACTGCATTAATAAACAATCGGTTATCCTTTGCGACGCCGCCCCATTTGCCTTTTCTACCAGGAAGTAAGGACTCGATTCTTTCCCAGGAGCGATCAGAAATGTCGTGTCGACGATGTGCTAATAAAGCTAATTTTTTCATTTTAAAATAATATCATAGCCTTACATCTTGTGACGACAGCCCCTAAGTCACGTTGGGTATTTATGACTTTAACTGTGCCTAATGTACCTATTGAATCCTTACGCGATCAATTAAAGCGGATGAATCAGGCGTGGCAGCGTTTAGTTAAACGTAAAGAGTTTAAACCTGTTAAAGGTTGGGTTCGTACTACAGAAGTTACTCGTGAAAAAAGTCGTTCGGGTTATGCTCATCTTCATTTTCACTGTCTTCTGATGGTATCGCCTTCTTGGTTTAATACTTATTACACAAAACAGTCTCGTTGGTCAGAAATTTGGGGCGAATGTATGCGTCTTGATATTAATCCGGTTGTTGATGTTCGTGCAGTGAAGAATGGTATTGATAAAGCGATATTAGAGACAACCAAGGCGTTTACTTATTCAGTGAAGCCGGAAGAGATGGAGCAAGATCCTGAGTGGACATTAAAGTATTTTGAGCAAGTTCATTATCTTAAGTTTATTGCCTCTGGTGGTGCATTAAAAGATGTAACTAAACGAATTGCGACAGAAAAAGAAAATGATGAAGATTTAATTTATACGGATGATAATCCGCCACCTAGCGATGGTGAAGATACCGCAAGAGTAGCGTTTAATTGGCGGAAGAATGAAAAAAGATATAAACGTTTTCCAAAGGGGGATATTGAATGAAAAAATTCGTTGTTTCATCTTATGACGAAAATGTTGCTCTTAAATTTTTTTATTCTAAGAATTTAGCAGCAGAATATTGTTTGAGAAATAATTTTTATTATTTTTTTGAGCTTATTGATGATTCTGCTGATTTTCCTAAAAGGATATGGCTTGTTAGAAGAGATGGAAATTCATTTAAATATAATTCGTTAACTTGGGAAGAATATTTATTATTGTTTGATGATAATACTTTTTCTTTCCATGAATTTGAAAATAAATATTTTCATTAATCATTTTTTATTTAGATTTATTTAATTTGGTTTTATTTATTTTCCTATAAGAAATTTTTTATTTTTTATTTTTTATTTAGATTAATTTAATTTATTTTAATAAGGTATATATCATGCTTAAGATTGAAATTAATGAAATTGATGGAAAGGTTAGTAATAAACATATTATTTCTAAATCTACAGGTGAGGGATTAATATTTAGAGAACAAGTTGCCTATATTTATAATGGTGGTGTTTATCCTGAAAAGTTTGTTATTAAATTAGGTAAAGATGATTCTCCTTATTCTTCAGGTTTTTATACTTTAGATAATTCTTCTTATTCTGTTGGTGATTATGGTTCTTTGGGAATAAAGAATATTAAGTTAATTCCTATGAAGCAATCTATTGATAAATGAAATATAGAATAGGTAATCGTTATGGCTTCTCCGGAAAATAATATTGTCGGTGAGATTTGTTCTAAATTAAGTAATGAATGTCAGAAAATTGAATTGACGATAAAAGAGTTGCCATATCAGGAACTCCTTAATATTGATTATTCAGTCGCGGCACAATTTTTGGGGATTCCTTTTACCACGGTAATCGGACTTTGGTTATTTTCCAAAGGTCTTGGTGCAGTAATTAATATGTTTAAAGATGTTTAATTATGTTAACTAAATTAGGTTTAAATAAGTTTTTTAACAAACTTAATCTCCGCACTTTATATTTAAGTGTAGGTATTGGTTTATTCGGTGCTTTTAGTTCTGCAATGTCATTTGCCGAAGCAGCAACAGGGACAAGTACGGCTATTGATTACACGCAATTAACGAACTCCCTTAATTTTAATTCTGTCATGACGGGTATTTTAGCCGTTGCAGGCGGTCTTATTGCCGTTTATGCAGGCATGGCAGGTGTTAAGTGGGTTTTACGTATGGTACGGGGTGCGTAACAAGGAGAGGGGCAAATTAATGCTCCTTTATATCGATGCTGACAATCGGATTTTATTTTCTGTGTTTTTTGTGGGGGCTGTTATGCGCCTGGGCAGTCATACAAGGGTTGGATTGATATTATTGTTTTTAACGTCTTATTCTTATGCTGAAACGTGGAAGACTGAGTATAAAAGTACGTTTGATCACTCTGTTATTTCTAAATCAAAGGATGTTAAGGGAGAAGACGGAACATTTAAACGTGTTGATTATATTGATTCTACTATGAGGATGAGGCTTTTTTGCCTGTTTTTTAGGCGTAACGTTCACCCATACCTTTTTACCGTAAACAGGGTTACTTTGGGGCTGCTCTTCTTGAGAAGCCTTTCTTGGGCGATTGAGGGTTAATTTCTTGCGTTCCGTCATAATTCAATCTTTAAACAGGTTAATCATTTCATCATCATTCAATCCCGTAAATTTCATCACCGATTGTCTGTCCATACCACTTTCGAGCATTTGGCGCGCTATTTTCATCGAAGCCTGTTTTTCGCCTTCGAGCTTAAATGTGAAGGAAGAAGTAAATCATCGTGGAATCAACTACTTAACACTTACTTCAAACGCGGTTGGAATATCAATCTTTCTGATATCCTTTCCAATATCACCCATGTCACCCTTTATCTCGGATTTTATCTAAAACCCCCCCCTGTGTCGCTTAGTCGTTTAAAACATTATGCGGGCGAAGATAACATCACGTTACGCTATAAGAGCCACCGCACAAAAAAACAGGAAGAAGAGGTCATCACATCCGACGAATTTATTACCCGGTTTGAGTCTCATGTACCTGAAAAATGGTTTCACATGATCCGCTATTACGGTTTTTTAAGTCCATCAGCGCCCATGCGAAAAATGTTAACAGAGGTTGTTTATCCTCTAGGGGCTGTCGTCACAAGATTTCAGCCCAGATAGCAATAAATCGAATCTGGATGCTTGCCAGAAAGGAGGACGCTCTTTTGGCAAATCGAGTCGCAATCCCTCTCCACTGCTTAATTTTCGCAAAGACATTCTCAACAACATGGCGGTTTTTATAGAGAGCACTATCAAACTTTCGATAATGCTTTCTATGTTTTCGTGGTGGAATGACAGGCTGCATCCCTTGTTCTTCGGCTTGTTTAATGATTGAATCGCTATCATAGCCCCGGTCGGCCAGTAAATAATCTGCGGTTAACTCCTTGAGCAAGTCTGGAGCGACTGTACAGTCAGCAACAGTGCCAGACGTTAAAGTTGCTCTGTGTGGCATACCGTGTGCGTCTACGGCCAGGTGTAGCTTGCTGTTGAGCCCCCCTTTTGTAAGGCCCATTTCATCATTCCCACCTACAGCTCCAGTGCCATGAAGGTGGACTTTTATATGAGTTGCATCAATCATCAACCATTCCATATCTGCTTCGCAGGTAAGATTTTCAAGAATCGATGCCCATACACCTTTATTTTTCCAACGGCAAAAGCGACGATGGGTATTTTTCCAACAACCGTAATCAGGAGGCAGATCTCTCCATGGAGAGCCTGTTCTTAAGATCCAGAATACTGCATTAATAAACAATCGGTTATCCTTTGCGACGCCGCCCCATTTGCCTTTTCTACCAGGAAGTAAGGACTCGATTCTTTCCCAGGAGCGATCAGAAATGTCGTGTCGACGATGTGCTAATAAAGCTAATTTTTTCATTTTAAAATAATATCATAGCCTTACATCTTGTGACGACAGCCCCTAAAATTAGGACATCTTTTTCATTGCTGTAGAGCATTTTTTTCGCTAAAATGCCGCCCGCTTGATTAGCAATCACTAACAAGTTTTTATTATCGGATCTGCCACTGGGTCGCCTGTTGCAGAGTCTTTTTATATTATGAGAACAAATCATGCTAACGATTAATGCAGAAATCCGCAAAGAGCAGGGTAAGGGTGCGAGCCGCCGCCTGCGTAAAGACAACAAATTACCGGCTATCGTCTATGGTGGTGATCAGGAACCCGTTTCTATTGAACTCAGCCATGATGAAATTATCAACCAAGAAAGCAAGCCAGAGTTTTACGAAGTATTAACACTGGTGGTTGATGGGAAAAAAACCAAAGTTAAAGTACAAGCGGTTCAACGTCATCCGTTTAAGCCTAAACTAACCCATATCGATTTCTTGCGGGTTTAATTACGCAAAATTGCGCTTTTTTACCACGCCAATTATCAATAACGCCGCTTTTGCGGCGTTATTTGTTTCTGTTCTATCAGCATCCTCAATAAAAACATATGGTTATCATAGGGCTACAAGGTGCAATAAAGAGCACTAAACAGCTTTACTGTGGACACTGTGTGGACATTTTTGTCTAAACATGACATTTACCTTTCAGTGGATTCAGGCTGATTGCATCCTGTAGAAAATCCGGGGCGAAGTGTGCATACGTCATCGTTTGAGATAAATTAGCATGTCCCAGCAACCGCTGTAGCGTTAGAATACTACCGCCATTCATCATAAAATGCGTTGCAAAAGTATGCCTCAAAACATGTGTTGCCTGTCCGCCCGGTAACGTCGGTTTAGGGGCTGTCGTCACAAGATGTAAGGCTATGATATTATTTTAAAATGAAAAAATTAGCTTTATTAGCACATCGTCGACACGACATTTCTGATCGCTCCTGGGAAAGAATCGAGTCCTTACTTCCTGGTAGAAAAGGCAAATGGGGCGGCGTCGCAAAGGATAACCGATTGTTTATTAATGCAGTATTCTGGATCTTAAGAACAGGCTCTCCATGGAGAGAGCTGCCTCCTGATTACGGTTGTTGGAAAAATACCCACCGTCGCTTTTGCCGTTGGAAAAATAAAGGTGTATGGGCATCGATTCTTGAAAATCTTACCTGCGAAGCAGATATGGAATGGTTGATGATTGATGCAACTCATATAAAAGTCCACCTTCATGGCACTGGAGCTGTAGGTGGGAATGATGAAATGGGCCTTACAAAAGGGGGCTCAACAGCACGCTACACCTGGCCGTAGACGCACACGGTATGCCACTCAGAGCAACTTTAACGTCTGGCACTGTTGCTGACTGTACAGTCGCTCCAGACTTGCTCAAGGAGTGAACCGCAGATTATTTACTGGCCGACCGGGGCTATGATAGCGATTCAATCATTAAACAAGCCGAAGAACAGGGGATGCAGCCTGTCATTCCACCACGAAAACATAGAAAGCATTATCGAAAGTTTGATAGTGCTCTCTATAAAAACCGCCATGTTGTTGAGAATGTCTTTGCGAAAATTAAGCAGTGGAGAGGGATTGCGACTCGATTTGCCAAAAGAGCGTCCTCCTTTACTGGCAAGGATCCAGATTCGATTTATTGCTATCTGGGCTGAAATCTTGTGACGACAGCCCCTAAGTATTGTAAATATTAGTGTGACCGCGGTCAAACCAAAAACTTTAAAGTTAACCCAGACATACTGAGGTAGCCAAAAGGCAACATAAATATTTACTAGCGCACAGATAGCAAAAAAGATTGCCCATGATAAATTTAATTTATGCCAAATCTCAAATGAAAAAATAACGTAAATAACTGTCACTTTCCATTTAATAAAAAGATCACTGTGGAAAATCAAAGTCAGTCCACCAAAAATGATCACGATGACTAAAGTAATTAACGAACTTTTTTCAATTTTTTTGTAGATAAGATAAATGGCCAGCATCGATAAAGCGGTGGCTGTCAATGCCAATTGAATTCTGATCCACTTTGCTAAAGTAAAACTGATCCACTCCCTTTAATTTACTCGCTCAGTTCCGCTTTCAATTTTTTATGTAGCTGACCGCTTTTTAGCTTGTCTTTTAACCGATAACTTTGTCCACTAAGCTGTACGATATGTGCATGGTGCAGCAATCGATCCAGCATAGCGGCTGTTAGCGTCTCATCATCACCAAATGTACTTGACCACTGAGCAAAAGACAGATTACTGGTTAAGAGCACACTACCCGCTTCATATCGCTTTGCCACCACCTGGAAGAACAGATTTGCTTCTTCTTTGCCAAAAGGTAAATAGCCAACTTCATCGATAATCAATAGTCTAGGTTTACTGATAACGCGAGTAAGATATCCCTTAAGGTCACCTTGTCGATGAGAGGTAAGCAGCTGCAACATCATATCCGCCGCAGTTAGAAAACAGATGCTTAATCCATGCATCGCAGCCCTATAGCTTATGGCAGTAGCCAGGTGCGTCTTCCCGACACCAGACGGACCTAGCAACACGATATTCTCCTGGCGCTCAATGAAAGCCAGTTGTCGCTACCAATGTAAAAATGATCCACTTGCTAGTGTAAAACTGATCCACCAAGAGTAAAAATGGCAGTTTTAAGGTACTGCCGATGATAACATTGGAGATCAGAGTGGAAATTTCTGTTTTACATCGCCAGGGTATGTCTATACGTGCGATTGCGCGACGCCTTTCATGTTCAAGAGTAACCGTGAGGCGATATCTTCGTAGCACTGAAGCGGCGGCGAATATGCGTTATAAATCGAGAGCGCCTAGACCCGGTAAGTTGGAGCCCTTCAAGGTATATATTCTCGAACGCGTAGAGGCGGCTAGACCTGATTGGATACCGGCCTGCGTATTGCTACGGGAGATCCGTGAACAAGGGTACACAGGCAGCTATAGCTTGCTGACCGCTTTTCTTCATCCTCACGAGTTTCGCACGGACATATAAAGCTCTAAAAATAGCTAAAATAATGTTTTATCCACAAGATGTGCGATAACATAAAATATATTTTAATTTCAATATCTTATGTTTTAAGTGGCAATTTTTTCGAATTATATATTATATCGAATTGAGCTTAAAAATAACTTGTTTATTTGTCGGCGCGAAACTCGTGATCCTATGAAAAAACCGGTTATTGAAGACGTTGTTCGCTTTGAGACTGAACCCGGTGAACAGATGCAGGTTGACTTCACGATTATCAGACAGGGGAAGAACCCTTTGTTGGCATTCGTTGCCACGTTAGGTTGGAGTCGTTCCACTTTTGTTAAGTTTTACACCTGTCAAAATTCAGCAGCCTGGTGCGACGGGATTGAGTCAGCCCTACAGTATTTTGGCGGTACCCCTCGTCAGCTGCTATTTGATAATGCGAAAACCATTATCATTGAGCGTGATGTTTATGGTCCTGGTAAACACCGCTGGAACCCACAGCTTATCCAGCTTGCCGAGAAATATGCTTTCAGTCCGAAAGTCTGCCGTCCATACAGGGCGAAGACTAAAGGTAAGGTTGAACGTTTTAATCACTATCTTAAGAACAGTTTCATTGTTCCACTAACCGCGTCATTTCGTCAGGCAGGGCTTATTTTGGATGCTGCCGCCGCCAACTCACGTATTGGAGACTGGCTGAGTTCAATAGCTAATGTACGTAAACACGGCACTACGGGTGTATCGCCGGAGGAGCGCATGCTACAAGAACGCTTAGCACTGTTGCCGCTGCCGAAAGTCATGCAAGCATTTCCTTTACCGATACATCAGACTCGCCCGATTCCTATGGAGAGCCTACAACATCCTTTGTCCGTCTATCAATCGATTCTGGAGATGCCTATATGAGGCTTCAGTATGAACGCATCGAAAAATTCTGCCAGCAGCTTAAACTGGACAGACTAAGCACAGAGTGGCCAGCTGTAGCGCAGGCAACTATCGACAAGAACGGTACACACGCTGACTTTCTATAGTTTATTTTACGACTTCAGTATGAAGGACTTACTGAACGTCGGCGTCAAACGATACTCCGTTTATCTGGGCTGCCAGTGATAAAGACGTTGGAGCAGTTTGATTACAAATATGCCAGCGGTGTTCCCCGTAACCAAATACAGGAACTGGCTGGACTGGCTTTCATTGAGCGCCAGGAGAATATCGTGTTGCTAGGTCCGTCTGGTGTCGGGAAGACGCACCTGGCTACTGCCATAAGCTATAAGGCTGCGATGCATGGATTAAGCATCCGTTTTCTAACTGCGGCGGATATGATGTTGCAGCTGCTTACCTCTCATCGACAAGGTGACCTTAAGGGATATCTTACTCGCGTTATCAGTAAACCTAGACTATTGATTATCGATGAAGTTGGCTATTTACCTTTTGGCAAAGAAGAAGCAAATCTGTTCTTCCAGGTGGTGGCAAAGCGATATGAAGCGGGTAGTGTGCTCTTAACCAGTAATCTGTCTTTTGCTCAGTGGTCAAGTACATTTGGTGATGATGAGACGCTAACAGCCGCTATGCTGGATCGATTGCTGCACCATGCACATATCGTACAGATTAGTGGACAAAGTTATCGGTTAAAAGACAAGCTAAAAAGCGGTCAGCTACATAAAAAATTGAAAGCGGAACTGAGCGAGTAAATTAAAGGGAGTGGATCAGTTTTACTTTAGCAAAGTGGATCAGAACCCCAATTCCCAAACGAAATGCAACAAAGTGAATCCTTGGTCATACATAGATAAACTTACTGTAATGACCCCATAAGAGATACTGTTGTATGAAGGGAAAACATTTGAATTTACATGAGCGCTTTTATATCGAAAAACGAATAATTGACGGTGTTACTCAGGCCACTATTGCTAGAGAATTGGGGCTTTCTCGTTCAACGGTCAGCAGGGAACTCAAGCGTAATACGGATCCTGCTTTCAATGGACTTTATTCTTGCAGAAGGGCTGATACCTTAGCGAAAGCCAGACGTATGAACACATCTCCGCGGAATGCGTTTAATCAGCAAACCACAGAAACGCAGGCTTTTATCCGTAAAGAGCTTGCTTTACATACTTCGCCTGGCGTTATCAGTGGAAGGCTGCGTTTGAAACATGGGGTTTCTGTCAGTAAAAATACGCTCTATCGCTATATTAAGAGAGACCGACTGGCAGGAGGAAATCTCTATCTCCAGCTTCCTCATCGAGGCAAATATTATCGCTATGGCAAGGGAGAACCCAAGCGTAGCGCTATTCCTGATAGAGTGGGTATTGAAAAGAGACCAGCTGAGGCTGATCTCAAGCAACAACCCGGGCATTTTGAAATTGATACTGTATTTGGTAAGGATCAGAAGTCATTCTTATTAACTTTGGCGGATAAAGCTACCAGACAGGTTATTATCCGCAGGTTGCCGAATAAACGCGCTGAGACTGTTGTAGAAGCCTTCCGTGATATCATGGCAAATACTTTCTGTCATTTTAAAACCCTGACGGCTGATAACGGTTCTGAGTTCTCCATGCATAAACAGATAACTGAGATCACCGGTGCTGATGTCTTCTTTGCCAGGCCTTATCACTCATGGGAGCGTGGTTTAAATGAACATAGTAACTGTCGCTACCAATGTAAAAATGATCCACTTGCTAGGGGCTGTCGTCACAAGATTTCAGCCCAGATAGCAATAAATCGAATCTGGATGCTTGCCAGAAAGGAGGACGCTCTTTTGGCAAATCGAGTCGCAATCCCTCTCCACTGCTTAATTTTCGCAAAGACACACGAGTTTCGCACGGACATATAAAGCTCTAAAAATAGCTAAAATAATGTTTTATCCACAAGATGCGCGATAACATAAAATATATTTTAATTTCAATATCTTATGTTTTAATTGGCAATTTTTTCGAATTATATATTATATCGAATTGAGCTTAAAAATAACTTGTTTATTTGTCGGCGCGAAACTCGTGAGACATTCTCAACAACATGGCGGTTTTTATAGAGAGCACTATCAAACTTTCGATAATGCTTTCTATGTTTTCGTGGTGGAATGACAGGCTGCATCCCTTGTTCTTCGGCTTGAGCAAGTCTGGAGCGACTGTACAGTCAACAACAGTGCCAGACGTTAAAGTTGCTCTGAGTGGCATACCGTGTGCGTCTACGGCCAGGTGTAGCTTGCTGTTGAGCCCCCTTTTGTAAGGCCCATTTCATCATTCCCACCTACAGCTCCAGTGCCATGAAGGTGGACTTTTATATGAGTTGCATCAATCATCAACCATTCCATATCTGCTTCGCAGGTAAGATTTTCAAGAATCGATGCCCATACACCTTTATTTTTTCAACGGCAAACGCGACGGTGGGTATTTTTCCAACAACCGTAATCAGGAGGCAGATCTCTCCATGGAGAGCCTGTTCTTAAGATCCAGAATACTGCATTAATAAACAATCGGTTATCCTTTGCGACGCCGCCCCATTTGCCCTTTCTACCAGGAAGTAAGGACTCGATTCTTTCCCAGGAGCGATCAGAAATGTCGTGTCGACGATGTGCTAATAAAGCTAATTTTTTCATTTTAAAATAATATCATAGCCTTACATCTTGTGACGACAGCCCCTAGCCTGGATAACCTGAAATCAATTCGCTCTCATGGTTGGATCTGGGTAACCACGCTGAGGAAAAATAGGATTGTTAACCATAACAAACAACTGAACAAGTTAGACATCTCAGAAGAAGGAACGTCAATACACTTGCGAGGATATGGTTGGGTGACCGTTTTCAAATTTACAGCCAAAAACGGCCGTATTGATTACATAGTGACAAACAAAGAGAATCCCACCCGTCAATACGTAAAATCTATCATGGATGCCCGTTGGTCTGTTGAAGTTTATCATCGAGAAGTTAAATGTCGCTACCAATGTAAAAATGATCCACTTGCTAGGGGCTGTCGTCACAAGATAAAAATACCTAGGATAGTATATTTAATACCCATATTATGGTCAAAATTCACTCGGGATTATACTGGTATGATGAGTAATTTAATCAAACTTGAGGTGTAAAGCTACCTTTTTCTATTTATTTTTAACTAAAAAATGAACAATCTATACCTGTCTTTAACTCGTGACGATAGCCCCTAGTGTAAAACTGATCCCCACCAAGAGTAAAAATGGCAGTTTTAAGGTACTGCCGATGATAACATTGGAGATCAGAGTGGAAATTTCTGTTTTACATCGCCAGGGTATGTCTATACGTGCGATTGCGCGACGCCTTTCATGTTCAAGATGGTCGCCTCCGGCGACGACTTGTCACCGTCTTCCAGTTTCAATAAATCCATCAACACCAAAACCGCCTGTATCGCATTCTAAGGCCATCAAATCAAAAAGCGCTACCATTGGTTACTTATATCAAGAAAACGCCTTATAGAGCGTTATGGTGTACCTCAAAATCGATTTATGACGATTGGTTGAGTACATATTTCCATTTCAATCTTAAAAACACCCAGATTGATTAATATTTAACCGTTTTGGGTATTAATTTCTTATACATCAAGAGTAACCGTGAGGCGATATCTTCGTAGCACTGAAGCGGCGGCGAATATGCGTTATAAATCGAGAGCGCCTAGACCCGGTAAGTTGGAGCCCTTCAAGGTATATATTCTCGAACGCGTAGAGGCGGCTAGACCTGATTGGATACCGGCCTGCGTATTGCTACGGGAGATCCGTGAACAAGGGTACACAGGCAGCTATAGCTTGCTGACCGCTTTTCTTCATCCTATGAAAAAACCGGTTATTGAAGACGTTGTTCGCTTTGAGACTGAACCCGGTGAACAGATGCAGGTTGACTTTACGATTATCAGACAGGGGAAGAACCCTTTGCTGGCATTCGTTGCCACGTTAGGTTGGAGTCGTTCCACTTTTGTTAAGTTTTACACCTGTCAAAATTCAGCAGCCTGGTGCGACGGGATTGAGTCAGCCCTACAGTATTTTGGCGGTACGCCTCGTCAGCTGCTATTTGATAATGCGAAGACCATTATCATTGAGCGTGATGTTTATGGTCCTGGTAAACACCGCTGGAACCCACAGCTTATCCAGCTTGCCGAGAAATATGCTTTCAGTCCGAAAGTCTGCCGTCCATACAGGGCGAAGACTAAAGGTAAAGGTAAGGTTGAACGTTTTAATCACTATCTTAAGAACAGTTTCATTGTTCCACTAACCGCGTCATTTCGTCAGGCAGGGCTTATTTTGGATGCTGCCGCCGCCAACTCACGTATTGGAGACTGGCTGAGTTCAATAGCTAATGTACGTAAACACGGCACTACGGGTGTATCGCCGGAGGAGCGCATGCTACAAGAACGCTTAGCACTGTTGCCGCTGCCAAAAGTCATGCAAGCATTTCCTTTACCGATACATCAGACTCGCCCGATTCCTATGGAGAGCCTACAACATCCTTTGTCCGTCTATCAATCGATTCTGGAGATGCCTATATGAGGCTTCAGTATGAACGCATCGAAAAATTCTGCCAGCAGCTTAAACTGGACAGACTAAGCACAGAGTGGCCAGCTGTAGCGCAGGCAACTATCGACAAGAACGGTACACACGCTGACTTTCTAGAGTTTATTTTACGACTTCAGTATGAAGGACTTACTGAACGTCGGCGTCAAACGATACTCCGTTTATCTGGGCTGCCAGTGATAAAGACGTTGGAGCAGTTTGATTACAAATATGCCAGCGGTGTTCCCCGTAACCAAATACAGGAACTGGCTGGACTGGCTTTCATTGAGCGCCAGGAGAATATCGTGTTGCTAGGTCCGTCTGGTGTCGGGAAGACGCACCTGGCTACTGCCATAAGCTATAGGGCTGCGATGCATGGATTAAGCATCCGTTTTCTAACTGCGGCGGATATGATGTTGCAGCTGCTTACCTCTCATCGACAAGGTGACCTTAAGGGATATCTTACTCGCGTTATCAGTAAACCTAGACTATTGATTATCGATGAAGTTGGCTATTTACCTTTTGGCAAAGAAGAAGCAAATCTGTTCTTCCAGGTGGTGGCAAAGCGATATGAAGCGGGTAGTGTGCTCTTAACCAGTAATCTGTCTTTTGCTCAGTGGTCAAGTACATTTGGTGATGATGAGACGCTAACAGCCGCTATGCTGGATCGATTGCTGCACCATGCACATATAGTACAGATTAGTGGACAAAGTTATCGGTTAAAAGACAAGCTAAAAAGCGGTCAGCTACATAAAAAATTGAAAGCGGAACTGAGCGAGTAAATTAAAGGGAGTGGATCAGTTTTACTTTAGCAAAGTGGATCAGAATTCAATTGGCATTGACAGTTAAACAAAACTGTGGTATTGAACGCTGTCAGGCTCGCACGAGCCGAGCGCAAAGAAATCATATTTTTCTCGCTATTTCTGCGTGGTTTGAACAACATAAACGTCGTATATCTGAAAAAATAACCCTTTATCAACAAAATTGGGACGTAATCAAAAATGCTATTGCTGAGCACATCCGTGTTTTATTGGCGTACCCAAATTAGTTTTGTGCGAAACTCGTGAACGTATTAAAAACGCTTTCTAACTTGTCTGGGATGATCTTCGAAGTCATCGGTAACTGGGTATGGATCAGTGGTGAAACACGCGAGCACAAAGAGATATTGAAGGAAACCGGCTGTAAATGGGCGGCAAAGAAAAAACAGTGGTTTTATCGTCCTGAAGAGCATAAAAGTCGATTCAACAGAAAAGAGCACAGTATAGACGAAATTCGAGAAATGTATGGAACAAATGGCCGCCGTAAAGCTAAGGGCTGGTATCGAGTAGAAATTAGTGCGTAACGCTCAAGAGCGGGGCGAAAACCCCCCTCACCGTTCTTAATTTTCGGAGGCAACATGAATAATACAAAAACATTTAAATCAGCATATTTACCCCTTTTTGAGCGTGTTTGTGTCTTTATGGGTAGTGGATGGCGAATCAATAAACTACATCAGGATGAAGAACACCTTATAAAATTGATGAATCCAACACTAAAGAACTATTCTATCGTTTGCAGAAGGGAAAAAGACCGGATTCAGTAAAGCTAACGAGTATCACCAGAAAGAAAAGGAGAAAAAAGAACAAAAACGAATTTTAAAAGGAATGCTAGCACAGCAAGTCAAGTCAAGATGGTCGCCTCCGGCGACGACTTGTCACCGTCTTCCAGTTTCAATAAATCCATCAACACCAAAACCGCCTGTATCGCATTCTAAGGCCATCAAATCAAAAAGCGCTACCATTGTTACTTATATCAAGAAAACGCCTTATAGAGCGTTATGGTGTACCTCAAAATCGATTTATGACGATTGGTTGAGTACATATTTATATTTCCATTTCAATCTTAAAAACACCCAGATTGATTAATATTTAACCGTTTTGGGTATTAATTTCTTATACATCAAGTTAGACTCTTATCATAATGCCATTACGGGTATTGTCGCTTCAAGTGGTATTCGTGGCAGGGTAAAAGTAAGCGCCCCGTGTAGGACGTCTTGCGTTATTACCGGTTTTGTTGTAGTGAGTAAACCGATATAACACGCAATACATGTTAACTCATTGACTTTGTTTGTTTTATTTATTTTATTAATTCACTGGATTTGATCGAAATGAAGTTAGTGAGTCTGACACCAGTGATAGTGTCCACTTAAATTTAAGTGGACACTATCATCGCCGGATTTTCGGTGATCTGACCACAATCCCTTATGAATTGCGGGGTTAGCAAGTATCGAAGTTAGAGATATGCTGGCAGCCCATACAATATATTAATCAACATTTCAAGACGTCCTACACGGGGCGCTTACGGGTAAAAGAAGGTTATGACGGATATAACCTCAAGCTATATAAACTCACTACTGAGCAGCTAGTTAAAATTGTTGGGTTTGTATCTACGTTATAACCATTATCTATAATAAATCCCCTTACGATGTGTATCGTTGGGGGATTGATGGTGAATAAAATGAAACAGATTTTTTATAAAAGAGGAAAAGGACGTGTAACAAAAAGTTTATCAGTTTATGAAACTGAAAAGGGTTATAGAATGCACTATCTTATATTCGATAGAACAAAAATAACAAAAGAACAAAGACTCAATGGAGAAAAAGAAAAACGGTTTAAAACGCTAGGGGCTGTCGTCACAAGATGTAAGGCTATGATATTATTTTAAAATGAAAAAATTAGCTTTATTAGTACATCGTCGACACGACATTTCTGATCGCTCCTGGGAAAGAATCGAGTCCTTACTTCCTGGTAGAAAAGGCAAATGGGGCGGCCTCGCAAAGGATAACCGATTGTTTATTAATGCAGTATTCTGGATCTTAAGAACAGGCTCTCCATGGAGAGAGCTGCCTCCTGATTACGGTTGTTGGAAAAATACCCACCGTCGCGTTTGCCGTTGAAAAAATAAAGGTGTATGGGCATCGATTCTTGAAAATCTTACCTGCGAAGCAGATATGGAATGGTTGATGATTGATGCAACTCATATAAAAGTCCACCTTCATGGCACTGGAGCTGTAGGTGGGAATGATGAAATGGGCCTTACAAAAGGGGGCTCAACAGCAAGCTACACCTGGCCGTAGACGCACACGGTATGCCACTCAGAGCAACTTTAACGTCTGCCACTGTTGTTGACTGTACAGTCGCTCCAGACTTGCTCAAGCCGAAGAACAAGGGATGCAGCCTGTCATTCCACCACGAAAACATAGAAAGCATTATCGACAGTTTGATAGTGCTCTTTATAAAAACCGCCATGTTGTTGAGAATGTCTCACGAGTTTCGCGCCGACAAATAAACAAGTTATTTTTAAGCTCAATTCGATATAATATATAATTCGAAAAAATTGCCAATTAAAACATAAGATATTGAAATTAAAATATATTTTATGTTATCGCGCATCTTGTGGATAAAACATTATTTTAGCTATTTTTAGAGCTTTATATGTCCGTGCGAAACTCGTGTGTCTTTGCGAAAATTAAGCAGTGGAGAGGGATTGCGACTCGATTTGCCAAAAGAGCGTCCTCCTTTCTGGCAAGCATCCAGATTCGATTTATTGCTATCTGGGCTGAAATCTTGTGACGACAGCCCCTAGACCATGGTCGGGATCAAAAAAACAGGATTGATATGTTTTGTCGTGTGATGTTAGATCCAGAGGTGCCAAAAATAGACAAATCCTTTATATCTCAGTATTGCCAGCTACGGGTGGTAGCCCATGGGGTTAAGGCATCAACAATTAATCCACGAGTTTCGCACGGACATATAAAGCTCTAAAAATAGCTAAAATAATGTTTTATCCACAAGATGTGCGATAACATAAAATATATTTTAATTTCAATATCTTATATTTTAATTGGCAATTTTTTCGAATTATATATTATATCGAATTGAGCTTAAAAATAACTTGTTTATTTGTCGGCGCGAAACTCGTGTAATCGTGAAATTACAGCTGTGCGCGGTATTTTTACATATTTAATTGACCGGCCTCTACCATGGCGAACATCCTTTTTGCGGCTATAAAAAGCTGAAAGAACAGGCTACGGAAATGTCATATCTGACTGATGAGGATATCAACAGGTTGCTGACTCATCTTGGCGGTGATGACTATAAAATTGCCGTTCTTTGCCTCAGTATCGGCGCACGATGGAGTGAAGCAACCAGGCTAAAACGGGAACATGTGATTCAAAATAAAATACGATTCACATTTACAAAAACCCGGAAGCCCAGAATAGTACCGATCTCTGATGACGTTGCCGAAATGATATGTGGCGGAAAAAACGGGCTGTTGTTTCCTGATATATCGTATCAGCGTTTCCGAAAAATTTAAATTTTAAAGGCAGTTAGGGGCTGTCGTCACAAGATTTCAGCCCAGATAGCAATAAATCGAATCTGGATGCTTGCCAGAAAGGAGGACGCTCTTTTGGCAAATCGAGTCGCAATCCCTCTCCACTGCTTAATTTTCGCAAAGACATTCTCAACAACATGGCGGTTTTTATAGAGAGCAGTATCAAACTTTCGATAATGCTTTCTATGTTTTCGTGGTGGAATGACAGGCTGCATCCCTTGTTCTTCGGCTTGTTTAATGATTGAATCGCTATCATAGCCCCGGTCGGCCAGTAAATAATCTGCGGTTAACTCCTTGAGCAAGTCTGGAGCGACTGTACAGTCAGCAACAGTGCCAGACGTTAAAGTTGCTCTGAGTGGCATACCGTGTGCGTCTACGGCCAGGTGTAGCGTGCTGTTGAGCTCCCTTTTGTAAGGCCCATTTCATCATTCCCACCTACAGCTCCAGTGCCATGAAGGTGGACTTTTATATGAGTTGCATCAATCATCAACCATTCCATATCTGCTTCGCAGGTAAGATTTTCAAGAATCGATGCCCATACACCTTTATTTTTCCAACGGCAAAAGCGACGGTGGGTATTTTTCCAACAACCGTAATCAGGAGGCAGCTCTCTCCATGGAGAGCCTGTTCTTAAGATCCAGAATACTGCATTAATAAACAATCGGTTATCCTTTGCGACGCCGCCCCATTTGCCTTTTCTACCAGGAAGTAAGGACTCGATTCTTTCCCAGGAGCGATCAGAAATGTCGTGTCGACGATGTGCTAATAAAGCTAATTTTTTCATTTTAAAATAATATCATAGCCTTACATCTTGTGACGACAGCCCCTAGGGGCTGTCGTCACAAGATTTCAGCCCAGATAGCAATAAATCGAATCTGGATGCTTGCCAGAAAGGAGGACGCTCTTTTGGCAAATCGAGTCGCAATCCCTCTCCACTGCTTAATTTTCGCAAAGACATTCTCAACAACATGGCGGTTTTTATAGAGAGCACTATCAAACTTTCGATAATGCTTTCTATGTTTTCGTGGTGGAATGACAGGCTGCATCCCTTGTTCTTCGGCTTGTTTAATGATTGAATCGCTATCATAGCCCCGGTCGGCCAGTAAATAATCTGCGGTTAACTCCTTGAGCAAGTCTGGAGCGACTGTACAGTCAGCAACAGTGCCAGACGTTAAAGTTGCTCTGAGTGGCATACCGTGTGCGTCTACGGCCAGGTGTAGCTTGCTGTTGAGCCCCCTTTTGTAAGGCCCATTTCATCATTCCCACCTACAGCTCCAGTGCCATGAAGGTGGACTTTTATATGAGTTGCATCAATCAATCATCAACCATTCCATATCTGCTTCGCAGGTAAGATTTTCAAGAATCGATGCCCATACACCTTTATTTTTCCAACGGCAAAAGCGACGATGGGTATTTTTCCAACAACCGTAATCAGGAGGCAGATCTCTCCATGGAGAGCCTGTTCTTAAGATCCAGAATACTGCATTAATAAACAATCGGTTATCCTTTGCGACGCCGCCCCATTTGCCTTTTCTACCAGGAAGTAAGGACTCGATTCTTTCCCAGGAGCGATCAGAAATGTCGTGTCGACGATGTGCTAATAAAGCTAATTTTTTCATTTTAAAATAATATCATAGCCTTACATCTTGTGACGACAGCCCTTAGGATCAATAGGTTTTGTTTTTTTCATAAGATATTTATTGTTACAGTGAGGGCAATAGCTTTGAAAATACCTTTTTTCTATACCGCAAGGCTGAAGTATCGATACCATTCTTTGCTGATAGCAGTTTGCACAAAGATAGTGAACGTTATTGCTTTCATTAACATTCGAGTTATTAATGTAGGTGAACGTGCCCGATTCAAGTGTGTGCGGACAATATCCTTTAACCTTGCTCTCAAAGGCAGTCTTTTCATCAATCTTTTGAGTCAGTTCATCTACCTTAATTTTGTACGAATAGACCAAATCAATAAGTTTTAAATTATCCATCTGGATATCGTGTAATTTCCGCTGCAATTCAAACGTAGCATTTCTTATTTCAGCATCTGTTTTGGCATTATTAATCGTTTTTAACAGGTTAAGACTTTCACGAACCGCACTCATCGAGGCGGCAATCTCTGGCAGCATAAAATTAATCTCTGATTATCTAGGGGCTGTCGTCACAAGATGTAAGGCTATGATATTATTTTAAAATGAAAAAATTAGCTTTATTAGCACATCGTCGACACGACATTTCTGATCGCTCCTGGGAAAGAATCGAGTCCTTACTTCCTGGTAGAAAAGGCAAATGGGGCGGCGTCGCAAAGGATAACCGATTGTTTATTAATGCAGTATTCTGGATCTTAAGAACAGGCTCTCCATGGAGAGATCTGCCTCCTGATTACGGTTGTTGGAAAAATACCCATCGTCGCTTTTGCCGTTGGAAAAATAAAGGTGTATGGGCATCGATTCTTGAAAATCTTACCTGCGAAGCAGATATGGAATGGTTGATGATTGATGCAACTCATATAAAAGTCCACCTTCATGGCACTGGAGCTGTAGGTGGGAATGATGAAATTGGCCTTACAAAAGGGGGCTCAACAGCAAGCTACACCTGGCCGTAGACGCACACGGTATGCAACTCAGAGCAACTTTAACGTCTGGCACTGTTGCTGACTGTACAGTCGCTCCAGACTTGCTCAAGGAATTAACCGCAGATTATTTACTGGCCGACCGGGGCTATGATAGCGATTCAATCATTAAACAAGCCGAAGAACAAGGGATGCAGCCTGTCATTCCACCACGAAAACATAGAAAGCATTATCGAAAGTTTGATAGTGCTCTCTATAAAAACCGCCATGTTGTTGAGAATGTCTTTGCGAAAATTAAGCAGTGGAGAGGGATTGCGACTCGATTTGCCAAAAGAGCGTCCTCCTTTCTGGCAAGCATCCAGATTCGATTTATTGCTATCTGGGCTGAAATCTTGTGACGACAGCCCCTAGGGGTGAGATTATTTTAGCTTATTGCTCTCTGTAGGAGTACAAGAAAAACCACTCTCGCCTGGTGGTTAAATAATCAAGAATACCCTATCTAACACCTTCCATCGAAAAAACTCCCAGCAAAAAGCAAATTTCCTGTCATCAGAGTGATTTCTGAGGAATATGAAAAATGGAACCATAAAACACCCAAACAGTCGGTTTTTGGGTGTATGAAATAACCAAAACACAGTCATTAAGTTAAAACCAACACCAGGGAACTACCAATATGACTGTAAATCTAAACCGGATAGCACCTTCATATACCACCAAACCCGATTACCTGGAGATAATATGAAAATTATTGTTATTGATGAAAGTAAACCTAATATCAGGTGGGAATACAACCAGGAACCTAGAGGGGGAGTAAACGCAAGAAAATGGTTGAAAGACGGCACTCAGGACAAAATTGTAGCCGTCCTTCAGGAAGCATTAGACGAAGCTAAATATCAATATTTGTTAATCGAAACCTCTCCATCTGAAGATAATCATTCAAACCAAAAACAATCGAAAGGTGTTGACCCTACCAATACCGATGAAACAGTGATGGCAATAAATAAAAATCTATTTAAAGACGTTCTTCAGCTTGCTCTCAAGTCCCCTGAGTTTGCGGACAAAGTCACTACTGTTGATATTGATTCGGCTACCGCAAATGCAAATGAAGTAACGATTACGCTTAAGCCAAGCGATTTTCTTCTTCGTCTTTCTACTACACTTGGGGCAGACAGGTAATTCTATTTCATGATTATCGAACGTTGACATATACACTCTCCATGACATTAGTTTAACAGGAATAAATAAGGTTTGAATAAAAACATAATAATCGAGCTTCCTTTTCCACCCAGTGTTAATATCTATTGGCGACATAATTCAAAACGAACTTACCTCAGTGATAAAGCAAAAGCATTTAAAGCAACAACAGCAAAAATTGTCAACGAGAGGCGCCAAAAATCTGATTGTCAAAAGTTTGAAGGTGAGGTCTCTGTATTGATACAGCTCTATCTACCGAACAAAATCAAGCATGATGTGGATAATTATTCCAAAGGTGTACTCGATTCTTTAACTGGGGCGGGTATTTGGAACGATGATAGCCAAGTTCGCGTAATGACCGTTGAGAAGATGGATAACAACGGCGGCGTAAAAGGCGGTAAGTGTATTGCCGTTATTAACGAGTATTGCGAGCAAGCATTATGAAAGAATTTCGTGACATTATGGTGATTGTTGTATTGGCAGCAATACCCATAAGTGGTTTTTTGTCTACCGCTTTTTTAATCTATCACAGCAAGCCGGGCTGGGGCTGGTTGTTACTTGTTGTTTTCCTCATTTCAGCATCAATCCAAATGAGTATCAAAAATTAATTTATATTACCTTCAACGAACTTGCATTATTCAGCTAACTACTTTCCCAATTTTAACGAGCATTGGAATAAATCAAAATCATTTCCTACTTCGAGGTCATATGCCAAAGCATCTTAATCATCATCACCATCAACTAAATTCAAAACCGTTAACTTGGGACTCGAAAGTTAAAGGATTTTCGCTGTATGTCGAGAGTGAAGACGTTCATACCGCAATAGTGGCTTTTGAACATGCCTTATCGGAGCTGAAAAATGAAGAGGCGACTTTCAAAGAAAGTGGTGTCATGGTTGGTGATGTTAAAGCGGGTTACTCTTACCCCTACCGATTTCACTGTGCAGCGAAAGGTCTTTATTGGGACGAAGTGGGCTAATCAGGAATTTCCGCACTGATAGTGATGTGCAGAGGGCAAATGTATTCCCATATTGGCTCTGAGTTAAAAGTTTTTCCTGACCAGTAAAGATCCATTATATTGGTAAATGCTAGGGGCTGTCGTCACAAGATGTAAGGCTATGATATTATTTTAAAATGAAAAAATTAGCTTTATTAGCACATCGTCGACACGACATTTCTGATCGCTCCTGGGAAAGAATCGAGTCCTTACTTCCTGGTAGAAAAGGCAAATGGGGCGGCGTCGCAAAGGATAACCGATTGTTTATTAATGCAGTATTCTGGATCTTAAGAACAGGCTCTCCATGGAGAGATCTGCCTCCTAATTACGGTTGTTGGAAAAATACCCACCGTCGCTTTTGCCGTTGGAAAAATAAAGGTGTATGGGCATCGATTCTTGAAAATCTTACCTGCGAAGCAGATATGGAATGGTTGATGATTGATGCAACTCATATAAAAGTCCACCTTCATGGCACTGGAGCTGTAGGTGGGAATGATGAAATGGGCCTTACAAAAGGGGGCTCAACAGCAAGCTACACCTGGCCGTAGACGCACACGGTATGCCACTCAGAGCAACTTTAACGTCTGGCACTGTTGCTGACTGTACAGTCGCTCCAGACTTGCTCAAGGAGTTAACCGCAGATTATTTACTGGCCGACCGGGGCTATGATAGCGATTCAATCATTAAACAAGCCGAAGAACAAGGGATGCAGCCTGTCATTCCACCACGAAAACATAGAAAGCATTATCGAAAGTTTGATAGTGCTCTCTATAAAAACCGCCATGTTGTTGAGAATGTCTTTGCGAAAATTAAGCAGTGGAGAGGGATTGCGACTCGATTTGCCAAAAGAGCGTCCTCCTTTCTGGCAAGCATCCAGATTCGATTTATTGCTATCTGGGCTGAAATCTTGTGACGACAGCCTCTAATATGAATAGTATTAATTGGTAAAAATAATCTCAATACTTATGATGAAAAATGTTATTACTCCAGAAGTTAATGAAGAGGGCAAAGTAATACGTCGTGTTCGTAGCTTTGTCCGCCGTCAGGGGAGATTAACTCCTCGTCAGGAAAATGCACTGCAAATGTTATGGCCTAAGATGGGGGTAGATTTTACCGACGAGCCTCTATCATTTGATTCACTATTTGGTAATAATGCGCCGGTGATCCTGGAAATTGGTTTTGGTATGGGGGCATCATTAGTTGCCATGGCCGAACAAAATCCGGCTAAAAATTTTCTCGGTATTGAAGTTCATACACCGGGAATTGGTGCTTGTTTGGCAGCGGCGAAAGAAGCCAATCTGAGTACTTTACGGGTTATGTGTCATGACGCAATTGAAGTATTGGAGAAAATGTTGCCAGATGATTCGTTAAATATGGTGCAACTTTTTTTCCCTGATCCCTGGCATAAAGTAAGGCATAATAAGCGCCGAATTGTGCAGCAGTCCTTTGCTAAGCTTGTTTTACATAAATTGGAATTAGGTGGTATATTTCATATGGCAACCGATTGGCAACCTTATGCCGAGCATATGTTAAATGTAATGCGTGAAATTAGTGATTATCGAAATTTGTCAGCAGCAGGCGATTATGTTCAGCGACCCGCTACGCGACCGGTGACTAAATTTGAAAAGCGTGGCCAGCAGTTAGGCCATGGAGTATTTGATCTTATGTTTGAGAGGATAAAATAATGTCTAAACAGCGTAGCCGTCGTTTACGTAAAAAACTACATATAGACGAATTTTAAGAGGTTGGTTTCTCAGTAAATTGGTCTTTTCCCGCTAAAACGCCCGTTGATAAGATTGATAGTATGGTTGATACTTTTATTATAGAGCTTATTCAACCTAATGGTTTAGCGATGGACGCCAGTGGTTATTTAGATTGGGAAGGATTGATCTGTATGGAGAAAACTGGCAAATGTACAGAAGAGCATCGTAAATTAGTAGAAGAATGGTTAAAAAATCACGGAATGAAAAAGGTGGTTACTTCTGAATTATTTGATATTTGGTGGGATTAATCAGCTTTAAATGTTATTAGACAGATTATTGTGACTAAGTGTTTTTAGCATGCTTTAATTTGTCTAAATGAAGAATCGATATAAGGGATTTTTTGATCGATATTTAAAGATTACTTTTTTGGTGTAAATAAGTCTATCAATAGATTTTTTTACTATAAAAACTGTATTTTTAGTTAATAATAATTAAAGAAAAATAAATGTATTTTATAACAATTTTAAATTTAGTTTTTATATCTTTTAATTGAAAATGGTTAATCAGTAAATTGGCAAATAATATGCTGTCTTATTTTTAATTTTTCATACTAAATAAAGAGAAAATTAAATTCATATCCACTGATTGAGTAAAAAGAATAAATTATTATTCTAATATTTTAATTTTAAGTAATAAATATTGTTTTTTATTACAACAATATATTTTTAATAGCTTTATATCAATCAAACTGGTTGTCTGCCATTCCATTTATTATACAAATATAAAAAATATTAATATATTTTTCAAATAGCTAATAGTAGCATGCTTATAATATTTGCTAAAACAAATATTAAATTAGTATTTAACTAGGGGCTGTCGTCACAAGATGTAAGGCTATGATATTATTTTAAAATGAAAAAATTAGCTTTATTAGCACATCGTCGACACGACATTTCTGATCGCTCCTGGGAAAGAATCGAGTCCTTACTTCCTGGTAGAAAAGGCAAATGGGGCGGCGTCGCAAAGGATAACCGATTGTTTATTAATGCAGTATTCTGGATCTTAAGAACAGGCTCTCCATGGAGAGATCTGCCTCCTGATTACGGTTGTTGGAAAAATACCCATCGTCGCTTTTGCCGTTGGAAAAATAAAGGTGTATGGGCATCGATTCTTGAAAATCTTACCTGCGAAGCAGATATGGAATGGTTGATGATTGATGCAACTCATATAAAAGTCCACCTTCATGGCACTGGAGCTGTAGGTGGGAATGATGAAATGGGCCTTAACAGCAAGCTACACCTGGCCGTAGACGCAGACGGTATGCCACTCAGAGCAACTTTAACGTCTGGCACTGTTGCTGACTGTACAGTCGCTCCAGACTTGCTCAAGGAGTTAACCGCAGATTATTTACTGGCCGACCGGGGCTATGATAGCGATTCAATCATTAAACAAGCCGAAGAACAAGGGATGCAGCCTGTCATTCCACCACGAAAACATAGAAAGCATTATCGAAAGTTTGATAGTGCTCTCTATAAAAACCGCCATGTTGTTGAGAATGTCTTTGCGAAAATTAAGCAGTGGAGAGGGATTGCGACTCGATTTGCCAAAAGAGCGTCCTCCTTTCTGGCAAGCATCCAGATTCGATTTATTGCTATCTGGGCTGAAATCTTGTGACGACAGCCCCTAAAAATAGCTAAAATAATGTTTTATCCACAAGATGTGTGATAACATAAAATATATTTTAATTTCAATATCTTATGTTTTAATTGGCAATTTTTTCGAATTATATATTATATCGAATTGAGCTTAAAAATAACTTGTTTATTTGTCGGCGCGAAACTCGTGAGACATTCTCAACAACATGGCGGTTTTTATAGAGAGCACTATCAAACTTTCGATAATGCTTTCTATGTTTTCGTGGTGGAATGACAGGCTGCATCCCTTGTTCTTCGGCTTAAGCAAGTCTGGAGCGACTGTACAGGCAACAACAGTGCCAGACGTTAAAGTTGCTCTGAGTGGCATACCGTGTGCGTCTACGGCCAGGTGTAGCTTGCTGTTGAGCCCCCTTTTGTAAGGCCCATTTCATCATTCCCA
The DNA here is from genome assembly GCA_032883995.1 of Coronaproctus castanopsis. Lineage (NCBI taxonomy): Eukaryota > Metazoa > Arthropoda > Insecta > Hemiptera > Monophlebidae > Coronaproctus > Coronaproctus castanopsis. The sequence goes on along the minus strand of JAOQIE010000004.1, from coordinate 2,258,118 downwards.
CCTACAGCTCCAGTGCCATGAAGGTGGACTTTTATATGAGTTGCATCAATCATCAACCATTCCATATCTGCTTCGCAGGTAAGATTTTCAAGAATCGATGCCCATACACCTGTATTTTTTCAACGGCAAACGCGACGGTGGGTATTTTTCCAACAACCGTAATCAGGAGGCAGATCTCTCCATGGAGAGCCTGTTCTTAAGATCCAGAATACTGCATTAATAAACAATCGGTTATCCTTTGCGACGCCGCCCCATTTGCCTTTTCTACCAGGAAGTAAGGACTCGATTCTTTCCCAGGAGCGATCAGAAATGTCGTGTCGACGATGTGCTAATAAAGCTAATTTTTTCATTTTAAAATAATATCATAGCCTTACATCTTGTGACGACAGCCCCTAATACTTATTTAGCTATTTGACTATTTTCAGCTGAAAACCTGCACTATTTTCATCAAATCGCCATAGCGAAAGCTGGACTAATAACTATTAGTCCAGCTCAAATTGTCTTATATGACTATTTTTTTTAAACCATAAAAATTGGCTTAACAAGACAATTATTGCCACCAAAAAATAAGCAATAAAAATAATTAATAACCATACGGGCATTTCAATATTCAAAAATGACCATTGTTTTTGGCTACAGTCACCGTAGGCTTCAAAAACAGTCGGTAACCAGCGGTTAAGTGGCAGCCATGAAGGAAAGTTAACGACAAAATCACATGAATCAAAAGGAGAGGGATAGAGTTGTAGTCGGGTATGTTCGAAGGTTAATTTCAATCCTGCCCAGCTACTATATAACCATAAAATTAGTGCTACTAAGCGAAAAGCACTTTTTGGTGCCATGGCAGCAATTAAACCTGCCGCTAAGATAGCAAATATCGCTATCCGTTCGTAAATGCATAATACGCAGGGTCTAAGTCCCATACCGTGTTGAAAATAAAGTGCAATAATTTCTAACATACAGGCGCTAATAGGTAGTAGCAACCAGGCTTTTCTGGTTTGAGAGTATGAGTAAAAAAATTTAAACATGTTCATTCTATTCCATTCACGAGTTTCGCACGGACATATAAAGCTCTAAAAATAGCTAAAATAATGTTTTATCCACAAGATGTGCGATAACATAAAATATATTTTAATTTCAATATCTTATATTTTAATTGGCAATTTTTTCGAATTATATATTATATCGAATTGAGCTTAAAAATAACTTGTTTATTTGTCGGCGCGAAACTCCTCCCATTATCTCGATAAGTTAGTTAGGCAAGCATATGATCTTATTTTGTTTACGACACGAGTTTCGCACCAATAAAAAAACGCTCTATTTTTAAGTTTAATTCAGCATAATATATAAATACATAAAACCTTATAAATAAAATGCAACTGATTGTAATTTAATGAAATTTATGTGTTTTAGGGGCTGTCGTCACAAGATGTAAGGCCATGATATTATTTTAAAATGAAAAAATTAGCTTTATTAGCACATCGTCGACACGACATTTCTGATCGCTCCTGGGAAAGAATCGAGTCCTTACTTCCTGGTAGAAAAGGCAAATGGGGCGGCGTCGCAAAGGATAACCGATTGTTTATTAATGCAGTATTCTGGATCTTAAGAACAGGCTCTCCATGGAGAGATCTGCCTCCTGATTACGGTTGTTGGAAAAATACCCATCGTCGCTTTTGCCGTTGGAAAAATAAAGGTGTATGGGCATCGATTCTTGAAAATCTTACCTGCGAAGCAGATATGGAATGGTTGATGATTGATGCAACTCATATAAAAGTCCACCTTCATGGCACTGGAGCTGTAGGTGGGAATGATGAAATGGGCCTTACAAAAGGGGGCTCAACAGCAAGCTACACCTGGCCGTAGACGCACACGGTATGCCACTCAGAGCAACTTTAACGTCTGGCACTGTTGCTGACTGTACAGTCGCTCCAGACTTGCTCAAGGAGTTAACCGCAGATTATTTACTGGCCGACCGGGGCTATGATAGCGATTCAATCATTAAACAAGCCGAAGAACAAGGGATGCAGCCTGTCATTCCACCACGAAAACATAGAAAGCATTATCGAAAGTTTGATAGTGCTCTCTATAAAAACCGCCATGTTGTTGAGAATGTCTTTGCGAAAATTAAGCAGTGGAGAGGGATTGCGACTCGATTTGCCAAAAGAGCGTCCTCCTTTCTGGCAAGCATCCAGATTCGATTTATTGCTATCTGGGCTGAAATCTTGTGACGACAGCCCCTAATGGTGCAAAATATTTTTAATCAAAAAATTCCTTATTGAATTTATTCCATTTAACGAAATACTAGGGGCTGTCGTCACAAGATGTAAGGCTATGATATTATTTTAAAATGAAAAAATTAGCTTTATTAGCACATCGTCGACACGACATTTCTGATCGCTCCTGGGAAAGAATCGAGTCCTTACTTCCTGGTAGAAAAGGCAAATGGGGCGGCGTCGCAAAGGATAACCGATTGTTTATTAATGCAGTATTCTGGATCTTAAGAACAGGCTCTCCATGGAGAGATCTGCCTCCTGATTACGGTTGTTGGAAAAATACCCACCGTCGCTTTTGCCGTTGGAAAAATAAAGGTGTATGGGCATCGATTCTTGAAAATCTTACCTGCGAAGCAGATATGGAATGGTTGATGATTGATGCAACTCATATAAAAGTCCACCTTCATGGCACTGGAGCTGTAGGTGGGAATGATGAAATGGGCCTTACAAAAGGGGGCTCAACAGCACGCTACACCTGGCCGTAGACGCACACGGTATGCCACTCAGAGCAACTTTAACGTCTGGCACTGTTGCTGGCTGTACAGTCGCTCCAGACTTGCTCAAGGAGTTAACCGCAGATTATTTACTGGCCGACCGGGGCTATGATAGCGATTCAATCATTAAACAAGCCGAAGAACAAGGGATGCAGCCTGTCATTCCACCACGAAAACATAGAAAGCATTATCGAAAGTTTGATAGTGCTCTCTATAAAAACCGCCATGTTGTTGAGAATGTCTTTGCGAAAATTAAGCAGTGGAGAGGGATTGCGACTCGATTTGCCAAAAGAGCGTCCTCCTTTCTGGCAAGCATCCAGATTCGATTTATTGCTATCTGGGCTGAAATCTTGTGACGACAGCCTCTAACCCGGCAGGATAAAAAATCTGCTAAAAAAGTGACCTTCCGCAACATGTATCGACATGTCTTTAAAGTCGATCCACTTGCTTGTCTCATATGCGGGAAAAAATTACTTTTCGCAGGAATGAATTTTGGATTGAAGCTTAAAGAGCTTATGGCTCGTCACGACGACCTGGCACGTTTGCGGTGGCAATAAAAACTTACTACAGGGTAGATCTATCTTTTGTTCAAAACTGATTAATAATTAATCGTTTTTTAACCATCTATTCCGTTCTTTATCTCAACCTTCAAAAATAATTCTGGTAAAACTTAGAAAAAATAAAAATGGGTTGGGTTCATCATGGAATAGGTTAATTAGTAACCTTTTCGGGTATTAGGGGCTGTCGTCACAAGATGTAAGGCTATGATATTATTTTAAAATGAAAAAATTAGCTTTATTAGCACATCGTCGACACGATATTTCTGATCGCTCCTGGGAAAGAATCGAGTCCTTACTTCCTGGTAGAAAAGGCAAATGGGGCGGCGTCGCAAAGGATAACCGATTGTTTATTAATGCAGCACGAGTTTCGCGCCGACAAATAAACAAGTTATTTTTAAGCTCAATTCGATATAATATATAATTCGAAAAAATTGCCAATTAAAACATAACATATTGAAATTAAAATATATTTTATGTTACCACACATCTTGTGGATAAAACATTATTTTAGCTATTTTTAGAGCTTTATATGTCCGTGCGAAACTCGTGTGCAGTATTCTGGATCTTAAGAACAGGCTCTCCATGGAGAGATTTGCCTCCTGATTACGGTTGTTGGAAAAATACCCACCGTCGCTTTTGCCGTTGGAAAAATAAAGGTGTATGGGCATCGATTCTTGAAAATCTTACCTGCGAAGCAGATATGGAATGGTTGATGATTGATGCAACTCATATAAAAGTCCACCTTCATGGCACTGGAGCTGTAGGTGGGAATGATGAAATGGGCCTTACAAAAGGGGGCTCAACAGCAAGCTACACCTGGCCGTAGACGCACACGGTATGCCACTCAGAGCAACTTTAACGTCTGGCACTGTTGCTGACTGTACAGTCGCTCCAGACTTGCTCAAGGAGTTAACTGCAGATTATTTACTGGCCGACCGGGGCTATGATAGCGATTCAATCATTAAACAAGCCGAAGAACAGGGGATGCAGCCTGTCATTCCACCACGAAAACATAGAAAGCATTATCGAAAGTTTGATAGTGCTCTCTATAAAAACCACCATGTTGTTGAAAATCTCTTTGCGAAAATTAAGCAGTGGAGAGAGATTGCGACTCGATTTGCCAAAAGAGCGTCCTCCTTTCTGGCAAGCATCCAGATTCGATTTATTGCTATCTGGGCTGAAATCTTGTGACGACAGCCCCTAAAACCAAAAAATATTGCTGTTATCGGCGCAGGTCCTGCCGGATTATCATTTGCAATAACAGCGGCGGAGCGTGGGCATCATATTACTTTATTTGAACAAGAATGCCAGATCGGTGGCCAACTGAATCTTGCTAAACAAATACCTGGAAAAATAGAGTTCCAAGAAACTATTCCACGAGTTTCGCACAAAACTAATTTGGGTACGCCAATAAAACACGGATGTGCTCAGCAATAGCATTTTTGATTACGTCCCAATTTTGTTGATAAAGGGTTATTTTTTCAGATATACGACGTTTATGTTGTTCAAACCACGCAAAAATAGCGAGAAAAATATAATTTCTTTGCGCTCGGCTCGTGCGAGCCTGACAGCGTTCAATACCACAGTTTTGTTTAACTTCTCGATGATAAACTTCAACAGACCAACGGGCATCCATGATAGATTTGACGTATTGACGGGTGGGATTCTCTTTGTTTGTTACTATGTAATCAATACGGCCGTTTTTGGCAGTAAATTTGAAAACGGTCACCCAATCATATCCTCGTAAGTGTATTGACGTTCCTTTTTCTGAGATGTCTAACTTGTTCAGTTGTTTGTTATGGTTAACGATCCTATTTTTCCTCAGCGTGGTTACCCAAACCCAACCATGAGAGCGAATTGATTTCAGGTTATCCAGGCTAGAATACCAAGCATCCATCACTACCGCTTCTGGCATGATCCCTCTTTTTTTAGCAAGAGCGAGCATTTCGGAAAAGTGCGTGTTTTTTGTTTTTCCATCAGAATCTTTATCATACACGAGTTTCGCACAGGCATATAAAATTCCAGAAATGGCTTAAAAGTAATGATTAATCTGCAAGTTACTAAAACACATAAATTTTATTAAATTACAATAAGTTGCATTTAATTTATAAGGTTTTATCTATTTATATATTATGCTGAATTAAACTTAAAAATAGAGCGTTTTTTTATTGGTGCGAAACTCGTGTCATAAATACGATAATCAATAGGAATTGATTCAATCTTCGTCAGATCATGCCAAAGCAAATTAACTAAACCTATGCCAGCAATAACATCATGTTCATTACCTGAATATTGATAATGGACCATCTCTATTTTTTTGCTACGTGTTTTGGCAATCAATGTATCATCGGCAATTAGGGGCTGTCGTCACAAGATGTAAGGCTATGATATTATTTTAAAATGAAAAAATTAGCTTTATTAGCACATCGTCGACACGACATTTCTGATCGCTCCTGGGAAAGAATCGAGTCCTTACTTCCTGGTAGAAAAGGCAAATGGGGCGGCGTCGCAAAGGATAACCGATTGTTTATTAATGCAGTATTCTGGATCTTAAGAACAGGCTCTCCATGGAGAGATCTGCCTCCTGATTACGGTTGTTGGAAAAATACCCACCGTCGTTTTTGCCGTTGGAAAAATAAAGGTGTATGGGCATCGATTCTTGAAAATCTTACCTGCGAAGCAGATATGAAATGGTTGATGATTGATGCAACTCATATAAAAGTCCACCTTCATGGCACTGGAGCTGTAGGTGGGAATGATGAAATGGGCCTTACAAAAGGGGGCTCAACAGCAAGCTACACCTGGCCGTAGACGCACACGGTATGCCACTCAGAGCAACTTTAACGTCTGGCACTGTTGCTGACTGTACAGTCGCTCCAGACTTGCTCAAGGAGTTAACCGCAGATTATTTACTGGCCGACCGGGGCTATGATAGCGATTCAATCATTAAACAAGCCGAAGAACAAGGGATGCAGCCTGTCATTCCACCACGAAAACATAGAAAGCATTATCGAAAGTTTGATAGTGCTCTCTATAAAAACCGCCATGTTGTTGAGAATGTCTTTGCGAAAATTAAGCAGTGGAGAGGGATTGCGACTTGATTTGCCAAAAGAGCGTCCTCTTTTCTGGCAAGCATCCAGATTCGATTTATTGCTATCTGGGCTGAAATCTTGTGACGACAGCCCCTAAAAATAGCTAAAATAATGTTTTATCCACAAGATGTGTGATAACATAAAATATATTTTAATTTCAATATCTTATGTTTTAATTGGCAATTTTTTCGAATTATATATTATATCGAATTGAGCTTAAAAATAACTTGTTTATTTGTCGGCGCGAAACTCGTGTATGAGTTGCATCAATCATCAACCATTCCATATCTGCTTCGCAGGTAAGATTTTCAAGAATCGATGCCCATACACCTTTATTTTTCCAACGGCAAAAGCGACGATGGGTATTTTTCCAACAACCGTAATCAGGAGGCAGATCTCTCCATGGAGAGCCTGTTCTTAAGATCCAAAATACTGCATTAATAAACAATCGGTTATCCTTTGCGACGCCGCCCCATTTGCCTTTTCTACCAGGAAGTAAGGACTCGACACGAGTTTCGCGCCGACAAATAAACAAGTTATTTTTAAGCTCAATTCGATATAATATATAATTCGAAAAAATTGCCAATTAAAACATAAGATATTGAAATTAAAATATATTTTATGTTATCACACATCTTGTGGATAAAACATTATTTTAGCTATTTTTAGAGCTTTATATGTCCGTGCGAAACTCGTGCTCGATTCTTTCCCAGGAGCGATCAGAAATGTCGTGTCGACGATGTGCTAATAAAGCTAATTTTTTCATTTTAAAATAATATCATAGCCTTACATCTTGTGACGACAGCCCCTAAGTTTTGCCAGAATTATTTTTGAAGGTTGAAGGTTGAAGGTTGAAGGTTGAGATAAAGAACGGAATAGATGGTTAAAAAACGATTAATTATTAATCAGTTTTGAACAAAAGATAGATCTACCCTGTAGTAAGTTTTTATTGCCACCGCAAACGTGCCAGGTCGTCGTGACGAGCCATAAGCTCTTTAAGCTTCAAGCTTCAATCTTATCTCAAACTTCAACCTTCAAAAATAATTCTGGCAAAACTTAGAAAAAATAAAAATGGGTTCATCATGGAATAGGTTAATTAGTAACCTTTTCGGGTATTAATTTCTTATACATCAAGAAAACGCCTTATAGAGCGTTATGGTGTACCTCAAAATCGATTTATGACGATTGGTTGAGTACATATTTATATTTCCATTTCAATCTTAAAAACACCCAGATTGATTAATATTTAACCGTTTTGGGTATTAATTTCTTATACATCAAGGAATGCGTCTTGCTTATACAATATAAAGAAAAACACCAATAAGCGTGGATATAGCCGCCAAAAAAGTGGCAAAAATACAGAATAGTAAGATAGAACAAATATTGGTTTTTTGACCTTTTTGTGGTTAACAGTTGAAGACATAACCGATGTTCATACTAAAATAGGCGCAATAACTTTCATAGGACTAATAAATAAATCGTCAAATAAATTATCATTCAGAACGCCATAAAATTAAAGTCTGACCTAAAAGAATACGGCAAGTGAATCAATTAGTATTTGCATTACAAAGCTTGCATATACGATATTAGACAGTAAGCTAATATGTTTTTTTACATTGTTATTCCAAAGTATTTTTATGACGGTAAAAAGATACCATCATAGATAAAAACAGATTTATTAGATAAACAATTAACTAACTCTTTTATTAATAAATTAACTAGCAGAACTCATTTTACTAATAGAGAAAGTAGCAATATCCCTTTCTATCATTGTTAATCAATATAAAGGGATACAACATTATAATATTTAAAGATATTTATTTAGTAATTAAATGATTTTTTTGCATTTATTAACAATATGATTAATGAACATCGTTAATGTTAAAATCCCCGCAACAATACTTAGCGATACAGCGGTTGGAATATGAAAAATATCCATTAATAATATTTTTATACCAATGAAAATTAAGATAATAGATAGCCCGTACTTTAGCATAGAGAATTTTTCAGCAATACCTGATAAAACAAAATACATCGCTCGCAAACCTAAAATCGCAAATAGATTTGAAGTCAAGACAATAAAAGGATCCGTGGTTACTGCAAAAATGGCAGGAATGCTATCCACGGCGAAAATAATGTCACTAATCTCAACTAAAATTAATACCATAATCAACGGAGTAGCGAATAAAATACCTTGTTGACGAATAAAAAAACGCTCGCCATGTAAAGTATCTGTCATGGGTAAATGAGAACCGACCCATTTTACTAGTGGTTTTTTATCAATCGATTGATCATTTTCTTTAACAAAAAACATTTTTATACCGGTAAATAATAGAAAAATGCCAAAGAGATACAAAACCCAGTGAAACTGAGAGACTAGCCAACTACCTGTAAAGATCATGATAGTACGCAATACTATCGCACCCAAGACACCATAGATAAGAACTCGGCGCTGTAAATTGACTGGGATTGAAAAATAATTAAATAACATTAACCAAACAAATACATTATCAACAGCTAACGCTTTTTCCAGTAAATAACCGGTTAAAAAAGCCATTGTTTGGCGATTAGCAATCGTTAGGCTAGTTGTCTGTTTAAAATAAAACCATAAACCCAAGGCAAACAATAATGCCAAACTAATCCAAATAAAACTCCATACAACAGCCTGTCTTACTGTTATTTCTCTTCCTGGATGCTTACCCTGTAAAGAAATATCAATAAGTAACATAATCGCAATAACAACAGTAAAGATTGCCCATAATACGGGAGTACCAACAGAATGCATTTTAGCTCCTAGAAACGAAAAACGGCCGATTCCTACAGAAGGCTCAGCCGTTATAATCCATTTTAGTCTTTATAGGTTTCTATTCCACTAATTTAAATTATAAGTAAACCTTGCCCGCTGGCAAGGTCTCACTTACAACACAAAAGCTACTTTGATATCCACCTGTGATGCCCGGTTACCGGGTGCATAACACCGTAATGACGATAGACCGGCTAAAGAAGTTACTCCCCTTTGCTAGCTATTAAAATAAAAGATCTGCTAGCGAAACACAAGATATAGGTAAATGTACTTCATGAATTGTAAAAAAATAAAATATTAAATAGAGAGTCAATTTCAACGAAAAATTTGCTATTTAGTTATTTATGATTTTGTTAGAGTATTACACTAGTCTAATATATTATGCTTATATCTGAATTTAATATTTAGGCTCATACTACAACCCTTTTAACTAGGTTCACATTATCTCTAATCAGGGATAATAGGTAATAACTGCCAATTAGGTTTAAAGATCACGGTATTTAGGAAACACTTGATGGAATTAGTTAAAGAACTTTTTTTTGCACTCTGGCATCAAGATTACAATATGCTAATGAATCCTTCATTAGTATGGGCTATCTACATTATATTATTTATAATATTATTTTTGGAAAACGGAATATTACCTGCCGCTTTTTTACCCGGTGACAGTTTACTCATTCTAGTAGGCGTCCTAATAGCTAAAGACACTATCAATTATCCATTGACAGTTATTATCTTAACCGCAGGTGCCAGTTTGGGTTGCTGGGTAGGCTATCTTCAGGGTAAATGGCTAGGAAATAATAAAATTGTGCAAAGCTGGCTTTCTCATTTACCTGAACATTATCACCAACGTGCTTATGGCCTGTTTCATCGCCATGGCTTGGCAGCGCTGCTTATTGGCCGCTTTCTTGCTTTTATCAGGACCATCCTACCTACCATCGCCGGCCTATCCGGTTTACCTGATAAACGCTTCCAGTTTTTTAATTGGCTTAGTGGATTACTTTGGGTATTGATTTTAACTACTATTGGTTATGTATTCGGTAAAAGCCCACTCTTTCAATACTACGAACGCCAAATCATGAGTATTTTGATGCTGATCCCGCTTGTTTTGCTTTTTATTGGCCTAATAGGCAGTATAGCCGTAGTACTAAAGAAAAAATTTAAGCGCCGTAATCCCTAAATCCAAGCTAACTTATGCTGTTGCCTACTTTCCTGGTAACCGCATAGCTTTCGGTCAAACCGTTTATCAAATTTTCATACCAGTATAATTATTTTTATATTTCAATATAACAAATTTTAAATTACCTTAAATGAGATATAGACACGAGTTTCGCGCCGACAAATAAACAAGTTATTTTTAAGCTCAATTCGATATAATATATAATTCGAAAAAATTGCCAATTAAAATATAAGATATTGAAATTAAAATATATTTTATGTTATCGCGCATCTTGTGGATAAAACATTATTTTAGCTATTTTTAGAGCTTTATATGTCCGTGCGAAACTCGTGATAGATTGATTTTATTGGTTCTTTTACTATTCTCAAAGAATAAGAGTGATAAAAATTAACATTATTTATTGAGAGAGGTTAATGTTATGAAAAATACCGAAAACCTGCGTACAGAATTAAAATCATTAGCGGATTCTTTGGAAGAAGTTTTGCACAATACAGAAAATAAATCCAAAGCAGAAATTGACAAAATTCGCCGTAAAGCAGAAAAAGCGTTAGATGATTCTCGCCAAAAACTGAGTGATGTAAGCGGTAAAATTATTCATCAAACTAGAGGCTGTCGTCACAAGATTTCAGCCCAGATAGCAATAAATCGAATCTGGATGCTTGCCAGAAAGGAGGACGCTCTTTTGGCAAATCGAGTCGCAATCCCTCTCCACTGCTTAATTTTCGCAAAGACATTCTCAACAACATGGCGGTTTTTATAGAGAGCACTATCAAACTTTCGATAATGCTTTCTATGTTTTCGTGGTGGAATGACAGGCTGCATCCCTTGTTCTTCGGCTTGTTTAATGATTGAATCGCTATCATAGCCCCGGTCGGCCAGTAAATAATCTGCGGTTAACTCCTTGAGCAAGTCTGGAGCGACTGTACAGTCAGCAACAGTGCCAGACGTTAAAGTTGCTCTGAGTGGCATACCGTGTGCGTCTACGGCCAGGTGTAGCTTGCTGTTGAGCCCCCTTTTGTAAGGCCCATTTCATCATTCCCACCTACAGCTCCAGTGCCATGAAGGTGGACTTTTATATGAGTTGCATCAATCATCAACCATTCCATATCTGCTTCGCAGGTAAGATTTTCAAGAATCGATGCCCATACACCTTTATTTTTCCAACGGCAAAAGCGACGGTGGGTATTTTTCCAACAACCGTAATCAGGAGGCAGATCTCTCCATGGAGAGCCTGTTCTTAAGATCCAGAATACTGCATTAATAAACAATCGGTTATCCTTTGCGACGCCGCCCCATTTGCCTTTTCTACCAGGAAGTAAGGACTCGATTCTTTCCCAGGAGCGATCAGAAATGTCGTGTCGACGATGTGCTAATAAAGCTAATTTTTTCATTTTAAAATAATATCATAGCCTTACATCTTGTGACGACAGCCCCTAAGGAAGTTGCTGGTCGTGCTGATGATTATGTACATGAAAATCCATGGACAGGTGTTGGTGCCGCTGTCGGGCTGGTATTAGGGATTTTACTGGCTAAACGTTAATATGCGAGAAAATCAACATCCAGATGGACCGGCTAAAGGCTTGCTAAGCACCTTACAACGGATAGGTTCTATTCTTCACGAGTTTCGCACAGGCATATAAAATTCCAGAAATGGCTTAAAAGTAATGATTAATCTGCAAGTTACTAAAACACATAAATTTTATTAAATTTTATTAAATTACAATAAGTTGCATTTAATTTATAAGGTTTTATCTATTTATATATTATGCTGAATTAAACTTAAAAATAGAGCGTTTTTTTATTGGTGCGAAACTCGTGTTCTTATTAATATGGTTGAGACAAGGCTGCAACTTGTTGCCGTCGAACTCGAACAAGAAAAGCAGACCTTTGTCCAACTGATTTTATTAGCCGGCACCACATTACTATTGATCGCATTTGGCCTTATGAGTTTGCTGGTATTAATTTTTCTCATGGTTGATCCAACCTATCGTATACAAGTCGTTGCGATTACAACCGCTGTTTTACTTATCCTAGCGTTATTAGGTACTTGCTGAACATTAAAAATAGCCTATAGCAAGACTCTATTAGCCGCAACCCGTGAACAATTAAAACAGGATATCAAACAGTTAAAACAGAATGAAGCACGAGTTTCGCGCCGACAAATAAACAAGTTATTTTTAAGCTCAATTCGATATAATATATAATTCGAAAAAATTGCCAATTAAAACATAACATATTGAAATGAAAATATATTTCATGTTATCGCACATCTTGTGGATAAAACATTATTTTAGCTATTTTTAGAGCTTTATATGTCCGTGCGAAACTCGTGTGAAGATGAAACTGTCGCTACCAATGTAAAAATGATCCACTTGCTAGGGGCTGTCGTCACAAGATGTAAGGCTATGATATTATTTTAAGATGAAAAAATTAGCTTTATTAGCACATCGTCGACACGACATTTCTGATCGCTCCTGGGAAAGAATCGAGTCCTTACTTCCTGGCACGAGTTTCGCACAGGCATATAAAATTCCATAAATGGCTTAAAAGTAATGATTAATCTGCAAGTTACTAAAAAACATAAATTTTATTAAATTACAATAAGTTGCATTTAATTTATAAGGTTTTATCTATTTATATATTATGCTGAATTAAACTTAAAAATAGAGCGTTTTTTTATTGGTGCGAAACTCGTGCCTGGTAGAAAAGGCAAATGGGGCGGCGTCGCAAAGGATAACCGATTGTTTATTAATGCAGTATTCTGGATCTTAAGAACAGGCTCTCCATGGAGAGAGCTGCCTCCTGATTACGGTTGTTGGAAAAATACCCATCGTCGCTTTTGCCGTTGGAAAAATAAAGGTGTATGGGCATCGATTCTTGAAAATCTTACCTGCGAAGCAGATATGGAATGGTTGATGATTGATGCAACTCATATAAAAGTCCACCTTCATGGCACTGGAGCTGTAGGTGGGAATGATGAAATGGGCCTTACAAAAGGGGGCTCAACAGCAAGCTACACCTGGCCGTAGACGCACACGGTATGCCACTCAGAGCAACTTTAACGTCTGGCACTGTTGCTGACTGTACAGTCGCTCCAGACTTGCTCAAGGAGTTAACCGCAGATTATTTACTGGCCGACCGGGGCTATGATAGCGATTCAATCATTAAACAAGCCGAAGAACAAGGGATGCAGCCTGTCATTCCACCACGAAAACATAGAAAGCATTATCGAAAGTTTGATAGTGCTCTCTATAAAAACCGCCATGTTGTTGAGAATGTCTTTGCGAAAATTAAGCAGTGGAGAGGGATTGCGACTCGATTTGCCAAAAGAGCGTCCTCCTTTCTGGCAAGGATCCAGATTCGATTTATTGCTATCTGGGCTGAAATCTTGTGACGACAGCCCCTAGTGTAAAACTGATCCACCAAGAGTAAAAATGGCAGTTTTAAGGTACTGCCGATGATAACATTGGAGATCAGAGTGGAAATTTCTGTTTTACATCGCCAGGGTATGTCTATACGTGCGATTGCGCGACGCCTTTCATGTTCAAGAGTAACCGTGAGGCGATATCTTCGTAGCACTGAAGCGGCGGCGAATATGCGTTATAAATCGAGAGCGCCTAGACCCGGTAAGTTGGAGCCCTTCAAGGTATATATTCTCGAACGCGTAGAGGCGGCTAGACCTGATTGGATACCGGCCTGCGTATTGCTACGGGAGATCCGTGAACAAGGGTACACAGGCAGCTATAGCTTGCTGACCGCTTTTCTTCATCCTATGAAAAAACCGGTTATTGAAGACGTTGTTCGCTTTGAGACTGAACCCGGTGAACAGATGCAGGTTGACTTCACGATTATCAGACAGGGGAAGAACCCTTTGCTGGCATTCGTTGCCACGTTAGGTTGGAGTCGTTCCACTTTTGTTAAGTTTTACACCTGTCAAAATTCAGCAGCCTGGTGCGACGGGATTGAGTCAGCCCTACAGTATTTTGGCGGTACGCCTCGTCAGCTGCTATTTGATAATGCGAAGACCATTATCATTGAGCGTGATGTTTATGGTCCTGGTAAACACCGCTGGAACCCACAGCTTATCCAGCTTGCCGAGAAATATGCTTTCAGTCCGAAAGTCTGCCGTCCATACAGGGCGAAGACTAAAGGTAAGGTTGAACGTTTTAATCACTATCTTAAGAACAGTTTCATTGTTCCACTAACCGCGTCATTTCGTCAGGCAGGGCTTATTTTGGATGCTGCCGCCGCCAACTCACGTATTGGAGACTGGCTGAGTTCAATAGCTAATGTACGTAAACACGGCACTACGGGTGTATCGCCGGAGGAGCGCATGCTACAAGAACGCTTAGCACTGTTGCCGCTGCCGAAAGTCATGCAAGCATTTCCTTTACCGATACATCAGACTCGCCCGATTCCTATAGAGAGCCCACAACATCCTTTGTCCGTCTATCAATCGATTCTGGAGATGCCTATATGAGTCTTCAGTATGAACGCATCGAAAAATTCTGCCAGCAGCTTAAACTGGACAGACTAAGCACAGAGTGGCCAGCTGTAGCGCAGGCAACTATCGACAATAACGGTACACACGCTGACTGTCTAGAGTCTATTTTACGACTTCAGTATGAAGGACTTACTGAACGTCGGCGTCAAACGATACTCCGTTTATCTGGGCTGCCAGTGATAAAGACGTTGGAGCAGTTTGATTACAAATATGCCAGCGGTGTTCCCCGTAACCAAATACAGGAACTGGCTGGACTGGCTTTCATTGAGCGCCAGGAGAATATCGTGTTGCTAGGTCCGTCTGGTGTCGGGAAGACGCACCTGGCTACTGCCATAAGCTATAGGGCTGCGATGCATGGATTAAGCATCCGTTTTCTAACTGCGGCGGATATGATGTTGCAGCTGCTTACCTCTCATCGACAAGGTGACCTTAAGGGATATCTTACTCGCGTTATCAGTAAACCTAGACTATTGATTATCGATGAAGTTGGCTATTTACCTTTTGGCAAAGAAGAAGCAAATCTGTTCTTCCAGGTGGTGGCAAAGCGATATGAAGCGGGTAGTGTGCTCTTAACCAGTAATCTGTCTTTTGCTCAGTGGTCAAGTACATTTGGTGATGATGAGACGCTAACAGCCGCTATGCTGGATCGATTTCTGCACCATGCACATATCGTACAGATTAGTGGACAAAGTTATCGGTTAAAATACAAGCTAAAAAGCGGTCAGCTACATAAAAAATTGAAAGCGGAACTGAGCGAGTAAATTAAAGGGAGTGGATCAGTTTTACTTTAGCACGAGTTTCGCACCAATAAAAAAACGCTCTATTTTTAAGTTTAATTCAGCATAATATATAAATAGATAAAACCTTATAAATTAAATGCAACTTATTGTAATTTAATAAAATTTATGTGTTTTAGTAACTTGCAGATTAATCATTACTTTTAAGCCATTTCTGGAATTTTATATGCCTGTGCGAAACTCGTGTTTAGCAAAGTGGATCAGAATTCAATTGGCATTGACATGAAACTGAGTAAACGTAAACAACTGGTATTAAAAAAGCAGCAATTGTTGACTAATATTCAGCAGCAGCGTAATGCGTTATCAGCTACGTCTGAACATTGGTTAACAATTACTGCATCTTATGATCGTACCTGGCAAAAAATGTTAGTTTTCAAACCACTGCTCATTGCTAGTTTCTCATTAATTGCACTCTATAATATCCGTCATCCTAAAAAACTTTATCGACTCAGTCGACGAGCTATCGGTGTTTGGGGGATAGCAAAAACCATACAAACATTTATAGCCAAAAAAGCGTAATCCATTTACGAATTGATAATAACAATTCACTCCTTTTAGACAAAAACTATTCTCGATTAATTCATTCAATTTTTTTGCATAATAGATAGACACGAGTTTCGCGCCGACAAATAAACAAGTTATTTTTAAGCTCAATTCGATATAATATATAATTCGAAAAAATTGCCAATTAAAACATAAGATATTGAAATTAAAATATATTTTATGTTATCGCGCATCTTGTGGATAAAACATTATTTTAGCTATTTTTAGAGCTTTATATGTCCATGTATAAGAAATTAATACCCAAAACGGTTAAATATCAATCAATTTGGATATTTTTAAGATTGAAATGGAAATATGTACTAAACCAAACGTCATAAATCGATTTTAAGCTACACCGTAAGGCTCTCTACGGCGTTTTCGTGATATAGGTAACCCCAATGTAGCACTTTTTAATTTGATAGGCTTAAAATCGATTACAGGCGATTATAATGTGAATGGAATATATTGAAACTGAAGGACAGCGACAAGTCGTCGGCAGAGGCGACCATCTTGATGTATAAGAAATTAATACCCAAAACGGTTAAATATTAATCAATTTGGATATTTTTAAGATTGAAATGGAAATATGTACTAAACCAAACGTCATAAATCGATTTTAAGCTACACCGTAAGGCTCTCTACGGCGTTTTCGTGATATAGGTAACCCCAATGTAGCACTTTTTAATTTGATAGGCTTAAAATCGATTACAGGCGATTATAATGTGAATGGAATATATTGAAACTGAAGGACAGCGACAAGTCGTCGCCAGAGGCGACCATCTTGGCTAGGCTAGGGGCTGTCATCACAAGATGTAAGGCTATGATATTATTTTAAAATGAAAAAATTAGCTTTATTAGCACATCGTCGACACGACATTTCTGATCGCTCCTGGGAAAGAATCGAGTCCTTACTTCCTGGTAGAAAAGGCAAATGGGGCGGCGTCGCAAAGGATAACCGATTGTTTATTAATGCAGTATTCTGGATCTTAAGAACAGGCTCTCCATGGAGAGAGCTGCCTCCTGATTACGGTTGTTGGAAAAATACCCATCGTCGCTTTTGCCGTTGGAAAAATAAAGGTGTATGGGCATCGATTCTTGAAAATCTTACCTGCGAAGCAGATATGGAATGGTTGATGATTGATGCAACTCATATAAAAGTCCACCTTCATGGCACTGGAGCTGTAGGTGGGAATGATGAAATGGGCCTTACAAAAGGGGGCTCAACAGCAAGCTACACCTGGCCGTAGACGCACACGGTATGCCACTCAGAGCAACTTTAACGTCTGGCACTGTTGCTGACTGTACAGTCGCTCCAGACTTGCTCAAGGAGTTAACCGCAGATTATTTACTGGCCGACCGGGGCTATGATAGCGATTCAATCATTAAACAAGCCGAAGAACAAGGGATGCAGCCTGTCATTCCACCACGAAAACATAGAAAGCATTATCGAAAGTTTGATAGTGCTCTCTATAAAAACCGCCATGTTGTTGAGAATGTCTTTGCGAAAATTAAGCAGTGGAGAGGGATTGCGACTCGATTTGCCAAAAGAGCGTCCTCCTTTCTGGCAAGCATCCAGATTCGATTTATTGCTATCTGGGCTGAAATCTTGTGACGACAGCCCCTAGGGGCTGTCGTCACAAGATGTAAGGCTATGATATTATTTTAAAATGAAAAAATTAGCTTTATTAGCACATCGTCGACACGACATTTCTGATCGCTCCTGGGAAAGAATCGAGTCCTTACTTCCTGGTAGAAAAGGCAAATGGGGCGGCGTCGCAAAGGATAACCGATTGTTTATTAATGCAATATTCTGGATCTTAAGAACAGGCTCTCCATGGAGAGATCTGCCTCCTGATTACGGTTGTTGGAAAAATACCCATCGTCGCTTTTGCCGTTGGAAAAATAAAGGTGTATGGGCATCGATTCTTGAAAATCTTACCTGCGAAGCAGATATGGAATGGTTGATGATGGATGCAACTCATATAAAAGTCCACCTTCATGGCACTGGAGCTGTAGGTGGGAATGATGAAATGGGCCTTACAAAAGGGGGGCTCAACAGCAAGCTACACCTGGCCGTAGACGCACACGGTATGCCACTCAGAGCAACTTTAACGTCTGGCACTGTTGCTGACTGTACAGTCGCTCCAGACTTGCTCAAGGAGTTAACCGCAGATTATTTACTGGCCGACCGGGGCTATGATAGCGATTCAATCATTAAACAAGCCGAAGAACAAGGGATGCAGCCTGTCATTCCACCACGAAAACATAGAAAGCATTATCGAAAGTTTGATAGTGCTCTCTATAAAAACCGCCATGTTGTTGAGCATGTCTTTGCGAAAATTAAGCAGTGGAGAGGGATTGCGACTCGATTTGCCAAAAGAGCGTCCTCCTTTCTGGCAAGCATCCAGATTCGATTTATTGCTATCTGGGCTGAAATCTTGTGACGACAGCCCCTAAGTTTTACCAGAATTATTTTTGAAGGTTGAGATAAAGAACGGAATAGATGGTTAAAAAACGATTAATTATTAATCAGTTTTGAACAAAAGATAGATCTACCCTGTAGTAAGTTTTTATTGCCACCGCAAACATGCCAGGTCGTCGTGACGAGCCATAAGCTCTTTAAGCTTCAATCCAACACGAGTTTCGCGCCGACAAATAAACAAGTTATTTTTAAGCTCAATTCGATATAATATATAATTCGAAAAAATTGCCAATTAAAATATAAGAGATTGAAATTAAAATATATTTTATGTTATCGCACATCTTGTGGATAAAACATTATTTTAGCTATTTTTAGAGCTTTATATGTCCGTGCGAAACTCGTGTCCAAAATTCATTCCTGCGAAAAGTAATTTTTTCCCGCATATGAGACAAGCAAGAGGATCGACTTTAAAGACATGTCGATACATGTTGCGGAAGGTCACTTTTTTAGCAGATTTTTTATCCTGCCGGGTTAGAGGATAAACAACCTCTGTTAACATTTTTCGCATGGGCGCTGATGGACTTAAAAAACCGTAATAGCGGATCATGTGAAACCATTTTTCAGGTACATGAGACTCAAACCGGGTAATAAATTCGTCGGATGTCATGACCTCTTCTTCCTGTTTTTTCGTGCGGTGGCTCTTATAGCGTAACGTGATGTTATCTTCGCCCGCATAATGTTTTAAACGACTAAGCGACACAGGGGGTTTCTTTAGATAAAATCCGAGATAAAGGGTGACATGGGTGATATTGGAAAGGATATCAGAAAGATTGATATTCCAACCGCGTTTGAAGTGAGTGTTAAGTAGTTGATTCCATGATGATTTACTTCTTCCTTCACATTTAAGCTCGAAGCTCGTCGGGAATGGTGAGCGTGTAATAATGTTTTCTCAGCAATTCCGTTATCCGGTATCGCCACATGGTCATGATGTTTTCGCGATAAAAGCTGATATCGCGCCATGTATTGTTTTTAGTCACCCCGCCGGCGGTGGTTGAAAGATGAATATGCGGATGCCATTTTTGGTCACGTCCCCAGGTGTGTATGGCAGTGAAAATGCCGGGGGTAATATTGATATCGCGGCAGATTGTTAATATTACATCAGCAGCTAATCGATTCATTTCACCAAGAAGCCAACGGTTGGCGCGAATAACAGGCCAATATTCACAAGGCATGGTAAAAGTGATGTGTTGCCAAGGGACTTCGGGTAACCAGGCCAGCGTATTGTTAATCCATTGCAGGCAAGCTTTTACGCCACAATGAGGGCAGCTTCGGCTTTTGCAGGTAAATTTAACCCGCTTCTCATGATTACATTCAGGGTCAGGGCATCGCCAAATTGACCAGCCCATAAGTGAAGTGCCACAAGCCATAATCTTTACCATGGTTTCGATCACAACAGGGCGAACACTGTCAGAGGGTTGACGGTTAAGCCAATTGAGGCAGCGTTGACCAAATTGGAAAACATGACTAAAACGTGGTGACATAAATGGCACTGAAAGATTGAGAAAATAGGTTCGGGGTTATACCAGTACTAACAAGCAATGACAAGTCGTCGCCGGAGGCGACCATCTTGAAGGGCTCCAACTTACCGGGTCTAGGCGCTCTCGATTTATAACGCATATTCGCCGCCGCTTCAGTGCTACGAAGATATCGCCTCATGGTTACTCTTGAACATGAAAGGCGTCGCGCAATCGCACGTATAGACATACCCTGGCGATGTAAAACAGAAATTTCCACTCTGATCTCCAATGTTATCATCGGCAGTACCTTAAAACTGCCATTTTTACTCTTGGTGGATCAGTTTTACACTAGCAAGTGGATCATTTTTACATTGGTAGCGACAGTGGAAAGCGAACGGGTTTTTGAGCCGCAGGATAAAGACTGGCGTACCAATCTGTTTGTCACCACCACCAAGCATTTCTACAGCCTTGAGCTTCGCCTTATCGACAAGGGGCAACCGCTGTCGCAACTGGCTTATGTCATTGATTACCGCTATCCGCAGGAAGAGCAGGCGCAGACGCGGAAAACGCAGCAGGCTAGGCAACGTGAATGGGAAAAGGCGCAGATGAAGCAATCCATCGCGCAGGCATTTAATGCTGCACAAGCGCCGCGTAACTGGGATTATTACATGCTGGTAGCAAAAGACAGCCGCGATATCGCCCCCGATTTTGCCTATGACGATGGACGCTTTACCTATCTCGGTTTTTCCCCCATCAAAACCTTTCCTGCCGCGTTTGTCGCCTATGGTGAGAAAGAGCATATCGTTAACGCCAGTGTGCAGCAGAAGGGCAATTATAAAGTATTGGTTATTCATCAGATTAATCCGCGCTTTGTGCTGCGGGCAGGGCATAAGGTCGTGGGGATTGAAAATCATGGCGTGGGTAAAGTCACTGTGCCCGATGGAAATACCATTTCCCCCCACGTTGGGCGCGTGGAGACGGAACAATGAATCATGAAGAAAAAACGACGGACGACATCGAGCGGGAAGCGCGAAAGTACCTTGCCAGGGAAGCGGAAACGTCACCCGCAGAAACAGCCAACGATGCAGTAGACGCCAAACCGGAAGAGGACGGTACAGAAACCGAAAAACCACAGGTTAAAACCGTAAGCGACATGGAAAAAGAGGTGAAAGCGCGGATCACCGCTGTTGCTAACGAGAAGGGACATTCTGCAAAGAAAAGTGGGGCATCAACAGCCGTCGAGGTGGCAAAAACACAAAAACGGCAAAAAAATAAACTGCTATTGGGGATTGGCGGGGCTGCCGTGGTTGTCGCGTTAATCGGGATGGTAGGATTTCATCTATGGGAGACCACCCGAACAATCCATACCGAGAAACCGCCCGTCAGTGCGGAGAAATCCGAAGGTGTCAGTAACCAGCGGCGGGATTTAGGCAAAAAGGTTGATCCGTTTCATAAGGAAAAGCAGACACAAGCGCAAACTCAGACAGAGAAGCCCGCAGACAGTGGCGGACAAAGCCGACAGGTCACGCCAGTAAACAGCGTTAGCGCTGAGCCGTCCTTTTCTGAGCCGGTATTCAGACGCTATCTTGCGCTGGAAACCGCAGAGGAAGTCTTGTCCACGCAAAGCCACAGCCAAACGAGGGCGCAGGAAAAACAGGGCGATAAGACGCCCGCCAGGGTTGACGCCAAAGACGCGGCAAAGCCTGAAAATGCTGATGCATCAGGGGCGCTTAATCAGGTCACGCGTATTCCTTACGATCCGGATTTATACCTGCCGGAAAATATGCCGATCCCCTGTGCGCTGGATTATCGCTTTGTTTCTGATTTGGCGGGAAAAATCCGCTGTACCATTACCCGTGATATTTACAGCGCCAGCGGCCATACCCGCCTGATAGACAAGGGCACCACCGCCTACGGGGTCTATAACGCGGGAACGCTCAGGCATGGGCAAGGGCGTGTTTTTATCCGTATTACCAAACTGCGCACCCGCCAGCCCCCTTATCTGGATATTCCCATGAGTGGTTCACAGGCCGCGGGAGAGCTGGGTGAATCCGGTTCAGATGGCTGGATTGATGAAATGGGCCTTACAAAAGGGGGCTCAACAGCAAGCTACACCTGGCCGTAGACGCACACGGTATGCCACTCAGAGCAACTTTAACGTCTGGCACTGTTGCTGACTGTACAGTCGCTCCAGACTTGCTCAAGGAGTTAACCGCAGATTATTTACTGGCCGACCGGGGCTATGATAGCGATTCAATCATTAAACAAGCCGAAGAACAAGGGATGCAGCCTGTCATTCCACCACGAAAACATAGAAAGCATTATCGAAAGTTTGATAGTGCTCTCTATAAAAACCGCCATGTTGTTGAGAATGTCTTTGCGAAAATTAAGCAGTGGAGAGGGATTGCGACTCGATTTGCCAAAAGAGCGTCCTCCTTTCTGGCAAGCATCCAGATTCGATTTATTGCTATCTGGGCTGAAATCTTGTGACGACAGCCCCTAAAAATAGCTAAAATAATGTTTTATCCACAAGATGTGCGATAACATAAAATATATTTTAATTTCAATATCTTATGTTTTAATTGGCAATTTTTTCGAATTATATATTATATCGAATTGAGCTTAAAAATAACTTGTTTATTTGTCGGCGCGAAACTCGTGAGACATTCTCAACAACATGGCGGTTTTTATAGAGAGCACTATCAAACTTTCGATAATGCTTTCTATGTTTTCGTGGTGGAATGACAGGCTGCATCCCTTGTTCTTCGGCTTGAGCAAGTCTGGAGCGACTGTACAGTCAACAACAGTGCCAGACGTTAAAGTTGCTCTGAGTGGCATACCGTGTGCGTCTACGGCCAGGTGTAGCTTGCTGTTGAGCCCCCTTTTGTAAGGCCCATTTCATCATTCCCACCTACAGCTCCAGTGCCATGAAGGTGGACTTTTATATGAGTTGCATCAATCATCAACCATTCCATATCTGCTTCGCAGGTAAGATTTTCAAGAATCGATGCCCATACACCTTTATTTTTTCAACGGCAAACGCGACGGTGGGTATTTTTCCAACAACCGTAATCAGGAGGCAGATCTCTCCATGGAGAGCCTGTTCTTAAGATCCAGAATACTGCATTAATAAACAATCGGTTATCCTTTGCGACGCCGCCCCATTTGCCTTTTCTACCAGGAAGTAAGGACTCGATTCTTTCCCAGGAGCGATCAGAAATGTCGTGTCGACGATGTGCTAATAAAGCTAATTTTTTCATTTTAAAATAATATCATAGCCTTACATCTTGTGACGACAGCCCCTAGGGGCTGTCGTCACAAGATTTCAGCCCAGATAGCAATAAATCGAATCTGGATGCTTGCCAGAAAGGAGGACGCTCTTTTGGCAAATCGAGTCGCAATCCCTCTCCACTGCTTAATTTTCGCAAAGACATTCTCAACAACATGGCGGTTTTTATAGAGAGCACTATCAAACTTTCGATAATGCTTTCTATGTTTTCGTGGTGGAATGACAGGCTGCATCCCTTGTTCTTCGGCTTGTTTAATGATTGAATCGCTATCATAGCCCCGGTCGGCCAGTAAATAATCTGCGGTTAACTCCTTGAGCAAGTCTGGAGCGACTGTACAGTCAGCAACAGTGCCAGACGTTAAAGTTGCTCTGAGTGGCATACCGTGTGCGTCTACGGCCAGGTGTAGCTTGCTGTTGAGCCCCCTTTTGTAAGGCCCATTTCATCATTCCCACCTACAGCTCCAGTGCCATGAAGGTGGACTTTTATATGAGTTGCATCAATCATCAACCATTCCATATCTGCTTCGCAGGTAAGATTTTCAAGAATCGATGCCCATACACCTTTATTTTTCCAACGGCAAAAGCGACGATGGGTATTTTTCCAACAACCGTAATCAGGAGGCAGATCTCTCCATGGAGAGCCTGTTCTTAAGATCCAGAATACTGCATTAATAAACAATCGGTTATCCTTTGCGACGCCGCCCCATTTGCCTTTTCTACCAGGAAGTAAGGACTCGATTCTTTCCCAGGAGCGATCAGAAATGTCGTGTCGACGATGTGCTAATAAAGCTAATTTTTTCATTTTAAAATAATATCATAGCCTTACATCTTGTGACGACAGCCCCTAATTGCCGATGATACATTGATTGCCAAAACACGTAGTAAAAAAATAGAGATGGTCCATTATCAATATTCAGGTAATGAACATGATGTTATTGCTGGCATAGGTTTAGTTAATTTGCTTTGGCATGATCTGACGAAGGTTGAATCAATTCCTATTGATTATCGTATTTATGATAAAGATTCTGATGGAAAAACAAAAAACACGCACTTTTCCGAAATGCTCGCTCTTGCTAAAAAAAGAGGGATCATGCCAGAAGCGGTAGTGATGGATGCTTGGTATTCTAGGGGCTGTCGTCACAAGATTTCAGCCCAGATAGCAATAAATCGAATCTGGATCCTTGCCAGAAAGGAGGACGCTCTTTTGGCAAATCGAGTCGCAATCCCTCTCCACTGCTTAATTTTCGCAAAGACATTCTCAACAACATGGCGGTTTTTATAGAGAGCACTATCAAACTTTCGATAATGCTTTCTATGTTTTCGTGGTGGAATGACAGGCTGCATCCCCTGTTCTTCGGCTTGTTTAATGATTGAATCGCTATCATAGCCCCGGTCGGCCAGTAAATAATCTGCGGTTAACTCCTTGAGCAAGTCTGGAGCGACTGTACAGTCAGCAACAGTGCCAGACGTTAAAGTTGCTCTGAGTGGCATACCGTGTGCGTCTACGGCCAGGTGTAGCGTGCTGTTGAGCCCCCTTTTGTAAGGCCCATTTCATCATTCCCACCTACAGCTCCAGTGCCATGAAGGTGGACTTTTATATGAGTTGCATCAATCATCAACCATTCCATATCTGCTTCGCAGGTAAGATTTTCAAGAATCGATGCCCATACACCTTTATTTTTCCAACGGCAAACGCGACGGTGGGTATTTTTCCAACAACCGTAATCAGGAGGCAGATCTCTCCATGGAGAGCCTGTTCTTAAGATCCAGAATACTGCATTAATAAACAATCGGTTATCCTTTGCGACGCCGCCCCATTTGCCTTTACATCTTGTGACGACAGCCCCTAGGGGCTGTCGTCACAAGATGTAAGGCTATGATATTATTTTAAAATGAAAAAATTAGCTTTATTAGCACATCGTCAACACGACATTTCTGATCGCTCCTGGGAAAGAATCGAGTCCCTACTTCCTGGTAGAAAAGGCAAATGGGGCGGCGTCGCAAAGGATAACCGATTGTTTATTAATGCAGTATTCTGGATCTTAAGAACAGGTGTCGCTACCAATGTAAAAATGATCCACTTGCTAGTGTAAAACTGATCCACCAAGAGTAAAAATGGCAGTTTTAAGGTACTGCCGATGATAACATTGGAGATCAGAGTGGAAATTTCTGTTTTACATCGCCAGGGTATGTCTATACGTGCGATTGCGCGACGCCTTTCATGTTCAAGAGTAACCGTGAGGCGATATCTTCGTAGCACTGAAGCGGCGGCGAATATGCGTTATAAATCGAGAGCGCCTAGACCCGGTAAGTTGGAGCCCTTCAAGGTATATATTCTCGAATGCGTAGAGGCGGCTAGACCTGATTGGATACCGGCCTGCGTATTGCTACGGGAGATCCGTGAACAAGGGTACACAGGCAGCTATAGCTTGCTGACCGCTTTTCTTCATCCTATGAAAAAACCGGTTATTGAAGACGTTCACGAGTTTCGCACAGGCATATAAAATTCCAGAAATGGCTTAAAAGTAATGATTAATCTGCAAGTTACTAAAACACATAAATTTTATTAAATTACAATAAGTTGCATTTAATTTATAAGGTTTTATTTATTTATATATTATGCTGAATTAAACTTAAAAATAGAGCGTTTTTTTATTGGTGCGAAACTCGTGACGTTGTTCGCTTTGAGACTGAACCCGGTGAACAGATGCGGGTTGACTTCACGATTATCAGACAGGGGAAGAACCCTTTGCTGGCATTCGTTGCCACGTTAGGTTGGAGTCGTTCCACTTTTGTTAAGTTTTACACCTGTCAAAATTCAGCAGCCTGGTGTGACGGGATTGAGTCAGCCCTACAGTATTTTGGCGGTACGCCTCGTCAGCTGCTATTTGATAATGCGAAGACCATTATCATTGAGCGTGATGTTTATGGTCCTGGTAAACACCGCTGGAACCCACAGCTTATCCAGCTTGCCGAGAAATATGCTTTCAGTCCGAAAGTCTGCCGTCCATACAGGGCGAAGACTAAAGGTAAGGTTGAACGTTTTAATCACTATCTTAGGGGCTGTCGTCACAAGATGTAAGGCTATGATATTATTTTAAAATGAAAAAATTAGCTTTATTAGCACATCGTCGACACGACATTTCTGATCGCTCCTGGGAAAGAATCGAGTCCTTACTTCCTGGTAGAAAAGGCAAATGGGGCGGCGTCGCAAAGGATAACCGATTGTTTATTAATGCAGTATTCTGGATCTTAAGAACAGGCTCTCCATGGAGAGATCTGCCTCCTGATTACGGTTGTTGGAAAAATACCCACCGTCGCTTTTGCCGTTGGAAAAATAAAGGTGTATGGGCATCGATTCTTGAAAATCTTACCTGCGAAGCAGATATGGAATGGTTGATGATTGATGCAACTCATATAAAAGTCCACCTTCATGGCACTGGAGCTGTAGGTGGGAATGATGAAATGAGCCTTACAAAAGGGGGCTCAACAGCACGCTACACCTGGCCGTAGACGCACACGGTATGCCACTCAGAGCAACTTTAACGTCTGGCACTGTTGCTGACTGTACAGTCGCTCCAGACTTGCTCAAGGAGTTAACCGCAGATTATTTACTGGCCGACCGGGGCTATGATAGCGATTCAATCATTAAACAAGCCGAAGAACAGGGGATGCAGCCTGTCATTCCACCACGAAAACATAGAAAGCATTATCGAAAGTTTGATAGTGCTCTCTATAAAAACCGCCATGTTGTTGAGAATGTCTTTGCGAAAATTAAGCAGTGGAGAGGGATTGCGACTCGATTTGCCAAAAGAGCGTCCTCCTTTCTGGCAAGCATCCAGATTCGATTTATTGCTATCTGGGCTGAAATCTTGTGACGACAGCCCCTAAGAACAGTTTCATTGTTCCACTAACCGCGTCATTTCGTCAGGCAGGGCTTATTTTGGATGCTGCCGCCGCCAACTCACGTATTGGAGACTGGCTGAGTTCAATAGCTAATGTACGTAAACACGGCACTACGGGTGTATCGCCGGAGGAGCGCATGCTACAAGAACGCTTAGCACTGTTGCCGCTGCCGAAAGTCATGCAAGCATTTCCTTTACCGATACATCAGACTCGCCCGATTCCTATGGAGAGCCTACAACATCCTTTGTCCGTCTATCAATCGATTCTGGAGATGCCTATATGAGTCTTCAGTATGAACGCATCAAAAAATTCTGCCAGCAGCTTAAACTGGACAGACTAAGCACAGAGTGGCCAGCTGTAGCGCAGGCAACTATCGACAAGAACGGTACACACGCTGACTTTCTAGAGTCTATTTTACGACTTCAGTATGAAGGACTTACTGAACGTCGGCGTCAAACGATACTCCGTTTATCTGGGCTGCCAGTGATAAAGACGTTGGAGCAGTTTGATTACAAATATGCCAGCGGTGTTCCCCGTAACCAAATACAGGAACTGGCTGGACTGGCTTTCATTGAGCGCCAGGAGAATATCGTGTTGCTAGGTCCGTCTGGTGTCGGGAAGACGCACCTGGCTACTGCCATAAGCTATAGGGCTGCGATGCATGGATTAAGCATCCGTTTTCTAACTGCGGCGGATATGATGTTGCAGCTGCTTACCTCTCATCGACAAGGTGACCTTAAGGGATATCTTACTCGCGTTATCAGTAAACCTAGACTATTGATTATCGATGAAGTTGGCTATTTACCTTTTGGCAAAGAAGAAGCAAATCTGTTCTTCCAGGTGGTGGCAAAGCGATATGAAGCGGGTAGTGTGCTCTTAACCAGTAATCTGTCTTTTGCTCAGTGGTCAAGTACATTTGGTGATGATGAGACGCTAACAGCCGCTATGCTGGATCGATTGCTGCACCATGCACATATCGTACAGATTAGTGGACAAAGTTATCGGTTAAAAGACAAGCTAAAAAGCGGTCAGCTACATAAAAAATTGAAAGCTGAACTGAGCGAGTAAATTAAAGGGAGTGGATCAGTTTTACTTTAGCAAAGTGGATCAGAATTCAATTGGCATTGACACTACCTGACTTTCGATACTTTTTAGACGACGTTCCTGTGCAACGTTAGCCAATGCCATTGCTGCAATAATTTCATTGGCGCTTTGTGGTTTACTTTGCTGCTCCAATTTATCAATCAGCGAGCGGCGAACGGCTTTCGATTCACGGGCGGCAACACGAAGCGCTTGCTTAAGCGCCATTTCGATAATTTCAGATTCTGTATTGTTTGTTTTTTGCACTACAAAAATTTTGTAGTACTCGCCTTCGAGTTCATCTTTAATGCGATCGATGAAGACGTTATTTCTAATCGGTGGTTCACCATATTCTTTTCGTGTTTCGTTAACCATGACCAGTAATTGTTGCGAGTCAATCATTTTACCGCCGGATAGGGTGATATTTTGTGCGTTCATTAGATTTTGCATATAAAAATTCCTCAATACTTAAATTGATAAAAGATTTTGCAGATGGAACCCTAAACCCGTTATACTTACGTAAAGATGGGAGGATTTTTCTTATGGGTCAGGTTGCATTTGATACACTACAAGCATCAGAAGAACTAGAAAATGCGGGTATTTCTAGAGAACAAGCCAGAGCCATTTCACTTGTCGTACGTAGATCGCATGAGGTTGCAGATGTAGCGACCAAAAGAGATTTAGAAGATGTACGTAAAGATATAGATGTGAGATTTGATAAAGTTGACGCGCAACTAGCTGATGTCCGTAAGGATATGGTTAATCTTTTCGATAAAATGGATGCTAAAATATCAGATGTCCGCAAAGATATGGAAATAACCCGTAAAGACTTACAACTTGAAATGTCAGGCATTCGCGCTGAACAGAAGTTGATGCGCTGGATGTTAGGCGCGGGTATTTTAGGTATCCTCTCTCTGGTGGTAAAAGCGTTTTTGATGCCTGCGCTATAATTACGATTATGGGTTATTAGCTCAGTGGGTAGAGCAGTGGACTCTTAATCCATCCCGCAAGACCCAATGCGTGCAGTTGTCCAGGGTATTATTTTAGATAATATGGATGGTGAAGGCCTCGACGAGTTTAAGGAATATAACCGTAAACAGTTCACGAGTTTCGCGCCGACAAATAAACAAGTTATTTTTAAGCTCAATTCGATATAATATATAATTCGAAAAAATTGCCAATTAAAACATAAGATATTGAAATTAAAATATATTTTATGTTATCACACATCTTGTGGATAAAACATTATTTTAGCTATTTTTAGAGCTTTATATGTCCGTGCGAAACTCGTGCAGTTATTAACGCAGGGCGTCGTTAAACCGCGCAATACAGAAGAAGAGCAGATGGTTGCGCAAATGATGCAGCAAGCACAACAACCTAATGCTGAACTTGTCGCCGCGCAAGGGGTATTAATGCAAGGGCAAGCGGAGGTTCAGAAAGCGAAGAACGAAGAGCTCGCTATTCAGGTGAAAGCATTTCAGGCACAAACGGAAGCAAGGGTAGCATAAGCAAAAGTGGTCCAGCTGCTTGCCGCGGCTGACAGCACTAAACGCGCCGAAATTCGCGAAGCCCTTAACATGCTTCACCAGTTCCAGAAAGAGCAAGGTGATGGGGCTAGAGCGGATGCCGAGTTGATGCTAAAAGTCACCGATACGCAGCATAAACAACCTATTGATACGGCGAAAACCCTTCAAACTCAACCTAACCCACCGTCTCCTGCGGACGACTCGTAGCGTTAAGGAATCATAAAAATGGAAAACGAACTCATTATCGATGGTCAGGCTGTCCCTATGTCTGGACATCAGGACACACTACCGCAAAAGACCGTTGAGCAACCCACGCAGGAGAGTGAGAATCATGCCGCTCAAGTGCAAAAAGTTGATACGGATAATATTGCAGAAAAATCCGATCAGGAAGTCGAGCAGGCGCAAGATTACGCATTGCAAATTGGCGATGAAGAAATATTGCTAAGCGAAGAAGATGACTCAATAGAAGGTAAGCCTGCGCCTAAGTGGGTTAAAGATCTGAGAAAAGGTTTTAAAGAAACACAGAAAGAAAATCGCGATTTGAAACGTCAGCTTGAGGAATTAGCAACCAGGCAGTCTCATCAATCGCCCATTAATCATGATAACGCTATTCCCGCTAAACCGACGTTGGGATCATGTGATTATGATGAAGAAATATACGATAACGCCTTAACCGATTGGCATGAGAAAAAAAGCCAGGCCGAACGGCAAAAACTTGAGCAGCAAAAGCAACAAAGCGAGATTCAGGAAAGATTTATAAACCGCCTGAAATCACATCAGGAACGTGCAGCCCAGTTGCCTGTGAAAGATTACACAGAGATGGAAGCCGTTGTACGATCAGAGGTACCCATATTGCAGCAGGAAATTTTAATCCATGCCGCTGATGAGGGAACCGAACTGATTGCTTATGCGCTGGGTAAAAACAAAGCATTACGCCAGCCATTAATCGCTGAGAATGATCCAATACGTGCCGCGTTTCTATTAGGTCAAATGAGTCAGAAAGTAAAACTGGCCCCTAAACCAGAGCCTGAGCTAAAAGGGGGTGCTGGAAACGTGAAATCCGATGAGTTTACCCAATTGTGCCCAGGCGCAATGATTGAATAAGAGTAAAAAAATGGCAAATAATCTAGATGCAAATATTAGAGGCTGTCGTCACAAGATTTCAGCCCAGATAGCAATAAATCGAATCTGGATGCTTGCCAGAAAGGAGGACGCTCTTTTGGCAAATCGAGTCGCAATCCCTCTCCACTGCTTAATTTTCGCAAAGACATTCTCAACAACATGGCGGTTTTTATAGAGAGCACTATCAAACTTTCGATAATGCTTTCTATGTTTTCGTGGTGGAATGACAGGCTGCATCCCTTGTTCTTCGGCTTGTTTAATGATTGAATCGCTATCATAGCCCCGGTCGGCCAGTAAATAATCTGCGGTTAACTCCTTGAGCAAGTCTGGAGCGACTGTACAGTCAGCAACAGTGCCAGACGTTAAAGTTGCTCTGAGTGGCATACCGTGTGCGTCTACGGCCAGGTGTAGCTTGCTGTTGAGCCCCCTTTTGTAAGGCCCATTTCATCATTCCCACCTACAGCTCCAGTGCCATGAAGGTGGACTTTTATATGAGTTGCATCAATTATCAACCATTCCATATCTGCTTCGCAGGTAAGATTTTCAAGAATCGATGCCCATACACCTTTATTTTTCCAACGGCAAAAGCGACGGTGGGTATTTTTCCAACAACCGTAATCAGGAGGCAGATCTCTCCATGGAGAGCCTGTTCTTAAGATCCAGAATACTGCATTAATAAACAATCGGTTATCCTTTGCGACGCCGCCCCATTTGCCTTTTCTACCAGGAAGTAAGGACTCGATTCTTTCCCAGGAGCGATCAGAAATGTCGTGTCGACGATGTGCTAATAAAGCTAATTTTTTCATTTTAAAATAATATCATAGCCTTACATCTTGTGACGACAGCCCCTAGTCAAATCGTGTTAAAAAAATTCTTACCCGGTTTTATGTCGGATATTGTTTTGTGTAAAACCGTTGACAGGCAATTATTATCGGGTGAGATAAATTCAAATACCGGCGACAGTGTGAGCTTTAAGCGGCCACATCAATTTAAGTCTGAAAGAACAGAGACGGGTGACATTACGGGAAAAGCTAAAAATGGTCTTCTCTCTGCTAAAGCGACCGGCAAAGTGGGTAAATATATCACGGTGGCCATTGAATGGACGCAAATTGAAGAAGCGTTAAAGCTTAATCAGCTTGATGTATAAGAAATTAATACCCAAAACGGTTAAATATTAATCAATCTGGGTGTTTTTAAGATTGAAATGGAAATATAAATATGTACTCAACCAATCGTCATAAATCGATTTTGAGGTACACCATAACGCTCTATAAGGCGTTTTCTTGAATATAAGTAACCCAATGGTAGCGCTTTTTGATTTGATGGCCTTAGAATGCGATACAGGCGGTTTTGGTGTTGATGGATTTATTGAAACTGGAAGACGGTGACAAGTCGTCGCCGGAGGCGACCATCTTGAACAAATTCTATCACTGATTCATGAGCGCATGGTCAGTGATCTGGAAACAGAATTAGCCCATTTTATGATGAACAATGGCGCTTTGTCGCTAGGCTCCCCCAATACACCGATAAAGAAATGGTCAGATGTGGCTCAAACGGCCTCATTTATAAAAGATATTGGCATTAAAACCAGTGAAAACTATGCCGTCATGGATCCGTGGTCAGCCCAACGGCTGGCGGATGCGCAGTCGGGTTTGCATGCTACAGAACAATTAGTCCGTACTGCCTGGGAGAATGCGCAGATATCGAGTAATTTTGGCGGTATTCGGGCATTGATGTCTAATGGACTGGCTTCCCGAGAACAGGGGGATTTTGGTGGCACCCTCACGGTAAAAACCGCGCCTAACGTTGATTATCTGTCGGTGAAGGATGCCTATCAATTTACCGTAACATTGACGGGCGGAACCCCAAGTAAAACAGGCTTTCTAAAAGCCGGTGATCAGCTTAAATTCACGTCGACGCATTGGTTAAATCAGCAGAGCAAACAGACATTATATCACGAGTTTCGCGCCGACAAATAAACAAGTTATTTTTAAGCTCAATTCGATATAATATATAATTCGAAAAAATTGCCAATTAAAATATAAGATATTGAAATTAAAATATATTTTATGTTATCGCACATCTTGTGGATAAAACATTATTTTAGCTATTTTTAGAGCTTTATATGTCCGTGCGAAACTCGTGTATATAATGGATCAACCGCGATGAGTTTTACCGCAACGGTGCTGGAAGAGACTAACGCGACTGCTTCGGGTGATGTCACGGTTAAATTGTCGGGTGCCCCTATTTATGATGAAACCCATGCGCAATATAACGTGGTTGATAGAAAAGTTAACGCGGGGGATGCCATCATAAGCGCTAACCAAATTTAAATTGAGACAAGGATGAAGTCTGATATTGCCGCTTTCGACTTCGAGAGCCTTTAAGGTGTCGCTGTATTTTGTCCCATTTTGATATACATTCAAAGAGTGATACAGCGGGACAAAGACTGTAAATTAACAGGTTAAATATCAGTGATATGGATTGCCATCTGCTAGCTAAATCATTAAGTTCTTTATCCGAATTTTTGAGGGGAAAAATGTCTGCTGATTGCCAGCAGACGCTCTAACAGACAGGAAACGAACAATTTTCCTTGTAGCCATGCCTTTACCCCTATAGGATTTTTCTTTTTTAGGTTTCCTAGTTTTATTAAGGATTTCATGCGTTTAAAAGCAAGTTCTATCTGCCATCGCTGTCTGTAAAGCCCTAAAATATCTTCTTTAATTAGTTCTTTTAGCGTGGTGACTATCACTACATAGCCAGTTATTTCTTGGACTTCAGGGTTATGTTTTCTCTGATTTTTACTGATTTTTTTCAGGTATTTTCTTTCACTTTCAATCCGTTGTGCTTCTGTTTTGCGGTAAGCGCATACACGTACGGGATATTCAACTCCCTCTAATAGCATGATTGCTGGCCATTCTCCGTACTCACCTTGTGCCAAGGTGCGGAGATGGTTGAGTTGTTGAAATTTATTGCCTTCTATGGAAAGTAACGGAAGTCCCCGTAAATTCATTCTGACCACGACATCTGCTCCCTGATCAATAATATGCTTTATTCCAGTACGGTGGTTGAATCCTCTGTCAGCAATGACGATGCTTCCTTTCTCCACACTAAACCTTGTCAACGTTTCGCCATCACTGATCGGGGTAATAAGTGATTGGTGACAGTTTAATGTTCTGATATCCATTGCGTAGTGAATTCGCCAGTCTGGGGAATTGCTACCCGGCTCTTTTACCACTGAGCCGTCTACCACAATAAGTGATCGATGGCTTATGGATTCAGGAATATCAACATTCTTTGATGTTTTCTCGATAATACCTTCAGTCATCCATCGGAGCCACTCACCACATTTATCAATACGTTTCAACAATGCAACATCTGAGATATTGACTAAACCCGCCGCCGCCGCTCGTGCTACAGTTTCACGCATTGAGCAACCTGTACAAAAATAAATCAGCAATACCCTGAGCAAAAGAGCAGGGCTAGTAAATTGACGCCCAAATTTCAAAGCTCCACATTCACGAGCCTTATCTTCCCATCCATCAGGTAGAAGCATCGTTATTTTTTCCCAGTCGTCAAAAGCTAAATTTGTGCTAGATATCATTTACATCATCTCTTCTCAATTATGAGTAGCAATTATATATCATTATGATTTTTAGTTAGCGCTTATGGGGGATGCCATTGCGATTGTAGGCACCGCGAAACAGCAGATGAAACCTAATCTTTTCTACAACACGAGTTTCGCGCCGACAAATAAACAAGTTATTTTTAAGCTCAATTCGATATAATATATAATTCGAAAAAATTGCCAATTAAAACATAAAATATTGAAATTAAAATATATTTTATGTTATCACACATCTTGTGGATAAAAGATTATTTTAGCTATTTTTAGAGCTTTATATGTCCGTGCGAAACTCGTGTACAATAAGTTTTTCTGTGGGTTAGGCACTCTCCCGCTGCCAAAATTGCATAGTATTGACTCAGCAGTCGCAAGT
This sequence comes from Coronaproctus castanopsis, assembly GCA_032883995.1. Classification (NCBI taxonomy): domain Eukaryota; kingdom Metazoa; phylum Arthropoda; class Insecta; order Hemiptera; family Monophlebidae; genus Coronaproctus; species Coronaproctus castanopsis. The sequence goes on along the minus strand of JAOQIE010000004.1, from coordinate 2,223,012 downwards.
TATGAGGGTTTTTCTATTCGTGTGCACAAATATGCGGATGGGGATGCAAACAAGCAGATAATGCGTTTTGACCTGTTACCCGCCTATGTATGCTTTAATCCGCATAGGGGTGGCCAATTTTTTGGCAACCCTTAATCATACGTGTTACCAATAGGGTGTTTAAGCGCCCTATTTTGTTTGAGGTTACTCATGGAAAGAAAAAGTGTTTTTGCCTGGTCGGATAATGCAGCAGGGTATGTCCAAGCCGTGATAGTAACAAGGGATTTCCCTGAGTTCGAAAAAAGGGGTTTTGTGTCATCGATTGATGAAATAAAGGCACCGCAGAAAGCCAAAGAACCTAAAAAAGGGAAAAGTGCTCACGATGACAAAACCGCTGACTAAAGGGAGAGATTGTTTTGTTTGCATTACGTAAAGCGGGTATCGCCTCAGACGCAACATTAACCGCCGTAGAGCCGCAATCCGTTGAAGAGGGTATTACACGAGTTTCGCGCCGACAAATAAACAAGTTATTTTTAAGCTCAATTCGATATAATATATAATTCGAAAAAATTGCCAATTAAAACATAAGATATTGAAATTAAAATATATTTTATGTTATCGCGCATCTTGTTGATAAAACATTATTTTAGCTATTTTTAGAGCTTTATATGTCCGTGCGAAACTCGTGTATTACTGACCTTGAAGACGTGATGTCAGAACTCCAAATTACATTTGGTGATTTGGGCTATCAATTTTCCGCGGCAGAAGAAAACCCCACCGCCGATGATGCGTCAGGGCTACCGCGCAAATATAAACAGGTGATGGGTTATCAATTGATGCTGAGAATGTTATCGGATTATGGCATTGAACCCACCCCGAGACAAGAAGCGTCGGCTGCCGCTGCCTATGATGCACTGCTCACTGACACGCTGAGCGTGCCATCAATCGCAAGACGGGGTGATATGCCGGTCGGCCAAGGTAATCAATACACGGCGTTAGGGGCGGATAGTTATTATGCTGAGCGAGGTTTTCATGCCAAAAATACAGATCCCACTGGCTAAAGGATTAGCTAAAGATGTTAATACAGCCGATTATATGGATGCCTTACCGGTTAATCTGTTAGCCACCCCGAAGGAAGTGCTGAATGCCTCGGGTTATTTACGCTCTTTCCCTGGGATTGAGAAAAAGCAGGACGCAAAGGGTGTTTTACGGGGTGTCCATTTTAATACCAAAAATAACGCGCTGTATCGGGTCTGTGGCAATACACTTTATCGTAATGACAACGACGTGGCGGAGATAGCGGGAATGCGCCGCGTGTCGATGTCTCACTCGCGTCATAGTCAGGCGGTTTGTGTTGAGGGTAAACTTAAGTTATATGGCTATGACGGTAGCGAGAAGGCATTATCAAACTGGCCAAAGGATAAATACCCGCAATATGATTTAGGTGAAGTGATTGATGTTTGTCGAAATCGGGGGCGTTACATCTGGTTACAAAAAGGGGGTGAACGATTTGGCGTCACTGATTTGGAAGATGAATCCAAACCGGATAGATATCGGCCTTTTATCGTGCTGAATCTCAGCCCGATGGTATCATTTAGGTCGACGCATGGCGAGACCTAATTGTTTGTTTTGGGTCGTCAAGTATCGAGTATTTCACCTTAACCGGATCGGCGGATACATCCCAACCGATCTATGTTAATCAAGCCGCTTATATGATCCAAGCGGGTATTGCCGGTCGTGATTGCAAATGTCGTTATCAAGACAAATACGCCATCCTCAGCCATCAATCGACCGGGCAACCGGCGGTTTATCTCATCGGCGCCGGTGAAAAAAGTACAATATCTACCGCGACCATTGATAAAATTATCCGTTATTATTCTGCGGATGAATTATCTCAATCCGTCATGGAATCCATTCAATTTGATAACCATGCATTATTACTCCTTCACCTGTCGCTACCAATGTAAAAATGATCCACTTGCTAGGGGCTGTCGTCACAATATGTAAGGCTATGATATTATTTTAAAATGAAAAAATTAGCTTTATTAGCACATCGTCGACACGACATTTCTGATCGCTCCTGGGAAAGAATCGAGTCCTTACTTCCTGGTAGAAAAGGCAAATGGGGCGGCGTCGCAAAGGATAACCGATTGTTTATTAATGCAGTATTCTGGATCTTAAGAACAGGCTCTCCATGGAGAGATCTGCCTCCTGATTACGGTTGTTGGAAAAATACCCACCGTCGTTTTTGCCGTTGGAAAAATAAAGGTGTATGGGCATCGATTCTTGAAAATCTTACCTGCGAAGCAGATATGGAATGGTTGATGATTGATGCAACTCATATAAAAGTCCACCTTCATGGCACTGGAGCTGTAGGTGGGAATGATGAAATGGGCCTTACAAAAGGGGGGCTCAACAGCAAGCTACACCCGGCCGTAGACGCACACGGTATGCCACTCAGAGCAACTTTAACGTCTGGTGTCAATGCCAATTGAATTCTGATCCACTTTGCTAAAGTAAAACTGATCCACTCCCTTTAATTTACTCGCTCAGTTCCGCTTTCAATTTTTTATGTAGCTGACCGCTTTTTAGCTTGTCTTTTAACCGATAACTTTGTCCACTAATCTGTACGATATGTGCATGGTGCAGCAATCGATCCAGCATAGCGGCTGTTAGCGTCTCATCATCACCAAATGTACTTGACCACTGAGCAAAAGACAGATTACTGGTTAAGAGCACACTACCCGCTTCATATCGCTTTGCCACCACCTGGAAGAACAGATTTGCTTCTTCTTTGCCAAAAGGTAAATAGCCAACTTCATCGATAATCAATAGTCTAGGTTTACTGATAACGCGAGTAAGATATCCCTTAAGGTCACCTTGTCGATGAGAGGTAAGCAGCTGCAACATCATATCCGCCGCAGTTAGAAAACGGATGCTTAATCCATGCATCGCAGCCCTATAGCTTATGGCAGTAGCCAGGTGCGTCTTCCCGACACCAGACGGACCTAGCAACACGATATTCTCCTGGCGCTCAATGAAAGCCAGTCCAGCCAGTTCCTGTATTTGGTTACGGGGAACACCGCTGGCATATTTGTAATCAAACTGCTCCAACGTCTTTCTCACTGGCAGCCCAGATAAACGGAGTATCGTTTGACGCCGACGTTCAGTAAGTCCTTCATACTGAAGTCGTAAAATAGACTCTAGAAAGTCAGCGTCTGTACCGTTCTTGTCGATAGTTGCCTGCGCTACAGCTGGCCACTCTGTGCTTAGTCTGTCCAGTTTAAGCTGCTGGCAGAATTTTTCGATGCGTTCATACTGAAGACTCATATAGGCATCTCCAGAATCGATTGATAGACGGACCAAGGATGTTGTAGGCTCTCCATAGGAATCGGGCGAGTCTGATGTATCGGTAAAGGAAATGCTTGCATGACTTTCGGCAGCGGCAACAGTGCTAAGCGTTCTTGTAGCATGCGCTCCTCCGGCGATACACCCGTAGTGCCGTGTTTACGTACATTAGCTATTGAACTCAGCCAGTCTCCAATACGTGAGTTGGCGGCGGCAGGGCAGCATCCAAAATAAGCCCTGCCTGACGAAATGACGCGGTTAGTGGAACAATGAAACTGTTCTTAAGATAGTGATTAAAACGTTCAACCTTACCTTTAGTCTTCGCCCTGTATGGACGGCAGACTTTCGGACTGAAAGCATATTTCTCAGCAAGCTGGATAAGCTGTGGGTTCCAGCGGTGTTTACCAGGACCATAAACATCACGCTCAATGATAATGGTCTTCGTATTATCAAATAGCAGCTGACGAGGCGTACCGCCAAAATACTGTAGGGCTGACTCAATCCCGTCGCACCAGGCTGCTGAATTTTGACAGGTGTAAAACTTAACAAAAGTGGAACGACTCCAACCTAACGTGGCAACGAATGCCAGCAAAGGGTTCTTCCCCTGTCTGATAATCGTGAAGTCAACCTGCATCTGTTCACCGGGTTCAGTCTCAAAGCGAACAACGTCTTCAATAACCGGTTTTTTCATAGGATGAAGAAAAGCGGTCAGCAAGCTATAGCTGCCTGTGTACCCTTGTTCACGGATCTCCCGTAGCAATACGCAGGCCGGTATCCAATCAGGTCTAGCCGCCTCTACGCGTTCGAGAATATATACCTTGAAGGGCTCCAACTTACCGGGTCTAGGCGCTCTCGATTTATAACGCATATTCGCCGCCGCTTCAGTGCTACGAAGATATCGCCTCACGGTTACTCTTCAAGATGGTCGCCTCCGGCGACGACTTGTCATTGCTTGTTAGTACTGGTATAACCCCGAACCTATTTTCTCAATCTTTCAGTGCCATTTATGTCACCACGTTTTAGTCATGTTTTCCAATTTGGTCAACGCTGGCTCAATTGGCTTAACCGTCAACCCTCTGACAGTGTTCGCCCTGTTATGATCGAAACCATGGTAAAGATTATGGCTTGTGGCACTTCATTTATGGGCTGGTCAATTTGGCGATGCCCTGACCCTGAATGTAATCATGAGAAGCGGGTTAAATTTACCTGCAAAAGCCGAAGCTGTCCTCATTGTGGCGTAAAAGCTTGCCTGCAATGCATTAACAATACGCTGGCCTGGTTACCCGAAGTCCCTTGGCAACACATCACTTTTACCATGCCTTGTGAATATTGGCCTGTTATTCGCGCCAACCGTTGGCTTCTCGGTGAAATGAATCGATTAGCTGCTGATGTAATATTAACAATCTGCCGCGATATCAATATTACCCGCGACATTTTCACTGCCATACACACCTGGGGACGTGACCAAAAATGGCATCCGCATATTCATCTTTCAACCACCGCCGGCGGGGTGACTAAAAACAATACATGGCGCGATATCAGCTTTTATCGCGAAAACATCATGACCATGTGGCGATACCGGATAACGGAATTGCTGAGAAAACATTATTACACGCTCACCATTCCCGACGAGCTTAAATGTGAAGGAAGAAGTAAATCATCATGGAATCAACTACTTAACACTCACTTCAAACGCGGTTGGAATATCAATCTTTCTGATATCCTTTCCAATATCACCCATGTCACCCTTTATCTCGGATTTTATCTAAAGAAACCCCCTGTGTCGCTTAGTCGTTTAAAACATTATGCGGGCGAAGATAACATCACGTTACACTATAAGAGCCACCGCACGAAAAAACAGGAAGAAGAGGTCATGACATCCGACGAATTTATTACCCGGTTTGAGTCTCATGTACCTGAAAAATGGTTTCACATGATCCGCTATTACGGTTTTTTAAGTCCATCAGCGCCCATGCGAAAAATGTTAACAGAGGTTGTTTATCCTCTAGGGGCTGTCGTCACAAGATTTCAGCCCAGATAGCAATAAATCGAATCTGGATGCTTGCCAGAAAGGAGGACGCTCTTTTGGCAAATCGAGTCGCAATCCCTCTCCACTGCTTAATTTTCGCAAAGACACACGAGTTTCGCACGGACATATAAAGCTCTAAAAATAGCTAAAATAATGTTTTATCCACAAGATGTGCGATAACATAAAATATATTTTAATTTCAATATCTTATGTTTTAATTGGCAATTTTTTCGAATTATATATTATATCGAATTGAGCTTAAAAATAACTTGTTTATTTGTCGGCGCGAAACTCGTGAGACATTCTCAACAACATGGCGGTTTTTATAGAGAGCACTATCAAACTTTCGATAATGCTTTCTATGTTTTCGTGGTGGAATGACAGGCTGCATCCCTTGTTCTTCGGCTTGAGCAAGTCTGGAGCGACTGTACAGTCAACAACAGTGCCAGACGTTAAAGTTGCTCTGAGTGGCATACCGTGTGCGTCTACGGCCAGGTGTAGCTTGCTTTTGAGCCCCCTTTTGTAAGGCCCATTTCATCATTCCCACCTACACTGCTTCGCAGGTAAGATTTTCAAGAATCGATGCCCATACACCTTTATTTTTTCAACGGCAAACGCGACGGTGGGTATTTTTCCAACAACCGTAATCAGGAGGCAGATCTCTCCATGGAGAGCCTGTTCTTAAGATCCAGAATACTGCATTAATAAACAATCGGTTATCCTTTGCGACGCCGCCCCATTTGCCTTTTCTACCAGGAAGTAAGGACTCGATTCTTTCCCAGGAGCGATCAGAAATGTCGTGTCGACGATGTGCTAATAAAGCTAATTTTTTCATTTTAAAATAATATCATAGCCTTACATCTTGTGACGACAGCCCCTAACCCGGCAGGATAAAAAATCTGCCACGAGTTTCGCACCAATAAAAAAACGCTCTATTTTTAAGTTTAATTCAGCATAATATATAAATAGATAAAACCTTATAAATTAAATGCAACTTATTGTAATTTAATAAAATTTATGTGTTTTAGTAACTTGCAGATTAATCATTACTTTTAAGCCATTTCTGGAATTTTATATGCCTGTGCGAAACTCGTGTCTGCTAAAAAAGTGACCTTCCGCAACATGTATCGACATGTCTTTAAAGTCGATCCACTTGCTTGTCTCATATGCGGGAAAAAATTACTTTTCGCAGGAATGAATTTTGGATTGAAGCTGAAGCTTAAAGAGCTTATGGCTCGTCACGACGACCTGGCACGTTTGCGGTGGCAATAAAAACTTACTACAGGGTAGATCTATCTTTTGTTCAAAACTGATTAATAATTAATCGTTTTTTAACCATCTATTCCGTTCTTTATCTCAACCTTCAAAAATAATTCTGGTAAAACTTAGGGGCTGTCATCACAAGATGTAAGGCTATGATATTATTTTAAAATGAAAAAATTAGCTTTATTAGCACATCGTCGACACGACATTTCTGATCGCTCCTGGGAAAGAATCGAGTCCTTACTTCCTGGTAGAAAAGGCAAATGGGGCGGCGTCGCAAAGGATAACCGATTGTTTATTAATGCAGTATTCTGGATCTTAAGAACAGGCTCTCCATGGAGAGATCTGCCTCCTGATTACGGTTGTTGGAAAAATACCCACCGTCGCTTTTGCCGTTGGAAAAATAAAGGTGTATGGGCATCGATTCTTGAAAATCTTACCTGCGAAGCAGATATGGAATGGTTGATGATTGATGCAACTCATATAAAAGTCCACCTTCATGGCACTGGAGCTGTAGGTGGGAATGATGAAATGGGCCTTACAAAAGGAGGCTCAACAGCAAGCTACACCTGGCCGTAGACGCACACGGTATGCCACTCAGAGCAACTTTAACGTCTGGCACTCTTGCTGACTGTACAGTCGCTCCAGACTTGCTCAAGGAGTTAACCGCAGATTATTTACTGGCCGACCGGGGCTATGATAGCGATTCAATCATTAAACAAGCCGAAGAACAAGGGATGCAGCCTGTCATTCCACCACGAAAACATAGAAAGCATTATCGAAAGTTTGATAGTGCTCTCTATAAAAACCGCCATGTTGTTGAGAATGTCTTTGCGAAAATTAAGCAGTGGAGAGGGATTCCGACTCGATTTGCCAAAAGAGCGTCCTCCTTTCTGGCAAGCATCCAGATTCGATTTATTGCTATCTGGGCTGAAATCTTGTGACGACAGCCTCTAGGGGCTGTCGTCACAAGATGTAAGGCTATGATATTATTTTAAAATGAAAAAATTAGCTTTATTAGCACATCGTCGACACGACATTTCTGATCGCTCCTGGGAAAGAATCGAGTCCTTACTTCCTGGTAGAAAAGGCAAATGGGGCGGCGTCGCAAAGGATAACCGATTGTTTATTAATGCAGTATTTTGGATCTTAAGAACAGGCTCTCCATGGAGAGATCTGCCTCCTGATTACGGTTGTTGGAAAAATACCCATCGTCGCTTTTGCCGTTGGAAAAATAAAGGTGTATGGGCATCGATTCTTGAAAATCTTACCTGCGAAGCAGATATGGAATGGTTGATGATTGATGCAACTCATACACGAGTTTCGCGCCGACAAATAAACAAGTTATTTTTAAGCTCAATTCGATATAATATATAATTCGAAAAAATTGCCAATTAAAACATAAGATATTGAAATTAAAATATATTTTATGTTATCGCACATCTTGTGGATAAAACATTATTTTAGCTATTTTTAGAGCTTTATATGTCCGTGCGAAACTCGTGTCATATAAAAGTCCACCTTCATGGCACTGGAGCTGTAGGTGGGAATGATGAAATGGGCCTTACAAAAGGGGGCTCAACAGCAAGCTACACCTGGCCGTAGACGCACACGGTATGCCACTCAGAGCAACTTTAACGTCTGGCACTGTTGCTGACTGTACAGTCGCTCCAGACTTGCTCAAGGAGTTAACCGCAGATTATTTACTGGCCGACCGGGGCTATGATAGCGATTCAATCATTAAACAAGCCGAAGAACAAGGGATGCAGCCTGTCATTCCACCACGAAAACATAGAAAGCATTATCGAAAGTTTGATAGTGCTCTCTATAAAAACCGCCATGTTGTTGAGAATGTCTTTGCGAAAATTAAGCAGTGGAGAGGGATTGCGACTCGATTTGCCAAAAGAGCGTCCTCCTTTCTGGCAAGCATCCAGATTCGATTTATTGCTATCTGGGCTGAAATCTTCACGAGTTTCGCACGGACATATAAAGCTCTAAAAATAGCTAAAATAATGTTTTATCCACAAGATGTGCGATAACATAAAATATATTTTAATTTCAATATCTTATATTTTAATTGGCAATTTTTTCGAATTATATATTATATCGAATTGAGCTTAAAAATAACTTATTTATTTGTCGGCGCGAAACTCGTGATCTTGTGACGACAGCCCCTAGTATGCATATAACTTATCGACTACCAGGCTCGATGCACGCCTGAATCGCCGACGACTAGCCATTTTGGTTAAACAACACATGACCGCTGCTACTAGATTAGCTTGCGGCCCATTCCCAGTCGAAAAGCAACAAACACATAAAGCGTTATGCAGCCATTAGATGAGCTAAAAATACTTCATTTGGAGAAAAATAGCCCAACGATTTTCGTCCCCGAGTATTAAGTATGTGCTCGATTTCTGCAATCTCATTGTCCGTGACTTGGTTGAAGTCCGTTCCTTTTGGGTAAAAACGGCGGATAAGTCCGTTACTGTGTTCATTTAAACCACGCTCCCATGAGTGATAAGGCCTGGCAAAGAAGACATCAGCACCGGTGATCTCAGTTATCTGTTTATGCATGGAGAACTCAGAACCGTTATCAGCCGTCAGGGTTTTAAAATGACAGAAAGTATTTGCCATGATATCACGGAAGGCTTCTACAACAGTCTCAGCGCGTTTATTCGGCAACCTGCGGATAATAACCTGTCTGGTAGCTTTATCCGCCAAAGTTAATAAGAATAACTTCTGATCCTTACCAAATACAGTATCAATTTCAAAATGACCGGGTTGTTGCTTGAGATCAGCCTCAGCTGGTCTCTCTTCAATACCCACTCTATCAGGAATAGCGCTACGCTTGGGTTCTCCCTTGCCATAGCGATAATATTTGCCTCGATGAGGAAGCTGGAGATAGAGATTTCCTCCTGCCAGTCGGTCTCTCTTGATATAGCGATAGAGCGTATTTGTACTGACAGAAACCCCATGTTTCAAACGCAGCCTTCCACTGATAACGGCAGGCGAAGTATGTAAAGCAAGCTCTTTACGGATAAAAGCCTGCGTTTCTGTGGTTTGCTGATTAAACGCATTCCGCGGAGATGTGTTCATACGTCTGGCTTTAGCTAAGGTATCAGCCCTTCTGCAAGAATAAAGTCCATTGAAAGCAGGATCCGTATTACGCTTGAGTTCCCTGCTGACAGTTGAACGAGAAAGCCCCCATTCTCTAGCAATAGTGGCCTGAGTAACCCGTCAATTATTCGTTTTTCGATATAAAAGCGCTCATGTAAATTCAAATGTTTTCCCTTCATACAACAGTATCTCTTATGGGCACGAGTTTCGCGCCGACAAATAAACAAGTTATTTTTAAGCTCAATTCGATATAATATATAATTCGAAAAAATTGCCAATTAAAACATAAGATATTGAAATTAAAATATATTTTATGTTATCGCGCATCTTGTGGATAAAACATTATTTTAGATATTTTTAGAGCTTTATATGTCCGTGCGAAACTCGTGATGGGGTCATTACAGTAAGTGTCGCTACCAATGTAAAAATGATCCACTTGCTAGTGTAAAACTGATCCACCAAGAGTAAAAATGGCAGTTTTAAGGTACTGCCGATGATAACATTGGAGATTAGACACGAGTTTTGCACCAATAAAAAAACGCTCTATTTTTAAGTTTAATTCAGCATAATATATAAATAGATACAACCTTATAAATTAAATGCAACTTATTGTAATTTAATAAAATTTATGTGTTTTAGTAACTTGCAAGTTAATCATTACTTTTAAGCCATTTCTGGAATTTTATATGCCTGTGCGAAACTCGTGATCAGAGTGGAAATTTCTGTTTTACATCGCCAGGGTATGTCTATACGTGCGATTGCGCGACGCCTTTCATGTTCAAGAGTAACCGTGAGGCGATATCTTCGTAGCACTGAAGCGGCGGCGAATATGCGTTATAAATCGAGAGCGCCTAGACCCGGTAAGTTGGAGCCCTTCAAGGTATATATTCTCGAACGCGTAGAGGCGGCTAGACCTGATTGGATACCGGCCTGCGTATTGCTACGGGAGATCCGTGAACAAGGGTACACAGGCAGCTATAGCTTGCTGACCGCTTTTCTTCATCCTATGAAAAAACCGGTTATTGAAGACGTTGTTCGCTTTGAGACTGAACCCGGTGAACAGATGCAGGTTGACTTCACGATTATCAGACAGGGGAAGAACCCTTTGCTGGCATTCGTTGCCACGTTAGGTTGGAGTCGTTCCACTTTTGTTAAGTTTTACACCTGTCAAAATTCAGCAGCCTGGTGCGACGGGATTGAGTCAGCCCTACAGTATTTTGGCGGTACGCCTCGTCAACTGCTATTTGATAATGCGAAGACCATTATCATTGAGCGTGATGTTTATGGTCCTGGTAAACACCGCTGGAACCCACAGCTTATCCAGCTTGCCGAGAAATATGCTTTCAGTCCGAAAGTCTGCCGTCCATACAGGGCGAAGACTAAAGGTAAGGTTGAACGTTTTAATCACTATCTTAAGAACAGTTTCATTGTTCCACTAACCGCGTCATTTCGTCAGGCAGGGCTTATTTTGGATGCTGCCGCCGCCAACTCACGTATTGGAGACTGGCTGAGTTCAATAGCTAATGTACGTAAACACGGCACTACGGGTGTATCGCCGGAGGAGCGCATGCTACAAGAACGCTTAGCACTGTTGCCGCTGCCGAAAGTCATGCAAGCATTTCCTTTACCGATACATCAGACTCGCCCGATTCCTATGGAGAGCCTACAACATCCTTTGTCCGTCTATCAATCGATTCTGGAGATGCCTATATGAGTCTTCAGTATGAACGCATCGAAAAATTCTGCCAGCAGCTTAAACTGGACAGACTAAGCACAGAGTGGCCAGCTGTAGCGCAGGCAACTATCGACAAGAACGGTACACACGCTGACTTTCTAGAGTCTATTTTACGACTTCAGTATGAAGGACTTACTGAACGTCGGCGTCAAACGATACTCCGTTTATCTGGGCTGCCAGTGATAAAGACGTTGGAGCAGTTTGATTACAAATATGCCAGCGGTGTTCCCCGTAACCAAATACAGGAACTGGCTGGACTGGCTTTCATTGAGCGCCAGGAGAATATCGTGTTGCTAGGTCCGTCTGGTGTCGGGAAGACGCACCTGGCTACTGCCATAAGCTATAGGGCTGCGATGCATGGATTAAGCATCCGTTGTCTAACTGCGGCGGATATGATGTTGCAGCTGCTTACCTCTCATCGACAAGGTGACCTTAAGGGATATCTTACTCGCGTTATCAGTAAACCTAGACTATTGATTATCGATGAAGTTGGCTATTTACCTTTTGGTAAAGAAAAAGCAAATCTGTTCTTCCAGGTGGTGGCAAAGCGATATGAAGCGGGTAGTGTGCTCTTAACCAGTAATCTGTCTTTTGCTCAGTGGTCAAGTACATTTGGTGATGATGAGACGCTAACAGCCGCTATGCTGGATCGATTGCTGCACCATGCACATATCGTACAGATTAGTGGACAAAGTTATCGGTTAAAAGACAAGCTAAAAAGTGGTCAGCTACATAAAAAATTGAAAGCGGAACTGAGCGAGTAAATTAAAGGGAGTGGATTAGTTTTACTTTAGCAAAGTGGATCAGAATTCAATTGGCATTGACAATGGTAGCGCTTTTTGATTTGATGGCCTTAGGGGCTGTCGTCACAAGGTAAAAATACCGAGGATAGTATATTTAATACCCATATTATGGTCAAAATTCACTCGGGATCATACTGGTATGATGAGTAATTTAATCAAACTTGAGGTGTAAAGCTACCTTTTTCTATTTATTTTTAACTAAAAAATGAACAATCTATACCTGTCTTTAACTCGTGACGACAGCCCCTAGAATGCGATACAGGCGGTTTTGGTGTTGATGGATTTATTGAAACTGGAAGACGGTGACACGAGTTTCGCACCAATAAAAAAACGCTCTATTTTTAAGTTTAATTCAGCATAATATATAAATAGATAAAACCTTATAAATTAAATGCAACTTATTGTAATTTAATAAAATTTATGTATTTTAGTAACTTGCAGATTAATCATTACTTTTAAGCCATTTATGGAATTTTATATACCTGTGCGAAACTCGTGGGTGACAAATCGTCGCCGGAGGCGACCATCTTGATGTATAAGAAATTAATACCCAAAACGGTTAAACATTAATCAATCTGGGTGTTTTTAAGATTGAAATGGAAATATGTACTCAACCAATCGTCATAAATCGATTTTGAGGTACAGGTACAGGTACACCATAACGCTCTATAAGGCGTTTTCTTGATATTAAGTAACCCAATGTGTAGCGCTTTTTGATTTGATGGCCTTAGAATGCGATACAGGTGGTTTTGGTGTTGATGGATTTATTGAAACTGGAAGACGGTGACAAGTCGTCGCCGGAGGCGACCATCTTGGTGACCTTGGTGACCTTGATATGCAGATAGTCTGCATAGAACAGCAGCTTGATGCCTGGGCAAAACAGAACGAGGCTTGTCAGCGAATTATGCAAATCCCTGGAGTTGGGCCGCTGATTGCCACAGCCGCCGTTGCCACAATGGGGAATGTTAAGGTGTTTCGTTCAGGGCGAGAGTTCTCCGCCTATATCGGGCTGGTGCCGAAACAAACGGGCACCGGCGGGAAGGTGCGGCTACTGGGCATCAGCAAACGTGGTGATGCCTATCTGCGAACGCTGTTTATCCATGGTGCAAGGTCCGCCACGCTGCGGGCCAAAGAGCCGCTTCCCTGGGTTACGGATCTGATGAAAAGGCGGCCTACCAGCGTCGCGGTGGTAGGGATGGCCAATAAGATAGCGCGTACGGTATGGGCTCTGGTGGCCCATGATCGGACCTGGGATAAAAAACACGTCAGCGTCAGACCGTTGTAAGAAACATACGCTGATAACATTAACTCTTTTAATATAAGAATGAATGCTAAAAGGTTGCGTAGGCAATCGTAGTGATGACAACGACAGGTAAGACCGGGACTCGCTAAACCTGAATTATTCCTTGAGCTTACAGCTCGTCAGGAGAATAAGGCGTGAGTCAGCGGATTACATCGAGGCCCGCAGCGACGGCTGCAACAAGGCCGGATATAGAGCTGCAACTGCCGTCAATGTCTGAACCTCGAATGTCTTGCAAACGGGATGCGTTCATATAGTAATAATGAGACTATTTCCTCTAATTACCATAATATGCAGTACCCTTTTATTACAAGGATGCATTGGGGCTGCTGTAATAGGCTCAGCGGCGGTCGCTACAAAAAGTGCGACGGATCCAAGAAGTGTCGGTCGCCAGGTCGATGATGGAACATTAGAAGCCCGCGTTAGTGCTGCTATTAACAAAGATCAAGAAATTACCCGCAATGCACGTGTTATTACGACAGCTTATGAAGGTAAGGTACTGCTTACCGGCCAAGCGCCCGATCTTGCATTAGCTGAAAGAGCGAAACAGATAGCAACCAAAGTAGAAGGTGTTGAAGCAGTTTATAATGAGATCCGTCAGGCAACGCCGGTTGATCTTGGTACGGCTTCTAAAGATACCTGGATAACCACCAAAATAAAATCACAAATTCTTACCAGTGATTCGGTTAAATCATCAACCATCAAAGTTATTACCGAAGGTGGAGAGGTATTTTTACTTGGTATTCTAACTCAACAGGAAGGAGCTGCTGCTGCAAAAATCGCCAGTGAAACAGATGGCGTTAAACGCGTAACTACCGCATTTACCTACCTTAATTAATATTTTCTCATTCAATATAAAAAGTGATTATCTTTCTAATTTGTTTCCCGGCAGCCACAAGGCCGGGTAACAAATTTTAGGGTAGCGCTCTTTAGCTGCTATATTTCACGACGCTCAATAACCTTTGCTATTTTTAACGAAAATGAAATATTTTTAATACTATTTCTTAAAATAGCCCAATCCTAAAACAACCTACATCAACCAATTAAGCAATTTTCCTCGAGATTTAATCGCTTGTGTTATTACCTAAAGTTAATATATTGACAACAATAATTATTTTACATCTAAAGCATAATCTAATGAAATCATATTTGCTAACTTAATAATATTAAAGCGCTATTTGCTGAAAATATAAATATAACCTGTTATACAACAATCGATTATTGATAACAAAAGGACCTGAAAATTTTATTTCTCTTTTGCAACTAAATAATAGTGAATAAACATGGAGAAAAATATGCAATCATCGTCATTATTTAAAGGAATTCCGACCATTAAAATAGTTGATAATCGAGGTTTAACCGTAAAAGAAATCGATTATCATCGCCATCCCGATAGCCCCAATATCACTAATGAACGTATTACCCGGCATCAATATAACACGCGTGGTTTGTTAATAAAAAGTATTGACCCACGGTTATATGAACAACAAAAAAATGATCCGACGATAAAATGTCGCTACCAATGTAAAAATGATCCACTTGCTAGGGGCTGTCGTCACAAGATGTAAGGCTATGATATTATTTTAAAATGAAAAAATTAGCTTTATTAGCACATCGTCGACACGACATTTCTGATCGCTCCTGGGAAAGAATCGAGTCCTTACTTCCTGGTAGAAAAGGCAAATGGGGCGGCGTCGCAAAGGATAACCGATTGTTTATTAATGCAGTATTCTGGATCTTAAGAACAGGCTCTCCATGGAGAGATCTGCCTCCTGATTACGGTTGTTGGAAAAATACCCATTGTCGCTTTTGCCGTTGGAAAAATAAAGGTGTATGGGCATCGATTCTTGAAAATCTTACCTGCGAAGCAGATATGGAATGGTTGATGATTGATGCAACTCATATAAAAGTCTACCTTCATGGCACTGGAGCTGTAGGTGGGAATGATGAAATGGGCCTTACAAAAGGGGGCTCAACAGCAAGCTACACCTGGCCGTAGACGCACACGGTATGCCACTCAGAGCAACTTTAACGTCTGGCACTGTTGCTGACTGTACAGTCGCTCCAGACTTGCTCAAGGAGTTAACCGCAGATTATTTACTGGCCGACCGGGGCTATGATAGCGATTCAATCATTAAACAAGCCGAAGAACAAGGGATGCAGCCTGTCATTCCACCACGAAAACATAGAAAGCATTATCGAAAGTTTGATAGTGCTCTCTATCACGAGTTTCGCACGGACATATAAAGCTCTAAAAATAGCTAAAATAATGTTTTATCCACAAGATGTGTGATAACATAAAATATATTTTAATTTCAATACCTTATGTTTTAATTGGCAATTTTTTCGAATTATATATTATATCGAATTGAGCTTAAAAATAACTTGTTTATTTGTCGGCGCGAAACTCGTGTCTATAAAAACCGCCATGTTGTTGAGAATGTCTTTGCGAAAATTAAGCAGTGGAGAGGGATTGCGACTCGATTTGCCAAAAGAGCGTCCTCCTTTCTGGCAAGCATCCAGATTCGATTTATTGCTATCTGGGCTGAAATCTTCTGACGACAGCCCCTAGGGGCTGTCGTCAGAAGATGTAAGGCTATGATATTATTTTAAAATGAAAAAATTAGCTTTATTAGCACATCGTCGACACGACATTTCTGATCGCTCCTGGGAAAGAATCGAGTCCTTACTTCCTGGTAGAAAAGGCAAATGGGTCGGCGTCGCAAAGGATAACCGATTGTTTATTAATGCAGTATTTTGGATCTTAAGAACAGGCTCTCCATGGAGAGATCTGCCTCCTGATTACGGTTGTTGGAAAAATACCCATCGTCGCTTTTGCCGTTGGAAAAATAAAGGTGTATGGGCATCGATTCTTGAAAATCTTACCTGCGAAGCAGATATGGAATGGTTGATGATTGATGCAACTCATATAAAAGTCCACCTTCATGGCACTGGAGCTGTAGGTGGGAATGATGAAATGGGCCTTACAAAAGGGGGCTCAACAGCAAGCTACACCTGGCCGTAGACGCACACGGTATGCCACTCAGAGCAACTTTAACGTCTGGCACTGTTGCTGACTGTACAGTCGCTCCAGACTTGCTCAAGGAGTTAACCGCAGATTATTTACTGGCCGACCGGGGCTATGATAGCGATTCAATCATTAAACAAGCCGAAGAACAAGGGATGCAGCCTGTCATTCCACCACGAAAACATAGAAAGCATTATCGAAAGTTTGATAGTGCTCTCTATAAAAACCGCCATGTTGTTGAGAATGTCTTTGCGAAAATTAAGCAGTGGAGAGGGATTGCGACTCGATTTGCCAAAAGAGCGTCCTCCTTTCTGGCAAGCATCCAGATTCGATTTATTGCTATCTGGGCTGAAATCTTGTGACGACAGCCCCTAGCACATCGTCGACACGACATTTCTGATCGCTCCTGGGAAAGAATCGAGTCCTTACTTCCTGGTAGAAAAGGCAAATGGGGCGGCGTCGCAAAGGATAACCGATTGTTTATTAATGCAGTATTTTGGATCTTAAGAACAGGCTCTCCATGGAGAGATCTGCCTCCTGATTACGGTTGTTGGAAAAATACCCATCGTCGCTTTTGCCGTTGGAAAAATAAAGGGCCCATTCCCAGTCGAAAAGCAACAAACACATAAAGCGTTATGCAGCCATTAGATGAGTTAAAAATACTTCATTTGGAGAAAAATAGCCCAACGATTTTCGTCCCCGAGTATTAAGTATGTGCTCGATTTCTGCAATCTCATTGTCCGTGACTTGGTTGAAGTCCGTTCCTTTTGGGTAAAAACGGCGGATAAGTCCGTTACTGTGTTCATTTAAACCACGCTCCCATGAGTGATAAGGCCTGGCAAAGAAGACATCAGCACCGGTGATCTCAGTTATCTGTTTATGCATGGAGAACTCAGAACCGTTATCAGCCGTCAGGGTTTTAAAATGACAGAAAGTATTTGCCATGATATCACGGAAGGCTTCTACAACAGTCTCAGCGCGTTTATTCGGCAACCTGCGGATAATAACCTGTCTGGTAGCTTTATCCGCCAAAGTTAATAAGACACGAGTTTCGCACCAATAAAAAAACGCTCTATTTTTAGAGTTTAATTCAGCATAATATATAAATAGATAAAACCTTATAAATTAAATGCAACTTATTGTAATTTAATAAAATTTATGTGTTTTAGTAACTTGCAGATTAATCGTTACTTTTAAGCCATTTCTGGAATTTTATATGCCTGTGCGAAACTCGTGTAAGAATGACTTCTGATCCTTACCAAATACAGTATCAATTTCAAAATGACCGGGTTGTTGCTTGAGATCAGCCTCAGCTGGTCTCTCTTCAATACCCACTCTATCAGGAATAGCGCTACGCTTAGGTTCTCCCTTGCCATAGCGATAATATTTGCCTCGATGAGGAAGCTGGAGATAGAGATTTCCTCCTGCCAGTCGGTCTCTCTTGATATAGCGATAGAGCGTATTTTTACTGACAGAAACCCCATGTTTCAAACGCAGCCTTCCACTGATAACGGCAGGCGAAGTATGTAAAGCAAGCTCTTTACGGATAAAAGCCTGCGTTTCTGTGGTTTGCTGATTAAACGCATTCCGCGGAGATGTGTTCATACGTCTGGCTTTCGCTAAGGTATCAGCCCTTCTGCAAGAATAAAGTCCATTGAATGTCAATGCCAATTGAATTCTGATCCACTTTGCTAAAGTAAAACTGATCCACTCCCTTTAATTTACTCGCTCAGTTCCGCTTTCAATTTTTTATGTAGCTGACCGCTTTTTAGCCACGAGTTTCGCGCCGACAAATAAACAAGTTATTTTTAAGCTCAATTCGATATAATATATAATTCGAAAAAATTGCCAATTAAAACATAAGATATTGAAATTAAAATATATTTTATGATATCGCACATCTTGTGGATAAAACATTATTTTAGCTATTTTTAGAGCTTTATATGTCCGTGCAAAACTCGTGTTAGCTTGTCTTTTAACCGATAACTTTGTCCACTAATCTGTACGATATGTGCATGGTGCAGCAATCGATCCAGCATAGCGGCTGTTAGCGTCTCATCATCACCAAATGTACTTGACCACTGAGCAAAAGACAGATTGCTGGTTAAGAGCACACTACCCGCTTCATATCGCTTTGCCACCACCTGGAAGAACAGATTTGCTTCTTCTTTGCCAAAAGGTAAATAGCCAACTTCATCGATAATCAATAGTCTAGGTTTACTGATAACGCGAGTAAGATATCCCTTAAGGTCACCTTGTCGATGAGAGGTAAGCAGCTGCAACATCATATCCGCCGCAGTTAGAAAACGGATGCTTAATCCATGCATCGCAGCCCTATAGCTTATGGCAGTAGCCAGGTGCGTCTTCCCGACACCAGACGGACCTAGCAACACGATATTCTCCTGGCGCTCAATGAAAGCCAGTCCAGCCAGTTCCTGTATTTGGTTACGGGGAACACCGCTGGCATATTTGTAATCAAACTGCTCCAACGTCTTTATCACTGGCAGCCCAGATAAACGGAGTATCGTTTGACGCCGACGTTCAGTAAGTCCTTCATACTGAAGTCGTAAAATAGACTCTAGAAAGTCAGCGTGTGTACCGTTCTTGTCGATAGTTGCCTGCGCTACAGCTGGCCACTCTGTGCTTAGTCTGTCCAGTTTAAGCTGCTGGCAGAATTTTTCGATGCGTTCATACTGAAGACTCATATAGGCATCTCCAGAATCGATTGATAGACGGACAAAGGATGTTGTAGGCTCTCCATAGCACGAGTTTCGCACAGGCATATAAAATTCCAGAAATGGCTTAAAAGTAATGATTAATCTGCAAGTTACTAAAACACATAAATTTTATTAAATTACAATAAGTTGCATTTAATTTATAAGGTTTTATCTATTTATATATTATGCTGAATTAAACTTAAAAATAGAGCGTTTTTTTATTGGTGCGAAACTCGTGCATAGGAATCGGGCGAGTCTGATGTATCGGTAAAGGAAATGCTTGCATGACTTTCGGCAGCGGCAACAGTGCTAAGCGTTCTTGCTTGTAGCATGCGCTCCTCCGGCGATACACCCGTAGTGCCGTGTTTACGTACATTAGCTATTGAACTCAGCCAGTCTCCAATACGTGAGTTGGCGGCGGCAGCATCCAAAATAAGCCCTGCCTGACGAAATGACGCGGTTAGTGGAACAATGAAACTGTTCTTAAGATAGTGATTAAAACGTTCAACCTTACCTTTAGTCTTCGCCCTGTATGGACGGCAGACTTTCGGACTGAAAGCATATTTCTCGGCAAGCTGGATAAGCTGTGGGTTCCAGCGGTGTTTACCAGGACCATAAACATCACGCTCAATGATAATGGTCTTCGCATTATCAAATAGCAGCTGACGAGGCGTACCGCCAAAATACTGTAGGGCTGACTCAATCCCGTCGCACCAGGCTGCTGAATTTTGACAGGTGTAAAACTTAACAAAAGTGGAACGACTCCAACCTAACGTGGCAACGAATGCCAGCAAAGGGTTCTTCCCCTGTCTGATAATCGTGAAGTCAACCTGCATCTGTTCACCGGGTTCAGTCTCAAAGCGAACAACGTCTTCAATAACCGGTTTTTTCATAGGATGAAGAAAAGCGGTCAGCAAGCTATAGCTGCCTGTGTACCCTTGTTCACGGATCTCCCGTAGCAATACGCAGGCCGGTATCCAATCAGGTCTAGCCGCCTCTACGCGTTCGAGAATATATACCTTGAAGGGCTCCAACTTACCGGGTCTAGGCGCTCTCGATTTATAACGCATATTCGCCGCCGCTTCAGTGCTACGAAGATATCGCCTCACGGTTACTCTTGAACATGAAAGGCGTCGCGCAATCGCACGTATAGACATACCCTGGCGATGTAAAACAGAAATTTCCACTCTGATCTCCAATGTTATCATCGGCAGTACCTTAAAACTGCCATTTTTACTCTTGGTGGATCAGTTTTACACTAGGGGCTGTCGTCACAAGATTTCAGCCCAGATAGCAATAAATCGAATCTGGATGCTTGCCAGAAAGGAGGACGCTCTTTTGGCAAATCGAGTCGCAATCCCTCTCCACTGCTTAATTTTCGCAAAGACACACGAGTTTCGCACGGACATATAAAGCTCTAAAAATAGCTAAAATAATGTTTTATCCACAAGATGTGCGATAACATAAAATATATTTTAATTTCAATATGTTATATTTTAATTGGCAATTTTTTCGAATTATATATTATATCGAATTGAGCTTAAAAATAACTTGTTTATTTGTCGGCGCGAAACTCGTGAGACATTCTCAACAACATGGCGGTTTTTATAGAGAGCACTATCAAACTTTCGATAATGCTTTCTATGTTTTCGTGGTGGAATGACAGGCTGCATCCCTTGTTCTTCGGCTTGAGCAAGTCTGGAGCGACTGTACAGTCAACAACAGTGCCAGACGTTAAAGTTGCTCTGAGTGGCATACCGTGTGCGTCTACGGCCAGGTGTAGCTTGCTGTTGAGCCCCCTTTTGTAAGGCCCATTTCATCATTCCCACCTACAGCTCCAGTGCCATGAAGGTGGACTTTTACACGAGTTTCGCGCCGACAAATAAACAAGTTATTTTTAAGCTCAATTCGATATAATATATAATTCGAAAAAATTGCCAATTAAAACATAAGATATTGAAATTAAAATATATTTTATGTTATCGCACATCTTGTGGATAAAACATTATTTTAGCTATTTTTAGAGCTTTATATGTCCGTGCGAAACTCGTGTTTTATATGAGTTGCATCAATCATCAACCATTCCATATCTGCTTCGCAGGTAAGATTTTCAAGAATCGATGCCCATACACCTTTATTTTTTCAACGGCAAACGCGACGGTGGGTATTTTTCCAACAACCGTAATCAGGAGGCAGATCTCTCCATGGAGAGCCTGTTCTTAAGATTCAGAATACTGCATTAATAAACAATCGGTTATCCTTTGCGACGCCGCCCCATTTGCCTTTTCTACCAGGAAGTAAGGACTCGATTCTTTCCCAGGAGCGATCAGAAATCTCGTGTCGACGATGTGCTAATAAAGCTAATTTTTTCATTTTAAAATAATATCATAGCCTTACATCTTGTGACGACAGCCCCTAGCAAGTGGATCATTTTTACATTGGTAGCGACATTGAAAGCAGGATCCGTATTACGCTTGAGTTCCCTGCTGACAGTTGAACGAGAAAGCCCCAATTCTCTAGCAATAGTTGGCCTGAGTAACACCGTCAATTATTCGTTTTTCGATATAAAAGCGCTCATGTAAATTCAAATGTTTTCCCTTCATACAACAGTATCTCTTATGGGGTCATTACAGTAAGTTTATCTATGTATGACCAAGGATTCACTTTGTTGCATTTCGTTTGGGAATTTTGGGTGGTCTGTTGAAGTTTATCATCGAGAAGTTAAACAAAACTGTGGTATTGAACGCTGTCAGGCTTGCACGAGCCGAGCGCAAAGAAATCATATTTTTCTCGCTATTTCTGCGTGGTTTGAACAACATAAACGTCGTATATCTGAAAAAATAACCCTTTATCAACAAAATTGGGACGTAATCAAAAATGCTATTGCTGAGCACATCCGTGTTTTATTGGCGTACCCAAATTAGTTTTGTGCGAAACTCGTGAATGATTGAGCAGCCTGTGTTGTTGAGCCACATTGTAAAATTTCAATAAAAACTTCAAGTTGTCTAAGGGTTATTCGCATAACAATGCTCACTTTATTAATTAATCACATAAATCAAGCTATCATAATAATCTAGCCAACTATTAATTTACCACTTTTATTAGGGGCTGTCGTCACAAGATGTAAGGCTATGATATTATTTTAAAATGAAAAAATTAGCTTTATTAGCACATCGTCGACACGACATTTCTGATCGCTCCTGGGAAAGAATCGAGTCCTTACTTCCTGGTAGAAAAGGCAAATGGGGCGGCGTCGCAAAGGATAACCGATTGTTTATTAATGCAGTATTCTGGATCTTAAGAACAGGCTCTCCATGGAGAGATCTGCCTCCTGATTACGGTTGTTGGAAAAATACCCACCGTAGCTTTTGCCGTTGGAAAAATAAAGGTGTATGGGCATCGATTCTTGAAAATCTTACCTGCGAAGCAGATATGAAATGGTTGATGATTGATGCAACTCATATAAAAGTCCACCTTCATGGCACTGGAGCTGTAGGTGGGAATGATGAAATGGGCCTTACAAAAGGGGGCTCAACAGCAAGCTACACCTGGCCGTAGACGCACACGGTATGCCACTCAGAGCAACTTTAACGTCTGGCACTGTTGCTGACTGTACAGTCGCTCCAGACTTGCTCAAGGAGTTAACCGCAGATTATTTACTGGCCGACCGGGGCTATGATAGCGATTCAATCATTAAACAAGCCGAAGAACAAGGGATGCAGCCTGTCATTCCACCACGAAAACATAGAAAGCATTATCGAAAGTTTGATAGTGCTCTCTATAAAAACCGCCATGTTGTTGAGAATGTCTTTGCGAAAATTAAGCAGTGGAGAGGGATTGCGACTTGATTTGCCAAAAGAGCGTCCTCCTTTCTGGCAAGCATCCAGATTCGATTTATTGCTATCTGGGCTGAAATCTTGTGACGACAGCCCCTAATAGATAATACAAAAATAATCCATTTTCAAGATAGATACTAGGGGCTGTCGTCACAAGATGTAAGGCTATGATATTATTTTAAAATGAAAAAATTAGCTTTATGAGCACATTGTCGACACGACATTTCTGATCGCTCCTGGGAAAGAATCGAGTCCTTACTTCCTGGTAGAAAAGGCAAATGGGGCGGCGTCGCAAAGGATAACCGATTGTTTATTAATGCAGTATTCTGGATCTTAAGAACAGGCTCTCCATGGAGAGATCTACCTCCTGATTACGGTTGTTGGAAAAATACCCATCGTCGCTTTTGCCGTTGGAAAAATAAAGGTGTATGGGCATCGATTCTTGAAAATCTTACCTGCGAAGCAGATATGGAATGGTTGATGATTGATGCAACTCATATAAAAGTCCACCTTCATGGCACTGGAGCTGTAGGTGGGAATGATGAAATGGGTCTTACAAAAGGGGGCTCAACAGCAAGCTACACCTGGCCGTAGACGCACACGGTATGCCACTCAGAGCAACTTTAACGTCTGGCACTGTTGCTGACTGTACAGTCGCTCCAGACTTGCTCAAGGAGTTAACCGCAGATTATTTACTGGCCGACCGGGGCTATGATAGCGATTCAATCATTAAACAAGCCGAAGAACAAGGGATGCAGCCTGTCATTCCACCACGAAAACATAGAAAGCATTATCGAAAGTTTGATAGTGCTCTCTATAAAAGCCGCCATGTTGTTGAGAATGTCTTTGCGAAAATTAAGCAGTGGAGAGGGATTGCGACTCGATTTGCCAAAAGAGCGTCCTCCTTTCTGGCAAGCATCCAGATTCGATTTATTGCTATCTGGGCTGAAATCTTGTGACGACAGCCCCTAATGTGATCCGCATTCCGCTTCCAGCATTGCGTGAACGAACTACAGATATTCCACATTTATGTATAAGAAATTAATACCCGAAAAGGTTACTAATTAACCTATTCCATGATGAACCCATTTTTATTTTTTCTAAGTTTTACCAGAATTATTTTTGAAGGTTGAGATAAACACGAGTTTCGCGCCGACAAATAAACAAGTTATTTTTAAGCTCAATTCGATATTATATATAATTCGAAAAAATTACCAATTAAAATATAAGATATTGAAATTAAAATATATTTTATGTTATCGCACATCTTGTGGATAAAACATTATTTTAGCTATTTTTAGAGCTTTATATGTCCGTGCGAAACTCGTGCTTGATATCGCGGCAGATTGTTAATATTACATCAGCAGCTAATCGATTCATTTCACCGAGAAGCCAACGGTTGGCGCGAATAACAGGCCAATATTCACAAGGCATGGTAAAAGTGATGTGTTGCCAAGGGACTTCGGGTAACCAGGCCAGCGTATTGTTAATCCATTGCAGGCAAGCTTTTACACCACAATGAGGGCAGCTTCGGCTTTTGCAGGTAAATTTAACCCGCTTCTCATGATTACATTCAGGGTCAGGGCATCGCCAAATTGACCAGCCCATAAGTGAAGTGCCACAAGCCATAATCTTTACCATGGTTTCGATCACAACAGGGCGAACACTGTCAGAGGGTTGACGGTTAAGCCAATTGAGCCAGCGTTGACCAAATTGGAAAACATGACTAAAACGTGGGGACATAAATGGCACTGAAAGATTGAGAAAATAGGTTCGGGGTTATACCAGTACTAACAAGCAATGACAAGTCGTCGCCGGAGGCGACCATCTTGATGTATAAGAAATTAA
This sequence comes from Coronaproctus castanopsis, assembly GCA_032883995.1. Taxonomy (NCBI): domain Eukaryota; kingdom Metazoa; phylum Arthropoda; class Insecta; order Hemiptera; family Monophlebidae; genus Coronaproctus; species Coronaproctus castanopsis. Next base: position 2,198,009 of record JAOQIE010000004.1, on the reverse strand, counting down.
TACCCGAAAAGGTTACTAATTAACCTATTCCATGATGAACGCATTTTTATTTTTTCTAAGTTTTACCAGAATTATTTTTGAAGGTTGAGATAAAGAACGGAATAGATGGTTAAAAAACGATTAATTATTAATCAATTTTGAACAAAAGATAGATCTACCCTGTAGTAAGTTTTTATTGCCACCGCAAACGTGCCAGGTCGTCGTGACGAGCCATAAGCTCTTTAACACGAGTTTCGCGCTGACAAATAAACAAGTTATTTTTACGCTCAATTCGATATAATATATAATTCGAAAAAATTGCCAATTAAAACATAAGATATTGAAATTAAAATATATTTTATGATATCGCACATCTTGTGGATAAAACATTATTTTAGCTATTTTTAGAGCTTTATATGTCCGTGCGAAACTCGTGTTTAAGCTTCACTCCAAAATTCATTCCTGCGAAAAGTAATTTTTTCCCGCATATGAGACAAGCAAGCGGATCGACTTTAAAGACATGTCGATACATGTTGCGGAAGGTCACTTTTTTAGCAGATTTTTTATCCTGCCGGGTTAGAGGATAAACAACCTCTGTTAACATTTTTCGCATGGGCGCTGATGGACTTAAAAAACCGTAATAGCGGATCATGTGAAACCATTTTTCAGGTACATGAGACTCAAACCGGGTAATAAATTCGTCGGATGTCATGACCTCTTCTTCCTGTTTTTTCGTGCGGTGGCTCTTATAGCGTAACGTGATGTTATCTTCGCCCGCATAATGTTTTAAACGACTAAGCGACACAGGGGGTTTCTTTAGATAAAATCCGAGATAAAGGGTGACATGGGTGATATTGGAAAGGATATCAGAAAGATTGATATTCCAACCGCGTTTGAAGTGAGTGTTAAGTAGTTGATTCCATGATGATTTACTTCTTCCTTCACATTTAAGCTCGTCGGGAATGGTGAGCGTGTAATAATGTTTTCTCAGCAATTCCGTTATCCGGTATCGCCACATGGTCATGATGTTTTCGCGATAAAAGCTGATATCGCGCCATGTATTGTTTTTACTCACCCCGCCGGCGGTGGTTGAAAGATGAATATGCGGATGCCATTTTTGGTCACGTCCCCAGGTGTCAATGCCAATTGAATTCTGATCCACTTTGCTCAAGTAAAACTGATCCACTCCCTTTAATTTACTCGCTCAGTTCCGCTTTCAATTTTTTATGTAGCTGACCGCTTTTTAGCTTGTCTTTTAATCGATAACTTTGTCCACTAATCTGTACGATATGTGCATGGTGCAGCAATCGATCCAGCATAGCGGCTGTTAGCGTCTCATCATCACCAAATGTACTTGACCACTGAGCAAAAGACAGATTACTGGTTAAGAGCACACTACCCGCTTCATATCGCTTTGCCACCACCTGGAAGAACAGATTTGCTTCTTCTTTGCCAAAAGGTAAATAGCCAACTTCATCGATAATCAATAGTCTAGGTTTACTGATAACGCGAGTAAGATATCCCTTAAGGTCACCTTGTCGATGAGAGGTAAGCAGCGGCAACATCATATCCGCCGCAGTTAGAAAACGGATGCTTAATCCATGCATCGCAGCCCTATAGCTTATGGCAGTAGCCAGGTGCGTCTTCCCGACACCAGACGGACCTAGGGGCTGTCGTCACAAGATTTCAGCCCAGATAGCAATAAATCGAATCTGGATGCTTGCCAGAAAGGAGGACGCTCTTTTGGCAAATCGAGTCGCAATCCCTCTCCACTGCTTAATTTTCGCAAAGACATTCTCAACAACATGGCGGTTTTTATAGAGAGCACTATCAAACTTTCGATAATGCTTTCTATGTTTTCGTGGTGGAATGACAGGCTGCATCCCCTGTTCTTCGGCTTGTTTAATGATTGAATCGCTATCATAGCTCCGGTCGGCCAATAAATAATCTGCGGTTAACTCCTTGAGCAAGTCTGGAGCGACTGTACAGTCAGCAACAGTGCCAGATGTTAAAGTTGCTCTGAGTGGCATACCGTGTGCGTCTATGGCCAGGTGTAGCTTGCTGTTGAGCCCCCTTTTGTAAGGCCCATTTCATCATTCCCACCTACAGCTCCAGTGCCATGAAGGTGGACTTTTATATGAGTTGCATCAATCATCAACCATTCCATATCTGCTTCGCAGGTAAGATTTTCAAGAATCGATGCCCATATACCTTTATTTTTCCAACGGCAAAAGCGACGGTGGGTATTTTTCCAACAACCGTAATCAGGAGGCAGATCTCTCCATGGAGAGCCTGTTCTTAAGATCCAGAATACTGCATTAATAAACAATCGGTTATCCTTTGCGACGCCGCCCCATTTGCCTTTTCTACCAGGAAGTAAGAACTCGATTCTTTCCCAGGAGCGATCAGAAATGTCGTGTCGACGATGTGCTAATAAAGCTAATTTTTTTATTTTAAAATAATATCATAGCCTTACATCTTGTGACGACAGCCCCTAGGGGCTGTCGTCACAAGATTTCAGCCCAGATAGCAATAAATCGAATCTGGATGCTTGCCAGAAAGGAGGACGCTCTTTTGGCAAATCGAGTCGCAATCCCTCTCCACTGCTTAATTTTCGCAAAGACATTCTCAACAACATGGCGGTTTTTATAGAGAGCACTATCAAACTTTCGATAATGCTTTCTATGTTTTCGTGGTGGAATGACAGGCTGCATCCCTTGTTCTTCGGCTTGTTTAATGATTGAATCGCTATCATAGCCCCGGTCGGCCAGTAAATAATCTGCGGTTAACTCCTTGAGCAAGTCTGGAGCGACTGTATAGTCAGCAACAGTGCCAGACGTTAAAGTTGCTCTGAGTGGCATACCGTGTGCGTCTACGGCCAGGTGTAGCTTGCTGTTGAGCCCCCCTTTTGTAAGGCCCATTTCATCATTCCCACCTACAGCTCCAGTGGCATGAAGGTGGACTTTTATATGAGTTGCATCCATCATCAACCATTCCATATCTGCTTCGCAGGTAAGATTTTCAAGAATCGATGCCCATACACCTTTATTTTTCCAACGGCAAAAGCGACGATGGGTATTTTTCCAACAACCGTAATCAGGAGGCAGATCTCTCCATGGAGAGCCTGTTCTTAAGATCCAGAATACTGCATTAATAAACAATCGGTTATCCTTTGCGACGCCGCCCCATTTGCCTTTTCTACCAGGAAGTAAGGACTCGATTCTTTCCCAGGAGCGATCAGAAATGTCGTGTCGACGATGTGCTAATAAAGCTAATTTTTTCATTTTAAAATAATATCATAGCCTTACATCTTGTGACGACAGCCCCTAGCGCTGGCACTTTTTTAACTTTTATCAATTTTTAACAAAATGTTTTAATAGACCTCACTTCTTGATTTATATCCTATCCGCTACTAACAGAACCGCAAGACGATAGAGAAAATTTAAGCAAAATTTTGCCGTTCCTTTTCAGTTCATGAATATTCACAACTAAATAAAAAGTGCATAGCTTTTATTATATTCTATGCACTTTTTATTTTACTATTGACAACTCTTACACGAGTTTCGCACGGACATATAAAGCTCTAAAAATAGCTAAAATAATGTTTTATCCACAAGATGCGCGATAACATAAAATATATTTTAATTTCAATATCTTATGTTTTAATTGGCAATTTTTTCGAATTATATATTATATCGAATTGAGCTTAAAAATAACTTGTTTATTTGTCGGCGCGAAACTCGTGTCTTATTGAAAATTACAGCTCAGGGGCAGCTTTCACAAGTGCCGCCCCAACTGGGGTATCAGTATATTTTTCAAAGTTATTAATAAATCGCTTAGCCAAATCTTTAGCTTTAACTTCCCATTGGCTGTTATCTGTATAAGTATGACGAGGATCCAGAATATTGTTATCAACTCCTGGCAAATTGGTAGGTACAGCTAAATTAAAAATGGGTAAATTTATGGTTTCTGCTTTATCTATATCCCCATTTAAGATCGCATCGATAATTGCACGAGTATCTTTGATCGAAATACGTTTAGCCGTTCCATTCCAACCGGTATTAACCAGATATGCTTTTGCACCAGCCGCTTTCATTCGCTGACCTAATATTTCAGCATATTGAGTAGGATGTAATGTCAGAAAAGCCGCGCCAAAACAGGCTGAAAAAGTTGGCGTTGGTTCAGTTATACCGCGCTCAGTGCCCGCTAATTTAGCGGTAAAACCCGACAAAAAGTGGTACTCAGTTTGTTCAGGCGTCAAACAAGATACCGGCGGCAAAACACCAAATGCATCAGCTGTCAAAAAAATAACTTTTGTCGCATGACCTGCTTTTGAAATCGGTTTAACAATATTATTAATATGATAAATAGGATAAGAAACGCGGGTATTTTCTGTTTTGGTTTCATCATTAAAATCAATAGAGCCATCAGTCAAAACAGTGACATTTTCTAATAATGCATCGCGTTTGATCGCATGATAAATATCAGGCTCTGCCGCTTCAGACAAATGTATGGTCTTAGCATAACAACCACCTTCAAAATTAAACACACCATCATCATCCCATCCGTGTTCATCATAACCAATTAATTTACGTTTAGGATCGGTCGAAAGAGTTGTTTTTCCTGTGCCAGACAAACCAAAGAAGATAGCCACATCACCTTTTTCACCAACATTAGCGGAGCAATGCATTGACGCAATTCTTTTTAATGGCAGCAAATAATTCATGATCGAAAACAATCCTTTCTTCATTTCACCGCCATACCAAGTACCGCCAATCAGTTGCATACGCTCAGTCAAATTAAACGCCACAAAATTTTCTGAGTTTAAGCCTTGAGCCTGCCAGTTGGGATTAGTACATTTTGCGCCATTCATTACAACAAAATCTGGTTGAAAATCAATCAATTCTTGTTCAGTAGGTCGAATAAACATATTTTTGACAAAATGTGCCTGCCAGGCAACTTCGGTAATAAAACGCACTTTCAAACGGGTATCTGCATTTGCACCGCAAAAAGCGTCAATGATAAATAAACGCTTACCTGACAATTGGTTAGTCACTAAATATTTTAATGATTGCCAAACCGCTTCGGTCATCGGTTTGTTATCATTTTTTCCTTTACCTTGATCCGCCCACCAAACAGTATCCTTAGAAACGTTATCACGAACGATATACTTATCCTTTGGTGATCTACCAGTAAAAATACCGGTATCAACCGCTACTGCGCCTAAGTTGGTTTCAATCCCACGTTCATAGCCTTTTAAAGAAGGTTTTGTTTCTTCTGCAAATAGTTGTTCATATCCTGGGTTATAAACGATTTCAGTTACTTGATGAATACCATATCTAGCCATCTCTTCTGGAGTAATCTTTTCTTTTGCACTCATTAATTTATGCTCCTAAATGAATATTAACCTTAATTAGGACATATCATAAATTTTTACTCGAAATTAACAGCGATAAAAATCAATAAATTTCATCTAAACTATTTTCTGAACTAAAAATGCGATCTAGAGCACAATCAACGCTACAGTAAAAAAATGTATTTATATCCTTTATTAGGGTATAAAATAAGCAATACCGACTCAATGAATTTGCTGTTTTTTAATTCGCTTCAATTCCTCTATATCTTGTTTATTAAACAGATAGACAGCCCCACAAAATTCACATTCAATATCAATTTCACCACCTTCATGTATAAGAAATTAATACCCGAAAAGGTTATTAATTAACCTATTCCATGATGAACCCATTTTTATTTTTTCTCAGTTTTGCCAGAATTATTTTTGAAGGTTGAAGGTTGAAGGTTGAGATAAAGAACGGAATAGATGGTTAAAAAACGATTAATTATTAATCAGTTTTGAACATAAGATAGATCTACCCTGTAGTAAGTTTTTATTGCCACCGCAAACGTGCCAGGTCGTCGTGACGAGCCATAAGCTCTTTAAGCTTCAATCCAAAATTCATTCCTGCGAAAAGTAATTTTTTCCCGCATATGAGACAAGCAAGTGGATCGACTTTAAAGACATGTCGAGACATGTTTCGGAAGGTCACTTTTTTAGCAGATTTTTTATCCTGCCGGGTTAGGGGCTGTCGTCACAAGATTTCAGCCCAGATAGCAATAAATCGAATCTGGATGCTTGCCAGAAAGGAGGACGCTCTTTTGGCAAATCGAGTCGCAATCCCTCTCCACTGCTTAATTTTCGCAAAGACATTCTCAACAACATGGCGGTTTTTATAGAGAGCACTATCAAACTTTCGATAATGCTTTCTATGTTTTCGTGGTGGAATGACAAGCTGCATCCCTTGTTCTTCGGCTTGTTTAATGATTGAATCGCTATCATAGCCCCGGTCGGCCAGTAAATAATCTGCGGTTAACTCCTTGAGCAAGTCTGGAGCGACTGTACAGTCAGCAACAGTGCCAGACGTTAAAGTTGCTCTGAGTGGCATACCGTGTGCGTCTACGGCCAGGTGTAGCTTGCTGTTGAGCCCCCCTTTTGTAAGGCCCATTTCATCATTCCCACCTACAGCTCCAGTGCCATGAAGGTGGACTTTTATATGAGTTGCATCAATCATCAACCATTCCATATCTGCTTCGCAGGTAAGATTTTCAAGAATCGATGCCCATACACCTTTATTTTTCCAACGGCAAAAGCGACGATGGGTATTTTTCCAACAACCGTAATCAGGAGGCAGATCTCTCCATGGAGAGCCTGTTCTTAAGATCCAGAATACTGCATTAATAAACAATCGGTTATCCTTTGCGACGCCGCCCCATTTGCCTTTTCTACCAGGAAGTAAGGACTCGATTCTTTCCCAGGAGCGATCAGAAATGTCGTGTCGACGATGTGCTAATAAAGCTAATTTTTTCATTTTAAAATAATATCATAGCCTTACATCTTGTGACGACAGCCCCTAATTTTCGCAAAGACATTCTCAACAACATGGCGGTTTTTATAGAGAGCACTATCAAACTTTCGATAATGCTTTCTATGTTTTCGTGGTGGAATGACAGGCTGCATCCCTTGTTCTTCGGCTTGTTTAATGATTGAATCGCTATCATAGCCCCGGTCGGCCAGTAAATAATCTGCGGTTAACTCCTTGAGCAAGTCTGGAGCGACTGTCAGTCAGCAACAGTGCCAGACGTTAAAGTTGCTCTGAGTGGCATACCGTGTGCGTCTACGGCCAGGTGTAGCTTGCTGTTGAGCCCCCTTTTGTAAGGCCCATTTCATCATTCCCACCTACAGCTCCAGTGCCATGAAGGTGGACTTTTATATGAGTTGCATCAATCATCAACCATTCCATATCTGCTTCGCAGGTAAGATTTTCAATAATCGATGCCCATACACCTTTATTTTTCCAACGGCAAAAGCGACGATGGGTATTTTTCCAACAACCGTAATCAGGAGGCAGATCTCTCCATGGAGAGCCTGTTCTTAAGATCCAGAATACTGCATTAATAAACAATCGGTTATCCTTTGCAACGCCGCCCCATTTGCCTTTTCTACCAGGAAGTAAGGACTCGATTCTTTCCCAGGAGCGATCAGAAATGTCGTGTCGACGATGTGCTAATAAAGCTAATTTTTTCATTTTAAAATAATATCATAGCCTTACATCTTGTGACGACAGCCCCTAGAGGATAAACAACCTCTGTTAACATTTTTCGCATGGGCGTTGATGGACTTAAAAAACCGTAATAGCGGATCATGTGAAACTATTTTTCAGGTACATGAGACTCAAACCGGGTAATAAATTCGTCGGATGTCATGACCTCTTCTTCCTGTTTTTTCGTGCGGTGGCTCTTATAGCGAGCGTAACGTGATGTTATCTTCACCCGCATAATGTTTTAAACGACTAAGCGACACAGGGGGTTTCTTTAGATAAAATCCGAGATAAAGGGTGACATGGGTGATATTGGAAAGGATATCAGAAAGATTGATATTCTAACCGCGTTTGAAGTGAGTGTTAAGCAGTTGATTCCATGATGATGTACTTCTTCCTTCACATTTAAGCTCGTCGGGAATGGTGAGCGTGTAATAATGTTTTCTCAGCAATTCCGTTATCCGGTATCGCCACATGGTCATGATGTTTTCGCGATAAAAGCTGATATCGCGCCATGTATTGTTTTTAGTCACCCCGCCGGCGCTGGTTGAAAGATGAATATGCGGATGCCATTTTTGGTCACGTCCCCAGGTGTGTATGGCAGTGAAAATGCCGGGGGTAATATTGATATCGCGGCAGATTGTTAATATTACATCAGCAGCTAATCGATTCATTTTACCGAGAAGCCAACGGTTGGCGCGAATAACAGGCCAATATTCACAAGGCATGGTAAAAGTGATGTGTTGCCAAGGGACTTCGGGTAACCAGGCCAGCGTATTGTTAATCCATTGCAGGCAAGCTTTTACGCCACAATGAGGGCAGCTTCGGCTTTTGTAGGTAAATTTAACCCGCTTCTCATGATTACATTCAGGGTCAGGGCATCGCCAAATTGACCAGCCCATAAGTGAAGTGCCACAAGCCATAATCTTTACCATGGTTTCGATCACAACAGGGCGAACACTGTCAGAGGGTTGAAGGTTAAGCCAATTGAGCCAGCGTTGACCAAATTGGAAAACATAACTAAAACGTGGTGACATAAATGGCACTGAAAGATTGAGAAAATAGGTTCGGGGTTATACCAGTACTAACAAGCAATGACAAGTCGTCGCCGGAGGCGACCATCTTGATGCAATATATGCAATATATGCTCAATCTCTTCATCAGAAAGAGATAGCAAAATGTTTTCACAAGGCTTTTTTGAACAACTGCAATGAAAGGCGACTAGCTGTGGATCATATAATGTCACGTCTTCTTCATGATAAAGACGATGAAGAATTTCCTTTGGCTCTAAAGTAAATAGTTCCTCGCCCTTAATCGTAGCGGTTAATTGCACCAGATGATCAAATTGATGCTGACTTTCAATACCAGCAGAGGGCAATACCTGCAATAATATTCCACCAGCAGCAGGCTCACCATTTATTTCACCTGAATAAATGAATAAACGTGTCTGCAACTGTTCTGATTGTTTAAAATAATCATCCAAACATTCCGCTATTGTATTACCTTCCAATGCAACAACACCTTGATGTATAAGAAATTAATACCCAAAACGGTTAAATATTAATCAATCTGGGTGTTTTTAAGATTGAAATGGAAATATGTACTTAACCAATCGTCATAAATCGATTTTGAGGTACACCATAACGCTCTATAAGGCGTTTTCTTGATGTATAAGAAATTAATACCCGAAAAGGTTACTAATTAACCTATTCCATGATGAACCCATTTTTATTTTTTCTAGGGGCTGTCGTCACAAGATGTAAGGCTATGATATTATTTTAAAATGAAAAAATTAGCTTTATTAGCACATCGTTGACACGACATTTCTGATCGCTCCTGGGAAAGAATCGAGTCCTTACTTCCTGGTAGAAAAGGCAAATGGGGCGGCGTCGCAAAGGATAACCGATTGTTTATTAATGCAGTATTCTGGATCTTAAGAACAGGCTCTCCATGGAGAGATCTGCCTCCTGATTACGGTTGTTGGAAAAATACCCACCGTCGCGTTTGCCGTTGAAAAAATAAAGGTGTATGGGCATCGATTCTTGAAAATCTTACCTGCGAAGCAGATATGGAATGGTTGATGATTGATGCAACTCATATAAAAGTCCACCTTCATGGCACTGGAGCTGTAGGTGGGAATGATGAAATGGGCCTTACAAAAGGGGGCTCAACAGCAAGCTACACCTGGCCGTAGACGCACACGGTATGCCACTCAGAGCAACTTTAACGTCTGGCACTGTTGTTGACTGTACAGTCGCTCCAGACTTGCTTAAGCCGAAGAACAAGGGATGCAGCCTGTCATTCCACCACGAAAACATAGAAAGCATTATCGAAAGTTTGATATTGCTCTCTATAAAAACCGCCATGTTGTTGAGAATGTCTCACGAGTTTCGCGCCGACAAATAAACAAGTTATTTTTAAGCTCAATTCGATATAATATATAATTCGAAAAAATTGCCAATTAAAACATAAGATATTGACATTAAAATATATTTTATGTTATCACACATCTTGTGGATAAAACATTATTTTAGCTATTTTTAGAGCTTTATATGTCCGTGCGAAACTCGTGTGTCTTTGCGAAAATTAAGCAGTGGAGAGGGATTGCGACTCGATTTGCCAAAAGAGCGTCCTCCTTTCTGGCAAGCATCCAGATTCGATTTATTGCTATCTGGGCTGAAATCTTGTGACGACAGCCCCTAGTGTAAAACTGATCCACCAAGAGTAAAAATGGCAGTTTTAAGGTACTGCCGATGATAACATTGGAGATCAGAGTGGAAATTTCTGTTTTACATCGCCAGGGTATGTCTATACGTGCGATTGCGCGACGCCTTTCATGTTCAAGAGTAACCGTGAGGCGATATCTTCGTAGCACTGAAGCGGCGGCGAATATGCGTTATAAATCGAGAGCGCCTAGACCCGGTAAGTTGGAGCCCTTCAAGGTATATATTCTCGAACGCGTAGAGGCGGCTAGACCTGATTGGATACCGGCCTGCGTATTGCTACGGGAGATCCGTGAACAAGGGTACACAGGCAGCTATAGCTTGCTGACCGCTTTTCTTCATCCTATGAAAAAACCGGTTATTGAAGACGTTGTTCGCTTTGAGACTGAACCCGGTGAACAGATGCAGGTTGACTTCACGATTATCAGACAGGGGAAGAACCCTTTGCTGGCATTCGTTGCCACGTTAGGTTGGAGTCGTTCCACTTTTGTTAAGTTTTACACCTGTCAAAATTCAGCAGCCTGGTGCGACGGGATTGAGTCAGCCCTACAGTATTTTGGCGGTACGCCTCGTCAGCTGCTATTTGATAATGCGAAGACCATTATCATTGAGCGTGATGTTTATGGTCCTGGTAAACACCGCTGGAACCCACAGCTTATCCAGCTTGCCGAGAAATATGCTTTCAGTCCGAAAGTCTGCCATCCATACAGGGCGAAGACTAAAGGTAAGGTTGAACGTTTTAATCACTATCTTAAGAACAGTTTCATTGTTCCACTAACCGCGTCATTTCGTCAGGCAGGGCTTATTTTGGATGCTGCCGCCGCCAACTCACGTATTGGAGACTGGCTGAGTTCAATAGCTAATGTACGTAAACACGGCACTACGGGTGTATCGCCGGAGGAGCGCATGCTACAAGAACGCTTAGCACTGTTGCCGCTGCCGAAAGTCATGCAAGCATTTCCTTTACCGATACATCAGACTCGCCCGATTCCTATGGAGAGCCTACAACATCCTTTGTCCGTCTATCAATCGATTCTGGAGATGCCTATATGAGTCTTCAGTATGAACGCATCGAAAAATTCTGCCAGCAGCTTAAACTGGACAGACTAAGCACAGAGTGGCCAGCTGTAGCGCAGGCAACTATCGACAAGAACGGTACACACGCTGACTTTCTAGAGTCTATTTTACGACTTCAGTATGAAGGACTTACTGAACGTCGGCGTCAAACGATACTCCGTTTATCTGGGCTGCCAGTGATAAAGACGTTGGAGCAGTTTGATTACAAATATGCCAGCGGTGTTCCCCGTAACCAAATACAGGAACTGGCTGGACTGGCTTTCATTGAGCGCCAGGAGAATATCGTGTTGCTAGGTCCGTCTGGTGTCGGGAAGACGCACCTGGCTACTGCCATAAGCTATAGGGCTGCGATGCATGGATTAAGCATCCGTTTTCTAACTGCGGCGGATATGATGTTGCAGCTGCTTACCTCTCATCGACAAGGTGACCTTAAGGGATATCTTACTCGCGTTATCAGTAAACCTAGACTATTGATTATCGATGAAGTTGGCTATTTACCTTTTGTCAAAGAAGAAGCAAATCTGTTCTTCCAGGTGGTGGCAAAGCGATATGAAGCGGGTAGTGTGCTCTTAACCAGTAATCTGTCTTTTGCTCAGTGGTCAAGTACATTTGGTGATGATGAGACGCTAACAGCCGCTATGCTGGATCGATTGCTGCACCATGCACATATCGTACAGATTAGTGGACAAAGTTATCGGTTAAAAGACAAGCTAAAAAGCGGTCAGCTACATAAAAAATTGAAAGCGGAACTGAGCGAGTAAATTAAAGAGAGTGGATCAGAATTCAATTGGCATTGACAATTAGTAACCTTTTTGGGTATTAATTTCTTATACACACGAGTTTCGCGCCGACAAATAAATAAGTTATTTTTAAGCTCAATTCGATATAATATATAATTCAAAAAAATTGCCAATTAAAACATAAGATATTGAAATTAAAATATATTTTATGTTATCGCACATCTTGTGGATAAAACATTATTTTAGCTATTTTTAGGGGCTGTCGTCACAAGATTTCAGCCCAGATAGCAATAAATCGAATCTGGATGCTTGCCAGAAAGGAGGACTCTCTTTTGGCAAATCGAGTCGCAATCCCTCTCCACTGCTTAATTTTCGCAAAGACATTCTCAACAACATGGCGGTTTTTATAGAGAGCACTATCAAACTTTCGATAATGCTTTCTATGTTTTCGTGGTGGAATGACAGGCTGCATCCCTTGTTCTTCGGCTTGTTTAATGATTGAATCGCTATCATAGCCCCGGTCGGCCAGTAAATAATCTGCGGTTAACTCCTTGAGCAAGTCTGGAGCGACTGTACAGTCAGCAACAGTGCCAGACGTTAAAGTTGCTCTGAGTGGCATACCGTGTGCGTCTACGGCCAGGTGTAGCTTGCTGTTGAGCCCCCTTTTGTAAGGCCCATTTCATCATTCCCACCTACAGCTCCAGTGCCATGAAGGTGGACTTTTATATGAGTTACATCAATCATCAACCATTCCATATCTGCTTCGCAGGTAAGATTTTCAAGAATCGATGCCCATACACCTTTATTTTTCCAACGGCAAAAGCGACGATGGGTATTTTTCCAACAACCGTAATCAGGAGGCAGATCTCTCCATGGAGAGCCTGTTCTTAAGATCCAGAATACTGCATTAATAAACAATCGGTTATCCTTTGCGACGCCGCCCCATTTGCCTTTTCTACCAGGAAGTAAGGACTCGATTCTTTCCCAGGAGCGATCAGAAATGTCGTGTCGACGATGTGCTAATAAAGCTAATTTTTTCATTTTAAAATAATATCATAGCCTTACATCTTGTGACGACAGCCCCTAGAGCTTTATATGTCCGTGCGAAACTCGTGATACATCAAGCGTTGTTCACGAAAATGGGCAACCAAAGCGAGCGAATTTGTTCGCTGGAAGGGTGTACAAAATGCCCTATCGCTGCCCGCTGACACTGAAATACACCGTGATGATGGTCAAATCTACACCACAATGGCCACAACACCATCAGCAAAGGGTGTACTTCGCGTGCCCGTCGTTGCAAAAAGCAGTGGTCAGGCTGGCAATTGTGATGACGGAATCGCTTTGCGTCTGGCTATACCTATTTCTGGTTTATCTTCGACTGGTTATCCCGATAACATCAGGACAGGCACCGATATTGAAGAGCTGGATAGCTGGCGACAACGCATCATGGCGCGCTGGTACGATACGCCACAAGGCTGTGCGTCCTGGGAATAAGCCGAGCATGGACACATCGACACAAGAACGGTATCGGCACAGTGGGGGGTTATGGTTGCCAGTGATGATGTAGACCACCCAGCCCCCACACAGGAAATATTAACCAACGTCAGAGAGCACATCTTACCCCTTGCCCCCGTTGCGGGTAGTGGCTTAACGGTTTTTGCGGTAACACGAGTTTCGCACGGACATATAAAGCTCTAAAAATAGCTAAAATAATGTTTTATCCACAAGATGCGCGATAACATAAAATATATTTTAATTTCAATATCTTATGTTTTAATTGGCAATTTTTTCGAATTATATATTATATCGAATTGAGCTTAAAAATAACTTGTTTATTTGTCGGCGCGAAACTCGTGGGTAACAGAAAAAAGCGTCCCTCTCTCGCTTGCCTTATCGACGGATACATCCGAAATTCGAGCCGCTGTCATCGCAGAAATCTAAGCCTTCTTAGAACGAGAAGGCGAACCCGGTAGCAAGCTTTTTCTTTCAAGACTCACTGAAGCCATCAGTCTTGCGGCAGGTGAAGTCGCTCATCGTCTTATTGCACCAACGGTAGATATCGAATTAGCCCAGTCGGAAGTGCCAGTGTTGGGTGAAGTCACGTGGGCAAAATATAAGGAGTGAGCATCATGACAAATTTGGACGACGAATATATGCAATTGTTGCGAACGTTATTACCGCCTGGCTCCGCATGGGATGAAGAAGATCCGCTCATTAAAGGGCTAGCCCCTTCACTGGCACAAGCCCATCAACATGCTGATAGCCTGATGATTGAAATTAACCCGGCTCAATCGGTTGAATTAATTAACCGTTACGAAAAATTATGCGGGCTGCCGGATAAATGCCTGGCTAATAGAGCGCAAACGCTAGCACGAGTTTCGCGCCGACAAATAAACAAGTTATTTTTAAGCTCAATTCGATATAATATATAATTCGAAAAAATTGCCAATTAAAACATAAGATATTGAAATTAAAATATATTTTATGTTATCGCACATCTTGTGGATAAAACATTATTTTAGCTATTTTTAGAGCTTTATATGTCCGTGCGAAACTCGTGGCTAGAAGAAAGGCAACAAGTGCTTGATGCCAAGATGGTCGCCTCTGGCGACGACTTGTCGCTGTCCTTCAGTTTCAATATATTCCATTCACATTATAATCGCCTGTAATCGATTTTAAGCCTATCAAATTTAAAAGTACTACCATTGGGGTTACCTATATCACGAAAACGCCGTAGAGAGCCTTACGGTGTAGCTTAAAATCGATTTATGACGTTTGGTTTAGTACATATTTCCATTTCAATCTTAAAAATACACGAGTTTCGCACCAATAAAAAAACGCTCTATTTTTAAGTTTAATTCAGCATAATATATAAATAGATAAAACCTTATAAATTAAATGCAACTTATTGTAATTTAATAAAATTTATGTGTTTTAGTAACTTGCAGATTAATCATTACTTTTAAGCCATTTCTGGAATTTTATATGCCTGTGCGAAACTCGTGTGGAGATAGAGATTTCCTCCTGCCAGTCGGTCTCTCTTGATATAGCGATAGAGCGTATTTTTACTGACAGAAACCCCATGTTTCAAACGCACCCTTCCACTGATAACGGCAGGCGAAGTATGTAAAGCAAGCTCTTTACGGATAAAAGCCTGCGTTTCTGTGGTTTGCTGATTAAACGCATTCCGCGAAGATGTGTTCATACGTCTGGCTTTCGCTAAGGTATCAGCCCTTCTGCAAGAATAAAGTCCATTGAAAGCAGGATCCGTATTACGCTTGAGTTCCCTGCTGACAGTTGAACGAGAAAGCCCCCATTCTCTAGCAATAGTGGCCTGAGTAACACCGTCAATTATTTGTTTTTCGATATAAAAGCGCTCATGTAAATTCAAATGTTTTCCCTTCATACAACAGTATCTCTTATGGGGTCATTACAGTAAGTTTATCTATGTATGACCAAGGATTCACTTTGTTGCATTTCGTTTGGGAATTGGGGGCCTCGCCACATTCGTTGTATCGCTTCGACCAGACTTTTACCGGATGAGCCGGGCTTTAAGATCACCGAAATATCGCCATGCAGTAGCCTTGACGCGGCAGTAATACCGCTATCAATCGTGTCAAAAGCTTTGGTGACGTTGTTAATCATGCTTTTAGTACGCGCTAACACGCCAGCCTGTGCAAAATCCGGTAAACCTTTTAAGCCTACGTTAGCAAACGCCTCACCAATGCGATCATTCAAGGCTGAACTGGAAGAAATTAGCGTTTGGCCTGTGGCAATACCCGCTGTTGGGAAAGATAGCTCTCCAGCCTCAACCACGTTAAAGCTAACGCGACACATCCTGCCATCGCGCCCGCTATGACTCACTCTCACTTCACCGTCAATACAAACGGCTATCTCACCGTAGTAGGGGTGTACCAGCGTGCCCGGCCCTGGCGTGTCTATAGCCGCAATAAGCTGATCTCTGGCCTCGAAAAAATCATTGCCAACCAAATACCCGTTGACAGTAAAGCGCCGGGTAGCGCGTCCCAGATCTTCGGTATACGGCTTGTCCCGGTTCGGGTATTCGTGAACCTGTACGCGCCGTCCAAATATTCCTTCGTCATTCTCAACCTGAAACGGTACGCCCCGAAAAGAAGCTGGTCGGAGCCGATCTTTCCAACTCATCATAAAATTCCTTTCAGCTGTCACTGTCTGGCGAAGCGGGTATAACCCACGTCATAGTTAAGCCACGACGGTTGCTTACCTTCAGTTTGCACCTGTGTGCCGGTAGGCTGATTGCGAAAATCCACTGTCAGTTGCAGGTTTCCTTGTTCATCTCGACGTAGGGGGGAGTCCAATAAGCCGGCATGATTTAATTCTTGGGTATAGACAGGATTTTGCGTGATAGAAGGTAAGACGACGCTTCTTATCTTTTCCCTAAGCGAATTAAATTCACTTTTCGCCTAATCCATGCCTGGCGTTGTCCACGATTGAATTTTCTCAATACCATTTAATAGCGGCTCAAAATAGGGCTTTATATTTTCCCACCAGGATTGGAAATAGGTAATGATCGGATCACACTTTTCCTTTATCCAATCCAGCGGGTGGAAATTCAACCAAAGATCTTTCATATATTCCCAGGCGGGGAGTGAGGATTCTTCAACAATTTTCCATGTTGACTTGAAAAAATTACTGACTGGCTTCCAGTTGGCTATGACTAAACCCGCAGCCGTTGCTATGGCTGTTATTAACCAACCAATTTTTGTCGTGTTAAGTGTTATTTCCGCAACTTTTAACGCTAAGTTAACACCAATAATACCCAATTTTAGCGTGACTAATGCGGCGGCTATCCCAATAATACTACGAACAACGTTCGGGTGTGCTTTGACAAAAGCATCAAACTTTTCAGTCAGATTACTTAAGCCTTTTATCGCTTCCTTTGTGTCATCCTCAAATACACTACCTATTAAGGCAAATCCATTTGTTACTGTTCCGGTCAATGCTTCCCAGAGATTAGATTGCGTTCCTAGTTGTGCTTCAACGCGTCTGTTTAACTCAGCCACGAGTTTCGCACAGGCATATAAAATTCCAGAAATGGCTTAAAAGTAATGATTAATCTGCAAGTTACTAAAACACATAAATTTTATTAAATTACAATAAGTTGCATTTAATTTATAAGGTTTTATCTATTTATATATTATGCTGAATTAAACTTAAAAATAGAGCGTTTTTTTATTGGTGCGAAACTCGTGTCAGCTTGTTCTTGCATTTTACGAACAATTTCGACGTAGCCATATTTTCCTTTTTCTAATAATGCATTAACGACTTGCAGCGTTTCAGCATCATCACCAAAAATACCCTTAATCACCGATGTCCGTTGAACATCAGTGAGTTTTTTCAGCTTATCTAATTGTGTAAAGAGATTATCCAACCCGCCAAATGATCCTTTTTTGTCAGTAAAATCTAACTTGATGTATAAGAAATTAATACCCGAAAAGGTTACTAATTAACCTATTCCATGATGAACCCATTTTTATTTTTTCTAAGTTTTGCCAGAATTATTTTTGAAGGTTGAAGGTTGAGATAAAGAACGGAATAGATGGTTAAAAAACGATTAATTATTAATCAGTTTTGAACAAAAGATAGATCTACCCTGTAGTAAGTTTTTATTGCCACCGCAAACGTGCCAGGTCGTCGTGACGAGCCATAAGCTCTTTAAGCTTCAAGCTTCAATCCAAAATTCATTCCTGCGAAAAGTAATTTTTTCCCGCATATGAGACAAGCAAGTGGATCGACTTTAAAGACATGTAAGACATGTCGATACATGTTTCGGAAGGTCACTTTTTTAGCAGATTTTTTATCCTGCCGGGTTAGAGGATAAACAACCTCTGTTAACATTTTTCGCATGGGCGCTGATGGACTTAAAAAACCGTAATAGCGGATCATGTGAAACCATTTTTCAGGTACATGAGACTCAAACCGGGTAATAAATTCGTCGGATGTCATGACCTCTTCTTCCTGTTTTTTCGTGCGGTGGCTCTTATAGCGTAACGTGATGTTATCTTCGCCCGCATAATGTTTTAAACGACTAAGCGACACAGGGGGTTTCTTTAGATAAAATCCGAGATAAAGGGTGACATGGGTGATATTGGAAAGGATATCAGAAAGATTGATATTCCAACCGCGTTTGAAGTGAGTGTTAAGTAGTTGATTCCATGATGATTTACTTCTTCCTTCACATTTAAGCTCGTCGGGAATGGTGAGCGTGTAATAATGTTTTCTCAGCAATTCCGTTATCCGGTATCGCCACATGGTCATGATGTTTTCGCGATAAAAGCTGATATCGCGCCATGTATTGTTTTTAGTCACCCTGCCGGAGGTGGTTGACAGATGAATATGCGGATGCCATTTTTGGTCACGTCCCCAGGTGTGTATGGCAGTGAAAATGCCGGGGGTAATATTGATATCGCGGCAGATTGTTAATATTACATCAGCAGCTAATCGATTCATTTCACCGAGAAGCCAACGGTTGGCGCGAATAACAGGCCAATATTCACAAGCCATGGTAAAAGTGATGTGTTGCCAAGGGACTTCGGGTAACCAGGCCAGCGTATTGTTAATCCATTGCAGGCAAGCTTTTACGCCACAATGAGGGCAGCTTCGGCTTTTGCAGGTAAATTTAACCCGCTTCTCATGATTACATTCAGGGTCAGGGCATCGCCAAATTGACCAGCCCATACGTGAAGTGCCATAAGCCATAATCTTTACCATGGTTTCGATCACAACAGGGCGAACACTGTCAGAGGGTTGACGGTTAAGCCAATTGAGCCAGCGTTGACCAAATTGGAAAACATGACTAAAACGTGGTGACATAAATGGCACTGAAAGATTGAGAAAATAGGTTCGGGGTTATACCAGTACTAACAAGCAATGACAAGTCGTCGCCGGAGGCGACCATCTTGGAGTATGCAGGGCGCAATAGCGAGCTATCATTTTTGCATCCCCTTTATCTGTTTTATTCCGACTCAGTTCACTTTCACCAAATGAATGGATACGTGATGGGTTTTCTATGCTGACATCAATACCATTATTAACCAGAAACGTCGCTAGAGGAAAACTATAAATCCCTGTCGCTTCCAGACAAATATGACAATCTCTATAAACAAACAACCACTTTAGCAACTGGGCAAATCCAGATAAAGTATTTGAAAACACCTTTGTTTTGTATTTTTTTCTCTCAATCCAGACTGCAACATTGAATTTTAATTTGGCAACATCAATACCCACTGAGGTTTTGATCATGGTAGATTCTCCCATGAAAAATAGATCACGAGTTTCGCACAGGCATATAAAATTCCATAAATGGCTTAAAAGTAATGATTAATCTGCAAGTTACTAAAACACATAAATTTTATTAAATTACAATAAGTTGCATTTAATTTATAAGGTTTTATCTATTTATATATTATGCTGAATTAAACTTAAAAATAGAGCGTTTTTTTATTGGTGCGAAACTCGTGTAGATAATTGAATATATCGCCTTGACCTTCCTTATAAATACGTGCTCGGAGCACAAGATACCGTTCGGTCTTGAAAACGATTATGAATATCTCACCAGGGTTTAATCTGAAGAACAAGCTTTAGGCTTAAGGTAACGAACAAACTCACTAATAACATCCCAATGATCAGTTGGGGATCATTAAACTTTGAAAGTTAATGATCAAGATATAAGATACCGTCACGAGTTTCGCGCCGACAAATAAACAAGTTATTTTTAAGCTCAATTCGATTGAATATATAATTCGAAAAAATTGCCAATTAAAACATAACACATTGAAATTAAAATATATTTTATGTTATCGCGCATCTTGTGGATAAAACATTATTTTAGCTATTTTTAGAGCTTTATATGTCCGTGCGAAACTCGTGCCTTCGTCTCCGTGAAATTCCATCTCGACAGTGCCTTCGTCAGCATTATGTGAAGATTCGCCGGATAGCCACGCGCCAGACAACACATAAACCATGCCGTTAGCCAATTCCGCAGTAATGGTCATTTCATCTGCTGTAGTGAGTTTTTCTATTGGAAAACGTCGCTCAACTTTAAATTCTGCCTTGATATAAGGCGCTCGATGGGTTTCTTTATAATGGACACTGCCATCAATACCCACCAGGTCTTCCCTGATAACCGTATTCATCGGCACTTCCACACTGCCATTCAGTGAGAGTTGTTGGCCATCCACCTTAAAATAGCAGGTGCCGCCTATTCTTCTTTTTCCCGTCATCACACCACCTCACCCTGGTTATATTGCAGCCTGAATTGATTCGCCAACGCAAATACCCGCAGTTGATTGATATAATCCGCAGGAAAGACCACATCAATCCGATTAGGATCATTGGCGTTGCGCTCAACGATAAGATGTTGCCGAAAAGCGTCAAAATTTTCGACAATTCCTTCATTTTCCAACTGGCGATAAACCGCACAGAGTTCGCCTTTAATCACGGCGGGCGTAGCAATCGCTTGCCCTGACCCAAATCGAGTACTATCACTAGCCAATTTTTGCCGCCCGTATTTGCTGGTTATGACGGATTTTAATCGCCGCAAAACATAGGCACTGGTATAGAGTGTTTCACTGTCCAGATAGCTGTTATCCGCCACCCCGTAACTGTTTTTCTGGTAGGTCGTTACATCGCGCTGAATGCGTAATACGCCGCCTTCGACATTGGCGGTGGCGATACCGTGTGAAAGTGTCAATGCCAATTGAATTCTGATCCACTTTGCTAAAGTAAAACTGATCCACTCCCTTTAATTTACTCGCTCAGTTCCGCTTTCAATTTTTTATGTAGCTGACCGCTTTTTAGCTTGTCTTTTAACCGATAACTTTGTCCACTAATCTGTACGATATGTGCATGGTGCAGCAATCGATCCAGCATAGCGGCTGTTAGCGTCTCATCATCACCAAATGTACTTGACCACTGAGCAAAAGACAGATTACTGGTTAAGAGCACACTACCCGCTTCATATCGCTTTGCCACCACCTGGAAGAACAGATTTGCTTCTTCTTTGCCAAAAGGTAAATAGCCAACTTCATCGATAATCAATAGTCTAGGTTTACTGATAACGCGAGTAAGATATCCCTTAAGGTCACCTTGTCGATGAGAGGTAAGCAGCTGCAACATCATATCCGCCGCAGTTAGAAAACGGATGCTTAATCCATGCATCGCAGCCCTATAGCTTATGGCAGTAGCCAGGTGCGTCTTCCCGACACCAGACGGACCTAGCAACACGCTATTCTCCTGGCGCTCAATGAAAGCCAGTCCAGCCAGTTCCTGTATTTGGTTACGGGGAACACCGCTGGCATATTTGTAATCAAACTGCTCCAACGTCTTTATCACTGGCAGCCCAGATAAACGGAGTATCGTTTGACGCCGACGTTCAGTAAGTCCTTCATACTGAAGTCGTAAAATAAACTCTAGAAAGTCAGCGTGTGTACCGTTCTTGTCGATAGTTGCCTGCGCTACAGCTGGCCACTCTGTGCTTAGTCTGTCCAGTTTAAGCTGCTGGCAGAATTTTTCGATGCGTTCATACTGAAGCCTCATATAGGCATCTCCAGAATCGATTGATAGACGGACAAAGGATGTTGTAGGCTCTCCATAGGAATCGGGCGAGTCTGATGTATCGGTAAAGGAAATGCTTGCATGACTTTCGGCAGCGGCAACAGTGCTAAGCGTTCTTGTAGCATGCGCTCCTCCGGCGATACACCCGTAGTGCCGTGTTTACGTACATTAGCTATTGAACTCAGCCAGTCTCCAATACGTGAGTTGGCGGCGGCAGCATCCAAAATAAGCCCTGCCTGACGAAATGACGCGGTTAGTGGAACAATGAAACTGTTCTTAAGATAGTGATTAAAACGTTCAACCTTACCTTTAGTCTTCGCCCTGTATGGACGGCAGACTTTCGGACTGAAAGCATATTTCTCGGCAAGCTGGATAAGCTGTGGGTTCCAGCGGTGTTTACCAGGACCATAAACATCACGCTCAATGATAATGGTCTTCGCATTATCAAATAGCAGCTGACGAGGCGTACCGCCAAAATACTGTAGGGCTGACTCAATCCCGTCGCACCAGGCTGCTGAATTTTGACAGGTGTAAAACTTAACAAAAGTGGAACGACTCCAACCTAACGTGGCAACGAATGCCAGCAAAGGGTTCTTCCCCTGTCTGATAATCGTGAAGTCAACCTGCATCTGTTCACCGGGTTCAGTCTCAAAGCGAACAACGTCTTCAATAACCGGTTTTTTCATAGGATCACGAGTTTCGCGCCGACAAATAAACAAGTTATTTTTAAGCTCAATTCGATATAATATATAATTCGAAAAAATTGCCAATTAAAACATAAGATATTGAAATTAAAATATATTTTATGTTATCGCGCATCTTGTGGATAAAACATTATTTTAGCTATTTTTAGAGCTTTATATGTCCGTGCGAAACTCGTGAGGATGAAGAAAAGCGGTCAGCAAGCTATAGCTGCCTGTGTACCCTTGTTCACGGATCTCCCGTAGCAATACGCAGGCCGGTATCCAATCAGGTCTAGCCGCCTCTACGCGTTCGAGAATATATACCTTGAAGGGCTCCAACTTACCGGGTCTAGGCGCTCTCGATTTATAACGCATATTCGCCGCCGCTTCAGTGCTACGAAGATATCGCCTCACGGTTACTCTTGAACATGAAAGGCGTCGCGCAATCGCACGTATAGACATACCCTGGCGATGTAAAACAGAAATTTCCACTCTGATCTCCAATGTTATCATCGGCAGTACCTTAAAACTGCCATTTTTACTCTTGGTGGATCAGTTTTACACTAGGGGCTGTCGTCACAAGATGTAAGGCTATGATATTATTTTAAAATGAAAAAATTAGCTTTATTAGCACATCGTCGACACGACATTTCTGATCGCTCCTGGGAAAGAATCGAGTCCTTACTTCCTGGTAGAAAAGGCAAATGGGGCGGCGTCGCAAAGGATAACCGATTGTTTATTAATGCAGTATTCTGGATCTTAAGAACAGGCTCTCCATGGAGAGATCTGCCTCCTGATTACGGTTGTTGGAAAAATACCCATCGTCGCTTTTGCCGTTGGAAAAATAAAGGTGTATGGGCATCGATTCTTGAAAATCTTACCTGCGAAGCAGATATGGAATGGTTGATGATTGATGCAACTCATATAAAAGTCCACCTTCATGGCACTGGAGCTGTAGGTGGGAATGATGAAATGGGCCTTACAAAAGGGGGGCTCAACAGCAAGCTACACCTGGCCGTAGACGCACACGGTATGCCACTCAGAGCAACTTTAACGTCTGGCACTGTTGCTGACTGTACAGTCGCTCCAGACTTGCTCAAGGAGTTAACCGCAGATTATTTACTGGCCGACCGGGGCTATGATAGCGATTCAATCATTAAACAAGCCGAAGAACAAGGGATGCAGCTTGTCATTCCACCACGAAAACATAGAAAGCATTATCGAAAGTTTGATAGTGCTCTCTATAAAAACCGCCATGTTGTTGAGAATGTCTTTGCGAAAATTAAGCAGTGGAGAGGGATTGCGACTCGATTTGCCAAAAGAGCGTCCTCCTTTCTGGCAAGCATCCAGATTCGATTTATTGCTATCTGGGCTGAAATCTTGTGACGACAGCCCCTAGCAAGTGGATCATTTTTACATTGGTAGCGACAGAAAGGAGGGATTGCTGCTCCGTCAAGGTGAAGCGTTTGCCCGACGGTGCGGGTAATACCCCGTTTAACTCGCCCGTGTGGGTCGGTCTCGCAGGGTCATTCCGCAAAAATATCGCACACCGTGCGAGTCGTGCCGCAACCAGTTCATCAAGCGCAGTTTGTGTCGCTTTCTCATAGCCTGCAATGGTGAGATGCGGATCATTAAGCGTGTCGCCAAAAGCGACCAGTTCACCGACCGTCCCTTTTTTGGCTGTATAAACATGGCCGTATAACTGTTGATAAGGACTCCAGCGACCGTTCGTATCGTTCATCTCCATCTCCGCACTCATCTTTTGCAAAGAAACAGCATCAGAGAAAGGCAATCCGATAAAATCAAATAATAAGTCACCCATGGCACTGATAACGCTATCCATATCGGGTGAGCCAGCACCGCCACTCATGTCAGTAATGGTAATATTAAGACCGTGAGGCGTATTCTCACCGCCTGTCGGCGAATAATAGTTCATCATCAAGGGAATATCGTTACCGGTTAACCCTTTATGTTTTGCCGTCAAGCTGATTTTGTCAGCATCCATCGTCGCGGTGACGGGTAAGTCCTCGTTATCGTTAATGGCCTTGCCAAGCACGGCGGCAACCGTATTCGCGGTATCCGATTTTTTGACGGCAGCTAAAATACGTTGATTGCCGATATATAGCGTGACGACACCGGAATCGGTTGCCGTGCCACTTATTGCAATCTCCCCTTTTGCTTGAGTGCCCGTCGTTTCAGGTACGGCAATAACAAACAGTTCACCGACAGCATCAATCCGGCGATACGCTTGCACCATGCGGTGCAACTGGCTGCCCCGACCGGCTAATTGTTGCATCATTTCTGCCGAGGGCATTATCATGGGTGAATTTAAGGTCATTTGTGCAGTGGGTAGTGCATGCCCAATAAGCATTGCGGGGCCGCTGGCTTGGATCGTATTGGCAGCGCTGTTATCCATTTCTGGATAAAAACCAGGCACACGCAGATTAGCGTTCACGGTATTAAAGCTAATGGTCATTCCTGCGTCTCCTCTTTAGCTTTTTTTAATTTGGTTTTTGCGGTATCAGTCGTCTCTTGCACGATTGGGGGGGTATAGAATTGACTCACTTCCTCAATATCATCCTCCTGTTTTCTTCTGATCCAAAACAAGGTTTTTTGAACAGGTAATCCTTCTTCAGGCACATATTCCCCAAAATACTCTTTGGTATCGCGCATATATTGCGGAATAGGTACTTTTCGCCCGTGCTTAGGCTTAATAAAAACAATTTCTGGTTGTGTACATGTACAAGAAATTAATACCCAAAACGGTTAAATATTAATCAATCTGGGTGTTTTTAAGATTGAAATGGAAATATGTACTCAACCAATCGTCATAAATCGATTTTGAGGTACACCATAACGCTCTATAAGGCGTTTTCTTGATATAAGTAACCCAATGGTAGCGCTTTTTGATTTGATGGCCTTAGAATGCGATACAGGCAGTTTTGGTGTTGATGGATTTATTGAAACTGGAAGACGGTGACAAGTCGTCGCCGAAGGCGACCATCTTGGTTCGTTCGTTCGTTCACTGTTCGTTCAGGTCAATAGCAGCGGTATGTAAATCGGGTAAATTATTGAGGTCAGCATCGTGGCGGGTATCTTCGGCGTTGATGTCTGTTTCCGTGTTAAATTTAAACAGGTAGTGATATTCGGCGCGGTTTGAATCCGCTTCCTCTGCACCGGCATAATTAATTGCACCACAACCCGGCTCTGGTTGCCAACCGAGTAATGCCCGCCAGATTTCAGACCTAACTTCATTTAATGTGTCGACAGAGGGATATTGTCCTTTTTGATTACGTGCATTATTTAAAATCACCACGACATAAAAACTTTCGGTTAATGATTGCCAATAATCCGTTTGTGACCGTTGTTCACCGACAACATCTTCTCCCGGAATAACGTAAGCAGCCGGCAAAGACAATTGTCCGCAATCGTGTAAATCCTCATATTGAGAGACACTGCCTACTCTGTTTTCAAAACGGGGGCAAAAGGTTCGTAATGCCGCAATAATGGGACTAAGTTTCATGATTTTTTCCTTTCCTTCTCGCTGCCCGCAGTGATTGACGCATTGCTCTCTTTAGCGTGTAGCTCGTCCAACTTTTCAGCCGCGTTAACGTGGCAACCATGTAATTTTGACGTTTCTCAATACGCCAACCCCCGCGTTGGTGGTGACGTTTTTGTCGTTTGTGCTGTTTAGACATGCCGCGAGAAGCGCTACGTACCCCGTAATGCAGAAAAATAGGGTAAAAATTGCCTTCAATCGGTCTACTGCCGACACCGCCTTTCTGATTGGGGGCGATCTTGACCATTAACCCGGGTCGTCGTGATGTTGCTTTCGGAACGTAATAACCAATAGATCGCGCTAATCGTCCAGTTTGCCATCGTGGGGTTTCACCGGGTCGTGAACGGCCACCTCGCTTCATCAGCTGACGACGGGCTGCTTTCAGATGCATTTGTCCGAGTTTCACAAAAGCACGACGGATCCTTGCACGATTAAAGACACGAGTTTCGCGCCGACAAATAAACAAGTTATTTTTAAGCTCAATTCGATATAATATATAATTCGAAAAAATTGCCAATTAAAACATAAGATATTGAAATTAAAATATATTTTATGTTATCGCGCATCTTGTGGATAAAAAATGATTTTAGCTATTTTTAGAGCTTTATATGTCCGTGCGAAACTCGTGAAAGACAAATTCTTTGGGTTGATGAAAATCAATATGGAGATTATCCAAAATCATTTCCTCTTTCTGGTTGACTGCTCATTTCTTCACAGGAAAACGACAGAAAACGACCCGCTCTGTTGATATCAGTAACGCCCCGTATGATATAGACGACACCGTTAATTACCGCTTGATCACTTGAGTAAAGGGATTGTCTGTATCTCACCATGATTTTATGCGTGATGGTTTTGTTGATTTGAAAAGAATGGAGGCGAAGTGTGTCACTCACGGGGATCAATTTTCCCCAGACGGTATGCTGGTCTTGATTTGCTGCCTGTATCCCGCTGCCGCCTATCGGTTCATCCTGTCGCGTATAAAACAAAACGCGCTTATTTAACTCTCCGGGATCGGGGAAACGGGAATACGCTCTGCTATAATGCGGTTTCATAAATGCGGTTTCATAGTCCGCTCAGCCTGTAGTCATCAATTAAAAACTTAAAAAACGGAAAAACAGACAACTGTTCCATATCGGATATCCCCCCACGATGCTCATATAACCCCGTCACCAATAGCAACATCCCCTGAACAATCGCCGCATTGATAACTAGGCCGTTAGGGTCAGTTTCAGGCACGGATTCTTTGTAGAGATTACGGTTAAGATGTGCGATGGTTTTTTGCTCTGCGGTGGCGATATAATTCTCAAGCAGTACATCTTCACTGTTATCGTCTAATTCAATCCTGCATTCTCGCTTGACCTGTGCTTTGTCAATAAACATGTTGATTTCTTTCCAGCACGAGTTTCGCACTGGCATATAAAATTCCAGAAATGGCTTAAAAGTAATGATTAATCTGCAAGTTACTAAAACACATAAATTTTATTAAATTACAATAAGTTGCATTTAATTTATAAGGTTTTATCTATTTATATATTATGCTGAATTAAACTTAAAAATAGAGCGTTTTTTTATTGGTGCGAAACTCGTGTCCAGTAAAAAATGGCCTACATCGGTAGGCCACCCTGTTTAACTTGATGCTTACTGTCACTACCGATCCAAAACTGGCAGTGACAGATTACCCGCCATTATTACCTGATTGACCGCTTTTCCCCGCACTGCCTGCATTTGACGGAGTGGAAGGTGAAACCTCTATTTTGGTTAAGTCACCTTTGATAAAGGCTTCAGGGCGGTAAACCGCGAGCGCCAGACGCTCTTCGCAACGAATCGAGATCATGTTCTTCTCAAAATCGTCGGTATTCTCGGTACTGATCACCACGTTTGCTTCTTCACGGTCAAACAGTTGAGCACCTAAATTGAAAGCCCCCACCAGGAATTTATCTTTAAAATCAGCAGCTTCTGTCATGACAACGGGTAAGCCCCACAACGTCGGTGTCGTCAGGGCTGCCGGATTGGAAAGGAGATAACGCCCCAGCGTATCCTTGATAAGTTCAATTTGTCACGAGTTTCGCACGGACATATAAAGCTCTAAAAATAGCTAAAATAATGTTTTATCCACAAGATGTGCGATAACATAAAATATATTTTAATTTCAATATCTTATGTTTTAATTGGCAATTTTTTCGAATTATATATTATATCGAATTGAGCTTAAAAATAACTTGTTTATTTGTCGGCGCGAAACTCGTGAGACATTCTCAACAACATGGCGGTTTTTATAGAGAGCACTATCAAACTTTCGATAATGCTTTCTATGTTTTCGTGGTGGAATGACAGGCTGCATCCCTTGTTCTTCGGCTTGAGCAAGTCTGGAGCGACTGTACAGTCAACAACAGTGCCAGACGTTAAAGTTGCTCTGAGTGGCATACCGTGTGCGTCTACGGCCAGGTGTAGCTTGCTGTTGAGCCCCCTTTTGTAAGGCCCATTTCATCATTCCCACCTACACTGCTTCGCAGGTAAGATTTTCAAGAATCGATGCCCATACACCTTTATTTTTTCAACGGCAAACGCGACGGTGGGTATTTTTCCAACAACCGTAATCAGGAGGCAGATCTCTCCATGGAGAGCCTGTTCTTAAGATCCAGAATACTGCATTAATAAACAATCGGTTATCCTTTGCGACGCCGCCACATTTGGCTTTTCTACCAGGAAGTAAGGACTCGATTCTTTCCCAGGAGCGATCAGAAATGTCGTGTCGACGATGTGCTAATAAAGCTAATTTTTTCATTTTAAAATAATATCATAGCCTTACATCTTGTGACGACAGCCCCTAGTGTAAAACTGATCCACCAAGAGTAAAAATGGCAGTTTTAAGGTACTGCCGATGATAACATTGGAGATCAGAGTGGAAATTTCTGTTTTACATCGCCAGGGTATGTCTATACGTGCGATTGCGCGACGCCTTTCATGTTCAAGAGTAACCGTGAGGCGATATCTTCGTAGCACTGAAGCGGCGGCGAATATGCGTTATAAATCGAGAGCGCCTAGACCCGGTAAGTTGGAGCCCTTCAAGGTATATATTCTCGAACGCGTAGAGGCGGCTAGACCTGATTGGATACCGGCCTGCGTATTGCTACGGGAGATCCGTGAACAAGGGTACACAGGCAGCTATAGCTTGCTGACCGCTTTTCTTCATCCTATGAAAAAACCGGTTATTGAAGACGTTGTTCGCTTTGAGACTGAACCCGGTGAACAGATGCAGGTTGACTTCACGATTATCAGACAGGGGAAGAACCCTTTGCTGGCATTCGTTGCCACGTTAGGTTGGAGTCGTTCCACTTTTGTTAAGTTTTACACCTGTCAAAATTCAGCAGCCTGGTGCGACGGGATTGAGTCAGCCCTACAGTATTTTGGCGGTACGCCTCGTCAGCTGCTATTTGATAATGCGAAGACCATTATCATTGAGCGTGATGTTTATGGTCCTGGTAAACACCGCTGGAACCCACAGCTTATCCAGCTTGCCGAGAAATATGCTTTCAGTCCGAAAGTCTGCCGTCCATACAGGGCGAAGACTAAAGGTAAGGTTGAACGTTTTAATCACTATCTTAAGAACACACGAGTTTCGCGCCGACAAATAAACAAGTTATTTTTAAGCTCAATTCGATATAATATATAATTCGAAAAAATTGCCAATTAAAACATAAGATATTGAAATTAAAATATATTTTATGTTATCGCGCATCTTGTGGATAAAACATTATTTTAGCTATTTTTAGAGCTTTATATGTCCGTGCGAAACTCGTGGAACAGTTTCATTGTTCCACTAACCGCGTCATTTCGTCAGGCAGGGCTTATTTTGGATGCTGCCGCCGCCAACTCACGTATTGGAGACTGGCTGAGTTCAATAGCTAATGTACGTAAACACGGCACTACGGGTGTATCGCCGGAGGAGCGCATGCTACAAGAACGCTTAGCACTGTTGCCGGTGCCGAAAGTCATGCAAGCATTTCCTTTACCGATACATCAGACTCGCCCGATTCCTATGGAGAGCCTACAACATCCTTTGTCCGTCTATCAATCGATTCTGGAGATGCCTATATGAGTCTTCAGTATGAACGCATCGAAAAATTCTGCCAGCAGCTTAAACTGGACAGACTAAGCACAGAGTGGCCAGCTGTAGCGCAGGCAACTATCGACAAGAACGGTACACACGCTGACTTTCTAGAATCTATTTTACGACTTCAGTATGAAGGACTTACTGAACGTCGGCGTCAAACGATACTCCGTTTATCTGGGCTGCCAGTGATAAAAACGTTGGAGCAGTTTGATTACAAATATGCCAGCGGTCTTCCCCGTAACCAAATACAGGAACTGGCTGGACTGGCTTTCATTGAGCGCCAGGAGAATATCGTGTTGCTAGGTCCGTCTGGTGTCGGGAAGACGCACCTGGCTACTGCCATAAGCTATAGGGCTGCGATGCATGGATTAAGCATCCGTTTTCTAACTGCGGCGGATATGATGTTGCAGCTGCTTACCTCTCATCGACAAGGTGACCTTAAGGGATATCTTACTTGCGTTATCAGTAAACCTAGACTATTGATTATCGATGAAGTTGGCTATTTACCTTTTGGCAAAGAAGAAGCAAATCTGTTCTTCCAGGTGGTGGCAAAGCGATATGAAGCGGGTAGTGTGCTCTTAACCAGTAATCTGTCTTTTGCTCAGTGGTCAAGTACATTTGGTGATGATGAGACGCTAACAGCCGCTATGCTGGATCGATTGCTGCACCATGCACATATCGTACAGATTAGTGGACAAAGTTATCGGTTAAAAGACAAGCTAAAAAGCGGTCAGCTACATAAAAAATTGAAAGCGGAACTGAGCGAGTAAATTAAAGGGAGTGGATCAGTTTTACTTTAGCAAAGTGGATCAGAATTCAATTGGCATTGACAGTAAAAAGCGATCATGGCTAAGCCAGCCTGAACTTTATCGGTTAGCGGTTGTGTAGGTGTAGCGATAACTTCATCAAACGTCCGAATAACTTTAAGATTAAAAGCTGCGCTAATCCACATGGCGTAGGCGTAAACTAGTTCTTTAGCAACGTAGGTGCCTTGTTCTGCCCCGCCTTTTACAACGTTAACAGGACCGATGCTCAGATATGAGCATCGGTCAATTTCCAAACAAAGTTCTCTAACAGAATCAATTCTGAGAAAATTGGAAGGTTTATGCTTATCGTGTCCTCCAGACGCTTTATGTAAATCATTCACGAGTTTCGCACGGACATATAAAGCTCTAAAAATAGCTAAAATAATGTTTTATCCACAAGATGTGTGATAACATAAAATATATTTTAATTTCAATATCTTATGTTTTAATTGGCAATTTTTTCGAATTATATATTATATCGAATTGAGCTTAAAAATAACTTGTTTATTTGTCGGCGCGAAACTCGTGTCATTTAGACAATACCGCCCGAAAGCGTCTTGGCGTACAATGGTATTTTCGATAACAACTAGAGGCTGTCGTCACAAGATTTCAGCCCAGATAGCAATAAATCGAATCTGGATGCTTGCCAGAAAGGAGGACGCTCTTTTGGCAAATCGAGTCGCAATCCCTCTCCAATGCTTAATTTTCGCAAAGACATTCTCAACAACATGGCGGTTTTTATAGAGAGCACTATCAAACTTTCGATAATGCTTTCTATGTTTTCGTGGTGGAATGACAGGCTGCATCCCTTGTTCTTCGGCTTGTTTAATGATTGAATCGCTATCATAGCCCCGGTCGGCCAGTAAATAATCTGCGGTTAACTCCTTGAGCAAGTCTGGAGCGACTGTACAGTCAGCAAGAGTGCCAGACGTTAAAGTTGCTCTGAGTGGCATACCGTGTGCGTCTACGGCCAGGTGTAGCTTGCTGTTGAGCCCCCTTTTGTAAGGCCCATTTCATCATTCCCACCTACAGCTCCAGTGCCATGAAGGTGGACTTTTATATGAGTTGCATCAATCATCAACCATTCCATATCTGCTTCGCAGGTAAGATTTTCAAGAATCGATGCCCATACACCTTTATTTTTCCAACGGCAAAAGCGACGGTGGGTATTTTTCCAACAACCGTAATCAGGAGGCA
Source organism: Coronaproctus castanopsis (assembly GCA_032883995.1). Taxonomy (NCBI): domain Eukaryota; kingdom Metazoa; phylum Arthropoda; class Insecta; order Hemiptera; family Monophlebidae; genus Coronaproctus; species Coronaproctus castanopsis. The sequence continues at coordinate 2,165,942 of JAOQIE010000004.1, read as the reverse complement.
GATCTCTCCATGGAGAGCTTGTTCTTAAGATCCAGAATACTGCATTAATAAACAATCGGTTATCCTTTGCGACGCCGCCCCATTTGCCTTTTCTACCAGGAAGTAAGGACTCGATTCTTTCCCAGGAGCGATCAGAAATGTCGTGTCGACGATGTGCTAATAAAGCTAATTTTTTCATTTTAAAATAATATCATAGCCTTACATCTTGTGACGACAGCCCCTAATTTAGACATAAAAATATTTCTCCGTAATTAAACGAATGGAGCTATTAACGTGAAAGATTTTGCAGATTAAACCTTAAACCCGTTATACTTCTCAAAAAGGAGGTATCGTTATGGGTCAGGTTGCATTTGATACACAAGAATTTGTCGAAACATTAGAGAATGCAGGTCTGCCAAAAGAGCAGGCAAAAGCAATTTCTATTGCTGTACGTAAATCACATGAGGTTGCTGATGTAGCGACTAAACGCGATTTAGAAGATGTTCGTAAAGAAATAGATGCTAGATTTGATAAGCTTGATGCAAAAATAGACTCACAAATAGCATTAGTTCGTAAAGATGTTGAAGCGTTAACTAATAGCCTTCTGATAAAACTAAGCGGTGTCATGTTAGCTATTGTTGGTGCAGTTGCAACAATTGTAACCTTAGTTATAAAACTGGTTTAAAAAGCAAGCTCTCAACCGATAGCGGGTAAAATGCTGCTTAGATCCTGACTGTCCAGTACGATGACCTGATGGCCCAGGGCAAAAAGTCGAGCGTGTTCGCGTAATTGGTAGGGGTAGGTTTTTTGCCGGGTGCTTTACATTCCACAAAAACAATCTTGCCATTGGGCAGGGCGACTAATCGGTCGGGTACGCCCCGTCGCCCGGGTGAAACAAACTTATAGGCAATGCCACCGATTTTTCGCACCTCACGCACCAGATGTTTTTCAATACTCTCTTCCCTGATTAACCGCATGAATACATCCTTTTAATTTGCATCAGGCAAAAATCGGCGCGGTGTTCACTCCAGATACGGTTACACGAGTTTCGCACGGACATATAAAGCTCTAGGGGCTGTCGTCACAAGATTTCAGCCCAGATAGCAATAAATCGAATCTGGATGCTTGCCAGAAAGGAGGACGCTCTTTTGGCAAATCGAGTCGCAATCTCTCTCCACTGCTTAATTTTCGCAAAGAGATTTTCAACAACATGGTGGTTTTTATAGAGAGCACTATCAAACTTTCGATAATGCTTTCTATGTTTTCGTGGTGGAATGACAGGCTGCATCCCCTGTTCTTCGGCTTGTTTAATGATTGAATCGCTATCATAGCCCCGGTCGGCCAGTAAATAATCTGCAGTTAACTCCTTGAGCAAGTCTGGAGCGACTGTACAGTCAGCAACAGTGCCAGACGTTAAAGTTGCTCTGAGTGGCATACCGTGTGCGTCTACGGCCAGGTGTAGCTTGCTGTTGAGCCCCCTTTTGTAAGGCCCATTTCATCATTCCCACCTACAGCTCCAGTGCCATGAAGGTGGACTTTTATATGACACGAGTTTCGCACCAATAAAAAAACGCTCTATTTTTAAGTTTAATTCAGCATAATATATAAATAGATAAAACCTTATAAATTAAATGCAACTTATTGTAATTTAATAAAATTTATGTGTTTTAGTAACTTGCAGATTAATCATTACTTTTAAGCCATTTATGGAATTTTATATGCCTGTGCGAAACTCGTGTATGAGTTGCATCAATCATCAACCATTCCATATCTGCTTCGCAGGTAAGATTTTCAAGAATCGATGCCCATACACCTTTATTTTTCCAACGGCAAAAGCGACGGTGGGTATTTTTCCAACAACCGTAATCAGGAGGCAAATCTCTCCATGGAGAGCCTGTTCTTAAGATCCAGAATACTGCACATGAGTTTCGCACGGACATATAAAGCTCTAAAAATAGCTAAAATAATGTTTTATCCACAAGATGTGTGATAACATAAAATATATTTTAATTTCAATATCTTATGTTTTAATTGGCAATTTTTTCGAATTATATATTATATCGAATTGAGCTTAAAAATAACTTGTTTATTTGTCGGCGCGAAACTCGTGCTGCATTAATAAACAATCGGTTATCCTTTGCGACGCCGCCCCATTTGCCTTTTCTACCAGGAAGTAAGGACTCGATTCTTTCCCAGGAGCGATCAGAAATGTCGTGTCGACGATGTGCTAATAAAGCTAATTTTTTCATTTTAAAATAATATCATAGCCTTACATCTTGTGACGACAGCCCCTAAAAATAGCTAAAATAATGTTTTATCCACAAGATGCGCGATAACATAAAATATATTTTAATTTCAATATCTTATGTTTTAATTAGCAATTTTTTCGAATTATATATTATATCGAATTGAGCTTAAAAATAACTTGTTTATTTGTCGGCGCGAAACTCGTGGGTTATTGCGATTGCGCGCCAGCCGATTTGCCTGTGACCATGCGCGCGCGGCTTCATGGTATTGCCCGGCCTGTTCAAGGTGAACTGCATCCTGTGCCGCCTTGAAATAAAGTGGGCTGTCGTTTTTTCTAAAGGCCATGATGTTTATTTTATCCTGTGTGTTATTTATTCCTTTCGATAGCGATAACACGAGTTTCGCGCCGACAAATAAACAAGTTATTTTTAAGCTCAATTCGATATAATATATAATTCGAAAAAATTGCCAATTAAAACATAAGATATTGAAATTAAAATATATTTTATGTTATCACACATCTTGTGGATAAAACATTATTTTAGCTATTTTTAGAGCTTTATATGTCCGTGCGAAACTCGTGGATAAGTCTCAAAGCCGGCTGCACTAAGCGGTAAATCAAAAGCCCAGTCAGGCTTGGCACTTAACAGTGTGCTTAACCCCTCAGCGGAAAATTGTGGAGTATCGGGCGCTTCGCTGATAATCTCATCATGGACGGTCAGGACAATCGCATAACCCGCCTTTTCAATAGGGAGCATGTTATAGGCTAATACATCCCGTGCGGCGGCCTGACAGATATTTTCTGTAATTTTCCCGCCATAGGTTTTTAGCCTTTCCCATTTACGGCTATAGGGGTTAGTCCCCATATAGGTAATCTGTCCATTCTCAGTTCGCGCAGAAGGGTAGCAAAGACTCCGTTTTGATGGTAGACAAATCCTGAGCCAGCCTTTATCGCGCCGGACGCTAAGTTTACGGCACCTAAACGCTATCCCCGGTGACTGAATGGCCTGTTTTACAACGTCTTCAATGTCGTACCAGAATGATACGGTTTGTGGATGGGCATTGCGCCACATGCGCTTAAGGGAATCGCAGGTAACAAAGACTTTTTCGCTCAGTCCATAAGTTTTATCCGTTTCAACGGATTTTTGATACCAGCTTATTGCCTCTCGCTTAACGTTATGCGGTATGTTAGGTAATGCGGCTTCCGCCAGTTCATCTAAATCCAGACCGTAGGCGAGGGCGAATGTCAGAAATGCCGCAAGGCCTCCACCATAGCCTAAGCCAAGTTCCATCACCTTACCGATTTGTCGTTGGGCTTTAGTAACGTTTTCAGGTAAAAGATTAAACGCGCGCGCATAGGCGAGTTTATAGAGGTCATCGCCTTTGCCGTTATCAAACTCGCTAAAAGCGTTGACTTTCCAGTTTTCCCCTGCCAGCCATGCCAGCATGCGGCCTTCAATATTGGATAAATCGGAGATAACCAGTTTTTTACCCGGTGGTACAATAATACATCCTCTAAGTGCAGAACTGGTCAGTTGCATAATGACATCACAAATCAGCTCGGCGCAACCCGCTTTTAACGCTTCAACCCCCTCATCAATGGTTTTTTGGTTAAGCGTGGGTCTGGGGAGATTATCCGGTTGAAAAATCCGCCCCGCCCATCGTCCGGTGCGTGAAGCGCCACAAAACTGTTTGGTTCCTCGAAGTCGCCCATCTGCACTCACCGATTTCAACAGTGCCTTATATTTACTGGTGCTGGTTGTGCACGATTGCAGACGGACTGACAGCAGTTCACGTAAAGCCTGTGGAATATCAGGGTCATTAACGCGTCGCTGTAGCGTGCTGGCTTGCATATCCGGTAATGTGATGCCAAATGCCGAGGTGATATGCTGTAGCAAAGCATCACGTTGGGTCGCAGCCTGTACAGCGTTACCCGTTAATTGCTGTGTGACGGTTGATAACCGTTTCTGCTCGCTTTCAACTGCGTTTAAAGCGCTTTTCGCCAGTTCAACATCCATACACATCCCACGGCGATTAATTCTTTGGTCTAACTGCCATAACATTGTTTCATCAACATTCATATTCCAGCGGGGGTAAATGTTGATAAATCTCGCGCATGGCTAAAATATCAGAGCCTGCGTACGTTTTAAACCGTTGCCATTCCTCTGCATGGGTTAACCCCGTGGCGCGTTGTATTTTGCTGTTTTTAGGACGGGGTTTGCAAAATAGCTGTATGAGCGCCTTACCTTCTTTATCTTTGGCTTTATCGCTATTGACGTTGAAGATATCGCAAAGCGAACCAAGTGCGCCAGGTAAGCCATGTGCCAGTGCTTGTACTAATGTGTCGTGAACGCGGGATAAGGGTAAGTCGATATTTAACACTTTGCTTAAAATCACCGTATCAAACATACCGCCATTGTGCCATACCGTTAAGATCGCAGGGTCATCAAGATAGGCTTTTAAATCCTTTGGCATCGTTTTATCTTGCGTCACATCCCAAACCTTTACGGGTTCATGATTGTACGCATACGCAAAAAGTAATATTTCTGCATTTTCAGCGTAGCGATGCGTGCCACAATTAATCGGAATATCGCTATAGGTTTCTAAATCGCAAAACAGTAAATTTTGCATGTGAAAATTCCTCAATATTTAAATTGATGAATGATTGCTCTTATAAAAAGGGGCTTTGGGGTAATTAGTGACGTTTGAAGAAGTGGGTTAGTTCACCTTCGTACCCGTGGTTGTCAGTACACGAGATGATTTAATAAAAAAGCGATATTGATTTTTGTTTTTTTTTATTAAAAAGCTAGGGGCTGTCGTCACAAGATGTAAGGCTATGATATTATTTTAAAATGAAAAAATTAGCTTTATTAGCACATCGTCGACACGACATTTCTGATCGCTCCTGGGAAAGAATCGAGTCCTTACTTCCTGGTAGAAAAGGCAAATGGGGCGGCGTCGCAAAGGATAACCGATTGTTTATTAATGCAGTATTCTGGATCTTAAGAACAGGCTCTCCATGGAGAGATCTGCCTCCTGATTACGGTTGTTGGAAAAATACCCATCGTCGCTTTTGGCGTTGGAAAAATAAAGGTGTATGGGCATCGATTCTTGAAAATCTTACCTGCGAAGCAGATATGGAATGGTTGATGATTGATGCAACTCATATAAAAGTCCACCTTCATGGCACTGGAGCTGTAGGTGGGAATGATGAAATGGGCCTTACAAAAGGGGGCTCAACAGCAAGCTACACCTGGCCGTAGACGCACACGGTATGCCACTCAGAGCAACTTTAACGTCTGGCACTGTTGCTGACTGTACAGTCGCTCCAGACTTGCTCAAGGAGTTAACCGCAGATTATTTACTGGCCGACCGGGGCTATGATAGCGATTCAATCATTAAACAAGCCGAAGAACAAGGGATGCAGCCTGTCATTCCACCACGAAAACATAGAAAGCATTATCGAAAGTTTGATAGTGCTCTCTATAAAAACCGCCATGTTGTTGAGAATGTCTTTGCGAAAATTAAGCAGTGGAGAGGGATTGCGACTCGATTTGCCAAAAGAGCGTCCTCCTTTCTGGCAAGCATCCAGATTCGATTTATTGCTATCTGGGCTGAAATCTTGTGACGACAGCCCCTAAAAGTAAATAATTAATTGTAAAACTGAGATTGAATTAGCATATTTTAATTGGCAATAAAATCGCTATTGAGAAATGTTTTTATTTGATAATTCGGATGTAACAATCGTTTGCGTAATTTTTTATTTTTGGGCTATCTCAGTGAGCTAAAAGAGTTTACACTGTGTGATATTCATTTAGTTGAATAAAGATTTAAAATGTGGCTGAGTCAGGAGAAGTAAATGTTAAAGCGCGAAATGAATATTGCAGATGATGATCAAGAACTATGGCAGGCAATGGAAAATGAAGTTAAGCGTCAGGAAGAGCATATTGAGTTAATCGCTTCAGAAAATTATACCAGTCCAAGAGTTATGCAGGCTCAAGGTTCTCAACTTACGAATAAATACGCCGAAGGATATCCTGGTAAACGTTATTATGGTGGTTGTGAATATGTTGATATTGTTGAACAACTCGCTATAGATCGAGCAAAAACTTTATTTGATGCGGATTTTGCTAATGTTCAGCCACACTCAGGTTCACAAGCTAATACCGCTGTTTATATGGCTTTATTGCAACCTGGTGATACGGTATTAGGCATGAATTTGGCACATGGTGGACATTTAACCCATGGCTCACCCGTCAATTTTTCCGGTAAGCTTTATAATATCGTTCCTTACGGTATCGATAAAGAGGGTAAAATTGATTACGACGATATAGCCACTCAGGCACAAAAGCATAAACCTAAAATGATCATTGGCGGTTTTTCTGCTTATTCAGGTGTGGTTGACTGGGCTAAAATGCGTCAAATTGCAGATAGTATTGGTGCTTACTTATTTGTTGATATGGCACATGTCGCTGGCTTGATCGCTGCTGGCGTTTATCCTAACCCTGTTCCTCATGCACATGTCGTGACGACCACTACCCATAAGACTTTGGCTGGCCCTCGTGGTGGTTTGATCTTGGCTAAAGGTGGTGATGAGGCGTTTTACAAAAAACTAAATTCTGCCGTATTCCCTGGTGCTCAGGGTGGCCCATTAATGCATGTTATTGCTGGTAAAGCGGTTGCATTAAAAGAAGCGATGGAGCCTGAATTTAAAACTTATCAACAGCAAGTGGCTAAAAATGCGAAAACGATGGTGGAAGTTTTCATCAAACGTGGTTACAAGGTTGTTTCTGGTGGAACTGAAAACCATTTATTTTTATTAGATTTAGTGGATAAAGGGATCACAGGTAAAGAGGCAGATGCTGCGCTGGGTCGCGCTAATATTACCGTCAATAAAAATAGTGTACCGAATGATCCTCAGAGCCCATTTATTACTTCAGGTATTCGTATTGGTTCACCCGCCATTACCCGTCGTGGTTTTAAAGAAAAAGAATCGGCTGAATTGGCCAATTGGATATGTGATATTTTGGATAAAATTGATGATGAAAGCGTGATCCAAAATGTAAAACAAAAAGTATTGTTGATTTGCCAACAGTTTACTGTTTATGCATAAATAAGTTAAAATTTAGTCATTCGTTTCAGCCCGTTTCAGTTAACAACTAAAACGGGCTTTTTACATCGATAATCAAATGGGAATAAATCACGAGTTTCGCGCCGACAAATAAACAAGTTATTTTTAAGCTCAATTCGATATAATATATAATTCGAAAAAATTGCCAATTAAAACATAACATATTGAAATTAAAATATATTTTATGTTATCTCACATCTTGTGGATAAAACATTATTTTAGCTATTTTTAGAGCTTTATATGTCCGTGCGAAACTCGTGACCGCTTTTCTTCATCCTATGAAAAAACCGGTTATTGAAGACGTTGCTCGCTTTGAGACTGAACCCGGTGAACAGATGCAGGTTGACTTCACGATTATCAGACAGGGGAAGAACCCTTTGCTGGCATTCGTTGCCACGTTAGGTGGGAGTCGTTCCACTTTTGTTAAGTTTTACACCTGTCAAAATTCAGCAGCCTGGTGCGACGGGATTGAGTCAGCCCTACAGTATTTTGGCGGTACGCCTCGTCAGCTGCTATTTGATAATGCGAAGACCATTATCATTGAGCGTGATGTTTATGGTCCTGGTAAACACCGCTGGAACCCACAGCTTATCCAGCTTGCCGAGAAATATGCTTTCAGTCCGAAAGTCTGCCGTCCATACAGGGCGAAGACTAAAGCACGAGTTTCGCGCCGACAAATAAACAAGTTATTTTTAAGCTCAATTCGATATAATATATACACGAGTTTCGCACGGACATATAAAGCTCTAAAAATAGCTAAAATAATGTTTTATCCACAAGATGCGCGATAACATAAAATATATTTTAATTTCAATATCTTATGTTTTAGTTGGCAATTTTTTCGAATTATATATTATATCGAATTGAGCTTAAAAATAACTTGTTTATTTGTCGGCGCGAAACTCGTGATATAATTCGAAAAAATTGCCAACTAAAACATAAGATATTGAAATTAAAATATATTTTATGTTATCGCGCATCTTGTGGATAAAACATTATTTTAGCTATTTTTAGAGCTTTATATGTCCGTGCGAAACTCGTGTAAAGGTAAGGTTGAACGTTTTAATCACTATCTTAAGAACAGTTTCATTGTTCCACTAACCGCGTCATTTCGTCAGGCAGGGCTTATTTTGGATGCTGGCGCCGCCAACTCACGTATTGGAGACTGGCTGAGTTCAATAGCTAATGTACGTAAACACGGCACTACGGCACGAGTTTCGCACGGACATATAAAGCTCTAAAAATAGCTAAAATAATGTTTTATCCACAAGATGTGCGATAACATAAAATATATTTTAATTTCAATATCTTATGTTTTAATTGGCAATTTTTTCGAATTATATATTATATCGAATTGAGCTTAAAAATAACTTGTTTATTTGTCGGCGCGAAACTCGTGTACGGGTGTATCGCCGGAGGAGCGCATGCTACAAGAACGCTTAGCACTGTTGCCGCTGCCGAAAGTCATGCAAGCATTTCCTTTACCGATACATCAGACTCGCCCGATTCCTATGGAGAGCCTACAACATCCTTTGTCCGTCTATCAATCGATTCTGGAGATGCCTATATGAGGCTTCAGTATGAACGCATCGAAAAATTCTGCCAGCAGCTTAAACTGGACAGACTAAGCACAGAGTGGCCAGCTGTAGCGCAGGCAACTATCGACAAGAACGGTACACACGCTGACTTTCTAGAGTCTATTTTACGACTTCAGTATGAAGGACTTACTGAACGTCGGCGTCAAACGATACTCCGTTTATCTGGGCTGCCAGTGATAAAGACGTTGGAGCAGCTTGATTACAAATATGCCAGCGGTGTTCCCCGTAACCAAATACAGGAACTGGCTGGACTGGCTTTCATTGAGCGCCAGGAGAATATCGTGTTGCTAGGTCCGTCTGGTGTCGGGAAGACGCACCTGGCTACTGCCATAAGCTATAGGGCTGCGATGCATGGATTAAGCATCCGTTTTCTAACTGCCACGAGTTTCGCACCAATAAAAAAACGCTCTATTTTTAAGTTTAATTCAGCATAATATATAAATAGATAAAACCTTATAAATTAAATGCAACTTATTCACGAGTTTCGCACGGACATATAAAGCTCTAAAAATAGCTAAAATAATGTTTTATCCACAAGATGCGCGATAACATAAAATATATTTTAATTTCAATATCTTATGTTTTAATTGGCAATTTTTTCGAATTATATATTATATCGAATTGAGCTTAAAAATAACTTGTTTATTTGTCGGCGCGAAACTCGTGTTATTGTAATTTAATAAAATTTATGTGTTTTAGGGGCTGTCGTCACAAGATGTAAGGCTATGATATTATTTTAAAATGAAAAAATTAGCTTTATTAGCACATCGTCGACACGACATTTCTGATCGCTCCTGGGAAAGAATCGAGTCCTTACTTCCTGGTAGAAAAGGCAAATGGGGCGGCGTCGCAAAGGATAACCGATTGTTTATTAATGCAGTATTCTGGATCTTAAGAACAGGCTCTCCATGGAGAGATCTGCCTCCTGATTACGGTTGTTGGAAAAATACCCATCGTCGCTTTTGCCGTTGGAAAAATAAAGGTGTATGGGCATCGATTCTTGAAAATCTTACCTGCGAAGCAGATATGGAATGGTTGATGATTGATGCAACTCATATAAAAGTCCACCTTCATGGCACTGGAGCTGTAGGTGGGAATGATGAAATGGGCCTTACAAAAGGGGGCTCAACAGCAAGCTACACCTGGCCGTAGACGCACACGGTATGCCACACAGAGCAACTTTAACGTCTGGCACTGTTGCTGACTGTACAGTCGCTCCAGACTTGCTCAAGGAGTTAACCGCAGATTATTTACTGGCCGACCGGGGCTATGATAGCGATTCAATCATTAAACAAGCCGAAGAACAAGGGATGCAGCCTGTCATTCCACCACGAAAACAATAGAAAGCATTATCGAAAGTTTGATAGTGCTCTCTATAAAAACCGCCATGTTGTTGAGAATGTCTTTGCGAAAATTAAGCAGTGGAGAGGGATTGCGACTCGATTTGCCAAAAGAGCGTCCTCCTTTCTGGCAAGCATCCAGATTCGATTTATTGCTATCTGGGCTGAAATCTTGTGACGACAGCCCCTAGTAACTTGCAGATTAATCATTACTTTTAAGCCATTTCTGGAATTTTATATGCCTGTGCGAAACTCGTGACTGCGGCGGATATGATGTTGCAGCTGCTTACCTCTCATCGACAAGGTGACCTTAAGGGATATCTTACTCGCGTTATCAGTAAACCTAGACTATTGATTATCGATGAAGTTGGCTATTTACCTTTTGGCAAAGAAGAAGCAAATCTGTTCTTCCAGGTGGTGGCAAAGCGATATGAAGCGGGTAGTGTGCTCTTAACCAGTAATCTGTCTTTTGCTCAGTGGTCAAGTACATTTGGTGATGATGAGACGCTAACAGCCGCTATGCTGGATCGATTGCTGCACCATGCACATATCGTACAGATTAGTGGACAAAGTTATCGGTTAAAAGACAAGCTAAAAAGCGGTCAGCTAGATAAAAAATTGAAAGCGGAACTGAGCGAGTAAATTAAAGGGAGTGGATCAGTTTTACTTTAGCAAAGTGGATCAGAATTCAATTGGCATTGACATGAACACCCTGATTTTTTCTTGGTTTTAAATTTATACTTCTTTTTTGGAGATTGCGAAACTCGTGGATATAAGTAACCCAATGGTAGCGCTTTTTGATTTGATGGCCTTAGAATGCGATACAGGCGGTTTTGGTGTTGATGGATTTATTGAAACTGGAAGACGGTGACAAGTCGTCGCCGGAGGCGACCATCTTGAGGAAAAAGATTGCGTAACTCGGGATATTGGGCGATGTCAACGATTTTCATCATGCGGCACCTTCCATTGTATACAGATTAGCATGTTGTATTAACGATTGTGCTTCACAAATGCGCACAGGAAAGCTAGACTTTTTCATTAGCCTTACTCCTAATTAGGATAGGTTTAGGGTTAGCTGGCTGTTGGGATTCACACTCCCTCCAGTCAGCGATGATTTCTCATTGAGTTCACAATGAGTATGATTATGTTATACTTCCATCAAAAGGAGGTATGGTTATGGGTCAGGTTGCCTTTGATACACAAGAATTTGTCGAAACATTAGAAAAAGAAGGGTTGCCAAAAAATCAGGCGAAAGCTATATCTATTGCTGTGCGTAAGTCGCATGAAGCAGTTGATGTAGCTACTAAAAGAGATTTAGAAGATGTACGTAAAGATTTAACCACACAAATATCTGATGTCAGAAAAGAAATTGCAGAAGTCCGTAAAGACTTATCGACTGAGATGAATTTGCGTTTCGAGAAAGTTGATGCACAAGTATCTGATGTCAGAAAAGAAATTGCTGATGTTCGCAAAGACTTGTCGGCTCAAATTGCTGATGTCCGTAAGGATATGGAAAATCGTTTTGATAAACTTGGCTTACAATTAACAGTGAGACTGGGTGGCATGCTAATTTTGGCTATCGGTGCGCTTACAGCTATTCTTAAGCTTGTCCATTAAACACGTTCACTTGTTGCTGCTTCCATCTGGGCAACAAGAATTTCCTCAAATTTCCTAGGGGCTGTCGTCACAAGATTTCAGCCCAGATAGCAATAAATCGAATCTGGATGCTTGCCAGAAAGGAGGACGCTCTTTTGGCAAATCGAGTCACAATCCCTCTCCACTGCTTAATTTTCGCAAAGACATTCTCAACAACATGGCGGTTTTTATAGAGAGCACTATCAAACTTTCGATAATGCTTTCTATGTTTTCGTGGTGGAATGACAGGCTGCATCCCTTGTTCTTCGGCTTGTTTAATGATTGAATCGCTATCATAGCCCCGGTCGGCCAGTAAATAATCTGCGGTTAACTCCTTGAGCAAGTCTGGAGCGACTGTACAGTCAGCAACAGTGCCAGACGTTAAAGTTGCTCTGAGTGGCATACCGTGTGCGTCTACGGCCAGGTGTAGCTTGCTGTTGAGCCCCCTTTTGTAAGGCCCATTTCATCATTCCCACCTACAGCTCCAGTGCCATGAAGGTGGACTTTTATATGAGTTGCATCAATCATCAACCATTCCATATCTGCTTCGCAGGTAAGATTTTCAAGAATCGATGCCCATACACCTTTATTTTTCCAACGGCAAAAGCGACGATGGGTATTTTTCCAACAACCGTAATCAGGAGGCAGATCTCTCCATGGAGAGCCTGTTCTTAAGATCCAGAATACTGCATTAATAAACAATCGGTTATCCTTTGCGACGCCGCCCCATTTGCCTTTTCTACCAGGAAGTAAGGACTCGATTCTTTCCCAGGAGCGATCAGAAATGTCGTGTCGACGATGTGCTAATAAAGCTAATTTTTTCATTTTAAAATAATATCATAGCCTTACATCTTGTGACGACAGCCCCTAATAACTGGCCGGACATTACGAGTATTTCCATTAATCGAAATGACTTCCACTTCAGTACCCTCACTCAGTTCAATGCGACAATAAATACGCCAACTTCCATCAGCAATGCTCACACAACTATAACCATTATGAGTCGGTTCGATTAGCCTTGCTCGTAAACCTATCATTTGTTGATCCCGTTGATTTAACATCCCTTTCTGTGGTTTACTATCTTGATGTATAAGAAATTAACACGAGTTTCGCACCAATAAAAAAATGCTCTATTTTTAAGTTTAATTCAGCATAATATATAAATAGATAAAACCTTATAAATTAAATACAACTTATTGTAATTTAATAAAATTTATGTGTTTTAGTAACTTGCAGATTAATCATTACTTTTAAGCCATTTCTGGAATTTTATATGCCTGTGCGAAACTCGTGATTAATACCCAAAACGGTTAAACATTAATCAATTTGGGTATTTTTAAGATTGAAATGGAAATATGCATTCAACCAATCGTCATAAATCGATTTTAAGCTACCTGTAACGCTATCTAAGGCGTTTTCTTTACATAGGTAACCCCAATGGTAGCGCTTTTTTATTTGATATTCTTAGAATGCGATATAGGGATTTTTGGTGTTGAGAAATTTCTTAGAACTGGAAGATGGTGACAAGTCGTCGCCGGAGGCGACCATCTTGGTACGTACGTACGTATGTACGTACAAACTAAAATTTTATCGGCTCGCAAAATGCGTTCTCAGTCGCTTTGACTTTAATGTTAACGTCAAACGCAATATCAAAAACTACACAGATTTCCCTAAAACACTGATTCAATCAATTTCTGATAAACTCATAGCATTGAGTTATGCAGGAGAAAATTTTGATAAATCCAACGCCAGAACAGCAAGCTGTCATTGACTGGCAGGGCGATAAGCTTGTGGTTAACGCTTTTGCCGGAACAGGAAAAACCTCAACCTTAGTGAAATATGCCGAAAAGCATCCCGAACTCCGGATGCTCTACATTGCGTTTAATCGCTCAGTGAGGGAAGAAGCAGACGAGAAATTTCCGGCTAATGTGCTTTGTAAAACATCCCATCAACTTGCATGGCCTGGTTTTGGTAGAAATTACGCTAATCGATTAACCCATTCTCTGCGTCTTTTCGATATTGCCAATGTCACTCAGAGCGATGACTGGGTATACGTAAAAGCGATTCAGGATACCTTAAAGAATTTTATGTGTAGCGTAGATAGTCAGATTATGTTACGCCACTGTCCCTCAATATTGATTGGGGAAGTCAAAAAATCGTTTACGGCTAATGAGGTCGTCATCCAGAGTGAATGTCTTTGGCATCGAATGATTGACCTTGCTGATAATTTTCCCGTTACTCATGATATGTATCTAAAACTGTATCAACTCTCTCAGCCTAACCTCTCTAATCGTTTTGACGTTATTTTGTTTGATGAAGCGCAAGACGCTAATCCGGTTACTCACGATATTGTTTTTCGTCAAACGACGAAATTAGTGATGGTGGGTGATGCCCATCAACAGATTTATCGTTTTCGAGGGGCGGTCGATGCGTTAAATGCGCCTTTGCTTAGTGATGCTGACCGACTCTGGTTAACGCATAGCTTTCGCTTTGGTGCCTGTGTTGCGGATATGGCTAATGCATTACTGGCCATGAACGGTGAAACGCATCAGGTGGTTGGCAGAGGTGAAAAAGATGACATTCTCATTGATATCCCTAAGCAAGGTTTTCCTCACCGCGCCATCCTCAGTCGAACAATAGCTGGTGTGATTAGAGTAGCATTGGAAGCCAGTAGCAAAAAAGCGACTGTTTACTGGGTCAACGGGATTGATGCTTATCGTATCGATGAATTAATTAACCTTCACTGGTTCTCACTCGATAAGCGAAAGAAGATGAGCAACCAGCGGCTTTACACCGAATATCGTAATTATGCGAATTATAAGCGCATAGCGCATGCCAGTGGCGACCAGGAAATGTTGCAATCTATCAAAATCATCGAAAAATTCACCCCGTTACCAAAGAAAGTGGATGTTTTACGTAAACGAACCGTAGATACTAAAGAGGAAGCCAGTATTACCGTTACCACTGCCCACCGAGCAAAGGGACTGGAGTGGGATATTGTCGAAATCAATAATGATTTTCCGAATAATCTCTTTGACCCTAATATGGACAAAGCAGCCTTTAGAGATGAAGTCAACTTGCTGTATGTCTCAGCGACCCGAGCGAAGAAGACACTTATCATCAATAAATTGTTGGTAAATATTTTAGCCAAAGTTGCTGAGAATGAAAAAAGGGCACAGGATTAATTCATTAATGCCTCTAGGGGCTGTCGTCACAAGATGTAAGGCTATGATATTATTTTAAAATGAAAAAATTAGCTTTATTAGCACATCGTCGACACGAGATTTCTGATCGCTCCTGGGAAAGAATCGAGTCCTTACTTCCTGGTAGAAAAGGCAAATGGGGCGGCGTCGCAAAGGATAACCGATTGTTTATTAATGCAGTATTCTGGATCTTAAGAACAGGCTCTCCATGGAGAGATCTGCCTCCTGATTACGGTTGTTGGAAAAATACCCATCGTCGCTTTTGCCGTTGGAAAAATAAAGGTGTATGGGCATCGATTCTTGAAAATCTTACCTGCGAAGCAGATATGGAATGGTTGATGATTGATGCAACTCATATAAAAGTCCACCTTCATGGCACTGGAGCTGTAGGTGGGAATGATGAAATGGGCCTTACAAAAGGGGGCTCAACAGCAAGCTACACCTGGCCGTAGACGCACACGGTATGCCACTCAGAGCAACTTTAACGTCTGGCACTGTTGCTGACTGTACAGTCGCTCCAGACTTGCTCAAGGAGTTAACCGCAGATTATTTACTGGCCGACCGGGGCTATGATAGCGATTCAATCATTAAACAAGCCGAAGAACAAGGGATGCAGCCTGTCATTCCACCACGAAAACATAGAAAGCATTATCGAAAGTTTGATAGTGCTCTCTATAAAAACCGCCATGTTGTTGAGAATGTCTTTGCGAAAATTAAGCAGTGGAGAGGGATTGCGACTCGATTTGCCAAAAGAGCGTCCTCCTTTCTGGCAAGCATATACAGATTCGATTTATTGCTATCTGGGCTGAAATCTTGTGACGACAGCCCCTAGGGGCTGTCGTCACAAGATGTAAGGCTATGATATTATTTTAAAATGAAAAAATTAGCTTTATTAGCACATCGTCGACACGAGATTTCTGATCGCTCCTGGGAAAGAATCGAGTCCTTACTTCCTGGTAGAAAAGGCAAATGGGGCGGCGTCGCAAAGGATAACCGATTGTTTATTAATGCAGTATTCTGGATCTTAAGAACAGGCTCTCCATGGAGAGATCTGCCTCCTGATTACGGTTGTTGGAAAAATACCCATCGTCGCTTTTGCCGTTGGAAAAATAAAGGTGTATGGGCATCGATTCTTGAAAATCTTACCTGCGAAGCAGATATGGAATGGTTGATGATTGATGCAACTCATATAAAAGTCCACCTTCATGGCACTGGAGCTGTAGGTGGGAATGATGAAATGGGCCTTACAAAAGGGGGCTCAACAGCAAGCTACACCTGGCCGTAGACGCACACGGTATGCCACTCAGAGCAACTTTAACGTCTGGCACTGTTGCTGACTGTACAGTCGCTCCAGACTTGCTCAAGGAGTTAACCGCAGATTATTTACTGGCCGACCGGGGCTATGATAGCGATTCAATCATTAAACAAGCCGAAGAACAAGGGATGCAGCCTGTCATTCCACCACGAAAACATAGAAAGCATTATCGAAAGTTTGATAGTGCTCTCTATAAAAACCGCCATGTTGTTGAGAATGTCTTTGCGAAAATTAAGCAGTGGAGAGGGATTGCGACTCGATTTGCCAAAAGAGCGTCCTCCTTTCTGGCAAGCATCCAGATTCGATTTATTGCTATCTGGGCTGAAATCTTGTGACGACAGCCCCTAGAGCTTTATATGTCCGTGCGAAACTCGTGTGTCTTTGCGAAAATTAAGCAGTGGAGAGGGATTGCGACTCGATTTGCCAAAAGAGCGTCCTCCTTTCTGGCAAGCATCCAGATTCGATTTATTGCTATCTGGGCTGAAATCTTGTGACGACAGCCCCTAGAATGACGGTGAAACTTCAAAATGTTTAAAATACTCTTCATCTAGGGCCTGTCATCAATTAAATATTGAATAAGAACTTGATATTTAATGTAATTATAAAATATGGCAAAATACCTTTTGAGCATTTTATATACAAAAATGTATAAAATCACGCCTTTACCTTATGAGATCCCGTGAGGGGCATTGCGGAAGAGTGTCTTTTGTGCAATTCGATTATTAAATGCGCAATTAATTGATGACACGCCCTAGTCCCTTTCCCTGCACCTGCCCATAGATAGAAAATGGTTACACTTATGACAAAAGACACGCTTTAGTATAAAATTACATAAATTTTATGTCAAAATAAGTAAATAAAATTATTTTTTGGGTTGAATGGCTCTTTTTTGCATGCTAAAACACATAAAAATTATGTTATTTTTTGTTTAAATAATTTTTTTATAGGATTATTTATGAAAATTTATGTCGATGATGGGTCAACTAGCATAAAAGTAAAATGGGATGAAGGCGACGACAAAAGACTTGCCGTACCCACTGCGTTTAAACGTGGTTGGAAAGCAGATTTTGGCAACGGTAATATAGTTAACTACGATATCGATGGAGAAAAATACTCTTTTGATCGCCATGATTCAACAGCATTGAATACAAATAACATTGAGTGGCAATACAGTGCCGCTAATACACTAGCTGTTCATCACGCTCTATTGCAAACAGGCATCGAACCACAGACGATAGATATCGTTGTCACCTTACCCTTGTCAGAATACTACGACACAAACAAACAGATAAATAAAGAAAATATTCAGCGAAAAAAATCTAGCTTAATGCGAAGAGTCAGTAATAGCAAAGAAACACAAATGTTTAAGCTCGATGCAATTACTGTCAGGCCAGAATCAATACCGGCAGGATTTGAAATCCTGTCTGAAATGGATACAAACCAATCATTGCTCATCGTTGACATAGGCGGAACTACGCTAGATATTTCACAAATATCTGGACAAATGACAGACGTCATCAATATCTATGGCGATTCGCATACAGGTGTTTCTTTGATAACAGAAGAAGTTAAAAACGCACTTATAGAAGCAAAAACCTATACGTCAAACCATATGGCAGATCGTTTCATTATCAACACGAGTTTCGCACAGGCATATAAAATTCCAGAAATGGCTTAAAAGTAATGATTAATCTGCAAGTTACTAAAACACATAAATTTTATTAAATTACAATAAGTTGCATTTAATTTATAAGGTTTTATCTATTTATATATTATGCTGAATTAAACTTAAAAATAGAGCGTTTTTTTATTGGTGCGAAACTCGTGATCAATAGAAACAATCATGATTTTTTCGATAAAAACATAAATAATCCAGCAAAAATAAAGAGCGTAAAAGAAGCCATTGAAAACGCCAATCGTCGTCTTAATGAGCGTGTGATAAATTCGATAAGACAATTTAAAGGATATAGCCATGTTATGGTCATTGGTGGTGGTTCTGAGCTTATCAGTCAAGCGATAAAAGATTTCTGCAACGTTCGTCAAGACCGCTTTTTTGTTTCCTCTCATCCACAATTTGATTTGGTCAATGGCCTTTTCACTATGGGGTAAATACAGATGGAACGCAAAAGACTATCTATTGCATTAACACCTACTAATATCGTCGATAAGTTTGCGATAGAAATCCTTGATACAAAAAAAAACTTATCTTCTAAATCACTGTTAGTTGCAGGACTTGCATTAACATCAATAGATCCACGCCTTCCTAACATGATTTGTGCCATGATTACAGAAAAAGGAATTGCAGCATCTGACATATCCAAACTAATAAAATCTTTTTCACATGAAACCACCAGTGATAAGCAAGTTCAGAACGAATTAAACATAGAAAAAACGTCTTTGTCAGCTAGGGGCTGTCGTCACAAGATTTCAGCCCAGATAGCAATAAATCGAATCTGGATCCTTGCCAGAAAGGAGGACGCTCTTTTGGCAAATCGAGTCGCAATCCCTCTCCACTGCTTAATTTTCGCAAAGACATTCTCAACAACATGGCGGTTTTTATAGAGAGCACTATCAAACTTTCGATAATGCTTTCTATGTTTTCGTGGTGGAATGACAGGCTGCATCCCCTGTTCTTCGGCTTGTTTAATGATTGAATCGCTATCATAGCTCCGGTCGGCCAATAAATAATCTGCGGTTAACTCCTTGAGCAAGTCTGGAGCGACTGTACAGTCAGCAACAGTGCCAGATGTTAAAGTTTCTCTGAGTGGCATACCGTGTGCGTCTATGGCCAGGTGTAGCTTGCTGTTGAGCCCCCTTTTGTAAGGCGCATTTCATCATTCCCACCTACAGCTCCAGTGCCATGAAGGTGGACTTTTATATGAGTTGCATCAATCATCAACCATTCCATATCTGCTTCGCAGGTAAGATTTTCAAGAATCGATGCCCATATACCTTTATTTTTCCAACGGCAAAAGCGACGGTGGGTATTTTTCCAACAACCGTAATCAGGAGGCAGCTCTCTCCATGGAGAGCCTGTTCTTAAGATCCAGAATACTGCATTAATAAACAATCGGTTATCCTTTGCGACGCCGCCCCATTTGCCTTTTCTACCAGGAAGTAAGAACTCGATTCTTTCCCAGGAGCGATCAGAAATGTCGTGTCGACGATGTGCTAATAAAGCTAATTTTTTTATTTTAAAATAACATCATAGCCTTACATCTTGTGACGACAGCCCCTAGATTCAAAAAATACACTATGTGGCTAATGACAGATGAAATCGAGTCAACAACCGGACAAATAGCTCCGGCTCTCGCACACTATGGAATCGATGGAGAGGAAGCACAAAAGCAGACAAGAAAAACGGTCGAGGATTTGGATGTAAGCACGAGTTTCGCACAGGCATATAAAATTCCAGAAATGGCTTAAAAGTAATGATTAATCTGCAAGTTACTAAAACACATAAATTTTATTAAATTACAATAAGTTGCATTTAATTTATAAGGTTTTATCTATTTATATATTATGCTGAATTAAACTTAAAAATAGAGCGTTTTTTTATTGGTGCGAAACTCGTGGTAAGATCATCCCACTACGACCAGAAAGCTGGATGACTATACAAAATGAGTTTGATAATTGGTTAGTTAATCAGGATAGCTTCTTGGAGTTCTTGCTAAAAGTTATTGGATGCTGAAACGGATAAGGGAAAACGGTACAAAATAATTAATAAGTCATTGTGTTATGTTGAAATTTATCTCTAAGCTAGAGGCAAGCTAGCTTCTTGCCTCATAGTTTATCTAATTCACTATCTGATAGACTGGTATAGCGTTTAATATTTTCTCTCGCTACACCATCAGATAGAAGCTGCTTTGCTAGTTGGCGAGTAGCTTCTTGCCTACCCTCGTTAACCCCATCCTGTCGGCCTAGCTGGTAGCCTCTAGCCTCACCTCTGGCTTCACCCTTAGCTTCTAACTGTTCTGCAATGGTCATAAAATCCTCCCGGTAAGTCGGTGCTTTTTCCGCAAGGGTTCGTATGAATCCCTCGCCGTCAATCGTATTTCCTGCCTGAGCGATATAATATAATAAACTCCTGCATTGTTCTTTGGAATACTGCCACTTTTCTAGTAGATTAGCTAACTCTACGGCAAGTTCCAACATATCACGAGTTCGGATGTGCTTTTGCACGAGTTGCAGCAATGCTACCCGGCGATGGGTCAGTATCTCCTCATCCGGTATTGTGGTAACATCAACCAGCGAAAAGGCTTCTTGATACACCGTAGCAGCGAGTTCTGGCTCGAAGAAACAGTCTAACCATTTGGTACTGTACGGATAGGGCGACGTGGTGCCGTGATATAGAAGCAAAGGAATGACTACCGGCAACTGGTCATTGCCCTGCTCAAGATGCCGCTGCATCGCCGCAATCGCATAGCGCATTAAACGAAAAGCCATTAACTTTTCAGGACGGCTCTGGTGCTCAATCAAACAAATAATATAGCCATCCTGTCCGCTAGACGTTTTCATCGAGTACAGCATATCTGCGCATTGGCTCTTGAGGTCATTTTCGACGAAACTACCCGATTCCATCGCAAGAGTGCTGAAATTACAGCATTTGCGTAGGTTCGGCGGTAGATGCAGTTCAAGGAAATCCCTTGCCAGAGCGATATCACCGAGAAATTTCTTGAAAAAGTGATCATGGTAGGAAAGCTGGGAAGTCATCGAGGATATTAGCCTTCTATTTTATTAGCAACACACTCTTTAAACAAAAGAGGATTATGGTTAATTATATCAAAAGAAAGGAATATTAAATACTGTCAACTTGTAAAGTCGATTAATTTTCGTTATCTTGCTGAAATTGTGCGGCTAAAAACCGCTGTTTAGGACGCCCCCCTATAGAGTGGGCAGGGAGCCTGGAGTCAGTACGCAACATAACTTTGTCTGACCCCAGACGCAAGAAACCCCGATAGAACGTTCTTTGGAAGGATAATCTATCAGGGCCATTGCGAATCATTTTAGGTGCGATCCAAGAAGGATATTAGCCCAATGAAAACTAGCTTGCAAGTATCAAAGCATACTTTAACACTCTGCTCTTCCATAAGAGCGGGCGGTGGTGCTTAATAAGCAATCTCAAACCACGCTTTCTCAGGCAACCCAAGCAGCCTTAAATCGTCGTTGCTATGTGTTCAATCCTCAACCGTGCTATCAGTCGCCAAAGGCTGAGAGTAATCCGCCGCGTATTATCAAAGCGATGCGCAAAGCAGCGAGTGAAAACAAGCCATCATGGAGCGCAGTATGGCGAACCGGATACCGTTTCCACGGCGTAACTAAAAAACCAATCATCGAGCAGCGGTCAATCAACCTTCACCGGCGACGGGCAATTGATGCGATTGCTGAATGCATTGCGGCACACGTCAACGTTGTCACTTGTAAAGTGCATGCCTCGGTGGCCCAAATTTCGGATTGGTGTGGCCTAACAACTTACAATGACCAAGGCGTACCGAGCTATAGCCGGGCTAGTCGGGCAATTACTGAACACTTTGAAGCGATTGGTGCCGTGAAGTGCGAACGTGAATGGGATAAAACGACCGGCTCTTACATTCCTAGGGGCTGTCGTCACAAGATTTCAGCCCAGATAGCAATAAATCGAATCTGGATGCTTGCCAGAAAGGAGGAGGCTCTTTTGGCAAATCGAGTCGCAATCTCTCTCCACTGCTTAATTTTCGCAAAGAGATTTTCAACAACATGGTGGTTTTTATAGAGAGCACTATCAAACTTTCGATAATGCTTTCTATGTTTTCGTGGTGGAATGACAGGCTGCATCCCCTGTTCTTCGGCTTGTTTAATGATTGAATCGCTATCATAGCCCCGGTCGGCCAGTAAATAATCTGCAGTTAACTCCTTGAGCAAGTCTGGAGCGACTGTACAGTCAGCAACAGTGCCAGACGTTAAAGTTGCTCTGAGTGGTATACCGTGTGCGTCTACGGCCAGGTGTAGCTTGCTGTTGAGCCCCCTTTTGTAAGGCCCATTTCATCATTCCCACCTACAGCTCCAGTGCCATGAAGGTGGACTTTTATATGAGTTGCATCAATCATCAACCATTCCATATCTGCTTCGCAGGTAAGATTTTCAAGAATCGATGCCCATACACCTTTATTTTTCCAACGGCAAAAGCGACGGTGGGTATTTTTCCAACAACCGTAATCAGGAGGCAAATCTCTCCATGGAGAGGCTGTTCTTAAGATCCAGAATACTGCACACGAGTTTCGCACGGACATATAAAGCTCTAAAAATAGCTAAAATAATGTTTTATCCACAAGATGTGTGATAACATAAAATATATTTTAATTTCAATATCTTATGTTTTAATTGGCAATTTTTTCGAATTATATATTATATCGAATTGAGCTTAAAAATAACTTGTTTATTTGTCGGCGCGAAACTCGTGCTGCATTAATAAACAATCGGTTATCCTTTGCGACGCCGCCCCATTTGCCTTTTCTACCAGGAAGTAAGGACTCGATTCTTTCCCAGGAGCGATCAGAAATGTCGTGTCGACGATGTGCTAATAAAGCTAATTTTTTCATTTTTTCGGATATAACGGGCTAAATCTACAATATCTTCTCCAGTCGCATTATTTTTATTAATTAAAATCAATGCTTGCTCCTCATGTACTGCCGCGCCACCACATTGATAACCCTTTAGATCACATTGATCAATGAGCCATCCAGCAGCAAGCTTTACTGTACCATTAATTTGAGAATATTCTGGACATCGAGGATAATGGGCCTTTATTTCATTTGCCGCCATACTAGGGGCTGTCGTCACAAGATGTAAGGCTATGATATTATTTTAAAATGAAAAAATTAGCTTTATTAGCACATCGTCGACACGACATTTCTGATCGCTCCTGGGAAAGAATCGAGTCCTTACTTCCTGGTAGAAAAGGCAAATGGGGCGGCGTCGCAAAGGATAACCGATTGTTTATTAATGCAGTATTCTGGATCTTAAGAACAGGCTCTCCATGGAGAGATCTGCCTCCTGATTACGGTTGTTGGAAAAATACCCATCGTCGCTTTTGCCGTTGGAAAAATAAAGGTGTATGGGCATCGATTCTTGAAAATCTTACCTGCGAAGCAGATATGGAATGGTTGATGATTGATGCAACTCATATAAAAGTCCACCTTCATGGCACTGGAGCTGTAGGTGGGAATGATGAAATGGGCCTTACAAAAGGGGGCTCAACAGCAAGCTACACCTGGCCGTAGACGCACACGGTATGCCACTCAGAGCAACTTTAACGTCTGGCACTGTTGCTGACTGTACAGTCGCTCCAGACTTGCTCAAGGAGTTAACCGCAGATTATTTACTGGCCGACCGGGGCTATGATAGCGATTCAATCATTAAACAAGCCGAAGAACAAGGGATGCAGCTTGTCATTCCACCACGAAAACATAGAAAGCATTATCGAAAGTTTGATAGTGCTCTCTATAAAAACCGCCATGTTGTTGAGAATGTCTTTGCGAAAATTAAGCAGTGGAGAGGGATTGCGACTCGATTTGCCAAAAGAGCGTCCTCCTTTCTGGCAAGCATCCAGATTCGATTTATTGCTATCTGGGCTGAAATCTTGTGACGACAGCCCCTAACACAGATAAATTTTATTAAATTACAATAAGTTGCATTTAATTTATAAGGTTTTATCTAT
Organism: Coronaproctus castanopsis; assembly: GCA_032883995.1. Lineage (NCBI taxonomy): Eukaryota > Metazoa > Arthropoda > Insecta > Hemiptera > Monophlebidae > Coronaproctus > Coronaproctus castanopsis. Next base: position 2,141,798 of record JAOQIE010000004.1, on the reverse strand, counting down.
TTATATATTATGCTGAATTAAACTTAAAAATAGAGCGTTTTTTTATTGGTGCGAAACTCGTGAAGAAATTAACACCGCATTAAATAAGAAGTTTGATAAAAACAGTGTAGTACAAACGACGGGTAACTCAACAACCGATGTGATAAGCCAAAAAGCCTGTAACGACAATTATGCCAAGAAAAACTCACAGGAAGTACTCAGAACAGGCAATATCGTTATCAAAAGTGGCTACGATTACTCCGGCCTGATGCTAGAAAGAAAAGATGGGGTTTTGTGCGCGCTTCAAACTTCTCCTGATAGTGCGTATTTTGCCTATGGAGAAAATGGAAAAGGAATGATTGATATTCCATTCTGTCGCTACCAATGTAAAAATGATCCACTTGCTAGTGTAAAACTGATCCACCAAGAGTAAAAATGGCAGTTTTAAGGTACTGCCGATGATAACATTGGAGATCAGAGTGGAAATTTCTGTTTTACATCGCCAGGGTATGTCTATACGTGCGATTGCGCGACGCCTTTCATGTTCAAGATGGTCGCCTCCGGCGACGACTTGTCATCGTCTTCCAGTTTCAATAAATCCATCAACACCAAAACCGCCTGTATCGCATTCTAAGGCCATCAAATCAAAAAGCGCTACCATTTGGTTACTTATATCAAGAAAACGCCTTATAGAGCGTTATGGTGTACCTCAAAATCGATTTATGACGATTGGTTGAGTACATATTTCCATTTCAATCTTAAAAACACCCAGATTGATTAATATTTAACCGTTTTGGGTATTAATTTCTTATACATCAAGAGTAACCGTGAGGCGATATCTTCGTAGCACTGAAGCGGCGGCGAATATGCGTTATAAATCGAGAGCGCCTAGACCCGGTAAGTTGGAGCCCTTCAAGGTATATATTCTCGAACGCGTAGAGGCGGCTAGACCTGATTGGATACCAGCCTGCGTATTGCTACGGTAGATCCGTGAACAAGGGTACACAGGCAGCTATAGCTTGCTGACCGCTTTTCTTCATCCTATGAAAAAACCGGTTATTGAAGACGTTGTTCGCTTTGAGACTGAACCCGGTGAACAGATGCAGGTTGACTTCACGATTATCAGACAGGGGAAGAACCCTTTGCTGGCATTCGTTGCCACGTTAGGTTGGAGTCGTTCCACTTTTGTTAAGTTTTACACCTGTCAAAATTCAGCAGCCTGGTGCGACGGGATTGAGTCAGCCCTACAGTATTTTGGCGGTACGCCTCCTCAGCTGCTATTTGATAATGCGAAGACCATTATCATTGAGCGTGATGTTTATGGTCCTGGTAAACACCGCTGGAACCCACAGCTTATCCAGCTTGCCGAGAAATATGCTTTCAGTCCGAAAGTCTGCCGTCCATACAGGGCGAAGACTAAAGGTAAGGTTGAACGTTTTAATCACTATCTTAAGAACAGTTTCATTATTCCACTAACCGCGTCATTTCGTCAGGCAGGGCTTATTTTGGATGCTGCCGCCGCCAACTCACGTATTGGAGACTGGCTGAGTTCAATAGCTAATGTACGTAAACACGGCACTACGGGTGTATCGCCGGAGGAGCGCATGCTACAAGAACGCTTAGCACTGTTGCCGCTGCCGAAAGTCATGCAAGCATTTCCTTTACCGATACATCAGACTCGCCCGATTCCTATGGAGAGCCTACAACATCCTTTGTCCGTCTATCAATCGATTCTGGAGATGCCTATATGAGTCTTCAGTATGAACGCATCGAAAAATTCTGCCAGCAGCTTAAACTGGACAGACTAAGCACAGAGTGGCCAGCTGTAGCGCAGGCAACTATCGACAAGAACGGTACACACGCTGACTTTCTAGAGTCTATTTTACGACTTCAGTATGAAGGACTTACTGAACGTCGGCGTCAAACGATACTCCGTTTATCTGGGCTGCCAGTGATAAAGACGTTGGAGCAGTTTGATTACAAATATGCCAGCGGTGTTCCCCGTAACCAAATACAGGAACTGGCTGGACTGGCTTTCATTGAGCGCCAGGAGAATATCGTGTTGCTAGGTCCGTCTGGTGTCGGGAAGACGCACCTGGCTACTGCCATAAGCTATAGGGCTGTGATGCATGGATTAAGCATCCGTTTTCTAACTGCGGCGGATATGATGTTGCCGCTGCTTACCTCTCATCGACAAGGTGACCTTAAGGGATATCTTACTCGCGTTATCAGTAAACCTAGACTATTGATTATCGATGAAGTTGGCTATTTACCTTTTGGCAAAGAAGAAGCAAATCTGTTCTTCCAGGTGGTGGCAAAGCGATATGAAGCGGGTAGTGTGCTCTTAACCAGTAATCTGTCTTTTGCTCAGTGGTCAAGTACATTTGGTGATGATGAGACGCTAACAGCCGCTATGCTGGATCGATTGCTGCACCATGCACATATCGTACAGATTAGTGGACAAAGTTATCGGTTAAAAGACAAGCTAAAAAGCGGTCAGCTACATAAAAAATTGAAAGCGGAACTGAGCGAGTAAATTAAAGGGAGTGGATCAGTTTTACTTTAGCAAAGTGGATCAGAATTCAATTGGCATTGACACCATTCAATAGAAATGGCACGCTGGCAATACAGGAAGATAACTATACTAAAACAGAAGTCGATGCAAAAATAAATTCGGCTAAATGGTTGGCTGAAAGATCCGAATACAGGCATGATTATTCAATGGGGATATAGACGTAAAGAAGGTAAAGAAGGGAATTCTTATACCATTAATTTTCCTACTGCATTTTCTTCATCTGTTTATAGTATAACGACGAGTTCTAAAGCGCATAATATAATCTCTGGCGTTATGTTTGTAGGAATTGCTTATGATGTAACGACAAGGGGATTTAATTATTATACAAAGATTATATCTGGTAATAACGATACGTTTATGGACGGTTATTATTGGATGGCGATAGGAGTATAAAATGGAGACATCATATCGATTTGAAGATCAACTCCAAGACCAAATGTATTTTAGTTGCCAAGATGGATTAGGCTGGTTAGCCGAATCGTTAAAAGATGAATATATAAAAAATGGCAGTTGGGATAGTAGGGCTAAACCTGTTTCTTTCGAAGTCTATGCTGAATATGCACTAGGTTATTCCCCTGAAGGTAAAATGCTAGGCAGTACTGATGATGGCTATCCGTGTTGGGTAGATATTCCGCCTAAAACAAAGAATCAATTAATTACAGAGGCTGAGGATAAAAAAGTTGGCTAATGCAGGGTGCAAGAGAGGTTCACGAGTTTCGCGCCGACAAATAAACAAGTTATTTTTAAGCTCAATTCGATATAATATATAATTCGAAAAAATTGCCAATTAAAACATAAGATATTGAAATTAAAATATATTTTATGTTATCGCACATCTTGTGGATAAAACATTAATTTTAGCTATTTTTAGAGCTTTATATGTCCGTGCGAAACTCGTGAGGTTATTTCACCGTTGCAAGATGCGATTGATTTGGAGATGGCAACGGAAGAAGAGAAGCAAAAATTGACAGAATGGAAGAAATATCGAGTATTGCTTAATTGTACTGATACCTCAACCGCGCCTGAGATTGATTGGCCTAAAAGCCCTGAATAAATTCAGGTATTGAAATTAAATAATCCTTTTATGGTTTTATGTTTATGATATTATCACGGTTCATGAAATAGCATATAGCATCGCGAGAGCGATTTTGCCTATATGATGTACTTAAAAGGATATGATTTGTGATGCCTTCATCTAAGAAATTTAGCTCATTCTCATTAAAGAAACCTCGTCTCAGTGGTTGGTTAATGACTGCCGCAGGATTACTGATGGTAATTGGTCTGGTCTCACCCCAACAACTGCCGGTGGTACTCTACAAGCTGGCTTTAATTACCCTAGCGGCAGTCGCTGGTTATTGGCTTGATCGTTCATTATTCCCTAAAGCCCGCCCTGGTCAATATTTGCACCATAACCACCCTGAGGTTACACAAGGTCGTCATCCTGTTCTGGATGGCTGCCATCAGGTGTTTGCTGCTGCACAATTACGTCGGGCTATAATTGTAGCGGCAGTATGTCTCAGTGTGGCAGTGGGACTATAAAAATGAGTGGATATGGATTTTCAACTGAAAATCCATTAACTATATTTCGGCTTGTGCTGCTGTTATTACTCTTGGTGACATTTAATTCTGTTGCTACTCCTCCACGAGCAGCTTTACCATACCGTGATACATTGATACGTAATGCCCGTTTGGTTTGGGGATTGAATGCGCCTATTGCTGATTTTGCTGCGCAAATTCATCACGAAAGCAGTTGGAAACCTGATATTACTAATGCCATTGGTGCACAGGGTCTCGCTCAATTTATGCCAGCCACCACAGAATGGTTGTGTAATTTAATACCCCTATTAGGCGAAAAAACACCCTTTAATCCAACATGGAGTATCCGTGCATTGGTGCACTACGATCGTTGGTTATGGGAACGAGTACAGGCAAATAATGGTTGTGAACACATGGCAATGACGCTTTCTGCTTACAACGGTGGGTTAGGTTGGGTAAAGCGTGATGTGCAGCTTGCAAAACATCAGGGTTTTAACATACTACGTTGGTTTGGAGAGGTAGAATTAGTTAATGCCGGCCGTCGTCAGTCTGCATGGCAAGAAAATCGACACTATCCGCATCATATTTTGTTCACTTTGTCGCCACGTTATCTTGCTTGGGGTGGAGGAATGTGTGTTAGGTAATTTTATTGCTGGTAAAACCAGTTTGTTGGTAGTCATCGGTTTGCTATTGTCTGGTACCCATTATTACAGTTATTGTCAATGCCAATTGAATTCTGATCCACATTGCTAAAGTAAAACTGATCCACTCCCTTTAATTTACTCGCTCAGTTCCGCTTTCAATTTTTTATGTAGCAGACCGCTTTTTAGCTTGTCTTTTAACCGATAACTTTGTCCACTAATCTGTACGATATGTGCATGGTGCAGCAATCGATCCAGCATAGCGGCTGTTAGCGTCTCATCATCACCAAATGTACTTGACCACTGAGCAAAAGACAGATTACTGGTTAAGAGCACACTACCCGCTTCATATCGCTTTGCCACCACCTGGAAGAACAGATTTGCTTCTTCTTTGCCAAAAGGTAAATAGCCAACTTCATCGATAATCAATAGTCTAGGTTTACTGATAACGCGAGTAAGATATCCCTTAAGGTCACCTTGTCGATGAGAGGTAAGCAGCGGCAACATCATATCCGCCGCAGTTAGAAAACGGATGCTTAATCCATGCATCGCAGCCCTATAGCTTATGGCAGTAGCCAGGTGCGTCTTCCCGACACCAGACGGACCTAGCAACACGATATTCTCCTGGCGCTCAATGAAAGCCAGTCCAGCCAGTTCCTGTATTTGGTTACGGGGAACACCGCTGGCATATTTGTAATCAAACTGCTCCAACGTCTTTATCACTGGCAGCCCAGATAAACGGAGTATCGTTTGACGCCGACGTTCAGTAAGTCCTTCATACTGAAGTCGTAAAATAGACTCTAGAAAGTCAGCGTGTGTACCGTTCTTGTCGATAGTTGCCTGCGCTACAGCTGGCCACTCTGTGCTTAGTCTGTCCAGTTTAAGCTGCTGGCAGAATTTTTCGATGCGTTCATACTGAAGACTCATATAGGCATCTCCAGAATCGATTGATAGACGGACAAAGGATGTTGTAGGCTCTCCATAGGAATCGGGCGAGTCTGATGTATCGGTAAAGGAAATGCTTGCATGACTTTCGGCAGCGGCAACAGTGCTAAGCGTTCTTGTAGCATGCGCTCCTCCGGCGATACACCCGTAGTGCCGTGTTTACGTACATTAGCTATTGAACTCAGCCAGTCTCCAATACGTGAGTTGGCGGCGGCAGCATCCAAAATAAGCCCTGCCTGACGAAATGACGCGGTTAGTGGAACAATGAAACTGTTCTTAAGATAGTGATTAAAACGTTCAACCTTACCTTTAGTCTTCGCCCTGTATGGACGGCAGACTTTCGGACTGAAAGCATATTTCTCGGCAAGCTGGATAAGCTGTGGGTTCCAGCGGTGTTTACCAGGACCATAAACATCACGCTCAATGATAATGGTCTTCGCATTATCAAATAGCAGCTGACGAGGCGTACCGCCAAAATACTGTAGGGCTGACTCAATCCCGTCGCACCAGGCTGCTGAATTTTGACAGGTGTAAAACTTAACAAAAGTGGAACGACTCCAACCTAACGTGGCAACGAATGCCAGCAAAGGGTTCTTCCCCTGTCTGATAATCGTGAAGTCAACCTGCATCTGTTCACCGGGTTCAGTCTCAAAGCGAACAACGTCTTCAATAACCGGTTTTTTCATAGGATGAAGAAAAGCGGTCAGCAAGAGCTATAGCTGCCTGTGTACCCTTGTTCACGGATCTCCCGTAGCAATACGCAGGCCGGTATCCAATCAGGTCTAGCCGCCTCTACGCGTTCGAGAATATATACCTTGAAGGGCTCCAACTTACCGGGTCTAGGCGCTCTCGATTTATAACGCATATTCGCCGCCGCTTCAGTGCTACGAAGATATCGCCTCACGGTTACTCTTGAACATGAAAGGCGTCGCGCAATCGCACGTATAGACATACCCTGGCGATGTAAAACAGAAATTTCCACTCTGATCTCCAATGTTATCATCGGCAGTACCTTAAAACTGCCATTTTTACTCTTGGTGGATCAGTTTTACACTAGGGGCTGTCGTCACGAGTTAAAGACAGGTATAGATTGTTCATTATTTTAGTTAAAAATAAATAGAAAAAGGTAGCTTTACACCTCAAGTTTGATTAAATTACTCATCATACCAGTATAATCCCGAGTGAATTTTGACCATAATATGGGTATTAAATATACTATCCTCGGTATTTTTACCTTGTGACGACAGCCCCTAGCAAGTGGATCATTTTTACATTGGTAGCGACAGATGAATATGCGGATGCCATTTTTGGTCACGTCCCCAGGTGTGTATGGCAGTGAAAATGCCGGGGGTAATATTGATATCGCGGCAGATTGTTAATATTACATCAGCAGCTAATCGATTCATTTCACCGAGAAGCCAACGGTTGGCGCGAATAACAGGCCAATATTCACAAGGCATGGTAAAAGTGATGTATTGCCAAGGGACTTCGGGTAACCAGGCCAGCGTATTGTTAATCCATTGCAGGCAAGCTTTTACGCCACAATGAGGGCAGCTTCGGCTTTTGCAGGTAAATTTAACCCGCTTCTCATGATTACATTCAGGGTCAGGGCATCGCCAAATTGACCAGCCCATAAGTGAAGTGCCACAAGCCATAATCTTTACCATGGTTTCGATCACAACAGGGTGAACACTGTCAGAGGGTTGACGGTTAAGCCAATTGAGCCAGCGTTGACCAAATTGGAAAACATGACTAAAACGTGGTGACATAAATGGCACTGAAAGATTGAGAAAATAGGTTCGGGGTTATACCAGTACTAACAAGCAATGACAAGTCGTCGCCGGAGGCGACCATCTTGAGCGTGGCGGTTCATATGGAATTAAAAAAATACATAGATTCTCTTGAGCGTGGCGGTTCTAGGGGCTGTCGTCACAAGATTTCAGCCCAGATAGCAATAAATCGAATCTGGATGCTTGCCAGAAAGGAGGACGCTCTTTTGGCAAATCGAGTCGCAATCCCTCTCCACTGCTTAATTTTCGCAAAGACATTCTCAACAACATGGCGGTTTTTATAGAGAGCACTATCAAACTTTCGATAATGCTTTCTATGTTTTCGTGGGGGAATGACAGGCTGCATCCCTTGTTCTTCGGCTTGTTTAATGATTGAATCGCTATCATAGCCCCGGTCGGCCAGTAAATAATCTGCGGTTAACTCCTTGAGCAAGTCTGGAGCGACTGTACAGTCAGCAACAGTGCCAGACGTTAAAGTTGCTCTGAGTGGCATACCGTGTGCGTCTATGGCCAGGTGTAGCTTGCTGTTGAGCCCCCTTTTGTAAGGCCCATTTCATCATTCCCACCTACAGCTCCAGTGCCATGAAGGTGGACTTTTATATGAGTTGCATCAATCATCAACCATTCCATATCTGCTTCGCAGGTAAGATTTTCAAGAATCGATGCCCATATACCTTTATTTTTCCAACGGCAAAAGCGACGGTGGGTATTTTTCCAACAACCGTAATCAGGAGGCAGATCTCTCCATGGAGAGCCTGTTCTTAAGATCCAGAATACTGCATTAATAAACAATCGGTTATCCTTTGCGACGCCGCCCCATTTGCCTTTTCTACCAGGAAGTAAGAACTCGATTCTTTCCCAGGAGCGATCAGAAATGTCGTGTCGACGATGTGCTAATAAAGCTAATTTTTTTATTTTAAAATAATATCATAGCCTTACATCTTGTGACGACAGCCCCTATAACCATGGAAACCACTATTACACGCAAATCAAATGCAAAAAATATTGAAGCTAGAATACGCAGTGGTATTCGGGTTCATTCAGCAATAAGAATTGCTCAGGCTATTGGCGTAAATCCATCTCAAATCACGAGATGGCAGTCAGAGGATGGGATAATTCCGAGGCTGGCAAAACTACTTGATGTATAAGAAATTAATACCCAAAACGGTTAAATATCAATCAATTTGGATATTTTTAAGATTGAAATGGAAATATGTACTAAACCAAACGTCATAAATCGATTTTAAGCTACACCGTAAGGCTCTCTACGGCGTTTTCGTGATATAGGTAACCCAATGGTAGCACTTTTTAATTTGATAGGCTTAAAATCGATTACAGGCGATTATAATGTGAATGGAATTTATTGAAACTGAAGGACAGCGACAAGTCGTCGCCAGAGGCGACCATCTTGATATAAGTAACCCAATGGTAGCGCTTTTTGATTTGATGGCCTTAGAATGCGATACAGGCGGTTTTGGTGTTGATGAATTTATTGAAACTGGAAGACGGTGAGAAGTCGTCGCCGGAGGCGAGCATCTTGGAGGATGGTCCCCCCATATTCAGACAGGATAACACGTGTCCCGCTCTACTCTTCGAGTTCACAACACTTACCATTTCAGATACGGGGCTATCACCCTTTATTGCCTGCCTTTCCAGACCCTTCTCCTGCGGTAAATATTGATGCTGACTCTGGGCTGCTCCCCGTTCGCTCGCCGCTACTGGGGGAATCTCGGTTGATTTCTTTTCCTCGGGGTACTGAGATGTTTCAGTTCCCCCGGTTCGCCTCGTTTGACTATGAATTCATCAAACGATAGTGCATTAATGCACTGGGTTTCCCCATTCGGACATCGCCGGCTAGTACGCTTCATATCAGCTTACCGACGCTTTTCGCAGATTAGCACGTCCTTCATCGCCTCTGACTGCCTAGGCATCCACCGTGTACGCTTCATTCGTTTAACCTCACAACCCGAAGGTGTCTTCTACTGTCTTTTTGTTGGGTTATGGCTGCGCGTGCACCAATTCTTTGTTGGGCAGTGCGCGCAATGCTCACGTACTTTAGTACGCTGCGCTTGCTGTGCGCTGGCCGCCTCGAATTGCTGACTGCTCGCTCATAACGCTTCATCATGACAACAAAAACCCAACTGATTAGAGTTTTGAGAGTTCTCCACACTATTTTTTCAATAATGTGTGTTTCAATTTTCAGCTTGTTCCAGATTGTTAAAGAGCATAATTGGTAAACCAACTCATTGAATTGGCTTAATCATTATTGCGTAAAGCACAAACAGTGCACAACGCTAAAAGCGTGATGCACCGCCTTTCTAAATCACTAGTTTTACTGACCGTAACGCCCTTTTGTTCAACTCGCTTTGCCGCTGTTTGACCACCTTCGCCGCTGCCGATCAAAATAACGTTACTTCATATTAGTTCATATATGAATTAACTGTTTTGTCACTCTTAAAGACTTTAAAATCAAATATTTTTTGATGATCTCTTGCGAGTGCCCACACAGATTGTCTGATTAATTGTTAAAGAGCGTGCGACCTAGGCCGCGACGTGGCGTATATTACGCTTTTCACCTTAATACGCGTTTATTCTTTTATTGATGAATGAATAAGTCGCGCTAACGGGTTAGCATTATAGGGGCTTTTCTGAAACTAACAACTATTATTTACATTTTTTCTGTTTAAGTGCTCATTTATTGCTCTAACCTTGAAATAATAGTATCTATGCTAGTTGCTAATAATGATCTTTAATCAAGGCGATTGAGTTCTGATTGAGTTCTTATAATACTATTGAAGAGGCAAATATTACCTCTTCAAATAAGATTAATAATTTAATTTTATTTATTGCTTAGCAACAATAACACCTTTTTTAATATCTAAAGTGACTTGTTTGCCTGGCACTAATTTGCCTGATAACATCTGTTCAGCCAATGGATTTTCTATCTCTTGTTGGATCGCTCGTTTCAAAGGGCGTGCACCAAATACCGGATCAAATCCCGCTTCGCCTAATTTTTCTAACGCCGCTGGCGTGATTTTTACTTTATAGCCTTGCTCTTCCATTCGCTTATATAAACGCGATAGTTGAATCTGCTCAATTTCTGTAATTTGCTCTTTATCGAGTGGATGGAATACTACTACTTCATCAATACGGTTTATACATTCGGGTCGGAAACTACGGCTGACAACTTCCATGACGAGCTCTTTCATTTCGTCATAACCCAAACTACCAAAACGCTCTTGGATTAAATCCGAACCTAGGTTTGATGTCATAATGACAACTGTATTACGAAAATCGACCGTTCTTCCTTGCCCATCGGTCAAACGTCCATCATCCAGAACTTGTAATAAAATATTGAAAACATCGGGATGTGCTTTTTCAATTTCATCAAGCAAAATAACAGAATAAGGGCGACGTCGGATGGCTTCGGTTAAATAACCGCCTTCTTCATATCCTACATAACCTGGAGGTGCACCAACTAGCCTGGAGACTGTATGTTTTTCCATAAATTCGGACATATCAATACGTACCATTGCATCGTCACTATCAAATAAAAAATTTGCCAGTGCCTTACATAGCTCGGTTTTACCAACACCCGTAGGACCTAAAAATAAGAATGAGCCAATAGGCCGATTGGGATCTGATAAACCAGCACGACTACGCCGAATAGCATTCGATACCGCATCAACAGCTTCATTCTGACCAATGACACGCTTATGAAGATCCTGTTCCATATGGAGTAACTTTTCACGTTCACTTTCTAACATTCTTGAAACGGGAATGCCTGTCCAGCGCGCTAATATTTCTGCAATCTCTGCATCAGTTACTTTATTGCACAATAACTTCATGGTGTGACTTTCCGCCTTAGTGGCAGCTTCAAGTTGTTTTTCTAATTCAGGAATTTTACCATATTGCAATTCTGACATTTTAGCTAAATCACCGCTACGCCGAGCCTGCTCCATACTTATACGTGCGTTTTCCAATTCCGCTTTTATATGCTGTGTACCGGTAAGCTCTGCTTTTTCCGCTTTCCACTCTTCTTCTAGCTCTGAATATTCCCGTTCTTTTTCCGTTAGTTCTTCCTCTAACATTTTAAGCCGCTTTTTACTGGCGTCATCAGATTCCTTTTTTAGCGCTTGTTGTTCAAGTTTTAATTGAATAACTCGACGTTCTAAACGATCAAGCGCTTCCGGTTTAGAATCCATCTGCATCCGTAAGCTAGCGCCAGCTTCATCAATTAAATCTATTGCTTTATCAGGAAGCATACGATCAGAAATATAACGATTTGATAAACTGGCAGCAGCAACAATGGCAGGGTCAGTTATTTGTACATGATGATGCAGCTCATAACGTTCTTTCAGTCCCCTTAATATTGCAATGGTGTCCTCAACGGTAGGTTCAGCAACATAAACTTTCTGGAAACGACGCTCTAATGCCGCATCCTTTTCAATATACTGACGATATTCATCAAGTGTAGTCGCACCAACGCAATGCAATTCTCCTCGCGCTAGTGCTGGTTTTAACATATTACCAGCATCCATCGCTCCTTCAGCTTTACCTGCGCCAACCATAGTATGTAATTCATCGATAAACAGAATCACACTTCCTTCTTGTTTGGCCAGATCATTTAAGACAGCCTTTAAGCGTTCTTCAAATTCGCCCCGATATTTAGCGCCAGCCAGCAAAGCACCCATATCTAAAGAGAGAACGCGTTTATTTTTCAGCCCTTCGGGTACTTCACCATTAACAATTCTTTGAGCAAGACCTTCAACAATCGCGGTTTTACCTACCCCTGGTTCACCAATTAAAACCGGATTGTTTTTTGTTCGGCGCTGGAGAACTTGTATCGTTCGGCGGATCTCTTCATCACGTCCAATAACAGGATCGAGTTTGCCTTGTTCAGCTCTTTCAGTTAAATCAATTGTGTATTTTTTAAGTGCTTGACGCTGCTCTTCAGCACCTTGGTCATTAACATTATCACCACCACGCATTTGTTCTATCGCCTTTTCTATATTTGCTTTATTCGCTCCCATCGTTTTAAGGGTATCTGCCAAGGAGGTTTTGGCATCAAAAATTGCCAGAAGAAATAGCTCTGAGGATATAAACGTATCACCTCGCTGTTGCGCCAACTTATCACACAAATTTAAGTGCCGAATAAGATCGTTTGATGGCTGGATATCACCAGCAGTGCCATGCACTTGCGGTAAGGTATTGAGAATATCGTTTAATTTGTTACTAAGCTGACTAATATTAACCCCTATCGATGTCAATAAAGGACGTAATGTACCGCCTTCTTGATCTAACAAGGCAACCAGTAAATGTACTGGTTCAATAAATTGATTATCTTGTCCAATTGCTAAAGATTGAGCATCAGCTAGTGCTTGTTGAAATTTGTTGGTAAGACGATCCAAACGCATAATACCTCCAAAATACAATTGCAATCATTTATGCAGATTAAATGAGGTTTTATTTCATATTATTCAAGTTACTTACGATAAAAATCAGCTATTGATATAAAAAATAATAATTAATCTGATTAAAGATTTATTTTAACCAGATCAATGATGCCATTCGTCCTGTCACGCCATCACGTCGATAGGAAAAAAAACGCGTTGGCTCACTAACCGTATAATAGGTTCCACCATAAATATTTTTGACACCCACTGCATTTAATTTCAAATGCACTAGCAAGTAGAGATCAGCGAGATATTTACCATTATCATAAGCTTTAAAACCTTGCACTAATTCTGCATCATGTTGAATAAAAGCATCCCTAACTTCACTACCTACTTCAAATTTTTCCGCGCTAATTGCCGGTCCCAACCAGGCCATAATAGAGGAACCCGGTGATTTAAATTGTTTTATTGCCTTTTCCAGGATCCCGTCACACAAACCGCGCCAGCCAGCATGTACGGCAGCAATTTCCGTGCCTTGTTGGTTACAGAGTAAAACAGGCAAACAGTCTGCCGTCATCACGACACATACCTGTCCTCGCTCGCTACTATATGCAGCATCCGCTTGCCGATTACCATTTTTTTCGTTAGCCAAATCGATAATATGCGTGCCATGTACCTGATTAAGCCAGTAAGGCTGCGTTGGTAGTTGGGTAATTTTCATTAAGCTACTGCGATTCTGTTCCACTAATCTCGTTTGATCTCCGACATGTAACTCTAGATTGAAACTGTCATAAGGTGGCAAACTATCGCCACCAATACGGGTTGTACTGCAAGCCATGACTGTTTTAGGTTGCGGCCAGTCCGGATATATTAAGCTATCCATTTACCAATCCATCTCATCTTTGTGCATCATGGCATCTGCTTTGAGTATATTAATTAGTATAACCATATCTGCAGGAATATCTGCGTGCCACTCCATTTCAATACCTGTACGAGGGTGATATAAACGTAACATCGTGGCATGGAGAGCCTGACAATCGAAATTGTTCATAACTTGACGAAACTCTTCCGAAACACCTTTTAATGGGCGTGGACGGCCACCATATACCGGATCGCCAACTAAAGGATGATTAATATGCGCCATGTGAACACGAATTTGATGCGTTCTACCGGATTCTAACCGTAATCTAAGCCTGGTATGAGCGCGAAAATCCTCCATTACTCGATAATGGGTAATAGCGGGTTTGCCCAGCGGGTGAATGGCCATATGTGTTCGCTTAGTTGGGTGACGAGCAATAGGTTCATCTACCGTTCCACCAGCAGTCATACGACCATTTACTACTGCTTCATATTCACGCGTAATCTCTCTTAGCTGTAAAGCTTCAACCAGATGAGTCTGGGCAGGAATCGTTTTTGCAATAACCATTAACCCGGTAGTATCTTTATCAAGCCGATGAACGATCCCCGCTCGTGGAACATTAATAATCTCAGGATAGCGATATAAAAGCGCATTTAGTACCGTTCCGTCAGGATTCCCTGCACCAGGATGAACCACTAAATCACGAGGTTTATTAATGACAATTATTTCGTCATCTTCATAAACAATATTTAATGGAATATTTTGTGGCTGCCAGCGCATATCTTCTTCAATAAGTACATCAATGGCAATTTGTTCGCTACCAAATACTTTTTCTTTCGGCCTATTTATAATTTTGCCATTTACCTGCACTCTATTATCTAAAATTCACTCTTTTATTCGTGAGCGAGAATAATCAGGAAATAATTCAGCTAATGCCTGGTCTAAACGTTGGCCAAGTTGTGATTCTAGAATTTGCGCCTGGAGTTGTAATTGTTGAGCCATAAAATTATCTACAGTAAAGTTTACATTTTGACGGCAGTGCCGTTTTAATTAAAATATGTGCTATTGTAACTCATATTCCGTTAGGGGCTTTATGGAGATCGCCCCAAAAACATTCAGAGGAAATAACCACGTGATTAGAAGTATAAAATACCTGCTGGCAGCAGCCACATTAAGTTTACTTGTTACCGGATGCTCCAGCAATAAGGATACTGTACCAGAAAGCTCTCCCACTGATATCTATACCAGCAGTCAAGAGAAACTACAAAACGGTAATTATAAAGGGGCAATGAAATTATTGGAAACCCTTGATAATCGTGATCCATTTGGCCCTTATGCCCAACAGGCTCAATTGGATATGATTTATGCCTACTATAAATCAGCGGAGCTGCCATTAGCGATAGCAACCATTGACCGATTTATTCGCCTGAATCCAACACATCCCAATATTGACTATGTTTTGTATATGCACGGTCTTATAGCACAAGCGTTAGACAATAGTGCTCTACAAGATTTTTTTGGTATTGATCGCTCAGATCGCGATCCTCAACATGCAATTGTAGCCTTTAGAGACTTTAGCCAATTGGTTCGTTTCTATCCAAATAGTCTGTATGCAACAGATGCTAGCAAACGTGTAGCCTTCCTAAAAGAGCGTTTAGCAAAATATGAACTGGCTATTATTAAATATTATAATAAACGTGGTGCTTATGTTGCTGTTATTAATCGCACTGAACAGATGCTAAAAAATTATCCCGATACCCAGTCAACACGCAATGCATTAAAATACATGGAAATAGCCTATAATAAGTTAGGTTTAACACAGGAAAAAAATAAGGTTGCAGAATTAATCGCAGCTAACCATGCCTAGAGGCGAAATAATCGTTAGAAGCTATTGATTAAAAACAGCAAAGCTATTTTGCTGTTTTTAACTTTAATAGTAAAAAGAGTTTTAGCCAGATGTTAAATTTTTAAACCGATAAAAATAGCACAATCAAGTAATAATGCAAAAAACCAGTATCTTATGCAAGTAGCAAGCATCTTTATTTGATAATACATCACAATCTCACTATTACTTTAACTAGGGGCTGTCGTCACAAGATGTAAGGCTATGATATTATTTTAAAATGAAAAAATTAGCTTTATTAGCACATCGTCGACACGACATTTCTGATCGCTCCTGGGAAAGAATCGAGTCCTTACTTCCTGGTAGAAAAGGCAAATGGGGCGGCGTCGCAAAGGATAACCGATTGTTTATTAATGCAGTATTCTGGATCTTAAGAACAGGCTCTCCATGGAGAGAGCTGCCTCCTGATTACGGTTGTTGGAAAAATACCCATCGTCGCTTTTGCCGTTGGAAAAATAAAGGTGTATGGGCATCGATTCTTGAAAATCTTACCTGCGAAGCAGATATGGAATGGTTGATGATTGATGCAACTCATATAAAAGTCCACCTTCATGGCACTGGAGCTGTAGGTGGGAATGATGAAATGGGCCTTACAAAAGGGGGCTCAACAGCAAGCTACACCTGGCCGTAGACGCACACGGTATGCCACTCAGAGCAACTTTAACGTCTGGCACTGTTGCTGACTGTACAGTCGCTCCAGACTTGCTCAAGGAGTTAACCGCAGATTATTTACTGGCCGACCGGGGCTATGATAGCGATTCAATCATTAAACAAGCCGAAGAACAAGGGATGCAGCCTGTCATTCCACCACGAAAACATAGAAAGCATTATCGAAAGTTTGATAGTGCTCTCTATAAAAACCGCCATGTTGTTGAGAATGTCTTTGCGAAAATTAAGCAGTGGAGAGGGATTGCGACTCGATTTGCCAAAAGAGCGTCCTCCTTTCTGGCAAGCATCCAGATTCGATTTATTGCTATCTGGGCTGAAATCTTCACGAGTTTCGCACGGACATATAAAGCTCTAAAAATAGCTAAAATAATGTTTTATCCACAAGATGTGCGATAATATAAAATATATTTTAATTTCAATATCTTATATTTTAATTGGCAATTTTTTCGAATTATATATTATATCGAATTGAGCTTAAAAATAACTTATTTATTTGTCGGCGCGAAACTCGTGATCTTGTGACGACAGCCCCTAATTTCTTATACATGAACATGATGTTATTGCTGGCATAGGTTTAGTTAATTTGCTTTGGCATGATCTGACGAAGGTTGAATCAATTCCGATTGATTATCGTATTTATGATAAAGATTCTGATGGAAAAACAAAAAACACGCACTTTTCCGAAATGCTCGCTCTTGCTAAAAAAAGAGGGATCATGCCAGAAGCGGTAGTGATGGATGCTTGGTATTCTAGCCTGGATAACCTGAAATCAATTCGCTCTCATGGTTGGGTTTGGGTAACCACGCTGAGGAAAAATAGGATCGTTAACCATAACAAACAACTGAACAAGTTAGACATCTCAGAAGAAGGAACGTCAATACACTTACGAGGATATGATTGGGTGACCGTTTTCAAATTTACAGCCAAAAACGGCCGTATTGATTACATAGTAACAAACAAAGAGAATCCCACCCGTCAATACGTCAAATCTATCATGGATGCCCGTTGGTCTGTTGAAGTTTATCATCGATAAGTTAAACAAAACTGTGGTATTGAACGCTGTCAGGCTCGCACGAGCCGAGCGCAAAGAAATCATATTTTTCTCGCTATTTCTGCGTGGTTTGAACAACATAAACGTCGTATATCTGAAAAAATAACCCTTTATCAACAAAATTGGGACGTAATCAAAAATGCTATTGCTGAGCACATCCGTGTTTTATTGGCGTACCCAAATTAGTTTTGTGCGAAACTCGTGATGATGTTATTTGTTTTGCCTAACATAAAAATAAGCTTCATAATTCATACTGATTGAAAACAGTATTAATAATTAAGCTTAATCGTTATACTCACTGAGTTTTTGTTGGCTTCTTGATAATTATCAGAAAGGCGTTTTTTTATTATCATTCATCGCCCAAAAATAAAAAAATACAACCACACGAGTTTCGCACGGAATATAAAGCTCTAAAAATAGCTAAAATAATGTTTTATCCACAAGATGTGCGATAACATAAAATATATTTTAATTTCAATATCTTATGTTTTAATTGGCAATTTTTTCGAATTATATATTATATCGAATTGAGCTTAAAAATAACTTGTTTATTTGTCGGCGCGAAACTCGTGAACCAGAGAAAATCATTATGGATAATAAATCTAATCTATTAAATATGCAGAAAAAAATAAATGAACTTGATAGTTTGTTATTAAATTTACTGGCGGAAAGACATCATTGAGCAACTAATATCGCTGACGCTAAATTAAAAATAAATCAGCCTATTAATGAGGCAAACAATGAACAGCAATTGCTAAATAGATTAATCGCTGAAGGGAAAAAACAAGGTCTAGATAGCTTTTATATCACGCGGCTTTTTCAAACAATCAATCAAGATTTCGTGTTAACGCAGCAGGTTGTTTTTCAGCAACACTTAAATCCGCTACCAAATAATTCTGGCCGAATTGCTTTTTTAGGCCCTAATGGATCCTATTCTCATCTTGCAGCACGTCAATATTCAGCCCACCATTTTAGCCAATCAATTGAATGTAGTTGTGATAAATTCGAAGATATTTTTGCTTTAGTCGAGACAAAGCAAGCTGATTACGGCATTTTACCTATAGAAAATTCTAGTTCAGGTGCAATTAATGATGTATATGATTTACTGCAAACCACTCCACTTTCAATCGTAGGCGAAATGCGTTTACCTATTAATCACTGCCTACTAGCAATAACTAAAGTACCATTAGAAAATATTGAGACGGTATATAGCCATCCACAACCATTTCAACAATGTAATCAATTTTTACAACAATATCCTAGGGGCTGTCGTCACAAGATGTAAGGCTATGATATTATTTTAAAATGAAAAAATTAGCTTTATTAGCACATCGTCGACACGACATTTCTGATCGCTCCTGGGAAAGAATCGAGTCCTTACTTCCTGGTAGAAAAGGCAAATGGGGCGGCGTCGCAAAGGATAACCGATTGTTTATTAATGCAGTATTCTGGATCTTAAGAACAGGCTCTCCATGGAGAGAGCTGCCTCCTGATTACGGTTGTTGGAAAAATACCCACCGTCGCTTTTGCCGTTGGAAAAATAAAGGTGTATGGGCATCGATTCTTGAAAATCTTACCTGCGAAGCAGATATGGAATGGTTGATGATTGATGCAACTCATATAAAAGTCCACCTTCATGGCACTGGAGCTGTAGGTGGGAATGATGAAATGGGCCTTACAAAAGGGGGCTCAACAGCACGCTACACCTGGCCGTAGACGCACACGGTATGCCACTCAGAGCAACTTTAACGTCTGGCACTGTTGCTGACTGTACAGTCGCTCCAGACTTGCTCAAGGAGTGAACCGCAGATTATTTACTGGCCGACCGGGGCTATGATAGCGATTCAATCATTAAACAAGCCGAAGAACAGGGGATGCAGCCTGTCATTCCACCACGAAAACATAGAAAGCATTATCGAAAGTTTGATAGTGCTCTCTATAAAAACCGCCATGTTGTTGAGAATGTCTTTGCGAAAATTAAGCAGTGGAGAGGGATTGCGACTCGATTTGCCAAAAGAGCGTCCTCCTTTCTGGCAAGGATCCAGATTCGATTTATTGCTATCTGGGCTGAAATCTTGTGACGACAGCCGCTAGGACTTCTCATAATACTTTGATTCATAAGTTGTTGTGTAAAGAATCGTTTAGCGACTTCACCAATCGCTTGTAATTGTGAATACTTACAAACTTCTAATCCCTTCCCCAATTCCCAAACGAAATGCAACAAAGTGAATCCTTGGTCATACATAGATAAACTTACTGTAATGACCTCATAAGAGATACTGTTGTATGAAGGGAAAACATTTGAATTTACCACGAGTTTCTCGCCGACAAATAAACAAGTTATTTTTAAGCTCAATTCGATATAATATATAATTCGAAAAAATTGCCAATTAAAACATAAAATATTGAAATTAAAATATATTTTATGTTATCACACATCTTGTGGATAAAACATTATTTTAGCTATTTTTAGAGCTTTATATGTCCGTGCGAAACTCGTGTTTACATGAGCGATTTTATATCGAAAAACGAATAATTGACGGTGTTACTCAGGCCACGATTGCTAGGCTCTGTCGTCACAAGATTTCAGCCCAGATAGCAATAAATCGAATCTGGATGCTTGCCAGAAAGGAGGACGCTCTTTTGGCAAATCGAGTCGCAATCTCTCTCCACTGCTTAATTTTCGCAAAGAGATTTTCAACAACATGGTGGTTTTTATAGAGAGCACTATCAAACTTTCGATAATGCTTTCTATGTTTTCGTGGTGGAATGACAGGCTGCATCCCCTGTTCTTCGGCTTGTTTAATGATTGAATCGCTATCATAGCCCCGGTCGGCCAGTAAATAATCTGCAGTTAACTCCTTGAGCAAGTCTGGAGCGACTGTACAGTCAGCAACAGTGCCAGACGTTAAAGTTGCTCTGAGTGGCATACCGTGTGCGTCTACGGCCAGGTGTAGCTTGCTGTTGAGCCCCCTTTTGTAAGGCCCATTTCATCATTCCCACCTACAGCTCCAGTGCCATGAAGGTGGACTTTTATATGAGTTGCATCAATCATCAACCATTCCATATCTGCTTCGCAGGTAAGATTTTCAAGAATCGATGCCCATACACCTTTATTTTTCCAACGGCAAAAGCGACGGTGGGTATTTTTCCAACAACCGTAATCAGGAGGCAAATCTCTCCATGGAGAGCCTGTTCTTAAGATCCAGAATACTGCACACGAGTTTCGCACGGACATATAAAGCTCTAAAAATAGCTAAAATAATGTTTTATCCACAAGATGTGTGATAACATAAAATATATTTTAATTTCAATATCTTATGTTTTAATTGGCAATTTTTTCGAATTATATATTATATCGAATTGAGCTTAAAAATAACTTGTTTATTTGTCGGCGCGAAACTCGTGCTGCATTAATAAACAATCGGTTATCCTTTGCGACGCCGCCCCATTTGCCTTTTCTACCAGGAAGTAAGGACTCGATTCTTTCCCAGGAGCGATCAGAAATGTCGTGTCGACGATGTGCTAATAAAGCTAATTTTTTCATTTTAAAATAATATCATAGCCTTACATCTTGTGACGACAGCCCCTAGGGGCTGTCGTCACAAGATGTAAGGCTATGATATTATTTTAAACACGAGTTTCGCACAAAACTAATTTGGGTACGCCAATAAAACACGGATGTGCTCAGCAATAGCATTTTTGATTACGTCCCAATTTTGTTGATAAAGGGTTATTTTTTCAGATATACGACGTTTATGTTGTTCAAACCACGCAGAAATAGCGAGAAAAATATGATTTCTTTGCGCTCGGCTCGTGCGAGCCTGACAGCGTTCAATACCACAGTTTTGTTTAACTTCTCGATGATAAACTTCAACAGACCAACGGGCATCCATGATAGATGTGACGTATTGACGGGTGGGATTCTCTTTGTTTGTTACTATGTAATCAATACGGCCGTTTTTGGCTGTAAATTTGAAAACGGTCACCCAACCATATCCTCGCAAGTGTATTGACGTTCCTTCTTCTGAGATGTCTAACTTGTTCAGTTGTTTGTTATGGTTAACAATCCTATTTTTCCTCAGCGTGGTTACCCAGATCCAACCATGAGAGCGAATTGATTTCAGGTTATCCAGGCTAGAATACCAAGCATCCATCACTACCGCTTCTGGCATGATCCCTCTTTTTTTAGCAAGAGCGAGCATTTCGGAAAAGTGCGTGTTTTTTGTTTTTCCATCAGAATCTTTATCATAAATACGATAATCAATAGGAATTGATTCAACCTTCGTCAGATCATGCCAAAGCAAATTAACTAAACCTATGCCAGCAATAACATCATGTTCATTACCTGAATATTGATAATGGACCATCTCTATTTTTTTACTACGTGTTTTGGCAATCAATGTATCATCGGCAATTAGGGGCTGTCGTCACAAGATGTAAGGCTATGATATTATTTTAAAATGAAAAAATTAGCTTTATTAGCACATCGTCGACACGACATTTCTGATCGCTCCTGGGAAAGAATCGAGTCCTTACTTCCTGGTAGAAAAGGCAAATGGGGCGGCGTCGCAAAGGATAACCGATTGTTTATTAATGCAGTATTCTGGATCTTAAGAACAGGCTCTCCATGGAGAGATCTGCCTCCTGATTACGGTTGTTGGAAAAATACCCACCGTCGCGTTTGCCGTTGAAAAAATAAAGGTGTATGGGCATCGATTCTTGAAAATCTTACCTGCGAAGCAGTGTAGGTGGGAATGATGAAATGGGCCTTACAAAAGGGGGCTCAAAAGCAAGCTACACCTGGCCGTAGACGCACACGGTATGCCACTCAGAGCAACTTTAACGTCTGGCACTGTTGTTGACTGTACAGTCGCTCCAGACTTGCTCAAGCCGAAGAACAAGGGATGCAGCCTGTCATTCCACCACGAAAACATAGAAAGCATTATCGAAAGTTTGATAGTGCTCTCTATAAAAACCGCCATGTTGTTGAGAATGTCTCACGAGTTTCGCGCCGACAAATAAACAAGTTATTTTTAAGCTCAATTCGATATAATATATAATTCGAAAAAATTGCCAATTAAAACATAAGATATTGAAATTAAAATATATTTTATGTTATCGCACATCTTGTGGATAAAACATTATTTTAGCTATTTTTAGAGCTTTATATGTCCGTGCGAAACTCGTGTGTCTTTGCGAAAATTAAGCAGTGGAGAGGGATTGCGACTCGATTTGCCAAAAGAGCGTCCTCCTTTCTGGCAAGCATCCAGATTCGATTTATTGCTATCTGGGCTGAAATCTTGTGACGACAGCCCCTAGGGGCTGTCGTCACAAGATGTAAGGCTATGATATTATTTTAAAGTGAAAAAATTAGCTTTATTAGCACATCGTCGACACGACATTTCTGATCGCTCCTGGGAAAGAATCGAGTCCTTACTTCCTGGTAGAAAAGGCAAATGGGGCGGCGTCGCAAAGGATAACCGATTGTTTATTAATGCAGCACGAGTTTCGCGCCGACAAATAAACAAGTTATTTTTAAGCTCAATTCGATATAATATATAATTCGAAAAAATTGCCAATTAAAACATAAGATTATGTCCGTGCGAAACTCGTGTGCAGTATTCTGGATCTTAAGAACAGGCTCTCCATGGAGAGATTTGCCTCCTGATTACGGTTGTTGGAAAAATACCCACCGTCGCTTTTGCCGTTGGAAAAATAAAGGTGTATGGGCATCGATTCTTGAAAATCTTACCTGCGAAGCAGATATGGAATGGTTGATGATTGATGCAACTCATATAAAAGTCCACCTTCATGGCACTGGAGCTGTAGGTGGGAATGATGAAATGGGCCTTACAAAAGGGGGCTCAACAGCAAGCTACACCTGGCCGTAGACGCACACGGTATGCCACTCAGAGCAACTTTAACGTCTGGCACTGTTGCTGACTGTACAGTCGCTCCAGACTTGCTCAAGGAGTTAACTGCAGATTATTTACTGGCCGACCGGGGCTATGATAGCGATTCAATCATTAAACAAGCCGAAGAACAGGGGATGCAGCCTGTCATTCCACCACGAAAACATAGAAAGCATTATCGAAAGTTTGATAGTGCTCTCTATAAAAACCACCATGTTGTTGAAAATCTCTTTGCGAAAATTAAGCAGTGGAGAGAGATTGCGACTCGATTTGCCAAAAGAGCGTCCTCCTTTCTGGCAAGCATCCAGATTCGATTTATTGCTATCTGGGCTGAAATCTTGTGACGACAGCCCCTAATTGGAAAATTGAATATTGTGATAGTAGTTCCAGTGCTATGCAAAAAGTGGCTAAAATTAATTCAGCTAAAGTGGCTGCATTGGGTAGTGAAATTGGCGGCGCGTTATATGACTTGACTATTTTAGAACATAATATAGCCAATCAATCGAATAATATGACCCGTTTTATTGTTATCGCACGTGATGCAGTACAAGTATCAGAGCAAATTCCCGCTAAAACTACATTGTTGATCGCGACCAGCCAACATGCCGGTGCTTTAGTCGATGCATTATTAGTATTGAAAGAACATAATATTGTTATGAGTAAATTAGAATCTCGCCCTATCGATAACAAACCATGGGAAGAAATGTTTTACATTGATGTACAGGCAAACTTACGCTCATTAGATATGCAACATGCTTTAGAAAAGTTAACTGCTATGACACGCTCAATAAAAATTTTAGGCTGCTATCCAGCTGATAATTTAGTATCTACCGGTGTTGCTAACTAAAAAACCGGTTGTATAACCGGTTTTTAAAAAGTATTAATAACAGTAAATTAACGGCTAATATCATTAGCTTGTTGTAATAATGTATTACTTTCTTGCATGAACCGTTTAGCATCTTGACCAAACCATTGGCTAATTCTCTCAAATTGAGAAATAAACTCTTCCTTATCTTTCTCTTTAAGCAATCCAACAGAATGACCAAAACTTTGGTAATATTTAGCAATTAAATCAATGTTTTGATTGGATGCCATAATAATATCTGCATAAAGCTGTGGATCCTGAGCAAACAGACGTCCAACCATTGCTAACTCTAATCGATAAATAGGCGATGAAAGGGTTAACAATTGTTGCAGATCGACTTTTTGTTCTGATAAATATCGTCCATAAGCAAAAGTAGTAAAATGACGAAGTGCCTGGATAAATCTCATACATTTATCATGTTCTACAGCATTAATTTTATGTAATCTGGCTCCCCAAACAGTCAATTGTTCTAATAACCATTGGTATGCTTGTGGATTTCTCCCTTCACAATAAATAATAACCTGTTTAGCAATACTATTTACATCTGAGCCAAACATGGGATCTAAGCCAACAACAGGCCCATTATGCACTGATAACATAGCTTCAAGCGGTTGCTGCTTAATAGAAGAGATATCCATCAATAATGTATCTTCAGACAATTTTGGCAATTTATGGATAACTTCTAGCGTTGAGTGAATGGGAACACTAATCATTACTACCGCCGCATTAGCCAATAATTCATCAGCTCTATCCCAATCTTGTTCGCTCAAACTATAAACTTCATAGCCCGAGAGTCTAAATAAGCGACTAAATAATTTTCCCATCCGACCTTGGCCGCCTACGATGATAATCGGCCCTAGATCAGCATTTAATTTTTTAAATCCTTGATTATTTTCATGTAGGTAAGATTCTCTCATAATGCGGCGTAAGATATCTTCAATCATATCAGGAGCAATACCTATTTTTTCCGCTTCTTTGCGACGCGCCTCCAACATTGAAGCCTCACGCTCTGGCACATAGATAGATAACCCTTGGTGGCTTTTTACCTCACCAACTGCCGTCACTAATTGCATTCTTTTTGCTAATAAAGCTAGTAATGATTTATCGATTTCATCAATTTGTTGACGTAATTGTAATAATTCTGCTGACATCAATTTACCTTGAATTAACTTGCTTTTTCTAGGGTTTTAATACGCTCTTTAAGTACTGAACGAATTTTAGTATGTAATTTTCTTAATACTGCCTCTGTTGTTTCCCAACTAATACAAGCATCAGTGACAGAAACACCATATTTCATTTTAGAACGTAATTGCTCTGAAGATTGACTTCCTTCATTAATATGGCTTTCCAGCATCATACCGGTAATTGACCGATTACCATTTGTAATTTGTTCAATAATACACGAGTTTCGCACAAAACTAATTTGGGTACGCCAATAAAACACGGATGTGCTCAGCAATAGCATTTTTGATTACGTCCCAATTTTGTTGATAAAGGGTTATTTTTTCAGATATACGACGTTTATGTTGTTCAAACCACGCAGAAATAGCGAGAAAAATATGATTTCTTTGCGCTCGGCTCGTGCGAGCCTGACAGCGTTCAATACCACAGTTTTGTTTAACTTCTCGATGATAAACTTCAACAGACCAACGGGCATCCATGATAGATTTGACGTATTGACGGGTGGGATTCTCTTTGTTTGTTACTATGTAATCAATACGGCCGTTTTTGGCTATAAATTTGAAAACGGTCACCCAATCATATCCTCGTATATCCTCGTAAGTGTATTGATGTCAATGCCAATTGAATTCTGATCCACTTTGCTAAAGTAAAACTGATCCACTCCCTTTAATTTACTCGCTCAGTTCCGCTTTCAATTTTTTATGTAGCTGACCGCTTTTTAGCTTGTCTTTTAACCGATAACTTTGTCCACTAATCTGTACGATATGTGCATGGTGCAGCAATCGATCCAGCATAGCGGCTGTTAGCGTCTCATCATCACCAAATGTACTTGACCACTGAGCAAAAGACAGATTACTGGTTAAGAGCACACTACCCGCTTCATATCGCTTTGCCACCACCTGGAAGAACAGATTTGCTTCTTCTTTGCCAAAAGGTAAATAGCCAACTTCATCGATAATCAATAGTCTAGGTTTACTGATAACGCGAGTAAGATATCCCTTAAGGTCACCTTGTCGATGAGAGGTAAGCAGCGGCAACATCATATCCGCCGCAGTTAGAAAACGGATGCTTAATCCATGCATCGCAGCCCTATAGCTTATGGCAGTAGCCAGGTGCGTCTTCCCGACACCAGACGGACCTAGCAACACGATATTCTCCTGGCGCTCAATGAAAGCCAGTCCAGCCAGTTCCTGTATTTGGTTACGGGGAACACCGCTGGCATATTTGTAATCAAACTGCTCCAACGTCTTTATCACTGGCAGCCCAGATAAACGGAGTATCGTTTGACGCCGACGTTCAGTAAGTCCTTCATACTGAAGTCGTAAAATAGACTCTAGAAAGTCAGCGTGTGTACCGTTCTTGTCGATAGTTGCCTGCGCTACAGCTGGCCACTCTGTGCTTAGTCTGTCCAGTTTAAGCTGCTGGCAGAATTTTTCGATGCGTTCATACTGAAGACTCATATAGGCATCTCCAGAATCGATTGATAGACGGACAAAGGATGTTGTAGGCTCTCCATAGGAATCGGGCGAGTCTGATGTATCGGTAAAGGAAATGCTTGCATGACTTTCGGCAGCGGCAACAGTGCTAAGCGTTCTTGTAGCATGCGCTCCTCCGGCGATACACCCGTAGTGCCGTGTTTACGTACATTAGCTATTGAACTCAGCCAGTCTCCAATACGTGAGTTGGCGGCGGCAGCATCCAAAATAAGCCCTGCCTGACGAAATGACGCGGTTAGTGGAACAATGAAACTGTTCTTAAGATAGTGATTAAAACGTTCAACCTTACCTTTAGTCTTCGCCCTGTATGGACGGCAGACTTTCGGACTGAAAGCATATTTCTCGGCAAGCTGGATAAGCTGTGGGTTCCAGCGGTGTTTACCAGGACCATAAACATCACGCTCAATGATAATGGTCTTCGCATTATCAAATAGCAGCTGACGAGGCGTACCGCCAAAATACTGTAGGGCTGACTCAATCCCGTCGCACCAGGCTGCTGAATTTTGACAGGTGTAAAACTTAACAAAAGTGGAACGACTCCAACCTAACATGGCAACGAATGCCAGCAAAGGGTTCTTCCCCTGTCTGATAATCGTGAAGTCAACCTGCATCTGTTCACCGGGTTCAGTCTCAAAGCGAACAACGTCTTCAATAACCGGTTTTTTCATAGGATG
Organism: Coronaproctus castanopsis; assembly: GCA_032883995.1. Classification (NCBI taxonomy): domain Eukaryota; kingdom Metazoa; phylum Arthropoda; class Insecta; order Hemiptera; family Monophlebidae; genus Coronaproctus; species Coronaproctus castanopsis. Next base: position 2,114,322 of record JAOQIE010000004.1, on the reverse strand, counting down.
AAGAAAAGCGGTCAGCAAGCTATAGCTGCCTGTGTACCCTTGTTCACGGATCTCCCGTAGCAATACGCAGGCCGGTATCCAATCAGGTCTAGCCGCCTCTACGCGTTCGAGAATATATACCTTGAAGGGCTCCAACTTACCGGGTCTAGGCGCTCTCGATTTATAACGCATATTCGCCGCCGCTTCAGTGCTACGAAGATATCGCCTCACGGTTACTCTTGAACATGAAAGGCGTCGCGCAATCGCACGTATAGACATACCCTGGCGATGTAAAACAGAAATTTCCACTCTGATCTCCAATGTTATCATCGGCAGTACCTTAAAACTGCCATTTTTACTCTTGGTGGATCAGTTTTACACTAGGGGCTGTCGTCACAAGATGTAAGGCTATGATATTATTTTAAAATGAAAAAATTAGCTTTATTAGCACATCGTCGACACGACATTTCTGATCGCTCCTGGGAAAGAATCGAGTCCTTACTTCCTGGTAGAAAAGGCAAATGGGGCGGCGTCGCAAAGGATAACCGATTGTTTATTAATGCAGTATTCTGGATCTTAAGAACAGGCTCTCCATGGAGAGATCTGCCTCCTGATTACGGTTGTTGGAAAAATACCCATCGTCGCTTTTGCCGTTGGAAAAATAAAGGTGTATGGGCATCGATTCTTGAAAATCTTACCTGCGAAGCAGATATGGAATGGTTGATGATTGATGCAACTCATATAAAAGTCCACCTTCATGGCACTGGAGCTGTAGGTGGGAATGATGAAATGGGCCTTACAAAAGGGGGGCTCAACAGCAAGCTACACCTGGCCGTAGACGCACACGGTATGCCACTCAGAGCAACTTTAACGTCTGGCACTGTTGCTGACTGTACAGTCGCTCCAGACTTGCTCAAGGAGTTAACCGCAGATTATTTACTGGCCGACCGGGGCTATGATAGCGATTCAATCATTAAACAAGCCGAAGAACAAGGGATGCAGCTTGTCATTCCACCACGAAAACATAGAAAGCATTATCGAAAGTTTGATAGTGCTCTCTATAAAAACCGCCATGTTGTTGAGAATGTCTTTGCGAAAATTAAGCAGTGGAGAGGGATTGCGACTCGATTTGCCAAAAGAGCGTCCTCCTTTCTGGCAAGCATCCAGATTCGATTTATTGCTATCTGGGCTGAAATCTTGTGACGACAGCCCCTAGGGGCTGTCGTCACAAGATGTAAGGCTATGATATTATTTTAAAATGAAAAAATTAGCTTTATTAGCACATCGTCGACACGACATTTCTGATCGCTCCTGGGAAAGAATCGAGTCCTTACTTCCTGGTAGAAAAGGCAAATGGGGCGGCGTCGCAAAGGATAACCGATTGTTTATTAATGCAGTATTCTGGATCTTAAGAACAGGCTCTCCATGGAGAGATCTGCCTCCTGATTACGGTTGTTGGAAAAATACCCATCGTCGCTTTTGCCGTTGGAAAAATAAAGGTGTATGGGCATCGATTCTTGAAAATCTTACCTGCGAAGCAGATATGGAATGGTTGATGATTGATGCAACTCATATAAAAGTCCACCTTCATGGCACTGGAGCTGTAGGTGGGAATGATGAAATGGGCCTTACAAAAGGGGGGCTCAACAGCAAGCTACACCTGGCCGTAGACGCACACGGTATGCCACTCAGAGCAACTTTAACGTCTGGCACTGTTGCTGACTGTACAGTCGCTCCAGACTTGCTCAAGGAGTTAACCGCAGATTATTTACTGGCCGACCGGGGCTATGATAGCGATTCAATCATTAAACAAGCCGAAGAACAAGGGATGCAGCTTGTCATTCCACCACGAAAACATAGAAAGCATTATCGAAAGTTTGATAGTGCTCTCTATAAAAACCGCCATGTTGTTGAGAATGTCTTTGCGAAAATTAAGCAGTGGAGAGGGATTGCGACTCGATTTGCCAAAAGAGCGTCCTCCTTTCTGGCAAGCATCCAGATTCGATTTATTGCTATCTGGGCTGAAATCTTGTGACGACAGCCCCTAGCAAGTGGATCATTTTTACATTGGTAGCGACATTGACGTTCCTTCTTCTGAGATGTCTAACTTGTTCAGTTGTTTGTTATGGTTAACGATCCTATTTTTCCTCAGCGTGGTTACCCAAACCCAACCATGAGAGCGAATTGATTTCAGGTTATCCAGGCTAGAATACCAAGCATCCATCACTACCGCTTCTGGCATGATCCCTCTTTTTTAGCAAGAGCGAGCATTTCGGAAAAGTGCGTGTTTTTTGTTTTTCCATCAGAATCTTTATCATAAATACGATAATCAATAGGAATTGATTCAACCTTCGTCAGATCATGCCAAAGCAAATTAACTAAACCTATGCCAGCAATAACATCATGTTCATTACCTGAATATTGATAATGGACCATCTCTATTTTTTTGCTACGTGTTTTGGCAATCAATGTATCATCGGCAATTAGGGGCTGTCGTCACAAGATTTCAGCCCAGATAGCAATAAATCGAATCTGGATGCTTGCCAGAAAGGAGGACGCTCTTTTGGCAAATCGAGTCGCAATCTCTCTCCACTGCTTAATTTTCGCAAAGAGATTTTCAACAACATGGTGGTTTTTATAGAGAGCACTATCAAACTTTCGATAATGCTTTCTATGTTTTCGTGGTGGAATGACAGGCTGCATCCCCTGTTCTTCGGCTTGTTTAATGATTGAATCGCTATCATAGCCCCGGTCGGCCAGTAAATAATCTGCAGTTAACTCCTTGAGCAAGTCTGGAGCGACTGTACAGTCAGCAACAGTGCCAGACGTTAAAGTTGCTCTGAGTGGCATACCGTGTGCGTCTACGGCCAGGTGTAGCTTGCTGTTGAGCCCCCTTTTGTAAGGCCCATTTCATCATTCCCACCTACAGCTCCAGTGCCATGAAGGTGGACTTTTATATGACACGAGTTTCGCACCAATAAAAAAACGCTCTATTTTTAAGTTTAATTCAGCATAATATATAAATAGATAAAACCTTATAAATTAAATGCAACTTATTGTAATTTAATAAAATTTATGTGTTTTAGTAACTTGCAGATTAATCATTACTTTTAAGCCATTTCTGGAATTTTATATGCCTGTGCGAAACTCGTGTATGAGTTGCATCAATCATCAACCATTCCATATCTGCTTCGCAGGTAAGATTTTCAAGAATCGATGCCCATACACCTTTATTTTTCCAACGGCAAAAGCGACGGTGGGTATTTTTCCAACAACCGTAATCAGGAGGCAAATCTCTCCATGGAGAGCCTGTTCTTAAGATCCAGAATACTGCACACGAGTTTCGCACGGACATATAAAGCTCTAAAAATAGCTAAAATAATGTTTTATCCACAAGATGTGTGATAACATAAAATATATTTTAATTTCAATATCTTATGTTTTAATTGGCAATTTTTTCGAATTATATATTATATCGAATTGAGCTTAAAAATAACTTGTTTATTTGTCGGCGCGAAACTCGTGCTGCATTAATAAACAATCGGTTATCCTTTGCGACGCCGCCCCATTTGCCTTTTCTACCAGGAAGTAAGGACTCGATTCTTTCCCAGGAGCGATCAGAAATGTCGTGTCGACGATGTGCTAATAAAGCTAATTTTTTCATTTTAAAATAATATCATAGCCTTACATCTTGTGACGACAGCCCCTAGTACGCAAGGGCTTTTTTTGTCTATAGGAAGGTTCAACTAATCGGCCCATTCCCAGTCGAAAAGCAACAAACATATAAAGCGTTATGCAGTGTCGCTACCAATGTAAAAATGATCCACTTGCTAGTGTAAAACTGATCCACCAAGAGTAAAAATGGCAGTTTTAAAGTACTGCCGATGATAACATTGGAGATCAGAGTGGAAATTTCTGTTTTACATCGCCAGGGTATGTCTATACGTGCGATTGCGCGACGCCTTTCATGTTCAAGAGTAACCGTGAGGCGATATCTTCGTAGCACTGAAGCGGCGGCGAATATGCGTTATAAATCGAGAGCGCCTAGACCCGGTAAGTTGGAGCCCTTCAAGGTATATATTCTCGAACACGTAGAGGCGGCTAGACCTGATTGGATACCGGCCTGCGTATTGCTACGGGAGATCCGTGAACAAGGGTACACAGGCAGCTATAGCTTGCTGACCGCTTTTCTTCATCCTATGAAAAAACCGGTTATTGAAGACGTTGTTCGCTTTGAGACTGAACCCGGTGAACAGATGCAGGTTGACTTCACGATTATCAGACAGGGGAAGAACCCTTTGCTGGCATTCGTTGCAACGTTAGGTTGGAGTCGTTCCACTTTTGTTAAGTTTTACACCTGTCAAAATTCAGCAGCCTGGTGCGACGGGATTGAGTCAGCCCTACAGTATTTTGGCGGTACGCCTCGTCAGCTGCTATTTGATAATGCGAAGACCATTATCATTGAGCGTGATGTTTATGGTCCTGGTAAACACCGCTGGAACCCACAGCTTATCCAGCTTGCCGAGAAATATGCTTTCAGTCCGAAAGTCTGCCGTCCATACAGGGCGAAGACTAAAGGTAAGGTTGAACGTTTTAATCACTATCTTAAGAACAGTTTCATTGTTCCACTAACCGCGTCATTTCGTCAGGCAGGGCTTATTTTGGATGCTGCCGCCGCCAACTCACGTATTGGAGACTGGCTGAGTTCAATAGCTAATGTACGTAAACACGGCACTACGGGTGTATCGCCGGAGGAGCGCATGCTACAAGAACGCTTAGCACTGTTGCCGCTGCCGAAAGTCATGCAAGCATTTTCTTTACCGATACATCAGACTCGCCCGATTCCTATGGAGAGCCTACAACATCCTTTGTCCGTCTATCAATCGATTCTGGAGATGCCTATATGACACGAGTTTCGCACGGACATATAAAGCTCTAGGGGCTGTCGTCACAAGATGTAAGGCTATGATATTATTTTAAAATGAAAAAATTAGCTTTATTAGCACATCGTCGACACGACATTTCTGATCGCTCCTGGGAAAGAATCGAGTCCTTACTTCCTGGTAGAAAAGGCAAATGGGGCGGCGTCGCAAAGGATAACCGATTGTTTATTAATGCAGTATTCTGGATCTTAAGAACAGGCTCTCCATGGAGAGATCTGCCTCCTGATTACGGTTGTTGGAAAAATACCCATCGTCGCTTTTGCCGTTGGAAAAATAAAGGTGTATGGGCATCGATTCTTGAAAATCTTACCTGCGAAGCAGATATGGAATGGTTGATGATGGATGCAACTCATATAAAAGTCCACCTTCATGGCACTGGAGCTGTAGGTGGGAATGATGAAATGGGCCTTACAAAAGGGGGGCTCAACAGCAAGCTACACCTGGCCGTAGACGCACACGGTATGCCACTCAGAGCAACTTTAACGTCTGGCACTGTTGCTGACTGTACAGTCGCTCCAGACTTGCTCAAGGAGTTAACCGCAGATTATTTACTGGCCGACCGGGGCTATGATAGCGATTCAATCATTAAACAAGCCGAAGAACAAGGGATGCAGCCTGTCATTCCACCACGAAAACATAGAAAGCATTATCGAAAGTTTGATAGTGCTCTCTATAAAAACCGCCATGTTGTTGAGCATGTCTTTGCGAAAATTAAGCAGTGGAGAGGGATTGCGACTCGATTTGCCAAAAGAGCGTCCTCCTTTCTGGCAAGCATCCAGATTCGATTTATTGCTATCTGGGCTGAAATCTTGTGACGACAGCCCCTAAAAATAGCTAAAATAATGTTTTATCCACAAGATGCGTGATAACATAAAATATATTTTAATTTCAATATCTTATGTTTTAATTGGCAATTTTTTCGAATTATATATTATATCGAATTGAGCTTAAAAATAACTTGTTTATTTGTCGGCGCGAAACTCGTGTATGAGTCTTCAGTATCAAGATGGTCGCCTCCGGCGACGACTTGTCACCGTCTTCCAGTTCTGAGAAATTTCTCAACACCAAAACTCCCTATATCGCATTCTAAGGATATCAAATCAAAAAACGCTACCATTGGGGTTACCTATGTAAAGAAAACGCCTTAGATAGCGTTACAGGTAGCTTAAAATCGATTTATGACGATTGGTTGAATGCATATTTCCATTTCAATCTTAAAAATACCCAAATTGATTAATGTTTAACCATTTTGGGTATTAATTTCTTATACATCAAGATGGTCGCCTCCGGCGACGACTTGTCACCGTCTTCCAGTTCTAAGAAATTTCTCAACACCAAAACTCCCTATCACGAGTTTCGCGCCGACAAATAAACAAGTTATTTTTAAGCTCAATTCGATATAATATATAATTCGAAAAAATTGCTAATTAAAACATAAGATATTGAAATTAAAATATATTTTATGTTATCGCGCATCTTTTGGATAAAACATTATTTTAGCTATTTTTAGAGCTTTATATGTCCGTGCGAAACTCGTGCCTATATCGCATTTTAAGGATATCAAATCAAAAAGCGCTACCATTGGTTACCTATGTAAAGAAAACGCCTTAGATAGCGTTACAGGTACCTTAAAATCGATTTATGACGATTGGTTGAATGCATATTTCCATTTCAATCTTAAAAATACCCAAATTGATTAATGTTTAACCATTTTAGGTATTAATTTCTTATACATTAAAAACACCCAGATTGATTAATATTTAACCGTTTTGGGTATTAATTTCTTATACATCAAGATGGTCGCCTCCAGCGACGACTTGTCACCGTCTTCCAGTTCTAAGAAATTTCTCAACACCAAAACTCCCTATATCGCATTCTAAGGATATCAAATCAAAAAGCGCTACCATTGGGTTACCTATTGTAAAGAAAACGCCTTAGATAGCGTTACAGGTAGCTTAAAATCGATTTATGACGATTGGTTGAATGCATATTTCCATTTCAATCTTAAAAATACCCAAATTGATTAATGTTTAACCATTTTGGGTATTAATTTCTTATACATGAACGCATCGAAAAATTCTGCCAGCAGCTTAAACTGGACAGACTAAGCACGGAGTGGCCAGCTGTAGCGCAGGCAACTATCGACAAGAACGGTACACACGCTGACTTTCTAGAGTCTATTTTACGACTTCAGTATGAAGGACTTACTGAACGTCGGCGTCAAACGATACTCCGTTTATCTGGGCTGCCAGTGATAAAGACGTTGGAGCAGTTTGATTACAAATATGCCAGCGGTGTTCCCCGTAACCAAATACAGGAACTGGCTGGACTGGCTTTCATTGAGCGCCAGGAGAATATCGTGTTGCTAGGTCCGTCTGGTGTCGGGAAGACGCACCTGGCTACTGCCATAAGGTATAGGGCTGCGATGCATGGATTAAGCATCCGTTTTCTAACTGCGGCGGATATGATGTTGCAGCTGCTTACCTCTCATCGACAAGGTGACCTTAAGGGATATCTTACTCGCGTTATCAGTAAACCTAGACTACACGAGTTTCGCACGGACATATAAAGCTCTAAAAATAGCTAAAATAATGTTTTATCCACAAGATGTGCGATAACATAAAATATATTTTAATTTCAATATCTTATGTTTTAATTGGCAATTTTTTCGAATTATATATTATATCGAATTGAGCTTAAAAATAACTTATTTATTTGTCGGCGCGAAACTCGTGGACTATTGATTATCGATGAAGTTGGCTATTTACCTTTTGGCAAAGAAGAAGCAAATCTGTTCTTCCAGGTGGTGGCAAAGCGATATGAAGCGGGTAGTGTGCTCTTAACCAGTAATCTGTCTTTTGCTCAGTGGTCAAGTACATTTGGTGATGATGAGACGCTAACAGCCGCTATGCTGGATCGATTGCTGCACCATGCACATATCGTACAGATTAGTGGACAAAGTTATCGGTTAAAAGACAAGCTAAAAAGCGGTCAGCTACATAAAAAATTGAAAGCGGAACTGAGCGAGTAAATTAAAGGGGTGGATCAGTTTTACTTTAGGGGCTGTCGTCACAAGATGTAAGGCTATGATATTATTTTAAAATGAAAAAATTAGCTTTATTAGCACATCGTCGACACGACATTTCTGATCGCTCCTGGGAAAGAATCGAGTCCTTACTTCCTGGTAGAAAAGGCAAATGGGGCGGCGTCGCAAAGGATAACCGATTGTTTATTAATGCAGTATTCTGGATCTTAAGAACAGGCTCTCCATGGAGAGATCTGCCTCCTGATTACGGTTGTTGGAAAAATACCCACCGTCGCTTTTGCCGTTGGAAAAATAAAGGTGTATGGGCATCGATTCTTGAAAATCTTACCTGCGAAGCAGATATGGAATGGTTGATAATTGATGCAACTCATATAAAAGTCCACCTTCATGGCACTGGAGCTGTAGGTGGGAATGATGAAATGGGCCTTACAAAAGGGGGCTCAACAGCAAGCTACACCTGGCCGTAGACGCACACGGTATGCCACTCAGAGCAACTTTAACGTCTGGCACTGTTGCTGACTGTACAGTCGCTCCAGACTTGCTCAAGGAGTTAACCGCAGATTATTTACTGGCCGACCGGGGCTATGATAGCGATTCAATCATTAAACAAGCCGAAGAACAAGGGATGCAGCCTGTCATTCCACCACGAAAACATAGAAAGCATTATCGAAAGTTTGATAGTGCTCTCTATAAAAACCGCCATGTTGTTGAGAATGTCTTTGCGAAAATTAAGCAGTGGAGAGGGATTGCGACTCGATTTGCCAAAAGAGCGTCCTCCTTTCTGGCAAGCATCCAGATTCGATTTATTGCTATCTGGGCTGAAATCTTGTGACGACAGCCCCTAGCAAAGTGGATCAGAATTCAATTGGCATTGACAATGCAGCCATTAGATGAGCTAAAAATACTTCATTTGGAGAAAAATAGCCCAACGATTTTCGTCCCCGAGTATTAGGGGCTGTCGTCACAAGATTTCAGCCCAGATAGCAATAAATCGAATCTGGATGCTTGCCAGAAAGGAGGACGCTCTTTTGGCAAATCGAGTCGCAATCCCTCTCCACTGCTTAATTTTCGCAAAGACATTCTCAACAACATGGCGGTTTTTATAGAGAGCACTATCAAACTTTCGATAATGCTTTCTATGTTTTCGTGATTGACCAGCCCATAAGTGAAGTGCCACAAGCCATAATCTTTACCATGGTTTCGATCACAACAGGGCGAACACTGTCAGAGGGTTGACGGTTAAGCCAATTGAGCCAGCGTTGACCAAATTGGAAAACATGACTAAAACGTGGTGACATAAATGGCACTGAAAGATTGAGAAAATAGGTTCGGGGTTATACCAGTACTAACAAGCAATGACAAGTCGTCGCCGGAGGCGACCATCTTGATTACCTGAATATATTACCTGAATATTGATAATGGACCATCTCTATTTTTTTGCTACGTGTTTTGGCAATCAATGTATCATCGGCAATTAGAGGCTGTCGTCACAAGATTTCAGCCCAGATAGCAATAAATCGAATCTGGATGCTTGCCAGAAAGGAGGACGCTCTTTTGGCAAATCGAGTCGCAATCCCTCTCCACTGCTTAATTTTCGCAAAGACATTCTCAACAACATGGCGGTTTTTATAGAGAGCACTATCAAACTTTCGATAATGCTTTCTATGTTTTCGTGGTGGAATGACAGGCTGCATCCCTTGTTCTTCGGCTTGTTTAATGATTGAATCGCTATCATAGCCCCGGTCGGCCAGTAAATAATCTGCGGTTAACTCCTTGAGCAAGTCTGGAGCGACTGTACAGTCAGCAACAGTGCCAGACGTTAAAGTTGCTCTGAGTGGCATACCGTGTGCGTCTACGGCCAGGTGTAGCTTGCTGTTGAGCCCCCTTTTGTAAGGCCCATTTCATCATTCCCACCTACAGCTCCAGTGCCATGAAGGTGGACTTTTATATGAGTTGCATCAATTATCAACCATTCCATATCTGCTTCGCAGGTAAGATTTTCAAGAATCGATGCCCATACACCTTTATTTTTCCAACGGCAAAAGCGACGGTGGGTATTTTTCCAACAACCGTAATCAGGAGGCAGATCTCTCCATGGAGAGCCTGTTCTTAAGATCCAGAATACTGCATTAATAAACAATCGGTTATCCTTTGCGACGCCGCCCCATTTGCCTTTTCTACCAGGAAGTAAGGACTCGATTCTTTCCCAGGAGCGATCAGAAATGTCGTGTCGACGATGTGCTAATAAAGCTAATTTTTTCATTTTAAAATAATATCATAGCCTTACATCTTGTGACGACAGCCCCTAGGGGCTGTCGTCACAAGATTTCAGGCCAGATAGCAATAAATCGAATCTGGATGCTTGCCAGAAAGGAGGACGCTCTTTTGGCAAATCGAGTCGCAATCCCTCTCCACTGCTTAATTTTCGCAAAGACATTCTCAACAACATGGCGGTTTTTATAGAGAGCACTATCAAACTTTCGATAATGCTTTCTATGTTTTCGTGGTGGAATGACAGGCTGCATCCCTTGTTCTTCGGCTTGTTTAATGATTGAATCGCTATCATAGCCCCGGTCGGCCAGTAAATAATCTGCGGTTAACTCCTTGAGCAAGTCTGGAGCGACTGTACAGTCAGCAACAGTGCCAGACGTTAAAGTTGCTCTGAGTGGCATACCGTGTGCGTCTACGGCCAGGTGTAGCTTGCTGTTGAGCTCCCTTTTGTAAGGCCCATTTCATCATTCCCACCTACAGCTCCAGTGCCATGAAGGTGGACTTTTATATGAGTTGCATCAATCATCAACCATTCCATACCTGCTTCGCAGGTAAGATTTTCAAGAATCGATGCCCATACACCTTTATTTTTCCAACGGCAAAAGCGACGGTGGGTATTTTTCCAACAACCGTAATCAGGAGGCAGATCTCTCCATGGAGAGCCTGTTCTTAAGATCCAGAATACTGCATTAATAAACAATCGGTTATCCTTTGCGACGCCGCCCCATTTGCCTTTTCTACCAGGAAGTAGGGACTCGATTCTTTCCCAGGAGCGATCAGAAATGTCGTGTTGACGATGTGCTAATAAAGCTAATTTTTTCATTTTAAAATAATATCATAGCCTTACATCTTGTGACGACAGCCCCTAGACTAAATCAGTTTAAATAAATATTATTTAGCGTCGATAATATTTGGTGCATCTTGCTTAATTTTGCAACGAACGGATATTTTCCTTAGAAAAACCGTTGACTCATGCAGAACTATCCCTATAATGCACCTCCATCACGACGGGCGATTAGCTCAGTTGGTAGAGCATCTCCCTTACAAGGAGGGGGTCATCAGTTCGAATCTGGTATCGCCCACCATTCATCAAAAAAATAAAGTATTATTTGTTTAAATTATTTATGCTGTGTTTTGCTATTAATATTAAAACAAGGAGTTACAGTTGATTGCACCTTATGTAACTTTCTTAAGTGTCATATTAGTGACATGAAACCCGAGTATGGAATTAATGTTTTTAGCGTGTTTTTGCAAGTGTGCAGGGGATAAATGAGCATACTTTTTCACCATTTGTATACTTTCCCATCCCCCCATTTCTTGCAATGCTGGTAGAGGTACACCAGACTGGATTAACCAACTCGCCCAAGTATGTCTCAAATCATGGAATCGAAACCCTTCGATCCCTGCTTTCATCAAGGCAGACTTAAATGCTTTGTTAGCATCCGTTCTCATAGGTATCATATCAATCATACCGTTTAATTTTCGCTCTCTGACAAAAACATACTGCCTATGTCTACCTATCTGAGCATGGATAATTTCACAAGCTGTATCATTCACGAGTTTCGCGCCGACAAATAAACAAGTTATTTTTAAGCTCAATTCGATATAATATATAATTCGAAAAAATTGCCAATTAAAACATAAAATATTGAAATTAAAATATATTTTATGTTATCGCACATCTTGTGGATAAAACATTATTTTAGCTATTTTTAGAGCTTTATATGTCCGTGCGAAACTCGTGTCATTGAGCGAAACGCCAATTGCCCGAAAATTTTTTGACTGGTCAGGGTTAATCCAAGCTACCTTACGAACCAAATCAACCTGTGACCATTCTAGTTCTAGAATGTTGGATCTTCGCAAACCCGTAGCCAGAGCAAATGTTATCACTGGCTTGAGATAATCAACTGCATTATGAATTAATGCATGAGCGTGCTCTTTTGTAAGCCACTGAATTCTAGATTGTCTAGGGGGTAACGCTTTTATATATGGTGCATTTTTTAACCATCCCCATTCATTTGAAGCTATTTTCAGTAAAGCACGGATAAAAGCCAATTGAGCATACTTTGATGATTGTGATGACAAACCCGCTTTACCTCTTCTATTTTTCATTTTTGAAACAATGTCCTGACATTCATTATTCGTGATCTCATTAATGTTTCAACCTGCAAAATACTGACGCCAAAATCTAATTTTTCCTTTATCTTTATCTATTGTTCGCTTATGTTGCTTTTCCTTTAGCCAGCGTAGGCAAGCTTCATCGAAGGTATGATCTGGGATTTCTCCTAATGTACTGATCCGCCATGCTTTTGCTTTCAGCTCATCATAGAGTTCCTGCGCTTGCTTTTTGTCTGTCGTGTTAGGGGCTGTCGTCACAAGATGTAAGGCTATGATATTATTTTAAAATGAAAAAATTAGCTTTATTAGCACATCGTCGACACGACATTTCTGATCGCTCCTGGGAAAGAATCGAGTCCTTACTTCCTGGTAGAAAAGGCAAATGGGGCGGCGTCGCAAAGGATAACCGATTGTTTATTAATGCAGCACGAGTTTCGCGCCGACAAATAAACAAGTTATTTTTAAGCTCAATTCGATATAATATATAATTCGAAAAAATTGCCAATTAAAACATAAGATGTTGAAATTAAAATATATTTTATGTTATCACACATCTTGTGGATAAAACATTATTTTAGCTATTTTTAGATAGTGCTCTCTATAAAAACCGCCATGTTGTTGAGAATGTCTTTGCGAAAATTAAGCAGTGGAGAGGGATTGCGACTCGATTTGCCAAAAGAGCGTCCTCCTTTCTGGCAAGGATCCAGATTCGATTTATTGCTATCTGGGCTGAAATCTTGTGACGACAGCCCCTAGCAAGTGGATCATTTTTACATTAGTAGCGACAGCAAGCATCCAGATTCGATTTATTGCTATCTGGGCTGAAATCTTGTGACGACAGCCCCTAGAGCTTTATATGTCCGTGCGAAACTCGTGTGCAATATTCTGGATCTTAAGAACAGGCTCTCCATGGAGAGATTTGCCTCCTGATTACGGTTGTTGGAAAAATACCCACCGTCGCTTTTGCCGTTGGAAAAATAAAGGTGTATGGGCATTGATTCTTGAAAATCTTACCTGCGAAGCAGATATGGAATGGTTGATGATTGATGCAACTCATATAAAAGTCCACCTTCATGGCACTGGAGCTGTAGGTGGGAATGATGAAATGGGCCTTACAAAAGGGGGCTCAACAGCAAGCTACACCTGGCCGTAGACGCACACGGTATGCCACTCAGAGCAACTTTAACGTCTGGCAATGTTGCTGACTGTACAGTCGCTCCAGACTTGCTCAAGGAGTTAACTGCAGATTATTTACTGGCCGACCGGGGCTATGATAGCGATTCAATCATTAAACAAGCCGAAGAACAGGGGATGCAGCCTGTCATTCCACCACGAAAACATAGAAAGCATTATCGAAAGTTTGATAGTGCTCTCTATAAAAACCACCATGTTGTTGAAAATCTCTTTGCGAAAATTAAGCAGTGGAGAGAGATTGCGACTCGATTTGCCAAAAGAGCGTCCTCCTTTCTGGCAAGCATCCAGATTCGATTTATTGCTATCTGGGCTGAAATCTTGTGACGACAGCCCCTAGAAAAAATAAAAATGGGTTCATCATGGAATAGGTTAATTAGTAACCTTTTCGGGTATTAATTTCTTATACATAAATCTCTATCTCCAGCTTCCTCATCGAGGCAAATATTATCGCTATGGCAAGGGAGAACCGAACCCAAGCGTAGCGCTATTCCTGATAGAGTGGGTATTGAAGAGAGACAAGCTGAGGCTGATCTCAAGCAACAACCAGGTCATTTTGAAATTGATACTGTATTTGGTAAGGATCAGAAGTCATTCTTATTAACTTTGGCGGATAAAGCTACCAGACAGGTTATTATCCGCAGGTTGCCGAATAAACGCGCTGAGACTGTTGTAGAAGCCTTCCGTGATATCATGGCAAATACTTTCTGTCATTTTAAAACCCTGACGGCTGATAACCGGTTCTGAGTTCTCCATACATAAACAGATAACTGAGATCACCGGTGCTGATGTCTTCTTTGCCAGGCCTTATCACTCATGGGAGCGTGGTTTAAATTAAATGAACACAGTAACGGACTTATCCGCCGTTTTTACCCAAAAGGAACGGACTTCAACGAACTTCAACGAACGGACTTCAACGGACTTCAACCAAGAAAAGGCCTTATAGAGCGTTATGGTGTACCTCAAAATCGATTTATGACGATTGGTTGAGTACATATTTCCATTTCAATCTTAAAAACACCCAGATGGATTAATATTTAACCGTTTTCGGTATTAATTTCTTATACATCTAGCTAAGATTAAGTGATTTTTTTATTTGTGTCCATTAACATGTTCATATTACTCCTTTAAAACCATAAAGATAAGATTATATGTCATCAATTATCAATAGCTTAAGAAATATCGCCATCATCGCCCACGTCGATCATGGAAAAACGACACTGGTCGATAAATTATTACAACAATCTGGCACCTTTGGTGAACGTAATAACCTCGATGAACGTGTGATGGATTCCAATGACTTGGAAAAAGAACGTGGCATCACGATTTTGGCAAAAAATACCGCCATCCAATGGCATGATTATCGAATTAATATTGTTGATACACCAGGGCATGCTGATTTTGGTGGTGAAGTCGAACGGGTTATGTCAATGGTTGATAGTGTGCTGCTATTGGTTGATGCAATGGACGGTCCGATGCCGCAAACCCGCTTCGTTACCCAAAAAGCCTTTGCTCATGGTTTAAAGCCAATTGTAGTAGTCAATAAAATCGATCGACCAGGCGCAAGACCTAATTGGGTTGTTGATCAGGTTTTTGATCTGTTTGTCAACTTAGGGGCGACTGATGAGCAACTGGATTTTCCTATCATTTACGCCTCAGCCTTAAATGGTATTGCTGGAATCGATTACAATGATATGGCGGCAGACATGACGCCACTCTATGAAGCAATTGTAAAATATGTTGCTCCGCCGCAGGTTGATCTGGCGGGTGCTTTCCAAATGCAAATATCTCAGCTTGATTACAACAATTACTGGGGTGTTATTGGTATAGGTCGCATTAAGCGTGGCGCAATCAAACCAAATCAAACCATCACTATTATCGACAGTGATGGCAAAACACGTAGTGGTAAAGTGGGTAAGGTATTAACGCATTTAGGATTAGAGCGTATCGATTCTGAAATTGCCCAAGCCGGTGATATTATTGCCTTAACGGGTCTGGGAGAATTAAATATCTCAGATACCTTATGTGATCCAAATAATATTGAGGCATTGCCAGCACTGGCTGTTGATGAGCCAACGGTAAGTATGTATTTTTGTGTTAATACCTCACCATTTTGTGGTCGTGAAGGAAAATATGTTACTTCCCGTCAAATTTTAGATCGCCTGAAAAAAGAGTTAGTGCATAACGTTGCATTACGTGTGGAAGAGACTGAAGATCCTGACGCTTTCCGTGTTTCAGGTCGTGGTGAGCTGCACCTTTCGGTATTGATTGAAAACATGCGCCGTGAAGGTTTTGAATTAGCTGTTTCTCGACCAAAGGTTATTTTCCGTGAATTTGAAGGTCGTAAACAGGAACCTTTTGAACAGGTTACACTCGATATTGAAGAGCGGCACCAAGGCGATGTTATGATGGCATTAGGTGAACGTAAAGGTGGATTGCGCGATATGTTGCCTGATAGTAAAGGACGGGTACGGCTTGATTATATTATTCCAAGTCGTGGACTAATTGGTTTTCGAACTGAGTTTATGACCATGACATCAGGGACCGGTTTGCTGTATGCAACCTTTAGTCACTATGATGATGTTCGTCCTGGTGAAATTGGTCGCCGCCAAAATGGTGTCATGATCTCAAATGGTCAAGGTAAAGCGGTAGCTTATGCACTTTATAGTTTGCAAGATCGCGGTAAATTATTCCTTGGTCATGGTGCTGAAGTGTATGAAGGACAAATTATTGGCATTCATTCTCGTTCTAATGATCTAACTGTCAACTGTTTAACGGGTAAAAAATTAACCAACGTGCGTGCTTCAGGGACAGATGAAGCGACAACTTTATCGCCGCCGATTAAAAAAACATTAGGGGCTGTCGTCACAAGATGTAAGGCTATGATATTATTTTAAAATGAAAAAATTAGCTTTATTAGCACATCGTCGACACGACATTTCTGATCGCTCCTGGGAAAGAATCGAGTCCTTACTTCCTGGTAGAAAAGGCAAATGGGGGGCGTCGCAAAGGATAACCGATTGTTTATTAATGCAGTATTCTGGATCTTAAGAACAGGCTCTCCATGGAGAGATCTGCCTCCTGATTACGGTTGTTGGAAAAATACCCACCGTCGCTTTTGCCGTTGGAAAAATAAAGGTGTATGGGCATCGATTCTTGAAAATCTTACCTGCGAAGCAGATATGGAATGGTTGATGATTGATGCAACTCATATAAAAGTCCACCTTCATGGCACTGGAGCTGTAGGTGGGAATGATGAAATGGGCCTTACAAAAGGGGGCTCAACAGCACGCTACACCTGGCCGTAGACGCACACGGTATGCCACTCAGAGCAACTTTAACGTCTGGCACTGTTGCTGACTGTACAGTCGCTCCAGACTTGCTCAAGGAGTTAACCGCAGATTATTTACTGGCCGACCGGGGCTATGATAGCGATTCAATCATTAAACAAGCCGAAGAACAGGGGATGCAGCCTGTCATTCCACCACGAAAACATAGAAAGCATTATCGAAAGTTTGATAGTGCTCTCTATAAAAACCGCCATGTTGTTGAGAATGTCTTTGCGAAAATTAAGCAGTGGAGAGGGATTGCGACTCGATTTGCCAAAAGAGCGTCCTCCTTTCTGGCAAGGATCCAGATTCGATTTATTGCTATCTGGGCTGAAATCTTGTGACGACAGCCCCTAAAAATAGCTAAAATAATGTTTTATCCACAAGATATGCGATAACATAAAATATATTTTAATTTCAATATCTTATATTTTAATTGGCAATTTTTTCGAATTATATATTATATCGAATTGAGCTTAAAAATAACTTGTGTATTTGTCGGCGCGAAACTCGTGTTAGTGATAACTTTTTATTATTCCGCTTATCGTATATGCTTTACCATTGATACACTTCTTTTATAGTTAGGACAGTGTTTGAGATATCTATCTTTATTTAGAACGTCATTGAAAATTTCTCGCTATTTGTTCCGTACTCTCGGCGTTATGCTGTGGGCAATGGGAGCTGTAATCACACTTTTTTATCTATTTAATATCTTTAACGAAGTTAAATCTGATATACATCAACAGTATTCATCTACTTATGACAGTATGGTTGAATATGTGCATTATACGGATAAAACCCTGCGATCAATCCAATATATGGTAGATAGCCATATCGAAAAATTAGCGCAAGATCCTAATTATACGCCTGTCTTGCCAAAACAACTTAATTTCACCTACTTACCCCTAACGGCAGATGCTGATTGTAGCAAATTGCATGAAACATCAAAGAGTTACTTACACGAGTTTCGCACGGACATATAAAGCTCTAAAAATAGCTAAAATAATGTTTTATCCACAAGATGTGCGATAACATAAAATATATTTTAATTTCAATATCTTATGTTTTAATTGGCAATTTTTTCGAATTATATATTATATCGAATTGAGCGTAAAAATAACTTGTTGGCCCATTCCCAGTCGAAAAGCAACAAACACATAAAGCGTTATGCAGCCATTAGATGAGCTAAAAATACTTCATTTGGAGAAAAATAGCCCAACGATTTTCGTCCCCGAGTATTAGGGGCTGTCGTCACAAGATGTAAGGCTATGATATTATTTTAAAATGAAAAAATTAGCTTTATTAGCACATCGTCGACACGACATTTCTGATCGCTCCTGGGAAAGAATCGAGTCCTTACTTCCTGGTAGAAAAGGCAAATGGGGCGGCGTCGCAAAGGATAACCGATTGTTTATTAATGCAGTATTCTGGATCTTAAGAACAGGCTCTCCATGGAGAGAGCTGCCTCCTGATTACGGTTGTTGGAAAAATACCCATTGTCGCTTTTGCCGTTGGAAAAATAAAGGTGTATGGGCATCGATTCTTGAAAATCTTACCTGCGAAGCAGATATGGAATGGTTGATGATTGATGCAACTCATATAAAAGTCCACCTTCATGGCACTGGAGCTGTAGGTGGGAATGATGAAATGGGCCTTACAAAAGGGGGCTCAACAGCAAGCTACACCTGGCCGTAGACGCACACGGTATGCCACTCAGAGCAACTTTAACGTCTGGCACTGTTGCTGACTGTACAGTCGCTCCAGACTTGCTCAAGGAGTTAACCGCAGATTATTTACTGGCCGACCGGGGCTATGATAGCGATTCAATCATTAAACAAGCCGAAGAACAAGGGATGCAGCCTGTCATTCCACCACGAAAACATAGAAAGCATTATCGAAAGTTTGATAGTGCTCTCTATAAAAACCGCCATGTTGTTGAGAATGTCTTTGCGAAAATTAAGCAGTGGAGAGGGATTGCGACTCGATTTGCCAAAAGAGCGTCCTCCTTTCTGGCAAGCATCCAGATTCGATTTATTGCTATCTGGGCTGAAATCTTGTGACGACAGCCCCTAAATAACCCCCCTCTTTTCGTAAGTTTCCTATAGTTTCAGGATGAGAAAATTCAAGTAAAGTAGAAGAGGGTAAACTAAATTTTTTTTCCAGACGATAACCATCGTCTTGTTTTGTCAAAATTACACGCTCATAAAAACTCTTACCGTATTGATCTTTTTCATTCTGGAAAGTACCCTCAAATTTACCACCATCACCACCACATGCCGTTAACAAACATGCAGATAACAACCCAATTAATATGATGGCAATTATTTTTTTCATCGTCTGTTATCCTTAAACAGTAAATATTAATTTGATTCTATATTTTCGTTTAAATCGCACAATAGCTAAATTAGCTATAAATATATTAGGGGCTGTCGTCACAAGATCACGAGTTTCGCGCCGACAAATAAATAAGTTATTTTTAAGCTCAATTCGATATAATATATAATTCGAAAAAATTGCCAATTAAAATATAAGATATTGAAATTAAAATATATTTTATGTTATCGCACATCTTGTGGATAAAACATTATTTTAGCTATTTTTAGGGGCTGTCGTCACAAGATTTCAGCCCAGATAGCAATAAATCGAATCTGGATCCTTGCCAGAAAGGAGGACGCTCTTTTGGCAAATCGAGTCGCAATCTCTCTCCACTGCTTAATTTTCGCAAAGAGATTTTCAACAACATGGTGGTTTTTATAGAGAGCACTATCAAACTTTCGATAATGCTTTCTATGTTTTCGTGGTGGAATGACAGGCTGCATCCCCTGTTCTTCGGCTTGTTTAATGATTGAATCGCTATCATAGCCCCGGGCGGCCAGTAAATAATCTGCAGTTAACTCCTTGAGCAAGTCTGGAGCGACTGTACAGTCAGCAACAGTGCCAGACGTTAAAGTTGCTCTGAGTGGCATACCGTGTGCGTTTACGGCCAGGTGTAGCTTGCTGTTGAGCCCCCTTTTGTAAGGCCCATTTCATCATTCCCACCTACAGCTCCAGTGCCATGAAGGTGGACTTTTATATGAGTTGCATCAATCATCAACCATTCCATATCTGCTTCGCAGGTAAGATTTTCAAGAATCGATGCCCATACACCTTTATTTTTCCAACGGCAAAAGCGACGGTGGGTATTTTTCCAACAACCGTAATCAGGAGGCAAATCTCTCCATGGAGAGCCTGTTCTTAAGATCCAGAATACTGCACACGAGTTTCGCACGGACATATAAAGCTCTAAAAATAGCTAAAATAATGTTTTATCCACAAGATGTGTGATAACATAAAATATATTTTAATTTCAATATCTTATATTTTAATTGGCAATTTTTTCGAATTATATATTATATCGAATTGAGCTTAAAAATAACTTGTTTATTTGTCGGCGCGAAACTCGTGCTGCATTAATAAACAATCGGTTATCCTTTGCGACGCCGCCCCATTTGCCTTTTCTACCAGGAAGTAAGGACTCGATTCTTTCCCAGGAGCGATCAGAAATGTCGTGTCGACGATGTGCTAATAAAGCTAATTTTTTCATTTTAAAATAATATCATAGCCTTACATCTTGTGACGACAGCCCCTAGAACATGCGTTAGAATTTATCGATGATGATGAATTAGTGGAAGTTACGCCACAATCAATTCGTTTAAGAAAACGTTATTTGACCGAAAACGATCGCCGTCGTGCCTATCGAAATAAAGAAGTTTAAATAACAAAAAATTGTTTGATTTAATATAAATAAAAGGCGTATTAGGGGCTGTCGTCACAAGATTTCAGCCCAGATAGCAATAAATCGAATCTGGATCCTTGCCAGAAAGGAGGACGCTCTTTTGGCAAATCGAGTCGCAATCCCTCTCCACTGCTTAATTTTCGCAAAGACATTCTCAACAACATGGCGGTTTTTATAGAGAGCACTATCAAACTTTCGATAATGCTTTCTATGTTTTCGTGGTGGAATGACAGGCTGCATCCCTTGTTCTTCGGCTTGTTTAATGATTGAATCGCTATCATAGCCCCGGTCGGCCAGTAAATAATCTGCGGTTAACTCCTTGAGCAAGTCTGGAGCGACTGTACAGTCAGCAACAGTGCCAGACGTTAAAGTTGCTCTGAGTGGCATACCGTGTGCGTCTACGGCCAGGTGTAGCTTGCTGTTGAGCCCCCCTTTTGTAAGGCCCATTTCATCATTCCCACCTACAGCTCCAGTGCCATGAAGGTGGACTTTTATATGAGTTGCATCCATCATCAACCATTCCATATCTGCTTCGCAGGTAAGATTTTCAAGAATCGATGCCCATACACCTTTATTTTTCCAACGGCAAAAGCGACGATGGGTATTTTTCCAACAACCGTAATCAGGAGGCAGATCTCTCCATGGAGAGCCTGTTCTTAAGATCCAGAATACTGCATTAATAAACAATCGGTTATCCTTTGCGACGCCGCCCCATTTGCCTTTTCTACCAGGAAGTAAGGACTCGATTCTTTCCCAGGAGCGATCAGAAATGTCGTGTCGACGATGTGCTAATAAAGCTAATTTTTTCATTTTAAAATAATATCATAGCCTTACATCTTGTGACGACAGCCCCTAGACAACACCAAGACATCTGTCAATGCCAATTGAATTCTGATCCACTTTGCTAAAGTAAAAGTGATCCACTCCCTTTAATTTACTCGCTCAGTTCCGCTTTCAATTTTTTATGTAGCTGACCGCTTTTTAGCTTGTCTTTTAACCGATAACTTTGTCCACTAATCTGTACGATATGTGCATGGTGCAGCAATCGATCCAGCATAGCGGCTGTTAGCGTCTCATCATCACCAAATGTACTTGACCACTGAGCAAAAGACAGATTACTGGTTAAGAGCACACTACCCGCTTCATATCGCTTTGCCACCACCTGGAAGAACAGATTTGCTTCTTCTTTGCCAAAAGGGAAATAGCCAACTTCATCGATAATCAATAGTCTAGGTTTACTGATAACGCGAGTAAGATATCCCTTAAGGTCACCTTGTCGATGAGAGGTAAGCAGCTGCAACATCATATCCGCCGCAGTTAGAAAACGGATGCTTAATCCATGCATCGCAGCCCTATAGCTTATGGCAGTAGCCAGGTGCGTCTTTCCGACACCAGACGGACCTAGCAACACGATATTCTCCTGGCGCTCAATGAAAGCCAGTCCAGCCAGTTCCTGTATTTGGTTACGGGGAACACCGCTGGCATATTTGTAATCAAACTGCTCCAACGTCTTTATCACTGGCAGCCCAGATAAACGGAGTATCGTTTGACGCCGACGTTCAGTAAGTCCTTCATACTGAAGTCGTAAAATAGACTCTAGAAAGTCAGCGTGTGTACCGTTCTTGTCGATAGTTGCCTGCGTTACAGCTGGCCACTCTGTGCTTAGTCTGTCCAGTTTAAGCTGTTGGCAGAATTTTTCGATGCGTTCATACTGAAGACTCATATAGGCATCTCCAGAATCGATTGATAGACGGACAAAGGATGTTGTAGGCTCTCCATAGGAATCGGGCGAGTCTGATGTATCGGTAAAGGAAATGCTTGCATGACTTTCGGCAGCGGCAACAGTGCTAAGCGTTCTTGTAGCATGCGCTCCTCCGGCGATACACCCGTAGTGCCGTGTTTACGTACATTAGCTATTGAACTCAGCCAGTCTCCAATACGTGAGTTGGCGGCGGCAGCATCCAAAATAAGCCCTGCCTGACGAAATGACGCGGTTAGTGGAACAATGAAACTGTTCTTAAGATAGTGATTAAAACGTTCAACCTTACCTTTAGTCTTCGCCCTGTATGGACGGCAGACTTTCGGACTGAAAGCATATTTCTCGGCAAGCTGGATAAGCTGTGGGTTCCAGCGGTGTTTACCAGGACCATAAACATCACGCTCAATGATAATGGTCTTCGCATTATCAAATAGCAGCTGACGAGGCGTACCGCCAAAATACTGTAGGGCTGACTCAATCCCGTCGCACCAGGCTGCTGAATTTTGACAGGTGTAAAACTTAACAAAAGTGGAACGACTCCAACCTAACGTGGCAACGAATGCCAGCAAAGGGTTCTTCCCCTGTCTGATAATCGTGAAGTCAACCTGCATCTGTTCACCGGGTTCAGTCTCAAAGCGAACAACGTCTTCAATAACCGGTTTTTTCATAGGATGAAGAAAAGCGGTCAGCAAGCTATAGCTGCCTGTGTACCCTTGTTCACGGATCTCCCGTAGCAATACGCCGGCCGGTATCCAATCAGGTCTAGCCGCCTCTACGCGTTCGAGAATATATACCTTGAAGGGCTCCAACTTACCGGGTCTAGGCGCTCTCGATTTATAACGCATATTCGCCGCCGCTTCAGTGCTACGAAGATATCGCCTCACGGTTACTCTTGAACATGAAAGGCGTCGCGCAATCGCACGTATAGACATACCCTGGCGATGTAAAACAGAAATTTCCACTCTGATCTCCAATGTTATCATCGGCAGTACCTTAAAACTGCCATTTTTACTCTTGGTGGATCAGTTTTACACTAGGGGCTGTCGTCACAAGATGTAAGGCTATGATATTATTTTAAAATGAAAAAATTAGCTTTATTAGCACATCGTCGACACGACATTTCTGATCGCTCCTGGGAAAGAATCGAGTCCTTACTTCCTGGTAGAAAAGGCAAATGGGGCGGCGTCGCAAAGGATAACCGATTGTTTATTAATGCAGTATTCTGGATCTTAAGAACAGGCTCTCCATGGAGAGATCTGCCTCCTGATTACGGTTGTTGGAAAAATACCCACCGTCGCTTTTGCCGTTGGAAAAATAAAGGTGTATGGGCATCGATTCTTGAAAATCTTACCTGCGAAGCAGATATGGAATGGTTGATGATTGATGCAACTCATATAAAAGTCCACCTTCATGGCACTGGAGCTGTAGGTGGGAATGATGAAATGGGCCTTACAAAAGGGGGGCTCAACAGCAAGCTACACCTGGCCGTAGACGCACACGGTATGCCACTCAGAGCAACTTTAACGTCTGGCACTGTTGCTGACTGTACAGTCGCTCCAGACTTGCTCAAGGAGTTAACCGCAGATTATTTACTGGCCGACCGGGGCTATGATAGCGATTCAATCATTAAACAAGCCGAAGAACAGGGGATGCAGCCTGTCATTCCACCACGAAAACATAGAAAGCATTATCGAAAGTTTGATAGTGCTCTCTATAAAAACCGCCATGTTGTTGAGAATGTCTTTGCGAAAATTAAGCAGTGGAGAGGGATTGCGACTCGATTTGCCAAAAGAGCGTCCTCCTTTCTGGCAAGGATCCAGATTCGATTTATTGCTATCTGGGCTGAAATCTTGTGACGACAGCCCCTAATATTTATTTAAATAAATATCAATAACGTGATGTAACATCTACATAAATGTTGATGCTTTTTGTGCTGCTAAGGTATCGTTATTTTTGATGTCGACTAAAATCCCATTGCGATCAAAAGTGAGTGTTAGTGTTTGCTGTTTAACTTTTTCATGTCCAGGCTGTTGACGGAAAATATAATACCAAACTTGCTGGCCAAACAGTTCCGTTAGCATTGGTGTTCCTAATGTATAGGCTACTTGCTGTTGCGTCATTCCTTTTTGGATTTTTACAACATCACTGGCAGAAAGATAGTTGCCTTGATTAATGTCAGGACGGTAAACAAGCCGTTCTGCTATAGAACAACCCGCTGTTAAAACAACAACAGACATAGCAGCAGCAATTAACAATTTACAACGCATGGTCATATATTCCTTTAAGAGTTAGAATATCGATAATAATCGACATTGATTAAATTGAAAACCTTTCCTCATTTTTCTATGACCTATACTATACAATAAAGTTTAGGATGTTTTTAAGCAGCAAGTAGATCTTTTGCGCTAGCCAGGATGTTTTTTGTTACTTCACTACCACCCAGTAACCCCCGGCCCATTCCCAGTCGAAAAGCAACAAACACATAAAGCGTTATGCAGCCATTAGATGAGCTAAAAATACTTCATTTGGAGAAAAATAGCCCAACGATTTTCGTCCCCGAGTATTAGGGGCTGTCGTCACAAGATTTCAGCCCAGATAGCAATAAATCGAATCTGGATGCTTGCCAGAAAGGAGGACGCTCTTTTGGCAAATCGAGTCGCAATCCCTCTCCACTGCTTAATTTTCGCAAAGACACACGAGTTTCGCACGGACATATAAAGCTCTAAAAATAGCTAAAATAATGTTTTATCCACAAGATGTGCGATAACATAAAATATATTTTAATTTCAATATCTTATGTTTTAATTGGCAATTTTTTCGAATTATATATTATATCGAATTGAGCTTAAAAATAACTTGTTTATTTGTCGGCGCGAAACTCGTGAGACATTCTCAACAACATGGCGGTTTTTATAGAGAGCACTATCAAACTTTCGATAATGCTTTCTATGTTTTCGTGGTGGAATGACAGGCTGCATCCCTTGTTCTTCGGCTTGAGCAAGTCTGGAGCGACTGTACAGTCAACAACAGTGCCAGACGTTAAAGTTGCTCTGAGTGGCATACCGTGTGCGTCTACGGCCAGGTGTAGCTTGCTGTTGAGCCCCCCTTTTGTAAGGCCCATTTCATCATTCCCACCTACAGCTCCAGTGCCATGAAGGTGGACTTTTATATGAGTTGCATCAATCATCAACCATTCCATATCTGCTTCGCAGGTAAGATTTTCAAGAATCGATGCCCATACACCTTTATTTTTCCAACGGCAAAAGCGACGATGGGTATTTTTCCAACAACCGTAATCAGGAGGCAGATCTCTCCATGGAGAGCCTGTTCTTAAGATCCAGAATACTGCATTAATAAACAATCGGTTATCCTTTGCGACGCCGCCCCATTTGCCTTTTCTACCAGGAAGTAAGGACTCGATTCTTTCCCAGGAGCGATCAGAAATGTCGTGTCGACGATGTGCTAGGGGCTGTCGTCACAAGATGTAAGGCTATGATATTATTTTAAAATGAAAAAATTAGCTTTATTAGCACATCGTCGACACGACATTTCTGATCGCTCCTGGGAAAGAATCGAGTCCTTACTTCCTGGTAGAAAAGGCAAATGGGGCGGCGTCGCAAAGGATAACCGATTGTTTATTAATGCAGTATTCTGGATCTTAAGAACAGGCTCTCCATGGAGAGATCTGCCTCCTGATTACGGTTGTTGGAAAAATACCCATCGTCGCTTTTGCCGTTGGAAAAATAAAGGTGTATGGGCATCGATTCTTGAAAATCTTACCTGCGAAGCAGATATGGAATGGTTGATGATTGATGCAACTCATATAAAAGTCCACCTTCATGGCACTGGAGCTGTAGGTGGGAATGATGAAATGGGCCTTACAAAAGGGGGGCTCAACAGCAAGCTACACCTGGCCGTAGACGCACACGGTATGCCACTCAGAGCAACTTTAACGTCTGGCACTGTTGTTGACTGTACAGTCGCTCCAGACTTGCTCAAGCCGAAGAACAAGGGATGCAGCCTGTCATTCCACCACGAAAACATAGAAAGCATTATCGAAAGTTTGATAGTGCTCTCTATAAAAACCGCCATGTTGTTGAGAATGTCTTTGCGAAAATTAAGCAGTGGAGAGGGATTGCGACTCGATTTGCCAAAAGAGCGTCCTCCTTTCTGGCAAGCATCCAGATTCGATTTATTGCTATCTGGGCTGAAATCTTGTGACGACAGCCCCTAAGTATGTGCTCGATTTTTGCAATCTCATTGTCCGTGACTTGGTTGAAGTCCATTCCTTTTGGGTAAAAACGGCGGATAAGTCCGTTACTGTGTTCATTTAAACCACGCTCCCATGAGTGATAAGCACGAGTTTCGCAATCTCCAAAAAAGAAGTATAAATTTAAAACCAAGAAAAAATCAGGGTGTTCATATTTTGTCCGGTTATCCATGTATTAAAGATATCTATAAAACATTCTTACAAGTAAGCAGTTTAAGATACTCTAGTTTGGCGTTATCAGAAGTAAGCCCATCGCCTTTATCTCATGACACTGTTAGCCGATGGCTAAAAAGTAGATGTTTTCGACCTAAAGACCTATGGCGATTAGTTGAACCTTCTATAGACAAAAAAAGCCCTTGCGTACTAATTGCCGATGATACATTGATTGCCAAAACACGTAGTAAAAAAATAGAGATGGTCCATTATCAATATTCAGGTAATGAACATGATGTTATTGCTGGCATAGGTTTAGTTAATTTGCTTTGGCATGATCTGACGAAGGTTGAATCAATTCCTATTGATTATCGTATTTATGATAAAGATTCTGATGGAAAAACAAAAAACACGCACTTTTCCGAAATGCTCGCTCTTGCTAAAAAAAGAGGGATCATGCCAGAAGCGGTAGTGATGGATGCTTGGTATTCTAGCCTGGATAACCTGAAATCAATTCGCTCTAATGGTTGGATCTGGGTAACCACGCTGAGGAAAAATAGGATTGTTAACCATAACAAACAACTGAACACGTTAGACATCTCAGAAGAAGGAACGTCAATACACTTGCGAGGATATGGTTGGGTGACCGTTTTCAAATTTACAGCCAAAAACGGCCGTATTGATTACATAGTAACAAACAAAGAGAATCCCACCCGTCAATACCACGAGTTTCGCGCCGACAAATAAACAAGTTATTTTTAAGCTCAATTCGATATAATATATAATTCGAAAAAATTGCCAATTAAAATATAAGATATTGAAATTAAAATATATTTTATGTTATCGCGCATCTTGTGGATAAAACATTATTTTAGCTATTTTTAGAGCTTTATATGTCCGTGCGAAACTCGTGTAAGAATGACTTCTGATTCTAGTTTGCGGACAATGGCAAAATTATTGATGGTTAATTGAATAAACATGTGCTTCTCCTGTATGTAAAAACACAACTGTTAATAAATACAGTATAAACTAGTTTTTTATACAGTGAAGTAGTAATTAAAAAAAATTAAAAGGTTTTCTTTGACCAGCCTAATTTTGAACTTAATGTATTGAAATAATTATAATCTTTTGGGTGGATGAGATTAAGTTTTTTATTACTTCGTTTGATTAATACTTCATCATCATCTTGGATAGGTAAAATAATTTGGCTGTCACAGCTGATTTCATAATTGATGTTTTTTTGTCTAAATTTTAATTTAATACTACTATCGCTGCTGATGACTAATGGACGCGATGAAAGGGTGTGAGGGAACATAGGGACTAGCGCGATAGCCTCAAGATTTGGAGTGAGTATCGGGCCACCGGCAGAGAGTGAATAAGCGGTTGAGCCAGTTGGTGTAGTAATAATTAGTCCATCGGAACGTTGAGAAAAGGCAAAGCGATCATCAATATAAACTTCAAATTCAATCATGTGAGCCACTTTGCCGGGGTGTAAAATGACCTCATTAATTGCCGTACTCATGCGAGGTTTGTGATTTTTTTTGCTGATTTGAGTTTCCAGTAAGAAGCGTTGTTCTTCATAGAAATGGCCAGCTAATACTTCTGTTAGCTGTTGTAGCGCGTTATCTGGCCCAAGATCAGTTAAAAAACCAAGGTTACCGCGATTGATGCCAATAACTTTATTTTCATAGCGTGATAGAACACGAGCAGCGCCGAGCATATTACCGTCACCGCCAACAACAATAATTAAATCAGCTGTTTTACCAATTTCTGTTAATCCACCAATGGTGGCATTTTTTAGTTTAAGCTGTTGAGCAATTTGTCGTTCAACAATAACTTTATATTTTTGCGCTCGAAGCCAATTATAAAGTTGTTCATGAGTTGCCAATGCCACTGGATGTCGAGGATGACCAACAATACCAATATATTCAAATAATGTCTTTTTTGCTGCTTTTCCGGTCAGCATGGTTTATTTCCTCTTATCAAGATGGTCGCCTCCGGCGACGACTTGTCACCGTCTTCCAGTTTCAATAAATCCATCAACACCAAAACCGCCTGTATCGCATTCTAAGGCCATCAAATCAAAAAGCGCTACCATCGGGGTTACTTATATCAAGAAAACGCCTTATAGAGCGTTATGGTGTACCACAAAATCGATTTATGACGATTGGTTGAGTACATATTTCCATTTCAATCTTAAAAACACCCAGATTGATTAATATTTAACCGTTTTGGGTATTAATTTCTTATACATCAAGTTGGCGTGTTCTCTTGAATCCCAAACTTTTATCCCCATAATAAGCTAATAATCTGGATTAATGCTAAAAAGAATGTGGAGATACTCATGAGTAGTAAAGATCATAAAGTGCATGATGAGCAAGCCTCTAAACAAAAAGAATTAAAAAAATCACAAAAAAATGAGGCAAAAGAACAAGCAATTGAGACTCAAGCAATTGAGACCGAACAACCAGTGAGTTCTACTGAAGAAGTATTAATTGATCCACGCATTACTGAATTAGAGCAGCAGTTGCTTGAAGCGCAAAAACGTGAGCGTGAAGCGTTGCTACGCGCTAAGGCTGAAGTGGAAAATATTCGCCGCCGTACTGAGCAAGATGTTGAAAAAGCACACAAGTTTGCCCTAGAGCGGTTTGCCAATGAGTTGTTACCCGTTATTGATAATTTGGAAAGAGCAATCGAACTTGTTAATCGGGAAAATGCTGAATCGATGTCAATGCTTGAAGGACTTGAATTAACTTTAAAATCTTTTTTAACTACTGTTGGCAAATACGGTATTAAGGTGGTAGCGGAGAAGAATGTTGCTTTTAATCCAGAACTGCATCAAGCCATGACCATGATCGATTCAGAAGAACATGAACCTAATCAAGTTATTGATGTTATGCAGAAAGGCTATACTTTAAACGGTCGCTTACTACGCCCGGCGATGGTGATTGTGTCAAAAGCAAAATAAACTGAAATAATGCCACCCATATGGTGGTGGCATTTAGTTTATTGTTCTGGAATGAAAGGTGTCCAGTCTATCGGGCTTAATCCTTGTTTTATGAGTATTTCATTGGTTTTGGAAAAATGTCTGCATCCAAAGAAACCTCTATGGGCCGAGAGTGGTGAAGGATGGGGCGCTTTAAGCACAAAATGTTTTTGGTTATCGATAAATTGGCCTTTTTTCTGCGCATGGGATCCCCACAATAAAAAAACCACGCCAGCACGGTGTTGATTAATTGCCGCTATAACCTTATCCGTAAATGTTTCCCAGCCAAGATGGGCGTGAGAATGAGCTTTGCCTTGTTCAACGGTTAAAACCGTGTTTAATAATAATACCCCTTGTTGTGCCCAACTGACGAGATAACCATGATTAGGGTATTGGAAATCGGCAATGTCTTTTGCCAGTTCTTTGTACATATTAACCAGTGAAGGCGGTGCAGGAATACCTGGCCGAACTGAAAACGAGAGTCCGTGCGCTTGATTCGGGCCATGGTATGGATCTTGTCCTAGGATCACAACTTTTACTTCGCTGAGTTCGGTGTAACGGAAAGTGTTGAAGACATCTTTTTGTGGTGGATAGATTGTTGTGCCATGTTGACGAGCTTTGGCAACATAAGCCAGGGTGTTACGGAAGTAATCTTGTTCTTTTTCTAGGCCGATGACATCGTGCCAGCTGGGCAAAGAGGGCATAACCATTCCTTTAGGTTTTGATGAATATCATGTTTAACTTAACATCTAGGTTATATGAGGTAAATTTTAAAACGGAAATCGCTTATTTTTCATTATATATTTTGATATTAAAAATATTTTCTAAAAATTATAAATTTTTTTAAATGAAAAATTGATTTAAAACAGTAACCTGTCGATAATATTATTAATAACGCTTTGAAATTATTGATTAATGTCAATGAATTGCTGATATTTAATTGATATATATTTTATAGAAATAATGGTTATAGCAAATAGCCAATTTGAAAATAATTTCAAATTGTTATTTCAATCTTGTTCGAATTTGGAGGTCGACATGGTTATTGGAATTCAGATTACTAAGGCAGCTAATACAGCACTATTAAATTCCTTTTGGTTATTAGACGACGAAAAAAATGAAGTTCGCTGTATTTGCGCTAAAACTGATTTTAATGAAGGACAAATTGTTGCCAAGGAGTTGTGAGGTTCGTTTGAATATCGCGAAATTCCCCTTGAGGTTAAACCGCAGGTGTCAGGAAAAGGCGGACAACATTTAAATGTTAATGTTCTGACTCGGGAAACATTAGAAGATGCGATTGAAAACCCAGAAAAATATCCTCAATTAACCATTCATGTTTCAGGCTATGCGGTGCGTTTTAATTCTTTAACCCCTGAGCAGCAACGCGATGTTATTACGCGTACTTTTACGCAAAGTTTATAATAAAATAGTGCTAAATTAATTTTAGTTATTTCACCAAATAAATCAATAAATAGTTTAAATATTTATTATTTGTTATCAGTTTGCTTTACTGATAGTTGACGACGTTTGCCAATATTTTTACTGTCGCGATGGCGTTCTTTGGTTTTTTTCTTTTTTTGTTGGTCAATTTTTTTCTTTTCTTGTCGTTTTAGCTGGATTTTTTTCGACGGTTTGGGTTTAAGTAGTGAACCTTCAGCCGGCGCTTTGGTGGTAGGCCGAAGGCTATTGATGACGCGTATTTTTAATGGTTCTTTAAGATAACGGTTGATTTTACCTAATAGCGGTTGATCATGGGCTTCTACTAAGCTAATTGCAATTCCTTTTCGCCCCGCGCGTGCGGTTCTACCAATTCGATGCAGATAAACATCAGCAGTATGCGGTAAGTCAAAATTGAATACGTGACTAATATCGTCAATATCAAGGCCACGTGAGGCAACATCGGTCGCGACTAAGACGTTAATTTGCCCACTATTTAGGCGTTTAACCGCTTCAGTCCGCTTTGCTTGAACCATTTCTCCTTCAAGTAACCAGGTTTTTATTTTGGCTTGCTGTAACCATTGAACTAACTCATGTGCTCTTTCGCGTTTACGGACAAAGATAATAGATTTAGTGGCATCGGGTTGTTTTAACAGATGGCAAAGTAGCGCAGTTTTATGTTCGAGGTTATCAGCGCGATAATAGTATTGTTGGATCTTTTTTCGTTCACGCCTTGAAGGATCAGCATCAATTTCATAAGGATTATTTAGTAATCGATTAGCAAAATCGTGAATGACATCACCCGCTAGTGTTGCTGAAAATAGCATAGTTTGTTTGCGCCAGCGTGTTTCACCGGCAATGGTTTCAATGTCGTTGGCAAATCCTATATCAAGCATTCGATCAGCTTCATCTAAAATTAACGTTTCGATCGCCCGACAATCAAAATTTTCTTCTTTGATATACTGTAGTAAGCGTCCTGTGGTTGCGACCACAATATCTTGGTTTTCACTAAAAATTTCAGCGTGATTAATATAAGATACCCCGCCAGTAATGGTTGCGATATCAAGATGGGTGTATTTGGCTAATTCTTTTGCTTGTTCAGCTACTTGCATTGCCAGTTCACGGGTTGGCACTAATATGAGAATACGCGGTGGTCCAGATCGTTTACGTGGAAAATCAAGTAAATGTTGGATCACCGGCAGTAAGTAAGCGGCAGTTTTTCCTGTTCCTGTAGGCGATGAACCTAAAATATCGCGTCCTTCCATAGCGGCAGGGATAGTTGTAAGCTGAATGGCTGTCGGGCGGTCATAGCCTTTATCATCCAGTGCATTGAGAAGACTTTGGTCTAACTCAAGTTCAGAAAATGTGGTTGCAGTCATTGTATACCTCTGGTTAGGCAATGGATTATAAACAGAACGCCCAAATTGTTCATCTATTAAAATGTTTTGTTGAATGTTTGAGTGATGATATAAATAATTATTGGTAATTAATGGCAATTCAGTAGCATTTTCTCCGTCATATATGAAAGAGGGTTAATTATATTTCCCTCTCTAGTTATTTAGTTGATGGGGTCAAAATAGTCGGTTTAGCATCTGGTTGCTGTTGCGGATAATCTAATGTGTACACGAGTTTCGCGCCGACAAATAAACAAGTTATTTTTAAGCTCAATTCGATATAATATATAATGCGAAAAAATTGCCCATTAAAACATAAGATATTGAAATTAAAATATATTTTATGTTATCGCACATCTTGTGGATAAAACATTATTTTAGCTATTTTTAGAGCTTTATATGTCCGTGCGAAACTCGTGGTGTAATGTAATCCACGGCTCTCTTTACGATCAAGCGCACAGCGGATCATCAATTTAGCTACTTGCACAAGGTTACGCAGTTCCAATAAATTATTTGATAAACGGAAATTTGAATAGTACACGAGTTTCGCGCCGACAAATAAACAAATTATTTTTAAGCTCAATTCGATATAATATATAATTCGAAAAAATTGCCCATTAAAACATAAGATATTGAAATTAAAATATATTTTATGTTATCGCACATCTTGTGGATAAAACATTATTTTAGCTATTTTTAGAGCTTTATATGTCCGTGCGAAACTCGTGTAGTATTCCTCTATTTCTGGTTGTAGTAAATGGATGCGCCGCAATGCGCGGGTCAGTCGTTTGGTCGTTCTGACAATTCCTATATAATCCCACATGAACAATCTTAACTCATGCCAGTTATGTTGAATAACAACTTGATGTATAAGAAATTAATACCCGAAAAGGTTACTAATTAACCTATTCCATGATGAACCCATTTTTATTTTTTCTCAGTTTTGCCAGAATTATTTTTGAAGGTTGAAGGTTGAAGGTTGAGATAAAGAACGGAATAGATGGTTAAAAAACGATTAATTATTAATCAGTTTTGAACAAAAGATAGATCTACCCTGTAGTAAGTTTTTATTGCCACCGCAAACGTGCCAGGTCGTCGTGACGAGCCATAAGCTCTTTAAGCTTCAATCCAAAATTCATTCCTGCGAAAAGTAATCACGAGTTTCGCGCCGACAAATAAACAAGTTATTTTTAAGCTCAATTCGATATAATATATAATTCGAAAAAATTGCCAATTAAAACATAAGATATTGAAATTAAAATATATTTTATGTTATCGCGCATCTTGTGGATAAAACATTATTTTAGCTATTTTTAGAGCTTTATATGTCCGTGCGAAACTCGTGGTAATTTTTTCCCGCATATAAGACAAGCAAGTGGATCGACTTTAAAGACATGTCGATACATGTTTCGGAAGGTCACTTTTTTAGCAGATTTTTTATCCTGCCGGGTTAGAGGATAAACAACCTCTGTTAACATTTTTCGCATGGGCGCTGATGGACTTAAAAAACCGTAATAGCGGATCATGTGAAACCATTTTTCAGGTACATGAGACTCAAACCGGGTAATAAATTCGTCGGATGTCATGACCTCTTCTTCCTGTTTTTTCGTGCGGTGGCTCTTATAGCATAACGTGATGTTATCTTCGCCCGCATAATGTTTTAAACGACTAAGCGACACAGGGGGTTTCTTTAGATAAAATCCGAGATAAAGGGTGACATGGGTGATATTGGAAAGGATATCAGAAAGATTGATATTCCAACCGCGTTTGAAGTGAGTGTTAAGTAGTTGATTCCATGATGATTTACTTCTTCCCTCACATTTAAGCTCGTCGGGAATGGTGAGCGTGTAATAATGTTTTCTCAGCAATTCCGTTATCAGGTATCGCCACATGGTCATGATGTTTTCGCGATAAAAGCTGATATCGCGCCATGTATTGTTTTTAGTCACCCCGCCGGCGGTGGTTGAAAGATGAATATGCGGATGCCATTTTTGGTCACGTCCCCAGGTGTGTATGGCAGTGAAAATGCCGGGGGTAATATTGATATCGCGGCAGATTGTTAATATTACATCAGCAGCTAATCGATTCATTTCACCGAGAAGCCAACGGTTGGCGCGAATAACAGGCCAATATTCACAAGGCCACGAGTTTCGCACGGACATATAAAGCTCTAAAAATAGCTAAAATAATGTTTTATCCACAAGATTCGCGATAACATAAAATATATTTTAATTTCAACATCTTATGTTTTAATTGGCAATTTTTTCGAAGTTATATATTATATCGAATTGAGCTTAAAAATAACTTGTTTATTTGTCGGCGCGAAACTCGTAAAGGCATGGTAAAAGTGATGTGTTGCCAAGGGACTTCGGGTAACCAGGCCAGCGTATTGTTAATCCATTGCAGGCAAGCTTTTACCCCACAATGAGGGCAGCTTCGGCTTTTGCAGGTAAATTTAACCCGCTTCTCATGATTACATTCAGGGTCAGGGCATCGCCAAATTGACCAGCCCATAAGTGAAGTGCCACAAGCCATAATCTTTACCATGGTTTCGATCACAACAGGGCGAACACTGTCAGAGGGTTGACGGTTAAGCCAATTGAGCCAGCGTTGACCAAATTGGAAAACATGACTAAAACGTGGTGACATAAATGGCACTGAAAGATTGAGAAAATAGGTTCGGGGTTATACCAGTACTAACAAGCAATGACAAGTCGTCGCCGGAGGCGACCATCTTGATCTAAATTATGACATTGATTTTCATTCCATTTGGCGAGTGTAGATGGCATATCAATTTGTTCGATATGTTGTTTTATCTGTTTTGCCGCAGACCATCCATAGACGAGACACTCTAATAATGAATTGGATGCTAGTCGGTTGGCGCCTTGTAACCAGGTATAACTGACTTCACCAATAGCATATAGGTGTCGAAGATAGGTTTGACCATAATGATCCACCATAACACCACCGCATGTATAATGCGCCACTGGTACAATAGGAATTTGCTCATTGGTAATGTCGATACCTAATGTGGCTAATTTATGATAGATAGTTGGAAAATGTCGTTTTATCTCGCTTCCCGGCTGATGGCTAATCTCAAGATGGTCGCCTCCGGCGACGACTTGTCATTGCTTGTTAGTACTGGTATAACCCCGAACCTATTTTCTCAATCTTTCAGTGCCATTTATGTCACCACGTTTTAGTCATGTTTTCCAATTTGGTCAACGCTGGCTCAATTGGCTTAACCGTCAACCCTCTGACAGTGTTCGCCCTGTTGTGATCGAAACCATGGTAAAGATTATGGCTTGTGGCACTTCACTTATGGGCTGGTCAATTTGGCGATGCCCTGACCCTGAATGTAATTATGAGAAGCGGGTTAAATTTACCTGCAAAAGCCGAAGCTGCCCTCATTGTGGCGTAAAAGCTTGCCTGCAATGGATTAACAATACGCTGGCCTGGTTACCCGAAGTCCCTTGGCAACACATCACTTTTACCATCACGAGTTTCGCACCAATAAAAAAATGCTCTATTTTTAAGTTTAATTCAGCATAATATATAAATAGATAAAACCTTATAAATTAAATGCAACTTATTGTAATTTAACAAAATTTATGTTTTTTAGTAACTTGTAGATTAATCATTACTTTTAAGCCATTTCTGGAATTTTATATGCCTGTACGAAACTCGTGACCATGCCTTGTGAATATTGGCCTGTTATTCGCGCCAACCGTTGGCTTCTCGGTGAAATGAATCGATTAGCTGCTGATGTAATATTAACAATCTGCCGCGATATCAATATTACCCCCCGGCATTTTCACTGCCATACACACCTGGGGACGTGACCAAAAATGGCATCCGCATATTCATCTTTCAACCACCGCCGGCGGGGTGACTAAAAACAATACATGGCGCGATATCAGCTTTTATCGCGAAAACATCATGACCATGTGGCGATACCGGATAACGGAATTGCTGAGAAAACATTATTACACGCTCACCATTCCCGACGAGCTTAAATGTGAAGGAAGAAGTAAATCATCATTGTCAATGCCAATTGAATTCTGATCCACTTTGCTAAAGTAAAACTGATCCACTCCCTTTAATTTACTCGCTCAGTTCCGCTTTCAATTTTTTATGTAGCTGACCGCTTTTTAGCTTGTCTTTTAACCGATAACTTTGTCCACTAATCTGTACGATATGTGCATGGTGCAGCAATCGATCCAGCATAGCGGCTGTTAGCGTCTCATCATCACCAAATGTACTTGACCACTGAGCAAAAGACAGATTACTGGTTAAGAGCACACTACCCGCTTCATATCGCTTTGCCACCACCTGGAAGAACAGATTTGCTTCTTCTTTGCCAAAAGGTAAATAGCCAACTTCATCGATAATCAATAGTCTAGGTTTACTGATAACGCGAGTAAGATATCCCTTAAGGTCACCTTGTCGATGAGAGGTAAGCAGCTGCAACATCATATCCGCCGCAGTTAGAAAACGGATGCTTAATCCATGCATCGCAGCCCTATAGCTTATGGCAGTAGCCAGGTGCGTCTTCCCGACACCAGACGGACCTAGCAACACGATATTCTCCTGGCGCTCAATGAAAGCCAGTCCAGCCAGTTCCTGTATTTGGTTACGGGGAACACCGCTGGCATATTTGTAATCAAACTGCTCCAACGTCTTTATCACTGGCAGCCCAGATAAACGGAGTATCGTTTGACGCCGACGTTCAGTAAGTCCTTCATACTGAAGTCGTAAAATAGACTCTAGAAAGTCAGCGTGTGTACCGTTCTTGTCGATAGTTGCCTGCGCTACAGCTGGCCACTCTGTGCTGAGTCTGTCCAGTTTAAGCTGCTGGCAGAATTTTTCGATGCGTTCATACTGAAGACTCATATAGGCATCTCCAGAATCGATTGATAGACGGACAAAGGATGTTGTAGGCTCTCCATAGGAATCGGGCGAGTCTGATGTATCGGTAAAGGAAATGCTTGGATGACTTTCGGCAGCGGCAACAGCGCTAAGCGTTCTTGTAGCATGCACTCCTCCGGCGATACACCCGTAGTGCCGTGTTTACGTACATTAGCTATTGAACTCAGCCAGTCTCCAATACGTGAGTTGGCGGCGGCAGCATCCAAAATAAGCCTTGCCTGACGAAATGACGCGGTTAGTGGAACAATGAAACTGTTCTTAAGATAGTGATTAAAACGTTCAACCTTACCTTTAGTCTTCGCCCTGTATGGACGGCAGACTTTCGGACTGAAAGCATATTTCTCGGCAAGCTGGATAAGCTGTGGGTTCCAGCGG
Organism: Coronaproctus castanopsis; assembly: GCA_032883995.1. Taxonomy (NCBI): domain Eukaryota; kingdom Metazoa; phylum Arthropoda; class Insecta; order Hemiptera; family Monophlebidae; genus Coronaproctus; species Coronaproctus castanopsis. The sequence goes on along the minus strand of JAOQIE010000004.1, from coordinate 2,076,367 downwards.
TGTTTACCAGGACCATAAACATCACGCTCAATGATAATGGTCTTCGCATTATCAAATAGCAGCTGACGAGGCGTACCGCCAAAATACTGTAGGGCTGACTCAATCCCGTCGCACCAGGCTGCTGAATTTTGACAGGTGTAAAACTTAACAAAAGTGGAACGACTCCAACCTAACGTGGCAACGAATGCCGGCAAAGGGTTCTTCCCCTGTCTGATAATCGTGAAGTCAACCTGCATCTGTTCACCGGGTTCAGTCTCAAAGCGAACAACGTCTTCAATAACCGGTTTTTTCATAGGATGAAGAAAAGCGGTCAGCAAGCTATAGCTGCCTGTGTACCCTTGTTCACGGATCTCCCGTAGCAATACGCAGGCCGGTATCCAATCAGGTCTAGCCGCCTCTACGCGTTCGAGAATATATACCTTGAAGGGCTCCAACTTACCGGGTCTAGGCGCTCTCGATTTATAACGCATATTCGCCGCCGCTTCAGTGCTACGAAGATATCGCCTCACGGTTACTCTTGAACATGAAAGGCGTCGCGCAATCGCACGTATAGACATACCCTGGCGATGTAAAACAGAAATTTCCACTCTGATCTCCAATGTTATCATCGGCAGTACCTTAAAACTGCCATTTTTACTCTTGGTGGATCAGTTTTACACTAGCAAATGGATCATTTTTACATTGGTAGCGACAATCATGGAATCAACTGCTTAACACTCACTTCAAACGCGGTTGGAATATCAATCTTTCTGATATCCTTTCCAATATCACCCATGTCACCCTTTATCTCGGATTTTATCTAAAGAAACCCCCTGTGTCGCTTAGTCGTTTAAAACATTATGCGGGCGAAGATAACATCACGTTACGCTATAAGAGCCACCGCACGAAAAAACAGGAAGAAGAGGTCATGACATCCGACGAATTTATTACCCGGTTTGAGTCTCATGTACCTGAAAAATGGTTTCACATGATCCGCTATTACGGTTTTTTAAGTCCATCAGCGCCCATGCGAAAAATGTTAACACGAGTTTCGCACGGACATATAAAACTCTAAAAATAGCTAAAATAATGTTTTATCCACAAGATGCGCGATAACATAAAATATATTTTAATTTCAATATGTTATGTTTTAATTGGCAATTTTTTCGAATTATATATTATATCGAATTGAGCTTAAAAATAACTTGTTTATTTGTCGGCGCGAAACTCGTGGTTAACAGAGGTTGTTTATCCTCTAACCCGGCAGGATAAAAAATCTGCTAAAAAAGTGACCTTCCGAAACATGTATCGACATGTCTTTAAAGTCGATCCACTTGCTTGTCTCATATGCGGGAAAAAATTACTTTTCGCAGGAATGAATTTTGGATTGAAGCTTAAAGAGCTTATGGCTCGTCACGACGACCTGGCACGTTTGCGGTGGCAATAAAAACTTACTACAGGGTAGATCTATCTTTTGTTCAAAACTGATTAATACACGAGTTTCGCACGGACATATAAAGCTCTAAAAATAGCTAAAATAATGTTTTATCCACAAGATGTGCGATAACATAAAATATATTTTAATTTCAATATCTTATGTTTTAATTGGCAATTTTTTCGAATTATATATTATATCGAATTGAGCTTAAAAATAACTTGTTTATTTGTCGGCGCGAAACTCGTGTAAGATTGAAATGGAAATATGTACTCAACCAATCGTCATAAATCGATTTTGAGGTACACCATAACGCTCTATAAGGCGTTTTCTTGAATTTAATCAGTTTCATCCGACTTGTCTTTATCATCCACAAGCGCGCAATTTTCTACTAACTGAAGCGTTACGAGGTGAAGGAGCCTATCTTAAGCGACCTGATGGCAGCCGCTTTATGCCTGATTTTGATAAAAGAGCGGAACTCGCCCCTCGTGATATAGTTGCCCGGGCTATTGATCATAAATGAAACGCTTGATGTATAAGAAATTAATACCCGAAAAGGTTACTAATTAACCTATTCCATGATGAACCCATTTTTATTTTTTCTAGGGGCTGTCGTCACAAGATGTAAGGCTATGATATTATTTTAAAATGAAAAAATTAGCTTTATTAGCACATCGTCGACACGACATTTCTGATCGCTCCTGGGAAAGAATCGAGTCCTTACTTCCTGGTAGAAAAGGCAAATGGGGCGGCGTCGCAAAGGATAACCGATTGTTTATTAATGCAATATTCTGGATCTTAAGAACAGGCTCTCCATGGAGAGATCTGCCTCCTGATTACGGTTGTTGGAAAAATACCCATCGTCGCTTTTGCCGTTGGAAAAATAAAGGTGTATGGGCATCGATTCTTGAAAATCTTACCTGCGAAGCAGATATGGAATGGTTGATGATGGATGCAACTCATATAAAAGTCCACCTTCATGGCACTGGAGCTGTAGGTGGGAATGATGAAATGGGCCTTACAAAAGGGGGGCTCAACAGCAAGCTACACCTGGCCGTAGACGCACACGGTATGCCACTCAGAGCAACTTTAACGTCTGGCACTGTTGCTGACTGTACAGTCGCTCCAGACTTGCTCAAGGAGTTAACCGCAGATTATTTACTGGCCGACCGGGGCTATGATAGCGATTCAATCATTAAACAAGCCGAAGAACAAGGGATGCAGCCTGTCATTCCACCACGAAAACATAGAAAGCATTATCGAAAGTTTGATAGTGCTCTCTATAAAAACCGCCATGTTGTTGAGCATGTCTTTGCGAAAATTAAGCAGTGGAGAGGGATTGCGACTCGATTTGCCAAAAGAGCGTCCTCCTTTCTGGCAAGCATCCAGATTCGATTTATTGCTATCTGGGCTGAAATCTTGTGACGACAGCCCCTAGGTTAAAGCTCAGTTGCTAAAACAATTAAAAACAGGAGCGGAAAATATATCCGCTCTTTTACTGTAAACTTCAAAAGTAATTAAATTATTTTTATGGAAAAAAACAATTACATATTGCTGTTGGTATTATTAGGGGCTGTCGTCACAAGATGTAAGGCTATGATATTATTTTAAAATGAAAAAATTAGCTTTATTAGCACATCGTCGACACGACATTTCTGATCGCTCCTGGGAAAGAATCGAGTCCTTACTTCCTGGTAGAAAAGGCAAATGGGGGGCGTCGCAAAGGATAACCGATTGTTTATTAATGCAGTATTCTGGATCTTAAGAACAGGCTCTCCATGGAGAGATCTGCCTCCTGATTACGGTTGTTGGAAAAATACCCACCGTCGCTTTTGCCGTTGGAAAAATAAAGGTGTATGGGCATCGATTCTTGAAAATCTTACCTGCGAAGCAGATATGGAATGGTTGATGATTGATGCAACTCATATAAAAGTCCACCTTCATGGCACTGGAGCTGTAGGTGGGAATGATGAAATGGGCCTTACAAAAGGGGGCTCAACAGCACGCTACACCTGGCCGTAGACGCACACGGTATGCCACTCAGAGCAACTTTAACGTCTGGCACTGTTGCTGACTGTACAGTCGCTCCAGACTTGCTCAAGGAGTTAACCGCAGATTATTTACTGGCCGACCGGGGCTATGATAGCGATTCAATCATTAAACAAGCCGAAGAACAGGGGATGCAGCCTGTCATTCCACCACGAAAACATAGAAAGCATTATCGAAAGTTTGATAGTGCTCTCTATAAAAACCGCCATGTTGTTGAGAATGTCTTTGCGAAAATTAAGCAGTGGAGAGGGAAGAGGGATTGCGACTCGATTTGCCAAAAGAGCGTCCTCCTTTCTGGCAAGGATCCAGATTCGATTTATTGCTATCTGGGCTGAAATCTTGTGACGACAGCCCCTAGAAATACGAAACAAGAAATTTTTATTACCCAACGGGCAGCTAATTCACATATGGGCGGTTTTTGGGAATTTCCTGGTGGTAAATTAGAAATAGGCGAAACACCAGTAGAAGCATTGTTGCGTGAACTTAAAGAAAAAATTGGGATAGATGTTATTAACAGTCAATTGTTGCAGGTTGTTGAACATGACTTTCCTGATCGTAGAATAACATTACATTTTTTCTGGTAGAGCAGTGGGATTGCCAGCCTTATGGAAAAGAAGGCCAATCTTCACGTTGGCTTTTGCAAAAATCACTGGTAGCCGAAGAATTTCCACCTGCCAACCGAGTAATTGTTGATATGCTAATCAACAACGTGATTTGAGTTGCCTATCCCACAGATAAGTTAATATAACTAAGTTTTGAAATTATCTTACCTAAGGGTTATATAATGGTACAGGTGAAATTTATAGCATTTTTGACTTTAAGCTTATTTTTAATGTCATGATCATCGGATATTTCACTCGAATCATCTATTTCGGAAATATTTCGTTGACTTGAGATCCTTTTTTCCTCACCAGCCCATTCACCAAGATCGATTAATCGACATCGTTTGCTACAAAAAGGGCGATAAGGGCTACTCTCTTGCCAAATAACAATTTTATGGCAAGTCGGACATTTTACCGTGAGCTTATCTGGCATAATGACTCCTAACAACAGGCTAATTTAAATGGTAATTCATCAGGTACAATACCATTTTCACTGTCTTCATGTAAGAATCGGATAGCAAAACGTGTTTTATGTCCAGAAATCTGAGGATATAGAGATAGATTTATCGGTAACTTTATTCGGATCATTCGGATCAGATCCGCATTTTCTACACTACCTTGATAGAAGCTGTCAATGCCAATTGAATTCTGATCCACTTTGCTAGGGGCTGTCGTCACAAGATTTCAGCCCAGATAGCAATAAATCGAATCTGGATGCTTGCCAGAAAGGAGGACGCTCTTTTGGCAAATCGAGTCGCAATCCCTCTCCACTGCTTAATTTTCGCAAAGACATTCTCAACAACATGGCGGTTTTTATAGAGAGCACTATCAAACTTTCGATAATGCTTTCTATGTTTTCGTGGTGGAATGACAGGCTGCATCCCTTGTTCTTCGGCTTGTTTAATGATTGAATCGCTATCATAGCCCCGGTCGGCCAGTAAATAATCTGCGGTTAACTCCTTGAGCAAGTCTGGAGCGACTGTACAGTCAGCAACAGTGCCAGACGTTAAAGTTGCTCTGAGTGGCATACCGTGTGCGTCTACGGCCAGTTGTAGCTTGCTGTTGAGCCCCCTTTTGTAAGGCCCATTTCATCATTCCCACCTACAGCTCCAGTGCCATGAAGGTGGACTTTTATATGAGTTGCATCAATCATCAACCATTCCATATCTGCTTCGCAGGTAAGATTTTCAAGAATCGATGCCCATACACCTTTATTTTTCCAACGGCAAAAGCGACGATGGGTATTTTTCCAACAACCGTAATCAGGAGGCAGATCTCTCCATGGAGAGCCTGTTCTTAAGATCCAGAATACTGCATTAATAAACAATCAGTTATCCTTTGCGACGCCGCCCCATTTGCCTTTTCTACCAGGAAGTAAGGACTCGATTCTTTCCCAGGAGCGATCAGAAATGTCGTGTCGACGATGTGCTAATAAAGCTAATTTTTTCATTTTAAAATAATATCATAGCCTTACATCTTGTGACGACAGCCCCTAAAGTAAAACTGATCCACTCCCTTTAATTTACTCGCTCAGTTCCGCTTTCAATTTTTTATGTAGCTGACCGCTTTTTAGCTTGTCTTTTAACCGATAACTTTGTCCACTAATCTGTACGATATGTGCATGGTGCAGCAATCGATCCAGCATAACGGCTGTTAGCGTCTCATCATCACCAAATGTACTTGACCACTGAGCAAAAGACAGATTACTGGTTAAGAGCACACTACCCGCTTCATATCGCTTTGCCACCACCTGGAAGAACAGATTTGCTTCTTCTTTGCCAAAAGGTAAATAGCCAACTTCATCGATAATCAATAGTCTAGGTTTACTGATAACGCGAGTAAGATATCCCTTAAGGTCACCTTGTCGATGAGAGGTAAGCAGCTGCAACATCATATCCGCCGCAGTTAGAAAACGGATGCTTAATCCATGCATCGCAGCCCTATAGCTTATGGCAGTAGCCAGGTGCGTCTTCCCGACACCAGACGGACCTAGCAACACGATATTCTCCTGGCGCTCAATGAAAGTCAGTCCAGCCAGTTCCTGTATTTGGTTACGGGGAACACCGCTGGCATATTTGTCATCAAACTGCTCCAACGTCTTTATCACTGGCAGCCCAGATAAACGGAGTATCGTTTGACGCCGACGTTCAGTAAGTCCTTCATACTGAAGTCGTAAAATAGACTCTAGAAAGTCAGCGTGTGTACCGTTCTTGTCGATAGTTGCCTGCGCTACAGCTGGCCACTCTGTGCTTAGTCTGTCCAGTTTAAGCTGCTGGCAGAATTTTTCGATGCGTTCATACTGAAGACTCATATAGGCATCTCCAGAATCGATTGATAGACGGACAAAGGATGTTGTAGGCTCTCCATAGGAATCGGGCGAGTCTGATGTATCGGTAAAGGAAATGCTTGCATGACTTTCGGCAGCGGCAACAGTGCTAAGCGTTCTTGTAGCATGCGCTCCTCCGGCGATACACCCGTAGTGCCGTGTTTACGTACATTAGCTATTGAACTCAGCCAGTCTCCAATACGTGAGTTGGCGGCGGCAGGGCAGCATCCAAAATAAGCCCTGCCTGACGAAATGACGCGGTTAGTGGAACAATGAAACTGTTCTTAAGATAGTGATTAAAACGTTCAACCTTACCTTTAGTCTTCGCCCTGTATGGACGGCAGACTTTCGGACTGAAAGCATATTTCTCGGCAAGCTGGATAAGCTGTGGGTTCCAGCGGTGTTTACCAGGACCATAAACATCACGCTCAATGATAATGGTCTTCGCATTATCAAATAGCAGCTGACGAGGCGTACCGCCAAAATACTGTAGGGCTGACTCAATCCCGTCGCACCAGGCTGCTGAATTTTGACAGGTGTAAAACTTAACAAAAGTGGAACGACTCCAACCTAACGTGGCAACGAATGCCAGCAAAGGGTTCTTCCCCTGTCTGATAATCGTGAAGTCAACCTGCATCTGTTCACCGGGTTCAGTCTCAAAGCGAACAACGTCTTCAATAACCGGTTTTTTCATAGGATGAAGAAAAGCGGTCAGCAAGCTATAGCTGCCTGTGTACCCTTGTTCACGGATCTCCCGTAGCAATACGCAGGCCGGTATCCAATCAGGTCTAGCCGCCTCTACGCGTTCGAGAATATATACCTTGAAGGGCTCCAACTTACCGGGTCTAGGCGCTCTCGATTTATAACGCATATTCGACGCCGCTTCAGTGCTACGAAGATATCGCCTCACGGTTACTCTTGATGTATAAGAAATTAATACCCAAAACGGTTAAATATTAATCAATCTGGGTGTTTTTAAGATTGAAATGGAAATATGTACTCAACCAATCGTCATAAATCGATTTTGAGGTACACCATAACGCTCTATAAGGCGTTTTCTTGATATAAGTAACCAATGGTAGCGCTTTTTGATTTGATGGCCTTAGAATGCGATACAGGCGGTTTTGGTGTTGATGGATTTATTGAAACTGGAAGACGGTGACAAGTCGTCGCCGGAGGCGACCATCTTGAACATGAAAGGCGTCGCGCAATCGCACGTATAGACATACCCTGGCGATGTAAAACAGAAATTTCCACTCTGATCTCCAATGTTATCATCGGCAGTACCTTAAAACTGGCATTTTTACTCTTGGTGGATCAGTTTTACACTACACGAGTTTCGCGCCGACAAATAAACAAGTTATTTTTAAGCTCAATTCGATATAATATATAATTCGAAAAAATTGCCAATTAAAACATAAGATATTGAAATTAAAATATATTTTATGTTATCGCGCATCTTGTGGATAAAACATTATTTTAGATATTTTTAGGGGCTGTCGTCACAAGATGTAAGGCTATGATATTATTTTAAAATGAAAAAATTAGCTTTATTAGCACATCGTAATGCTGTAGCCAAAAATAAATAGCAGCATTAATGGAATAATGACGGCAATCAGCGCACTACTGGGGTCACGTAAAATCTGTTTACTTTCTTTAATACACAGGGCCTGTAAACGACGCCAGGAAAACTGCGCTTCGTGGGCTGATTGTTTTTCTGTTTGGCTCATTGTTTCCCTCGGTCATAGTTAACTATCAAACTAATAAAAGCCTGTTCCATCGACGGATCCGGATTTTCTGCCGTGGCGATTTGGCTTTTTCACGAGTTTCGCGCCGACAAATAAACAAGTTATTTTTAAGCTCAATTCGATATAATATATAATTCGAAAAAATTGCCAATTAAAATATAAGATATTGAAATTAAAATATATTTTATGTTATCACACATCTTGTGGATAAAACATTATTTTAGCTATTTTTAGAGCTTTATATGTCCGTGCGAAACTCGTGTTTTTAATTCATCGGGTGTGCCAGCAGCAATAATTTTACCGTGGTAAACTAAGCCAATTCGATCGCAATATTCCGCTTCGTCCATAAAGTGAGTGGTAACCATTACGGTAACGCCTTTATTTACCATGCCGTTAATATGTAACCAAAATTCTCTTTGCGTCAGGGGATCCACACCTGAAGTGGGTTCATCCAAGAAAAGTATGTCCGGTTCATGCATCAACGAGCAGGCTAAGGCTAGTCGCTGCTTGAAGCCTAATGGCAATTCATCGGTGGTTTGTTGCAGTATTGGATTTAAATTAAAGGCCATGATCATGTTACTGATTTTTTGCTGTTGCTGACTGCCACTAGGGGCTGTCGTCACAAGATGTAAAGGCAAATGGGGCGGCGTCGCAAAGGATAACCGATTGTTTATTAATGCAGTATTCTGGATCTTAAGAACAGGCTCTCCATGGAGAGATCTGCCTCCTGATTACGGTTGTTGGAAAAATACCCACCGTCGCGTTTGCCGTTGGAAAAATAAAGGTGTATGGGCATCGATTCTTGAAAATCTTACCTGCGAAGCAGATATGGAATGGTTGATGATTGATGCAACTCATATAAAAGTCCACCTTCATGGCACTGGAGCTGTAGGTGGGAATGATGAAATGGGCCTTACAAAAGGGGGCTCAACAGCACGCTACACCTGGCCGTAGACGCACACGGTATGCCACTCAGAGCAACTTTAACGTCTGGCACTGTTGTTGACTGTACAGTCGCTCCAGACTTGCTCAAGCCGAAGAACAAGGGATGCAGCCTGTCATTCCACCACGAAAACATAGAAAGCATTATCGAAAGTTTGATAGTGCTTTCTATAAAAACCGCCATGTTGTTGAGAATGTCTCACGAGTTTCGCGCCGACAAATAAACAAGTTATTTTTAAGCTCAATTCGATATAATATATAATTCGAAAAAATTGCCAATTAAAACATAAGATATTGAAATTAAAATATATTTTATGTTATCACACATCTTGTGGATAAAACATTATTTTAGCTATTTTTAGGGGCTGTCGTCACAAGATGTAAGGCTATGATATTATTTTAAAATGAAAAAATTAGCTTTATTAGCACATCGTCGACACGACATTTCTGATCGCTCCTGGGAAAGAATCGAGTCCTTACTTCCTGGTAGAAAAGGCAAATGGGGCGGCGTCGCAAAGGATAACCGATTGTTTATTAATGCAGTATTCTGGATCTTAAGAACAGGCTCTCCATGGAGAGATCTGCCTCCTGATTACGGTTGTTGGAAAAATACCCATCGTCGCTTTTGCCGTTGGAAAAATAAAGGTGTATGGGCATCGATTCTTGAAAATCTTACCTGCGAAGCAGATATGGAATGGTTGATGATTGATGCAACTCATATAAAAGTCCACCTTCATGGCACTGGAGCTGTAGGTGGGAATGATGAAATGGGCCTTACAAAAGGGGGCTCAACAGCAAGCTACACCTGGCCGTAGACGCACACGGTATGCCACTCAGAGCAACTTTAACGTCTGGCACTGTTGCTGACTGTACAGTCGCTCCAGACTTGCTCAAGGAGTTAACCGCAGATTATTTACTGGCCGACCGGGGCTATGATAGCGATTCAATCATTAAACAAGCCGAAGAACAAGGGATGCAGCCTGTCATTCCACCACGAAAACATAGAAAGCATTATCGAAAGTTTGATAGTGCTCTCTATAAAAACCGCCATGTTGTTGAGAATGTCTTTGCGAAAATTAAGCAGTGGAGAGGGATTGCGACTCGATTTGCCAAAAGAGCGTCCTCCTTTCTGGCAAGCATCCAGATTCGATTTATTGCTATCTGGGCTGAAATCTTGTGACGACAGCCCCTAGAAAAAATAAAAATGGGTTCATCATGGAATAGGTTAATTAGTAACCTTTTCGGGTATTAATTTCTTATACATGAACATGAAAGGCGTCGCGCAATCGCACGTATAGACATACCCTGGCGATGTAAAACAGAAATTTCCACTCTGATCTCCAATGTTATCATCGGCAGTACCTTAAAACTGCCATTTTTACTCTTGGTGGATCAGTTTTACACTAGGGGCTGTCGTCACAAGATGTAAGGCTATGATATTATTTTAAAATGAAAAAATTAGCTTTATTAGCACATCGTCGACACGACATTTCTGATCGCTCCTGGGAAAGAATCGAGTCCTTACTTCCTGGTAGAAAAGGCAAATGGGGCGGCGTCGCAAAGGATAACCGATTGTTTATTAATGCAGTATTCTGGATCTTAAGAACAGGCTCTTCATGGAGAGATCTGCCTCCTGATTACGGTTGTTGGAAAAATACCCATCGTCGCTTTTGCCGTTGGAAAAATAAAGGTGTATGGGCATCGATTCTTGAAAATCTTACCTGCGAAGCAGACACGAGTTTCGCACAGGCATATAAAATCCCAGAAATGGCTTAAAAGTAATGATTAATCTGCAAGTTACTAAAACACATAAATTTTATTAAATTACAATAAGTTGCATTTAATTTATAAGGTTTTATCTATTTATATATTATGCTGAATTAAACTTAAAAATAGAGCGTTTTTTTATTGGTGCGAAACTCGTGGCAGATATGGAATGGTTGATGATTGATGCAACTCATATAAAAGTCCACCTTCATGGCACTGGAGCTGTAGGTGGGAATGATGAAATGGGCCTTACAAAAGGGGGCTCAACAGCAAGCTACACCTGGCCGTAGACGCACACGGTATGCCACACAGAGCAACTTTAACGTCTGGCACTGTTGCTGACTGTACAGTCGCTCCAGACTTGCTCAAGGAGTTAACCGCAGATTATTTACTGGCCGACCGGGGCTATGATAGCGATTCAATCATTAAACAAGCCGAAGAACAAGGGATGCAGCCTGTCATTCCACCACGAAAACATAGAAAGCATTATCGAAAGTTTGATAGTGCTCTCTATAAAAACCGCCATGTTGTTGAGAATGTCTTTGCGAAAATTAAGCAGTGGAGAGGGATTGCGACTCGATTTGCCAAAAGAGCGTCCTCCTTTCTGGCAAGCATCCAGATTCGATTTATTGCTATCTGGGCTGAAATCTTGTGACGACAGCCCCTAGTGCACGAGTTTCGCACGGACATATAAAGCTCTAGGGGCTGTCGTCACAAGATGTAAGGCTATGATATTATTTTAAAATGAAAAAATTAGCTTTATTAGCACATCGTCAACACGACATTTCTGATCGCTCCTGGGAAAGAATCGAGTCCCTACTTCCTGGTAGAAAAGGCAAATGGGGCGGCGTCGCAAAGGATAACCGATTGTTTATTAATGCAGTATTCTGGATCTTAAGAACAGGCTCTCCATGGAGAGATCTGCCTCCTGATTACGGTTGTTGGAAAAATACCCACCGTGTCGCTTTTGCCGTTGGAAAAATAAAGGTGTATGGGCATCGATTCTTGAAAATCTTACCTGCGAAGCAGATATGGAATGGTTGATGATTGATGCAACTCATATAAAAGTCCACCTTCATGGCACTGGAGCTGTAGGTGGGAATGATGAAATGGGCCTTACAAAAGGGGGCTCAACAGCAAATTGGTAAGCGGCGATTATCGCCGTTTTGTTCCCCTTTAGTGGAAGGCAGGCTGGTTGAATCACGAAAGTTCCAGACCGATGAATTTAAACCCGCGTATATCAAAGACAAACGCGCGCCCGATTTACGCAAACCTATCCGGCGACAAATTGGTGAACGGATTGGGGGCGAATATAGCTCGGCTGACAGGGAAATGCTGAATATTCAGTTTGAGATGACCGATCAGATAGATATGATCAATCGTCGGATGGAATGGATGGCGGCTAATGCGTTGCTATCCAGTAAAATCACCGTGGTTGGCGAAGGCTTTCCGACGACGGTGATTGATTTTGGTCGTGCTGCCGAGTTGACAATCACTTTAAGTGGCAGTGATAAATGGCCGACAACCGTCGAGGCGGGGAAAACCAACACCAAACCCTCCAGTGATATTGAACGCTGGCGGACCGTGATTTTAAAACAATCCGGAGCGGTTCCGACAAAACTGGTGTTTACCACAAAATCCTGGGCCGCCTTCCGGCTGGATACCACGGTTAAAGACAATGCGATCAACCTGCCCTTACTCAGTCCTTTTGGTAATCAGATTGACGCGGGGGCGAAAGCCAGTACTGGCGCGGTTTACAAAGGTCGCTGGGGTAATTTCGAGTTATGGCTTTATAACGACTGGTATATTGATCCGGTGGATAACGTTGAAAAACCAATGATACCCGATGGGGCAGTCATGATGTCCGGCGACGATTTAATGGGCACATGGGCCTTTGGTGCGATTCTTGACCCCGCCTTCAACTATGGCCCCATGGCGTATGCGCCGAAAACTTGATGTATAAGAAATTAATACCCAAAACGGTTAAATATTAATCAATCTGGGTGTTTTTAAGATTGAGACACGAGTTTCGCGCCGACAAATAAACAACACGAGTTTCGCAATCTCCAAAAAAGAAGTATAAATTTAAAACCAAGAAAAAATCAGGGTGTTCATATTTTGTCCGGTTATCCATGTATTAAAGATATCTATAAAACATTCTTACAAGTAAGCAGTTTAAGATACTCTGGTTTGGCGTTATCAGAAGTAAGCCCATCGCCTTTATCTCATGACACTGTTAGCCGATGGCTAAAAAGTAGATGTTTTCGACCTAAAGACCTATGGCGATTAGTTGAACCTTCTATAGACAAAAAAAGCCCTTGCGTACTAGGGGCTGTCGTCACAAGATGTAAGGCTATGATATTATTTTAAAATGAAAAAATTAGCTTTATTAGCACATCGTCGACACGACATTTCTGATCGCTCCTGGGAAAGAATCGAGTCCTTACTTCCTGGTAGAAAAGGCAAATGGGGCGGCGTCGCAAAGGATAACCGATTGTTTATTAATGCAGTATTCTGGATCTTAAGAACAGGCTCTCCATGGAGAGATCTGCCTCCTGATTACGGTTGTTGGAAAAATACCCATCGTCGCTTTTGCCGTTGGAAAAATAAAGGTGTATGGGCATCGATTCTTGAAAATCTTACCTGCGAAGCAGATATGGAATGGTTGATGATTGATGCAACTCATATAAAAGTCCACCTTCATGGCACTGGAGCTGTAGGTGGGAATGATGAAATGGGCCTTACAAAAGGGGGCTCAACAGCAAGCTACACCTGGCCGTAGACGCACACGGTATGCCACTCAGAGCAACTTTAACGTCTGGCACTGTTGCTGACTGTACAGTCGCTCCAGACTTGCTCAAGGAGTTAACCGCAGATTATTTACTGGCCGACCGGGGCTATGATAGCGATTCAATCATTAAACAAGCCGAAGAACAAGGGATGCAGCCTGTCATTCCACCACGAAAACATAGAAAGCATTATCGAAAGTTTGATAGTGCTCTCTATAAAAACCGCCATGTTGTTGAGAATGTCTTTGCGAAAATTAAGCAGTGGAGAGGGATTGCGACTCGATTTGCCAAAAGAGCGTCCTCCTTTCTGGCAAGCATCCAGATTCGATTTATTGCTATCTGGGCTGAAATCTTGTGACGACAGCCCCTAACCAGTAATCTGTCTTTTGCTCAGTGGTCAAGTACATTTGGTGATGATGAAACGCTAACAGCCGCTATGCTGGATCGATTGCTGCACCATGCACATATCGTACAGATTACTGGACAAAGTTATCGGTTAAAAGACAAGCTAAAAAGCGGTCAGGTACATAAAAAATTGAAAGCGGAACTGAGCGAGTAAATTAAAGGGGTGGATCAGTTTTACTTTAGCAAAGTGGATCAGAATTCAATTGGCATTGACATCATACAACAGTATCTCTTATGGGGTCATTACAGTAAGTTTATCTATGTATGACCAAGGATTCACTTTGTTGCATTTCGTTTGGGAATTGGGGCAAGGGCGTCATCGCGAGGTGGGGTCTAAAGGAAGTGGGGAACAAAACCATGACCTGACGGACAGAAATCCGATACAAGGCTAATTTACCCGGCAGAGCGTGCAACGTAACGCAAAAGCCATAACCATCAAAGGGTAAAGGAGTAGATCGGGCAGGTGTGTGGTGAAGGCGATAGCGCTTACCCCGGGAGATCTGTACGGTGTCCTACACATCTAAGATGAGGACTGAGCACACCGTAAGGTGTGCTGAACGCCGTACAGAAGTCAGCAGAGGGCATAGTAGGGTGCGATACCTGAAGGCCCAAACAGTTATGAGCGGCAAGTATCGCCGGAGGTTCTGAATGGTCATGCAGCAGAAAAAGCAAAGCGATCCCAACGAGTGTAAACAGGGTGAAGCCCGAAAATTACAACCGCCAGGAGCTGAAATCACGCAGACACATCCGGTCAGAAAAACCCCGTCGTTAGAGAACGATCTAATGGATCTAATTCTTAGACCAGAAAACCTGAAGCATGCGCTAAAGAAAGTGAAGGCCAATAAAGGTGCAGCAGGTGTTGACGGAATGAGCGTAAAACAATTACCGGCACATCTGAAGCGTCACTGGCCTGAGCTACGGAGCAAACTACTGGAAGGCACATACCAACCTCAGCCTGTGCGCAAGGTGAATATCCCAAAACGAGAAGGAGGAACCCGACAATTGGGTATTCCAACCGTCTTGGACAGATTCATCCAGCAGGCAGTTATGCAAGTGCTACAAGATCACACGAGTTTCGCACGGACATATAAAGCTTTAAAAATAGCTAAAATAATGTTTTATCCACAAGATGTGCGATAACATAAAATATATTTTAATTTCAATATCTTATGTTTTAATTGGCAATTTTTTCGAATTATATATTATATCGAATTGAGCTTAAAAATAACTTGTTTATTTGTCGGCGCGAAACTCGTGGATCAGTGGGATACTACCTTTAGCGACAACAGCTATGGATTTCGTCCAGGTAAGTCGGCACATCAAGCAGTGAAACGGGCGAAAAGGTATGTCGAAGACGGTTACCAATGGGTAGTTGATATCGACCTAGAAAAGTTTTTCGACCGATTAAACCACGATGTGCTGATGAGCCGAATTGCAAAGCGAGTGCTGGATAAACGCATACTGAAGATTATCCGAACTTTCCTGAACGTAGGTATGATGGATGCGGGCGTAGTCAGCCCAAATACCGAGGGAGCACCTCAAGATGGTCGCCTCCGGCGACGACTTGTCACCGTCTTCTAGTTTCCACGAGTTTCGCACGGACATATAAAGCTCTAAAAATAGCTAAAATAATGTTTTATCCACAAGATGTGCGATAACATAAAATATATTTTAATTTCAACATCTTATGTTTTAATTGGCAATTTTTTCGAATTATATATTATATCGAATTGAGCTTAAAAATAACTTGTTTATTTGTCGGCGCAAAACTCGTGGTTTCAATAAATCCATCAACACCAAAACCGCCTGTATCGCATTCTAAGGCCATCAAATCAAAAAGCGCTACCATTGGTTACTTATATCAAGAAAACGCCTTATAGAGCGTTATGGTGTACCTCAAAATCGATTTATGACGATTGGTTGAGTACATATTTTCATTTCAATCTGTACATATTTCCATTTCAATCTTAAAAACACCCAGATTGATTAATATTTAACCGTTTTGGGTATTAATTTCTTATACATCAAAGCGGGCCTCTCTCACCGTTATTATCTAACTTACTACTGGATGAATTAGACCAGGAGTTGGAGAAGCGTGGTCTGAAGTACGTTCGTTATGCGGACGATTGCAATATCTATGTCAAAAGCGAAAAAGCTGGAAAACGAGTCAAGAAAAATATTACCCGCTGGCTGGATAAGAAACTGAAATTGAAGGTTAACAAACGGAAGAGTGCGGTATCCTCACCAACCGAACGTAAATTCCTCGGCTACAGTATCCAGCTCTGGAAAGGAAAGATACGATCAATAATCTCCTCTGAGTCCATAAAACAGTGCAAAACTCGGATAAGGAAAATAACCAGACGAAGCAGAGGTCGTGGCTTGGAACAGGTTATCGGGGAACTTAAAGTCTATCTGACAGGGTGGTTAAATTATTACTCGTTAAACGAGCAAACCTCGATAATTAAGGACATAGGTGGATGGATCAGAAGAAGGCTGCGTAGTCTGCTGTGGAAACAGTGGAAAACATGGAGAAAACGATACAACGAACTGAGAATAAGAGGTGTTGGTCGTGACCTCGCCGCTCGAACTGCAGGGAGCCACCAGAAACAATGGCGAGTTAGTCAATCTCCAGCGCTATGTATAGCCCTTCCCAACCAGCTGTTCAGGGATATGGGGATGCCAGTTATGTAAGGCATGAAACGATAAACATAGCTGAACCGCCGTATACGGACCCGTATGTACGGTGGTGTGGGAGGAGGTGCTCTGTGAAGAGTGCCCCTATCCCGATTTCCCTGGTGTTGGAATCTATTTTTATGATTAATGATGAAGCTAAAAGGGCATGGCTTGTTTTATCTGTGAAAGCATTATTAACTCAATCAACAAACGGTAATAGATCCCTTAAAGGGATCATAAATTATTTCTCGTCGCTGTCATTTACTGTTTGTTTTCGGCAACCGTACAATGCAAAAAGCACCAAACGTACATGAAATATCGTTAACAATCCGGTTAATGAATTTGTTTCGAATTTAGACTTTGCTTCTGCTATCTCTCGTTTAACTAATCGATAGTTTACAGAGCGCAAAATGGATATTTCTTTTTGAGGAATACCAAAAGCAAAGAGCAACGATGTTTCAAATTGGACGGGTGTTAACTCTGGGAAAAGATTGCGTAATTCTGGATATTGGGAAGGGTCAATAATTCTCATGCGATACCTTCCATTGTATATAAATTAGCATGTTGTATTAACGATTGTGCTTCACAAATAAGCACAGGAAAGCTAGACTTTTTCATTAGCCTTATTCCTTCTAGGTAGGTTTAGGGTTAGCTGGCTGCTGGGATGCGCGTCCTTTCAGTCAGCGATGATTTCTCATTGTTACACTGAGTTCACAATGAAAATGGTTGTGTTATACTTCCATTAAAAGGAAGTATCGTTATGAGTCAGGTTGCGTTTGATACACAAGAATTTGTCGAAACATTAGAAAAAGAAGGGTTGCCAAAAAATCAGGCGAAAGCGATATCTATTGCTGTGCGTAAGTCACATGAGGCGGTTGATGTAGCGACTAAAAGAGATTTAGAAGATGTACGAAAGGATTTAACTACCCAAATATCTGATGTCAGAAAAGAAATCGCTGATGTTCGCAAAGACTTATCTGCTGAAATAGCTGATGTTCGTAAGGATATGGAAAATCGCTTTGACAAACTTGCTTTACAATTAACAGTAAGACTGGGTGGCATGCTGATTTTGGCAATAGGAGCAATGACTGCTCTTCTTAAGCTTTTACATTAAAATATTTTATTATGCTACCATTCCGTTCATCATCACACCTAATAACTTAGGGAACAGGTTATCGTAGAAGTGAGCACGAGTTTCACTCCGACAAATAAACAAGTTATTTTTAAGCTCAATTCGATATAATATATAATTCGAAAAAATTGCCAATTAAAACATAAGATATTGAAATTAAAATATATTTTATGTTATCACACATCTTGTGGATAAAACATTATTTTAGCTATTTTTAGAGCTTTATATGTCCGTGCGAAACTCGTGTCCGTAAAAGAATGCGTCACTTCGCTTGAACCCGTTAAACTCCCTTCTGGTGCATCAACAGCGTAAGCAGGAAGTATGTCAGGCATACCAAGATGGTCGCCTCCGGCGACGACTTGTCATTGCTTGTTAGTACTGGTATAACCCGGAACCTATTTTCTCAATCTTTCAGTGCCATTTATGTCACCACGTTTTAGTCATGTTTTCCAATTTGGTCAACGCTGGCTCAATTGGTTTAACCGTCAACCCTCTGACAGTGTTCGCCCTGTTGTGATCGAAACCATGGTAAAGATTATGGCTTGTGGCACTTCACTTATGGGCTGGTCAATTTGGCGATGCCCTGACCCTCGATGCCCTGACCCTGAATGTAATCATGAGAAGCGGGTTAAATTTACCTGCAAAAGCCGAAGCTGCCCTCATTGTGGCGTAAAAGCTTGCCTGCAATGGATTAACAATACGCTGGCCTGGTTACCCGAAGTCCCTTGGCAACACATTACTTTTACCATGCCTTGTGAATATTGGCCTGTTATTCGCGCCAACCGTTGGCTTCTCGGTGAAATGAATCGATTAGCTGCTGATGTAATATTAACAATCTGCCGCGATATCAATATTACCCCCGGCATTTTCACTGCCATACACACCTGGGGACGTGACCAAAAATGGCATCCGCATATTCATCTTTCAACCACCGCCGGCGGGGTGACTAAAAACAATACATGGCGCGATATCAGCTTTTATTGTCGCTACCAATGTAAAAATGATCCACTTGCTAGTGTAAAACTGATCCACCAAGAGTAAAAATAGCAGTTTTAAGGTACTGCCGATGATAACATTGGAGATCAGAGTGGAAATTTCTATTTTACATCGCCAGGGTATGTCTATACGTGCGATTGCGCGACGCCTTTCATGTTCAAGAGTAACCGTGAGGCGATATCTTCGTAGCACTGAAGCGGCGGCGAATATGCGTTATAAATCGAGAGCGCCTAGACCCGGTAAGTTGGAGCCCTTCAAGGTATATATTCTCGAACGCGTAGAGGCGGCTAGACCTGATTGGATACCGGCCTGCGTATTGCTACGGGAGATCCGTGAACAAGGGTACACAGGCAGCTATAGCTTGCTGACCGCTTTTCTTCATCCTATGAAAAAACCGGTTATTGAAGACGTTGTTCGCTTTGAGACTGAACCCGGTGAACAGATGCAGGTTGACTTCACGATTATCAGACAGGGGAAGAACCCTTTGCTGGCATTCGTTGCCACGTTAGGTTGGAGTCGTTCCACTTTTGTTAAGTTTTACACCTGTCAAAATTCAGCAGCCTGGTGCGACGGGATTGAGTCAGCCCTACAGTATTTTGGCGGTACGCCTCGTCAGCTGCTATTTGATAATGCGAAGACCATTATCATTGAGCGTGATGTTTATGGTCCTGGTAAACACCGCTGGAACCCACAGCTTATCCAGCTTGCCGAGAAATATGCTTTCAGTCCGAAAGTCTGCCGTCCATACAGGGCGAAGACTAAAGGTAAGGTTGAACGTTTTAATCACTATCTTAGGGGCTGTCGTCACAAGATTTCAGCCCAGATAGCAATAAATCGAATCTGGATGCTTGCCAGAAAGGAGGACGCTCTTTTGGCAAATCGAGTCGCAATCCCTCTCCACTGCTTAATTTTCGCAAAGACATTCTCAACAACATGGCGGTTTTTATAGAGAGCACTATCAAACTTTCGATAATGCTTTCTATGTTTTCGTGGTGGAATGACAGGCTGCATCCCTTGTTCTTCGGCTTGTTTAATGATTGAATCGCTATCATAGCCCCGGTCGGCCAGTAAATAATCTGCGGTTAACTCCTTGAGCAAGTCTGGAGCGACTGTACAGTCAGCAACAGTGCCAGACGTTAAAGTTGCTCTGAGTGGCATACCGTGTGCGTCTACGGCCAGGTGTAGCTTGCTGTTGAGCCCCCTTTTGTAAGGCCCATTTCATCATTCCCACCTACAGCTCCAGTGCCATGAAGGTGGACTTTTATATGAGTTGCATCAATCATCAACCATTCCATATCTGCTTCGCAGGTAAGATTTTCAAGAATCGATGCCCATACACCTTTATTTTTCCAACGGCAAAAGCGACGATGGGTATTTTTCCAACAACCGTAATCAGGAGGCAGATCTCTCCATGGAGAGCCTGTTCTTAAGATCCAGAATACTGCATTAATAAACAATCAGTTATCCTTTGCGACGCCGCCCCATTTGCCTTTTCTACCAGGAAGTAAGGACTCGATTCTTTCCCAGGAGCGATCAGAAATGTCGTGTCGACGATGTGCTAATAAAGCTAATTTTTTCATTTTAAAATAATATCATAGCCTTACATCTTGTGACGACAGCCCCTAACACCAGAGCAGATCCATTGCATTACCGAATTGCAAGGCGCCAACACGGTATTCATTGCTATGGGGTGGGACTTTGAGCAGCGTAAATCTACGTTAATGGGGATATTCGATAAAAATCATCGCCTACCTTTGATTGAAGAACAACACAGGCTAGCAGCATAATGCGGTGGCAATTTCCTATTATTGTTACACTATTCGCCTCAATGCTGGGTACTGCCCTGTATTACCGTACGCTGTATTACGATGCCGAAAAAGCACGAAAGATTGCTGTATCTGATAGGGAAAAACAACAGGTTGCATTTGAGCAGTTAAGCCATCAAGGCCCATTCCCAGTCGAAAAGCAACAAACACATAAACACGAGTTTCGCACGGACATATAAAGCTCTAAAAATAGCTAAAATAATGTTTTATCCACAAGATGTGCGATAACATAAAATATATTTTAATTTCAATATCTTATGTTTTAATTGGCAATTTTTTCGAATTATATATTATATCGAATTGAGCTTAAAAATAACTTGTTTATTTGTCGGCGCGAAACTCGTGATAAAGCGTTATGCAGCCATTAGATGAGCTGAAAATACTTCATTTGGAGAAAAATAGCCCAACCATTTTCGTCCCCGAGTATTAAGTATGTGCTCGATTTCTGCAATCTCATTGTCCGTGACTTGGTTGAAGTCCGTTCCTTTTGGGTAAAAACGGCGGATAAGTCCGTTACTGTGTTCATTTAAACCACGCTCCCATGAGTGATAAGGCCTGGCAAAGAAGACATCAGCACCGGTGATCTCAGTTATCTGTTTATGCATGGAGAACTCAGAACCGTTATCAGCCGTCAGGGTTTTAAAATGACAGAAAGTATTT
The DNA here is from genome assembly GCA_032883995.1 of Coronaproctus castanopsis. Lineage (NCBI taxonomy): Eukaryota > Metazoa > Arthropoda > Insecta > Hemiptera > Monophlebidae > Coronaproctus > Coronaproctus castanopsis. The sequence goes on along the minus strand of JAOQIE010000004.1, from coordinate 2,055,038 downwards.
GCCATGATATCACGGAAGGCTTCTACAACAGTCTCAGCGCGTTTATTCGGCAACCTGCGGATAATAACCTGTCTGGTAGCTTTATCCGCCAAAGTTAATAAGACACGAGTTTCGCACGGACATATAAAGCTCTAAAAATAGCTAAAATAATGTTTTATCCACAAGATGCGCGATAAGATAAAATATATTTTAATTTTAGGGGCTGTCGTCACAAGATGTAAGGCTATGATATTATTTTAAAATGAAAAAATTAGCTTTATTAGCACATCGTCGACACGACATTTCTGATCGCTCCTGGGAAAGAATCGAGTCCTTACTTCCTGGTAGAAAAGGCAAATGGGGCGGCGTCGCAAAGGATAACCGATTGTTTATTAATGCAGTATTCTGGATCTTAAGAACAGGCTCTCCATGGAGAGATCTGCCTCCTGATTACGGTTGTTGGAAAAATACCCATCGTCGCTTTTGCCGTTGGAAAAATAAAGGTGTATGGGCATCGATTCTTGAAAATCTTACCTGCGAAGCAGATATGGAATGGTTGATGATTGATGCAACTCATATAAAAGTCCACCTTCATGGCACTGGAGCTGTAGGTGGGAATGATGAAATGGGCCTTACAAAAGGGGGCTCAACAGCAAGCTACACCTGGCCGTAGACGCACACGGTATGCCACTCAGAGCAACTTTAACGTCTGGCACTGTTGCTGACTGTACAGTCGCTCCAGACTTGCTCAAGGAGTTAACCGCAGATTATTTACTGGCCGACCGGGGCTATGATAGCGATTCAATCATTAAACAAGCCGAAGAACAAGGGATGCAGCCTGTCATTCCACCACGAAAACATAGAAAGCATTATCGAAAGTTTGATAGTGCTCTCTATAAAAACCGCCATGTTGTTGAGAATGTCTTTGCGAAAATTAAGCAGTGGAGAGGGATTGCGACTCGATTTGCCAAAAGAGCGTCCTCCTTTCTGGCAAGCATCCAGATTCGATTTATTGCTATCTGGGCTGAAATCTTGTGACGACAGCCCCTAGGGGCTGTCGTCACAAGATGTAAGGCTATGATATTATTTTAAAATGAAAAAATTAGCTTTATTAGCACATCGTCGACACGACATTTCTGATCGCTCCTGGGAAAGAATCGAGTCCTTACTTCCTGGTAGAAAAGGCAAATGGGGCGGCGTCGCAAAGGATAACCGATTGTTTATTAATGCAGTATTCTGGATCTTAAGAACAGGCTCTCCATGGAGAGATCTGCCTCCTGATTACGGTTGTTGGAAAAATACCCATCGTCGCTTTTGCCGTTGGAAAAATAAAGGTGTATGGGCATCGATTCTTGAAAATCTTACCTGCGAAGCAGATATGGAATGGTTGATGATTGATGCAACTCATATAAAAGTCCACCTTCATGGCACTGGAGCTGTAGGTGGGAATGATGAAATGGGCCTTACAAAAGGGGCTCAACAGCAAGCTACACCTGGCCGTAGACGCACACGGTATGCCACTCAGAGCAACTTTAACGTCTGGCACTGTTGCTGACTGTACAGTCGCTCCAGACTTGCTCAAGGAGTTAACCGCAGATTATTTACTGGCCGACCGGGGCTATGATAGCGATTCAATCATTAAACAAGCCGAAGAACAAGGGATGCAGCCTGTCATTCCACCACGAAAACATAGAAAGCATTATCGAAAGTTTGATAGTGCTCTCTATAAAAACCGCCATGTTGTTGAGAATGTCTTTGCGAAAATTAAGCAGTGGAGAGGGATTGCGACTCGATTTGCCAAAAGAGCGTCCTCCTTTCTGGCAAGCATCCAGATTCGATTTATTGCTATCTGGGCTGAAATCTTGTGACGACAGCCCCTAATATCTTATGTTTTAATTGGCAATTTTTTCGAATTATATATTATATCGAATTGAGCTTAAAAATAACTTTTTTATTTGTCGGCGCGAAACTCGTGTAAGAATGACTTCTGATCCTTACCAAATACAGTATCAATTTCAAAATGACCGGGTTGTTGCTTGAGATCAGCCTCAGCTGGTCTCTCTTCAATACCCACTCTATCAGGAATAGCGCTACGCTTGGGTTCTCCCTTGCCATAGCGATAATATTTGCCTCGATGAGGAAGCTGGAGATAGAGAGTTCCTCCTGCCAGTCGGTCTCTCTTGATATAGCGATAGAGCGTATTTTTACTGACAGAAACCCCATGTTTCAAACGCAGCCTTCCACTGATAACGGCAGGCGAAGTATGTAAAGCAAGCTCTTTACGGATAAAAGCCTGCGTTTCTGTGGTTTGCTGATTGTCGCTACCAATGTAAAAATGATCCACTTGCTAGTGTAAAACTGATCCACCAAGAGTAAAAATGGCAGTTTTAAGGTACTGCCGATGATAACATTGGAGATCAGAGTGGAAATTTCTGTTTTACATCGCCAGGGTATGTCTATACGTGCGATTGCGCGACGCCTTTCATGTTCAAGAGTAACCGTGAGGCGATATCTTCGTAGCACTGAAGCGGCGGCGAATATGCGTTATAAATCGAGAGCGCCTAGACCCGGTAAGTTGGAGCCCTTCAAGGTATATATTCTCGAACGCGTAGAGGCGGGTAGACCTGATTGAATACCGGCCTGCGTATTGCTACGGGAGATCCGTGAACAAGGGTACACAGGCAGCTATAGCTTGCTGACCGCTTTTCTTCATCCTATGAAAAAACCGGTTATTGAAGACGTTGTTCGCTTTGAGACTGAACCCGGTGAACAGATGCAGGTTGACTTCACGATTATCAGACAGGGGAAGAACCCTTTGCTGGCATTCGTTGCCACGTTAGGTTGGAGTCGTTCCACTTTTGTTAAGTTTTACACCTGTCAAAATTCAGCAGCCTGGTGCGACGGGATTGAGTCAGCCCTACAGTATTTTGGCGGTACGCCTCGTCAGCTGCTATTTGATAATGCGAAGACCATTATCATTGAGCGTGATGTTTATGGTCCTGGTAAACACCGCTGGAACCCACAGCTTATCCAGCTTGCCGAGAAATATGCTTTCAGTCCGAAAGTCTGCCGTCCATACAGGGCGAAGACTAAAGGTAAGGTTGAACGTTTTAATCACTATCTTAAGAACAGTTTCATTGTTCCACTAACCGCGTCATTTCGTCAGGCAGGGCTTATTTTGGATGCTGCCGCCGCCAACTCACGTATTGGAGACTGGCTGAGTTCAATAGCTAATGTACGTAAACACGGCACTACGGGTGTATCGCCGGAGGAGCGCATGCTACAAGAACGCTTAGCACTGTTGCCGCTGCCGAAAGTCATGCAAGCATTTCCTTTACCGATACATCAGACTCGCCCGATTCCTATGGAGAGCCTACAACATCCTTTGTCCGTCTATCAATCGATTCTGGAGATGCCTATATGAGTCTTCAGTATGAACGCATCGAAAAATTCTGCCAGCAGCTTAAACTGGACAGACTAAGCACAGAGTGGCCAGCTGTAGCGCAGGCAACTATCGACAAGAACGGTACACACGCTGACTTTCTAGAGTCTATTTTACGACTTCAGTATGAAGGACTTACTGAACGTCGGCGTCAAACGATACTCCGTTTATCTGGGCTGCCAGTGATAAAGACGTTGGAGCAGTTTGATTACAAATATGCCAGCGGTGTTCCCCGTAACCAAATACAGGAACTGGCTGGACTGGCTTTCATTGAGCGCCAGGAGAATATCGTGTTGCTAGGTCCGTCTGGTGTCGGGAAGACGCACCTGGCTACTGCCATAAGCTATAGGGCTGCGATGCATGGATTAAGCATCCGTTTTCTAACTGCGGCGGATATGATGTTGCAGCTGCTTACCTCTCATCGACAAGGTGACCTTAAGGGATATCTTACTCGCGTTATCAGTAAACCTAGACTATTGCACGAGTTTCGCGCCGACCAATAAACAAGTTATTTTTAAGCTCAATTCGATATAATATATAATTCGAAAAAATTGCCAATTAAAACATAAGATATTGAAATTAAAATATATTTTATGTTATCGCACATCTTGTGGATAAAACATTATTTTAGCTATTTTTAAAGCTTTATATGTCCGTGCGAAACTCGTGTATTGATTATCGATGAAGTTGGCTATTTACCTTTTGGCAAAGAAGAAGGAAATCTGTTCTTCCAGGTGGTGGCAAAGCGATATGAAGCGGGTAGTGTGCTCTTAACCAGTAATCTGTCTTTTGCTCAGTGGTCAAGTACATTTGGTGATGATGAGACGCTAACAGCCGCTATGCTGGATCGATTGCTGCACCATGCACATATCGTACAGATTAGTGGACAAAGTTATCGGTTAAAAGACAAGCTAAAAAGCGGTCAGCTACATAAAAAATTGAAAGCGGAACTGAGCGAGTAAATTAAAGGGAGTGGATCAGTTTTACTTTAGCAAAGTGGATCAGAATTCAATTGCCATTGACACTGATTAAACGCATTCCGCGGAGATGTGTTCATACGTCTGGCTTTCGCTAAGGTATCAGCCCTTCTGCAAGAATAAAGTCCATTGAAAGCAGGATCCGTATTACGCTTGAGTTCCCTGCTGACAGTTGAACGAGAAAGCCCCAATTCTCTAGCAATAGTGGCCTGAGTAACACCGTCAATTATTCGTTTTTCGATATCACGAGTTTCGCCCGGACATATAAAGCTCTAGGGGCTGTCGTCACAAGATTTCAGCCCAGATAGCAATAAATCGAATCTGGATGCTTGCCAGAAAGGAGGACGCTCTTTTGGCAAATCGAGTCGCAATCCCTCTCCACTGCTTAATTTTCGCAAAGACATTCTCAACAACATGGCGGTTTTTATAGAGAGCACTATCAAACTTTCGATAATGCTTTCTATGTTTTCGTGGTGGAATGACAAGCTGCATCCCTTGTTCTTCGGCTTGTTTAATGATTGAATCGCTATCATAGCCCCGGTCGGCCAGTAAATAATCTGCGGTTAACTCCTTGAGCAAGTCTGGAGCGACTGTACAGTCAGCAACAGTGCCAGACGTTAAAGTTGCTCTGAGTGGCATACCGTGTGCGTCTACGGCCAGGTGTAGCTTGCTGTTGAGCCCCCTTTTGTAAGGCCCATTTCATCATTCCCACCTACAGCTCCAGTGCCATGAAGGTGGACTTTTATATGAGTTGCATCAATCATCAACCATTCCATATCTGCTTCGCAGGTAAGATTTTCAAGAATCGATGCCCATACACCTTTATTTTTCCAACGGCAAAAGCGACGCAGGAGGCAGATCTCTCCATGGAGAGCCTGTTCTTAAGATCCAGAATACTGCATTAATAAACAATCGGTTATCCTTTGCGACGCCGCCCCATTTGCCTTTTCTACCAGGAAGTAAGGACTCGATTCTTTCCCAGGAGCGATCAGAAATGTCGTGTCGACGATGTGCTAATAAAGCTAATTTTTTCATTTTAAAATAATATCATAGCCTTACATCTTGTGACGACAGCCCCTAGTATGGCGGCAAATGAAATAAAGGCCCATTATCCTCGATGTCCAGAATATTCTCAAATTAATGGTACAGTAAAGCTTGCTGCTGGATGGCTCATTGATCAATGTGATCTAAAGGGTTATCAATGTGGTGGCGCGGCAGTACATGAGGAGCAAGCATTGATTTTAATTAATAAAAATAATGCGACTGGAGAAGATATTGTAGATTTAGCCCGTTATATCCGAAAAAATGAAAAAATTAGCTTTATTAGCACATCGTCGACACGACATTTCTGATCGCTCCTGGGAAAGAATCGAGTCCTTACTTCCTGGTAGAAAAGGCAAATGGGGCGGCGTCGCAAAGGATAACCGATTGTTTATTAATGCAGCACGAGTTTCGCGCCGACAAATAAACAAGTTATTTTTAAGCTCAATTCGATATAATATATAATTCGAAAAAATTGCCAATTAAAACATAAGATATTGAAATTAAAATATATTTTATGTTATCACACATCTTGTGGATAAAACATTATTTTAGCTATTTTTAGAGCTTTATATGTCCGTGCGAAACTCGTGTGCAGTATTCTGGATCTTAAGAACAGGCTCTCCATGGAGAGATTTGCCTCCTGATTACGGTTGTTGGAAAAATACCCACCGTCGCTTTTGCCGTTGGAAAAATAAAGGTGTATGGGCATCGATTCTTGAAAATCTTACCTGCGAAGCAGATATGGAATGGTTGATGATTGATGCAACTCATATAAAAGTCCACCTTCATGGCACTGGAGCTGTAGGTGGGAATGATGAAATGGGCCTTACAAAAGGGGGCTCAACAGCAAGCTACACCTGGCCGTAGACGCACACGGTATGCCACTCAGAGCAACTTTAACGTCTGGCACTGTTGCTGACTGTACAGTCGCTCCAGACTTGCTCAAGGAGTTAACTGCACGAGTTTCGCACGGACATATAAAGCTCTAAAAATAGCTAAAATAATGTTTTATCCACAAGATGTGCGATAACATAAAATATATTTTAATTTCAATACCTTATGTTTTAATTGGCAATTTTTTCGAATTATATATTATATCGAATTGAGCTTAAAAATAACTTGTTTATTTGTCGGCGCGAAACTCGTGAACTGCAGATTATTTACTGGCCGACCGGGGCTATGATAGCGATTCAATCATTAAACAAGCCGAAGAACAGGGGATGCAGCCTGTCATTCCACCACGAAAACATAGAAAGCATTATCGAAAGTTTGATAGTGCTCTCTATAAAAACCACCATGTTGTTGAAAATCTCTTTGCGAAAATTAAGCAGTGGAGAGAGATTGCGACTCGATTTGCCAAAAGAGCGTCCTCCTTTCTGGCAAGCATCCAGATTCGATTTATTGCTATCTGGGCTGAAATCTTGTGACGACAGCCCCTAAAAATAGCTAAAATAATGTTTTATCCACAAGATGTGTGATAACATAAAATATATTTTAATTTCAATATCTTATATTTTAATTGGCAATTTTTTCGAATTATATATTATATCGAATTGAGCTTAAAAATAACTTGTTTATTTGTCGGCGCGAAACTCGTGGATATAAAAGCGCTCATGTAAATTCAAATGTTTTCCTTTCATACAACAGTATCTCTTATGGGGTCATTACAGTAAGTTTATCTATGTATGACCAAGGATTCACTTTGTTGCATTTCGTTTGGGAATTGGGGATTTCTTATTAACACGAGTTTCGCGCCGACAAATAAAGAAGTTATTTTTAAGCTCAATTCGATATAATATATAATTCGAAAAAATTGCCACTTAAAACATAAGATATTGAAATTAAAATATATTTTATGTTATCGCACATCTTGTGGATAAAACATTATTTTAGCTATTTTTAGAGCTTTATATGTCCGGGCGAAACTCGTGATTAACTTTGGCGGATAAAGCTACCAGACAGGTTATATTATCCGCAGGTTGCCGAATAAACGCGCTGAGACTGTTGTAGAAGCCTTCCGTGATATCATGGCAAATACTTTCTGTCATTTTAAAACCCTGACGGCTGATAACGGTTCTGAGTTCTCCATGCATAAACAGATAACTGAGATCACCGGTGCTGATGTCTTCTTTGCCAGGCCTTATCACTCATGGGAGCGTGGTTTAAATGAACACAGTAACGGACTTATCCGCCGTTTTTACCCAAAAGGAACGGACTTCAACCAAGTCACGGATACACGAGTTTCGCGCCGACAAATAAACAAGTTATTTTTAAGCTCAATTCGATATAATATATAATTCGAAAAAATTGCCAATTAAAACATAAGATATTGAAATTAAAATATATTTTATGTTATCGCACATCTTGTGGATAAAACATTATTTTAGCTATTTTTAGGGGCTGTCGTCACAAGATGTAAGGCTATGATATTATTTTAAAATGAAAAAATTAGCTTTATTAGCACATCGTCGACACGATATTTCTGATCGCTCCTGGGAAAGAATCGAGTCCTTACTTCCTGGTAGAAAAGGCAAATGGGGCGGCGTCGCAAAGGATAACCGATTGTTTATTAATGCAGTATTCTGGATCTTAAGAACAGGCTCTCCATGGAGAGATCTGCCTCCTGATTACGGTTGTTGGAAAAATACCCATCGTCGCTTTTGCCGTTGGAAAAATAAAGGTGTATGGGCATCGATTCTTGAAAATCTTACCTGCGAAGCAGATATGGAATGGTTGATGATTGATGCAACTCATATAAAAGTCCACCTTCATGGCACTGGAGCTGTAGGTGGGAATGATGAAATGGGCCTTACAAAAGGGGGCTCAACAGCAAGCTACACCTGGCCGTAGACGCACACGGTATGCCACTCAGAGCAACTTTAACGTCTGGCACTGTTGCTGACTGTACAGTCGCTCCAGACTTGCTCAAGGAGTTAACCGCAGATTATTTACTGGCCGACCGGGGCTATGATAGCGATTCAATCATTAAACAAGCCCACGAGTTTCGCACAGGCATATAAAATTCCAGAAATGGCTTAAAAGTAATGATTAATCTGCAAGTTACTAAAACACATAAATTTTATTAAATTACAATAAGTTGCATTTAATTTATAAGGTTTTATCTATTTATATATTATGCTGAATTAAACTTAAAAATAGAGCGTTTTTTTATTGGTGCGAAACTCGTGAAGCCGAAGAACAAGGGATGCAGCCTGTCATTCCACCACGAAAACATAGAAAGCATTATCGAAAGTTTGATAGTGCTCTCTATAAAAACCGCCATGTTGTTGAGAATGTCTTTGCGAAAATTAAGCAGTGGAGAGGGATTGCGACTCGATTTGCCAAAAGAGCGTCCTCCTTTCTGGCAAGCATCCAGATTCGATTTATTGCTATCTGGGCTGAAATCTTGTGACGACAGCCCCTAAGAACATGCTCTCCATGGAGAGATCTGCCTCCTGATTACGGTTGTTGGAAAAATACCCATCGTCGCTTTTGCCGTTGGAAAAATAAAGGTGTATGGGCATCGATTCTTGAAAATCTTACCTGCGAAGCAGATATGAAATGGTTGATGATTGATGCAACTCATATAAAAGTCCACCTTCATGGCACTGGAGCTGTAGGTGGGAATGATGAAATGGGCCTTACAAAAGGGAGCTCAACAGCAAGCTACACCTGGCCGTAGACGCACACGGTATGCCACTCAGAGCAACTTTAACGTCTGGCACTGTTGCTGACTGTACAGTCGCTCCAGACTTGCTCAAGGAGTTAACCGCAGATTATTTACTGGCCGACCGGGGCTATGATAGCGATTCAATCATTAAACAAGCCGAAGAACAAGGGATGCAGCCTGTCATTCCACCACGAAAACATAGAAAGCATTATCGAAAGTTTGATAGTGCTCTCTATAAAAACCGCCATGTTGTTGAGAATGTCTTTGCGAAAATTAAGCAGTGGAGAGGGATTGCGACTCGATTTGCCAAAAGAGCGTCCTCCTTTCTGGCAAGCATCCAGATTCGATTTATTGCTATCTGGGCTGAAATCTTGTGACGACAGCCCCTAGAAAAAATAAAAATGGGTTCATCATGGAATAGGTTAATTAGTAACCTTTTCGGGTATTAATTTCTTATACATGAACATGAAAGGCGTCGCGCAATCGCACGTATAGACATACCCTGGCGATGTAAAACAGAAATTTCCACTCTGATCTCCAATGTTATCATCGGCAGTACCTTAAAACTGCCATTTTTACTCTTGGTGGATCAGTTTTACACTAGGGGCTGTCGTCACAAGATGTAAGGCTATGATATTATTTTAAAATGAAAAAATTAGCTTTATTAGCACATCGTCGACACGACATTTCTGATCGCTCCTGGGAAAGAATCGAGTCCTTACTTCCTGGTAGAAAAGGCAAATGGGGCGGCGTCGCAAAGGATAACCGATTGTTTATTAATGCAGTATTCTGGATCTTAAGAACAGGCTCTTCATGGAGAGATCTGCCTCCTGATTACGGTTGTTGGAAAAATACCCATCGTCGCTTTTGCCGTTGGAAAAATAAAGGTGTATGGGCATCGATTCTTGAAAATCTTACCTGCGAAGCAGACACGAGTTTCGCACAGGCATATAAAATCCCAGAAATGGCTTAAAAGTAATGATTAATCTGCAAGTTACTAAAACACATAAATTTTATTAAATTACAATAAGTTGCATTTAATTTATAAGGTTTTATCTATTTATATATTATGCTGAATTAAACTTAAAAATAGAGCGTTTTTTTATTGGTGCGAAACTCGTGGCAGATATGGAATGGTTGATGATTGATGCAACTCATATAAAAGTCCACCTTCATGGCACTGGAGCTGTAGGTGGGAATGATGAAATGGGCCTTACAAAAGGGGGCTCAACAGCAAGCTACACCTGGCCGTAGACGCACACGGTATGCCACACAGAGCAACTTTAACGTCTGGCACTGTTGCTGACTGTACAGTCGCTCCAGACTTGCTCAAGGAGTTAACCGCAGATTATTTACTGGCCGACCGGGGCTATGATAGCGATTCAATCATTAAACAAGCCGAAGAACAAGGGATGCAGCCTGTCATTCCACCACGAAAACATAGAAAGCATTATCGAAAGTTTGATAGTGCTCTCTATAAAAACCGCCATGTTGTTGAGAATGTCTTTGCGAAAATTAAGCAGTGGAGAGGGATTGCGACTCGATTTGCCAAAAGAGCGTCCTCCTTTCTGGCAAGCATCCAGATTCGATTTATTGCTATCTGGGCTGAAATCTTGTGACGACAGCCCCTAGTGCACGAGTTTCGCACGGACATATAAAGCTCTAGGGGCTGTCGTCACAAGATGTAAGGCTATGATATTATTTTAAAATGAAAAAATTAGCTTTATTAGCACATCGTCAACACGACATTTCTGATCGCTCCTGGGAAAGAATCGAGTCCCTACTTCCTGGTAGAAAAGGCAAATGGGGCGGCGTCGCAAAGGATAACCGATTGTTTATTAATGCAGTATTCTGGATCTTAAGAACAGGCTCTCCATGGAGAGATCTGCCTCCTGATTACGGTTGTTGGAAAAATACCCACCGTGTCGCTTTTGCCGTTGGAAAAATAAAGGTGTATGGGCATCGATTCTTGAAAATCTTACCTGCGAAGCAGATATGGAATGGTTGATGATTGATGCAACTCATATAAAAGTCCACCTTCATGGCACTGGAGCTGTAGGTGGGAATGATGAAATGGGCCTTACAAAAGGGGGCTCAACAGCAAGCTACACCTGGCCGTAGACGCACACGGTATGCCACTCAGAGCAACTTTAACGTCTGGCACTGTTGCTGACTGTACAGTCGCTCCAGACTTGCTCAAGGAGTTAACCGCAGATTATTTACTGGCCGACCGGGGCTATGATAGCGATTCAATCATTAAACAAGCCGAAGAACAAGGGATGCAGCCTGTCATTCCACCACGAAAACATAGAAAGCATTATCGAAAGTTTGATAGTGCTCTCTATAAAAACCGCCATGTTGTTGAGAATGTCTTTGCGAAAATTAAGCAGTGGAGAGGGATTGCGACTCGATTTGCCAAAAGAGCGTCCTCCTTTCTGGCAAGCATCCAGATTCGATTTATTCACGAGTTTCGCACGGACATATAAAGCTCTAAAAATAGCTAAAATAATGTTTTATCCACAAGATGTGCGATAACATAAAATATATTTTAATTTCAATATCTTATGTTTTAATTGGCAATTTTTTCGAATTATATATTATATCGAATTGAGCTTAAAAATAACTTGTTTATTTGTCGGCGCGAAACTCGTGTTATTGCTATCTGGGCTGAAATCTTGTGACGACAGCCCCTAATACTTCGATTAATTCAGAAACGGCACGAAAAAAAGCTAATCCACTAGCTAATGAGTTGATGTTTTTCAAGTTAATGAGTTGCTGAAGCAAACATTCCATGCGCAGCCAAGAGCGCATTTTCTCATTTAATGGATGTTCATAAATAATGGTAAAAATAGTATTACTCATTGTGTGTTTCCTGAGAAGCATTCATAGCTAATTGCAAATATTTCTGATGTAATTTCGCTAAAGTTTCATCAAGTGTTAAGTTATTATCGTGATTATTAATTATATCATTAGCTTTTTCTAAACACCTTGTTCGGCTAACTTGGTTAGATAAAATATTTTTTGCTTCTTGTTGGCTAATTCTATCACGTTTCATTATACGAGCTATTTGTTCTTCAGGTGTTACGTCAATGACTAGCACGCGGTTGGCAAGGTGCTCTAGATTATTTTCAATTAACAACGGGACAACCCAAACTACATAAGGGGAATTAAGTAAAGTTAGCTGGCGTTGGGTTTCTTGATGTATTAATGGATGAAGCAAATTATTTAACCAATTTTTTTCTCTTGGATCGCTAAATATTTTTTTTCTTAACTTGGCGCGATTTAAAGAGCCATCGTTATTGAGAATAGTTGAACCAAAATGTTGTTTTATCATGTTAAAAGCATAAGTATTAGGCATAACTATTTGTCTTGAAATGATGTCTGCATCAACAATTGGTACTCCTAAGGATGCAAATTTATCTGAAACGGTACTTTTGCCGCTTCCTATCCCGCCTGTGAGAGCAACAATATAGCTCATGCATCCTCTCTTTCAATAAATTTAAATGGTAAATTCCAGGCAAAGGTCTGATAATTTTTTTATCACGAGTTTCGCGCCGACAAATAAACAAGTTATTTTTAAGCTCAATTCGATATAATATATAATTCGAAAAAATTGCCAATTAAAACATAAGATATTGAAATTAAAATATATTTTATGTTATCGCACATCTTGTGGATAAAACATTATTTTAGCTATTTTTAGAGCTTTATATGTCCGTGCGAAACTCGTGTTTATGTTTATTATAACGGGTTTTAGGGGCTGTCGTCACAAGATGTAAGGCTATGATATTATTTTAAAATGAAAAAATTAGCTTTATTAGCACATCGTCGACACGACATTTCTGATCGCTCCTGGGAAAGAATCGAGTCCTTACTTCCTGGTAGAAAAGGCAAATGGGGCGGCGTCGCAAAGGATAACCGATTGTTTATTAATGCAGTATTCTGGATCTTAAGAACAGACTCTCCATGGAGAGAGCTGCCTCCTGATTACGGTTGTTGGAAAAATACCCACCGTCGCTTTTGCCGTTGGAAAAATAAAGGTGTATGGGCATCGATTCTTGAAAATCTTACCTGCGAAGCAGATATGGAATGGTTGATGATTGATGCAACTCATATAAAAGTCCACCTTCATGGCACTGGAGCTGTAGGTGGGAATGATGAAATGGGCCTTACAAAAGGGGGCTCAACAGCACGCTACACCTGGCCGTAGACGCACACGGTATGCCACTCAGAGCAACTTTAACGTCTGGCACTGTTGCTGACTGTACAGTCGCTCCAGACTTGCTCAAGGAGTTAACCGCAGATTATTTACTGGCCGACCGGGGCTATGATAGCGATTCAATCATTAAACAAGCCGAAGAACAGGGGATGCAGCCTGTCATTCCACCACGAAAACATAGAAAGCATTATCGAAAGTTTGATAGTGCTCTCTATCACGAGTTTCGCACAGGCATATAAAATTCCAGAAATGGCTTAAAAGTAATGATTAATCTGCAAGTTACTAAAACACATAAATTTTATTAAATTACAATAAGTTGCATTTAATTTATAAGGTTTTATCTATTTATATATTATCCTGAATTAAACTTAAAAATAGAGCGTTTTTTTATTGGTGCGAAACTCGTGTCTATAAAAACCGCCATGTTGTTGAGAATGTCTTTGCGAAAATTAAGCAATGGAGAGGGATTGCGACTCGATTTGCCAAAAGAGCGTCCTCCTTTCTGGCAAGGATCCAGATTCGATTTATTGCTATCTGGGCTGAAATCTTGTGACGACAGCTCCTATCAAACTTTCGATAATGCTTTCTATGTTTTCGTGGTGGAATGACAGGCTGCATCCCTTGTTCTTCGGCTTGAGCAAGTCTGGAGCGACTGTACAGTCAACAACAGTGCCAGACGTTAAAGTTGCTCTGAGTGGCATACCGTGTGCGTCTACGGCCAGGTGTAGCTTGCTGTTGAGCCCCCTTTTGTAAGGCCCATTTCATCATTCCCACCTACAGCTCCAGTGCCATGAAGGTGGACTTTTATATGAGTTGCATCAATCATCAACCATTCCATATCTGCTTCGCAGGTAAGATTTTCAAGAATCGATGCCCATACACCTTTATTTTTTCAACGGCAAACGCGACGGTGGGTATTTTTCCAACAACCGTAATCAGGAGGCAGATCTCTCCATGGAGAGCCTGTTCTTAAGATCCAGAATACTGCATTAATAAACAATCGGTTATCCTTTGCGACGCCGCCCCATTTGCCTTTTCTACCAGGAAGTAAGGACTCGATTCTTTCCCAGGAGCGATCAGAAATGTCGTGTCGACGATGTGCTAATAAAGCTAATTTTTTCATTTTAAAATAATATCATAGCCTTACATCTTGTGACGACAGCCCCTAACCAAATTTAAATTGAGACAAGGATGAAGTCTGATATTGCCGCTTTCGACTTCGAGAGCCTTTAAGGTGTCGCTGTATTTTGTCCCATTTTGATATACATTCAAAGAGTGATACAGCGGGACAAAGACTGTAAATTAACAGGTTAAATATCAGTGATATGGATTGCCATCTGCTAGCTAAATCATTAAGTTCTTTATCCGAATTTTTGAGGGGAAAAATGTCTGCTGATTGCCAGCAGACGCTCTAACAGACAGGAAACGAACAATTTTCCTTGTAGCCATGCCTTTACCCCTATAGGATTTTTCTTTTTTAGGTGTCCTAGTTTTATTAAGGATTTCATGCGTTTAAAAGCAAGTTCTATCTGCCATCGCTGTCTGTAAAGCCCTAAAATATCTTCTTTACTTAGTTCTTTTAGCGTGGTGACTATCACTACATAGCCAGTTATTTCTTGGACTTCAGGGTTATGTTTTCTCTGATTTTTACTGATTTTTTTCAGGTATTTTCTTTCACTTTCAATCCGTTGTGCTTCTGTTTTGCGGTAAGCGCATACACGTACGGGATATTCAACTCCCTCTAATAGCATGATTGCTGGCCATTCTCCGTACTCACCTTGTGCCAAGGTGCGGAGATGGTTGAGTTGTTGAAATTTATTGCCTTCTATGGAAAGTAACGGAAGTCCCCGTAAAT
Organism: Coronaproctus castanopsis; assembly: GCA_032883995.1. Classification (NCBI taxonomy): domain Eukaryota; kingdom Metazoa; phylum Arthropoda; class Insecta; order Hemiptera; family Monophlebidae; genus Coronaproctus; species Coronaproctus castanopsis. Next base: position 2,039,852 of record JAOQIE010000004.1, on the reverse strand, counting down.
TCATTCTGACCACGACATCTGCTCCCTGATCAATAATATGCTTTATTCCAGTACGGTGGTTGAATCCTCTGTCAGCAATGACGATGCTTCCTTTCTCCACACTAAACCTTGTCAACGTTTCGCCATCACTGATCGGGGTAATAAGTGATTGGTGACAGTTTAATGTTCTGATATCCATTGCGTAGTGAATTCGCCAGTCTGGGGAATTGCTACCCGGCTCTTTTACCACTGAGCCGTCTACCACAATAAGTGATCGATGGCTTATGGATTCAGGAATATCAACATTCTTTGATGTTTTCTCGATAATACCTTCAGTCATCCATCGGAGCCACTCACCACATTTATCAATACGTTTCAACAATGCAACATCTGAGATATTGACTAAACCCGCCGCCGCCGCTCGTGCTACAGTTTCACGCATTGAGCAACCTGTACAAAAATAAATCAGCAATACCCTGAGCAAAAGAGCAGGGCTAGTAAATTGACGCCCAAATTTCAAAGCTCCACATTCACGAGCCTTATCTTCCCATCCATCAGGTAGAAGCATCGTTATTTTTTCCCAGTCGTCAAAAGCTAAATTTGTGCTAGATATCATTTACATCATCTCTTCTCAATTATGAGTAGCAATTATATATCATTATGATTTTTAGTTAGCGCTTATGATCATAGCCCCGGTCGGCCAGTAAATAATCTGCAGTTAACTCCTTGAGCAAGTCTGGAGCGACTGTACAGTCAGCAACAGTGCCAGACGTTAAAGTTGCTCTGAGTGGCATACCGTGTGCGTCTACGGCCAGGTGTAGCTTGCTGTTGAGCCCCCTTTTGTAAGGCCCATTTCATCATTCCCACCTACAGCTCCAGTGCCATGAAGGTGGACTTTTATATGACACGAGTTTCGCACCAATAAAAAAACGCTCTATTTTTAAGTTTAATTCAGCATAATATATAAATAGATAAAACCTTATAAATTAAATGCAACTTATTGTAATTTAATAAAATTTATGTGTTTTAGTAACTTGCAGATTAATCATTACTTTTAAGCCATTTATGGAATTTTATATGCCTGTGCGAAACTCGTGTATGAGTTGCATCAATCATCAACCATTCCATATCTGCTTCGCAGGTAAGATTTTCAAGAATCGATGCCCATACACCTTTATTTTTCCAACGGCAAAAGCGACGGTGGGTATTTTTCCAACAACCGTAATCAGGAGGCAAATCTCTCCATGGAGAGCCTGTTCTTAAGATCCAGAATACTGCACATGAGTTTCGCACGGACATATAAAGCTCTAGGGGCTTTCGTCACAAGATGTAAGGCTATGATATTATTTTAAAATGAAAAAATTAGCTTTATTAGCACATCGTCGACACGACATTTCTGATCGCTCCTGGGAAAGAATCGAGTCCTTACTTCCTGGTAGAAAAGGCAAATGGGGCGGCGTCGCAAAGGATAACCGATTGTTTATTAATGCAGTATTCTGGATCTTAAGAACAGGCTCTCCATGGAGAGATCTGCCTCCTGATTACGGTTGTTGGAAAAATACCCATCGTCGCTTTTGCCGTTGGAAAAATAAAGGTGTATGGGCATCGATTCTTGAAAATCTTACCTGCGAAGCAGATATGGAATGGTTGATGATTGATGCAACTCATATAAAAGTCCACCTTCATGGCACTGGAGCTGTAGGTGGGAATGATGAAATGGGCCTTACAAAAGGGGGGCTCAACAGCAAGCTACACCTGGCCGTAGACGCACACGGTATGCCACTCAGAGCAACTTTAACGTCTGGCACTGTTGCTGACTGTACAGTCGCTCCAGACTTGCTCAAGGAGTTAACCGCAGATTATTTACTGGCCGACCGGGGCTACCGGGGCTACCGGGGCTACCGGGGCTACCGGGGCTACCGGGGCTACCGGGGCTACCGGGGCTATGATAGCGATTCAATCATTAAACAAGCCGAAGAACAAGGGATGCAGCCTGTCATTCCACCACGAAAACATAGAAAGCATTATCGAAAGTTTGATAGTGCTCTCTATAAAAACCGCCATCTTGTTGAGAATGTCTTTGCGAAAATTAAGCAGTGGAGAGGGATTGCGACTCGATTTGCCAAAAGAGCGTCCTCCTTTCTGGCAAGCATCCAGATTCGATTTATTGCTATCTGGGCTGAAATCTTGTGACGACAGCCCCTAGCGCTTATGGGGCTATGATAGCGATTCAATCATTAAACAAGCCGAAGAACAGGGGATGCAGCCTGTCATTCCACCACGAAAACATAGAAAGCATTATCGAAAGTTTGATAGTGCTCTCTATAAAAACCACCATGTTGTTGAAAATCTCTTTGCGAAAATTAAGCAGTGGAGAGAGATTGCGACTCGATTTGCCAAAAGAGCGTCCTCCTTTCTGGCAAGCATCCAGATTCGATTTATTGCTATCTGGGCTGAAATCTTGTGACGACAGCCCCTAGCACATCGTCGACACGACATTTTTGATCGCTCCTGGGAAAGAATCGAGTCCTTACTTCCTGGTAGAAAAGGCAAATGGGGCGGCGTTGCAAAGGATAACCGATTGTTTATTAATGCAGTATTCTGGATCTTAAGAACAGGCTCTCCATGGAGAGATCTGCCTCCTGATTACGGTTGTTGGAAAAATACCCATCGTCGCTTTTGCCGTTGGAAAAATAAAGGTGTATGGGCATCGATTATTGAAAATCTTACCTGCGAAGCAGATATGGAATGGTTGATGATTGATGCAACTCATATAAAAGTCCACCTTCATGGCACTGGAGCTGTAGGTGGGAATGATGAAATGGGCCTTACAAAAGGGGGCTCAACAGCAAGCTACACCTGGCCGTAGACGCACACGGTATGCCACTCAGAGCAACTTTAACGTCTGGCACTGTTGCTGACTGACAGTCGCTCCAGACTTGCTCAAGGAGTTAACCGCAGATTATTTACTGGCCGACCGGGGCTATGATAGCGATTCAATCATTAAACAAGCCGAAGAACAAGGGATGCAGCCTGTCATTCCACCACGAAAACATAGAAAGCATTATCGAAAGTTTGATAGTGCTCTCTATAAAAACCGCCATGTTGTTGAGAATGTCTTTGCGAAAATTAGGGGCTGTCGTCACAAGATGTAAGGCTATGATATTATTTTAAAATGAAAAAATTAGCTTTATTAGCACATCGTCGACACGACATTTCTGATCGCTCCTGGGAAAGAATCGAGTCCTTACTTCCTGGTAGAAAAGGCAAATGGGGCGGCGTCGCAAAGGATAACCGATTGTTTATTAATGCAGTATTCTGGATCTTAAGAACAGGCTCTCCATGGAGAGATCTGCCTCCTGATTACGGTTGTTGGAAAAATACCCATCGTCGCTTTTGCCGTTGGAAAAATAAAGGTGTATGGGCATCGATTCTTGAAAATCTTACCTGCGAAGCAGATATGGAATGGTTGATGATTGATGCAACTCATATAAAAGTCCACCTTCATGGCACTGGAGCTGTAGGTGGGAATGATGAAATGGGCCTTACAAAAGGGGGGCTCAACAGCAAGCTACACCTGGCCGTAGACGCACACGGTATGCCACTCAGAGCAACTTTAACGTCTGGCACTGTTGCTGACTGTACAGTCGCTCCAGACTTGCTCAAGGAGTTAACCGCAGATTATTTACTGGCCGACCGGGGCTATGATAGCGATTCAATCATTAAACAAGCCGAAGAACAAGGGATGCAGCTTGTCATTCCACCACGAAAACATAGAAAGCATTATCGAAAGTTTGATAGTGCTCTCTATAAAAACCGCCATGTTGTTGAGAATGTCTTTGCGAAAATTAAGCAGTGGAGAGGGATTGCGACTCGATTTGCCAAAAGAGCGTCCTCCTTTCTGGCAAGCATCCAGATTCGATTTATTGCTATCTGGGCTGAAATCTTGTGACGACAGCCCCTAATCCAGCGCGATAAAACCTGTCAGCTTGCTCAGTAGATTGAGATGTATTGGCAATAGTTAGAAGATATTCATTACTTTTAATTACCTCAAATAAATCATTTTCCTTTTCTTTTACCGCAAGTAGATCAATACTAGAATTTCCTACGGTTTTTAATTGAGACCTAAGTTTATTCTCTGTATTCGTAGTCGTATCCATTTGCGCAGAAGCAACCTGTTGATTAACTATTTGAGATGAATAATTCCCAATCTGAGGTGCTGAATTTAACATTTTATTTGTATCCTCCTATTGAATAAGAATAAATCGCAAAGATATTTTGCAGCATCTCAAATATCAATCATTTATACTTCTAAAAAACAATCAATATCAGAATTAAAATAATTGATAGCAATAAGTTACTAATTAATTAAAGCAAAAACTAAAGTTATATATCGCAATACTTCAATTCAATTCGCTAGAATTAAATATTTATTATTTTTTACTTTTATCGCTATTAATAATATCAAACAAAATAACGAATAAAATGGGTTCTACTTTCATTAAAGTAAGCGCTCAATCAAACCACTGTGCCGTTCCGTTGAGGTCATTAACGCTTTAGCAAAAACATGACGCTCAGCATAAATCATCAACTGAATTTTTGCTCTGGTAATTGCAGTGTAAATAAGCTCTTTACTAATAATAGGAGTAAAAATCGGCGGTAAAACCAATGTGGCATGTTCAAATTCTGACCCTTGAGATTTATGTACTGTCATAACAAACGCAGTTTCATGCTGAGGTAAACGACTGGGTTGTATTTTTTTTATCACCCCATTAGGCAACTGAAAATAGGCTTTTAAATCTTGTTGACCATCCCGTAACATAACACCAATATCACCATTAAATAAGCCAAGAGGACGATCATTTTTGGTGATCATTATTGGGCGACCTTCATAATTTTTATTCCAGCTATAGGCAGGCCGTCGAATACTTCCTTGACGATGTAAAAGCTGTTCTAATTTATCATTTAACCCTGTAACCCCGTATGGTCCTTCCCTCAAAGCAGCTAATAAACGATAACGATTAAAAGTAGTTAGGATTTCTTCGGGATCTCGACCCGTTTTTATCATATCCAGATAGCAACGGTAACATTCAGCCGCATCAACAAGTAATTTGCCATATTTCTCAGACGAAGCAATTGAATGAAAAGCAATATCCGCATTTTGCTGCGCTAATAGTTGTTCAACCTGTCTGATATTACCTTTGTTAATTGCAGTAGCTAGTCGACCAATTCCTGATTGCGCATCAAAACGATAACTTTTTCGTAATAAACAAATCCTATCTTTAACCTCTGGCCCATCATTCGATATAAAATCAGATAAATTACAAGCTGTGATTTTAGTCAGTTGTGCCGCTCTTTCACGACTGTATCCCGATTCTGAAAAACGACAAAGATCGCCTAGGACAGCGCCCGCTTCAACAGAAGCTAATTGATCTTTATCACCTAGCAAAATGACACGGGCATGATCTGGTAGAGCTTCAATTAATCTAGCCATCATAGGCAGATCAATCATCGATGCCTCATCAATAATTAAAACGTCTAGCAAAAGTGGATTGTCTTTGTGATAACGTAATAATTGGCTATTGGGTTGAGCGCCTAATAATCGATGCACAGTCTGCGCTTGTTCTGGCATAACCGCATACTCATCAGCAGATAAATTCAGTTTTAATAATGCATTATTTAATGATTCCGTTAATCGAGCAGCCGCTTTTCCTGTCGGCGCCGCTAGCTGAATGATTAACTTTTCATCACTTAATTGGACTAAAGTAGCTAATAAACGTGCCACTGTCGTGGTTTTTCCTGTACCCGGCCCACCAGAAATAACTGCGATCCGACTGGTTACTGCAACAGCAACAGCTATTTTTTGCCAATCTTGAGTTTTCGAGGACGCAAAAAAACCAGTTAAAATAGTCGCTAATCGCTGTTCATCAACGGTTTCTAACAAATGGCGAGAAAAAAAATCAGCCACTAATCCTTCATCAGCCCACATCCGCTGAAAATAAAGTTTGTTATCTGATAATACTAATGGTTTTGCTGCTGATTGCGGTGCCTCACAAACTGCATTACATTGTTTAAGCTCAGTATAAATCCTGTTACTATCAGGTGCTCCTGCCATTTCCCAGAGCATAAAAGCCATTTCCGCCTGTCTACCTTCAAATAAATAAGCGGGTTCGAGCTTATCAATAAATAAACAAACATGACCTGCTCGAGTTTTAGCACTTAATATTGCAAATATTAATAACAATAAGGGGTTTTCATCATCAGCTAACCGAATAGCAAGTTGTATGTCTAAACAAGTAAACAAATTAAGCTCAGCAGCTCGCTTTAGTAAAGTTATCATCATTGCTCACCTCGATTAGTTGCATTAAATAACTCATCCAGGCTATTAATAAATGCATAAGGAGGAATAGTGTAATAAATACCATAACCAGGGTTTTTCTCATCAAATCCACGCAAAAAAAGGTAGATAACACCACCAAAATGTTTTTGATAATCATAATTAGGTAAACGATTCCGTAAATAACGATGCATAGCCAATGTATAAAGCTGATACTGTAAATCATATCTATGATCAATCATGGCATTCTGTATGGCCTCTTGGCTATATGCCAGACCATTTTCCCCTAACCAATTTGATTTATAATCAAGCAGATAAAATTTGTCTTGCCAGCAAAAAACTAAATCAATATAACCGTTTAAAACGCCCGTTACTGGCTCAAAACTAAGCGGTGGGCAACGTTGAGATAAAACATCATATTGATGAGTTAGCCTATCTAATGCAGATGGCAATAACAATTTTTCTATCGGTAAATGAAATTGCATTTCATTTAATTGATTCTCTGGCGTGATCTTTGACAAGCTGAGGCTATCGCTAAGTAAAGGGGTGTCAAAAATATTTATTAGCCACATTTTAAGCACCGGTGCCCAATCAGCGGAAAAACCGGCTTGCTCTAATTTTTCAGCTAACCAAGACTCTTGTGGATGTTGATTAAATGGCAGTAATTCCAACAGGGAATGCAAAAAAGTTCCTGCTGTGGCCCCCTTAGGAAAGGTATGAACACTCCACTCTGCTATTTCACCTTGAACCAATGAGCTGTCACCTTGTGCATCAACGTCCATTTTAGGTGCCAAATCTTGTATAGCAATCTCAATACTTATATCACTAGCAGTAAATTTATCAGAATACATATCATGATAGGTTAATCCTGAATAACTCGTAACCCGCCAGGTATTTTGGATCTGTCCTGTAAAATTTCGAGCCAATAACTTCACGGGTGTATTTTCTTTCGGGTACCAAGGCGATAAGTTAATATCACTAACGGGTGTGATGCTAACATTTTCACTCGCTAATGCACCTAGAGCATCACGCAATAAAGTCGCATTACCTGGCTGTCCATTTTGCAATAAATAACCTAATGCGCTTTGATGCAAATCCGTATTACCACTTTCCCCACTAGGACGACCTTTTATTAAAGGTGCAATACCAACACTACAATGATATTTTGAGCGCGTTAGTGCAACATATAACAGCCGCAAATCTTCGGCTAAACGCTCTTCATTAGCCAGCCTGATGCTCTCTTCTTGTTGGGTCAGATCAAGACAAGTTTGAAAATTATCACGATCATGGAACGTTGCCAATTTTTTCTGCGAGAATTGACAGGCAAAAGGTAACCAAACAATCGGGAATTCTAAACCTTTAGATTTATGGATCGTACTAATACTCACCAAGTGACTATCACTCTCTAGACGTATTTGCTGATTTTCTACTAACGGATCGGGGTGATCGATCTGCTGAGCTAACCAGCGAACTAGAGCATGCTCACTTTCAAGCTGTAATTCAGCTTCTTGCAACAATTCACTCAGATGCATCACATCCATCAAGCGCCTTTCACCATCTATATTATCCATCAGTTGGTTTTCAGCAATCCGATGGTTAACCATAATAGCTCGTAATGCAGGCAAAATACCATGTCGCTGCCAAATCAATAAATAATTGGCAAACTCTTCAACCCGTATCTTCCACTGATTTTCATCTTGATTTAATTGCTTAATATCTTGTGCTCTTAGTCCAATTAAACGAGTAGCTAATGCACAACGCAGCGTACGCTCCTTTTCAGGTGAGAGCACAGCTTGTAATAACCATAATAGATCGCGCGCTTCATCAGTAGCAAAAACGCTTTCTTGATTAGAAAGAAAAACTGACGAAATATTAAATTTACTTAATACTTCTCGTATCATTACTGCTTCGCGACGACTTCTGACTAACACCATAATATCCGCAGCTGTTACCGGCTGTTTTACATCATTTCGATACAGCCAGGTTGTTCCATTCTCTCCCCCTTTAAGCCAATCACAAATCTGACTAGCACACTGATAGGCCATCGTTTGTTGATAGTCCAAGATTGAAACCGCTTCTTTATCTAAATAACAAAAATTTAAAGCTGATAATTTTGCTGTTTTATGAATAAATGCTAAATGCTGATTTGAAGAGGCTGAATCAACTGTGTTAAAAGGTATTTGCTCAAATAAAAACGGTTTTGTTGCCCGACTGAATAATTGATTAATAGCTGCTACCATACTTGGTGAAGAGCGCCAATTAGTATCAAGAGTATAGTGTGATTCAATCTGATCTTTAGCTTTAAGATAAGTAAAAATATCCGCCCCACGGAAAGCATAAATAGCTTGTTTAGGATCGCCAATAAATAACAAACCACAATGATTATGCCCCTGATAAATACGTTGAAAAATGCGATATTGTTGCGGATCAGTATCTTGAAACTCATCAACCATAACAACCGGGTAACGATTACGGATCGTGTTAGATAATCGCTCACCACCTTCTGCATGTAGTGCCTGATCTAAATGACTTAATAAATCATCAAATCCAATCTCTCCACGTCGTCTTTTCTCTTTAACAATTGTTTGACGAACGTCAATAATCGCTTTTGAAATAATGATATCGCGTAATGTAAGTGATTGTTGCATCAAATTATCAATAGCACGAAAAACCTCATGTTCAGGTACTTGACCTGTCGGTGTTTTATCTATCAGTTCAGATTGGCAAAAACGAGCTAGTTCTTTAGGGGTTTTATAATCGACTGTTGCTGATTGAGCCCAACCAGTGACCGCGGCTATCCAACCCGGTAAATTACGGCGACTATAACTACGTTTATTAATAGCGGAATCAGTAATTAAATCAATGAAACTTGCTGAATTTAAAAGCCACAACTCTTTTACTTTTTTTATCGTGTCAATTAGGGTCTGATGACGCTGTTTTATTGATTGCGCTTCAATCGATTGGTTAACAAAATTCGGAATATCGCCTTGTAAATAAGGCTTTATTTCGGCTAAAAGTGCCTCTGGGTCACTCCATTCATCAACAATAACTTTTGATATAGAATAATTCAGTGGATAGCAGTTGCAGCGCCAAAAATCAGCACAAGCCTGTTTTTGTATGGTATGTTCATCTTTTATTATTGATTGTTCAAATAGCATACCTGACTCAAAAGCATTATGCACCAACATGCGTTGACAGAATCCATGGATAGTATAAATTGCCGCTTCATCCATTTGACGTTCAGCAGCAAGTAACCATTGAGCAGCGACCTCTTTATCTGCAATAGAAGATAGTAAGGTTCGGTACATTGGTTCTTTTTCAAAACCAATACCATCTCTAATACAAGCCATTCTCATCTGATGAATATTGTGGCGAATACGTGATCGTAGCTCATCGGTTGCCGCTTCAGTAAAAGTGACGACTAAAATCTCTTCAACACTTAATGGGCGAGAAAATGCATTTTTTTGCCCAACACCTAATAACAATCGCAAATAGAGTAAAGCTATCGTATAGGTTTTTCCTGTTCCTGCTGAAGCTTCTATCAATCGCTGGCCATAGAGAGGCAAACAATAAGGATCCAGTTGATAAGCCTGTATTCGCCGATTACTCACTTAGCATCTACCTCAATTGGCAAAATCTTTTGTAATTCAGATGCAGTCGGATAAGTTATCCAATCTTTCAATTGAGCATAGCCTTCTTTATTAACCTCTTTTGCAATAATTTGTGAAACAAAAGCTAAACCTGTTTGTTGCAAAACGGCATTGTTATAAAAAGTTAATAGATCTTGCTGTGTAACCGTTTTCAATACTTTGATTAATTTTTTTCTGCTATCAAAAGCAAAATTATTCCTCGCAAAATCTGGTAAAAAACGATCTATCTCCTCATAAAAAGTTTGCGGAGGCTGTTCCATTTCCGTCAATAGTGCCTTCTTGTATTGCTCAAATTCTTTTTTTGGCATTGCATTTAATTTTTTAAAGGCTAATTGATAAAAGTTTTGATAGCGTGTATTCAAATACGCAGGGGTTTTATTATTACTTTGCAATAAAAAACCTAATCCCCATTGCTCACCAAGGCTAGTAGTAAAGGCAAAAACAGCATAGCCTAATTGTTCTTGCGTCCTAAGTTGCTCAAAAAACCAAGGATGTAAAATATTGGCCAAAATATTTGATAAGACAAATCCACTATAACGATCATATCCTGTCGAAATAAATATTTCTGCTAGCGCATTATCTGTACTATTTGCCTGATGTTGGAAATTTACTTTATGCTGTTTATCAACAACAATAATATCCCCTCTCCACCAATTCTTGCCTTTATTATTCAACAAATGGGCAATAGACTTAATAATATCAATGCCTTGCTTTTGTGTTAGATTGCCGAATACAATCGCTTGTAAAGCAGCATTGTCAATAGTCTCTTGACGGTAGTTTAGGATGTCATTTGCTGTGATCGTTTCCAGGGCCTTTAAGCGCTGTTCTTGCTCAAAATAAGGTACTTTTTCTAAACGTTGTTTCGGCTGCATTGCCAACTCAAAGGCTTTAAGATTATTGCTAACTTCAAGCTGTTCCCTATACCATGATTTTGCTTGTGTAACTTCGTCAGCAGAAATTGTGAAGGTAAGAAATTCCTTAACCATTTTTGTCGTCAATTCCGCTAGATGTTGAGTATAACCACTGGTTTTCAATTGCAGGCCTAAATTTGAAGACACAACCAGTTCCATTCCGGCGACGGAAGCTTGGTAACTTAATTGAGACAATTTTAAAGAGGCCAGGTATTCTAATAACGCTGCACTAACTTGAGCTTTTTCCGTTTTACTGCTCTGCTCATTACGTAAATCTATCGCAATCCCACCTTTAGGTTCATCAGCAAAATATTGACTTGGCATATAGACTACCCGCACATTTCCTTGCTCATATACCAATTCTGGATGCTGATAATGACGAGAACTTTTAATTAAAGAAAAATCATCAGCAATATAAGGGTTCAATTCAGGTAACGAAAAATGCATTGCTTTTTTTAATTCAGACCATCGTTGATATTGTTGGCTGTTAATTTTATCAACTTGATAAGGAGCATTGAGAAAATAGGCTTCTTTATTATGTAGTTCATTCGATGCGATAAACCAAATTCTGGCATTATAAGGAGTTAATTCTGCTAAACGGCTGCTTATTGCTTTTGGATCAAAACGATCAGCAATGTAATTAGCATCAAGCACATGTGCAATTGGGATATTCAACATTTGATTAGATAGTTGCTGAATATAATTCATATCACGAACAATAGAATTATGTTGAAATGAAAGCTTCAGAACATTTGCGATCTCGTTAAAATAACCACTCTTAATACCTTGTTCTTTTAATAAATCAATATAGGAAAATATTGCCGCAATAATCTTATCTCTATTTCCCAATCCCTTATCCGTTAATAAAACGTTTATTGAAAAAATGCCATTATTACGATCAACATCTGGTACAACGTCAACATTAATCTCTTCAGCAAGACTATTCTTTAGTAACCAATCAGCAAGGGTATTTTGACTTCGATTTCCTATCAAATAGCCAATATATTCATCTGACTTACTGCGAAATTCTGTTAAATTATTTGCAATACTAAATTCAAGTTGCAAAACTTTTTTAGGTTGTGCTGGCACATAATGAATTATTATTCCTTTTTCTTGATCGGTTATAGCGGGTACCGTTATTTCCGGAACAATAGCCTTTCGATTTGGAATACGACCAAAAGTTTCAGCTGCGATTTTGGCTAATTGACTCAATGAGTCATTGCCATACAAAATACCTTTCATTAAATTAGCTGAGTAATAGCGATAATAAAAATTCTTGAGCTCAGTCTGTAAATGGCTACCAGGCTTATCGCTTAAGGTTTCTAAATTTCCACCAGAAAAACGTGAATTAGGATGAGCCGGATTAAGTGTTTCAGAACGCACTTGCCATAATCGCATTTCATCGCGAGCACGTGCCATTGTTAATTCTGCATTGACTGCATTACGTTCTCGATCGGCATTTTTAGGATCAAGTAATGGCTCGGCTAATGCACTTGCCAAGCGATCTGTGGCTGCTTTTAAAGCACCATTTTCAACTTCTAAATAGTAAGCAGTAAGATTAGAAGCCGTACTAGCATTATGATTGCCACCATGTTTTTGCAAAAATTCTGATATTTCACCTGACTCAGGATAGCGTTTAGAGCCCATCAATACCATGTGTTCAAGGTAATGTGCCAAACCAAGTTGTTGATCAGGACTTTCCATTGTGCCAACTGGTAAGGTAACTGCAGCTAATGATTTACTGGCCTTCGGATCAGATATTAGCAATACAATCATATTATTAGAAAGTTTTATCGCCTGATACCCTCGAGTATCTTTTTCACTTTTGTTTATCCTATCAGGCAAAACTTGCCAATTCTGCTTAGCAAAACTTACCGTACCAAATAGTAATAAGAGCACGACTATCATGTTTTTCATAACAACCCTGGTTACTTTAAGCATCTTATTACATCCTCTTTTTATTTTTTCTATAGATTGCCATTGGCAATAAATAAGTACGTGCCTTTTTTTGTATTGTTTCAAGCAAATTACTATCTATTTTACTGAAAGCACGACCAATATAGCTATCTTCCATTTCACCTGGCTGATTATAGGTACCTTGTAAGGAGTGGATAAGCTGCATTTTTGCTTTTTGCAAAACAGCCTCAGACTCAAAATCAAATTGTTCACTTTTTTTGTTATAGCATGACATTAACCAATTCCAGCCACTTTTATTAAAAAGTGGTAATGGCGAATTCATCCCCTCTTGATAACCATTAATGAGCTGTTGTAAATATACTTTCGCCTGATATTTGTCCACTGACTCAAAACACCATTCACTATTATCTCTTCCCCAATAGTAACTTTCACCAGATCTAACAGTTAAACAAAAAATTAAATGTTCTATCCATAGAGATAAACCATCATTAATCGTTAAATTTGCAGGACGATAACGAATAATACCGTTTTGCTGAATATTTCGTAATTGTCCAGCCAAACGAATATTCTCAAAGGGTTCGACGAATAGTTTATTAAAATATTCATGACAATTTATCTTTACTTTATCAGCTAATGGCTGCATATCTTGGATCTGTTTTTCCCAATAAATTTGACCAAAATGTTCTGCTGGTAATCCACCCGTTGCACGCAAAGTCGTTAACAGCTCCTCCAGTGACTCTTCATAAATCATCGCCTTAAGTAAGCGTTCATTATATTTATATCGTTGTAAATTATTTACAATAAAAGGCTCATCTTCCGGTAATTGTACTTCTTCATTAAAAAAATTAACTTTTAACCTTTGTTGAAAAAAAGCCCGAATCGGGTGTCGATAAAAAGAGAGTAACTGCTCTAATAATATTTCATTGTCATGTTCTATCATTGGCATTAACGGAGTACAGAATTCAGGCCGTGGATTACCTTGTTTTCTGGCTGCTGATAACCATTCACTGGCATAACTCTGATGCATGCTATTAGGCAAATAATTCTCTGTCGCAAAAGGTATTCGCGTATGTTTAATAACTAAATGTTCTTTTACTCTATCAGCACTAAGATCAATATTTAAATCTTCATCACCCTCTAAACAAAAACTTTGGCTAATATAATCAAGTAATTCATTTACTAGCACCGAGGGATTATGTGCTTGATTGTCACGTATAGCATGCCCAATATAGCTAACATAAAATAGTTGAGAAGCGGAATTTAAAGCTTCCAAAAATAGATAGCGATCATCATCCCGACGCTTTCTGTCACCGCGTTGTGGCTGCTCAGCCATTAAATCAAAACCCAGTGGAGGTATTGAGCGTGGATATATCCTGTCGTTCATACCTAATAAACACACAACCTTAAAAGGAATAGAACGCATAGGCATTAGAGTACAAAAATTAATTGCCTCTGCAAGAAAACGTTGACTGATCTTTTCATCATCAAAACAGGTTGCTAATTCATCACGAATAAGCGATAGAGGAACTATTTCTTCATATTTTGCCACTATTCCAGTCTCAATCGTTTTTTGCCATTGCTGGAGCATAAATATGAATATCGCTTCAATTTGTTCATCAGTCTCAAAAAAAGCATCTAACAGGCATTTACATAATGGCAACCATTCTGACAATTTTCTTTCCTGATTAAGTTTACTTCTCCAACTAGCCAATGAATCAATAAATGCGGCAAGCTGCCCAGCTAATTTCGCGGATAACCCTGTACATTCATCATAAGGTAAAATTTTATTCCAAGTCCCTACATGACTATCCATCACATAACCAAGCAACATTCTATTTAAACCAAAAGCCCAGGTATTTTGCCCTGTTGCTGGTAATTCCAGCATTGCAATGTTTTCATCATCAAGCCCCCAACGGATACCTGATTCGTTAATCCATCGTCGCAATAAAAGTAATTCATCATCGTAAATAGAAAATCGACGAGCTAGTGCTGGCACTTCTAATAAAGCTAATACTTGTTCTGTGGTAAAACGACTTTGGGGTAAATCAAGTAACGAAATAAAAGCTTGCAAAATAGGATGTACCTGCCTGGCTTTTCTATCTGAAATAGAAAAAGGTAACCGACGTTCAGGGGACACATGACTAAACACCGCTTGGATATAAGGTGCGTAACTATCAATATCTGCCACCATTACAATTATATCTTTGGGTGTTAGATTTGGATCGTCTTCAAAGAGGCGCAATAAATAATCTTGCAATACTTCAATTTCACGTTGTGGGCTATGGCATGAATGAAATGTCAATGATTTATCTTGTTTGCTTAATTGTCTTTTTGAAAGACTATTATTATAACTCGCTTCGGTTAAACCAAGTTGCGCATGATCTTCTAAATCTAAAATATCTCGCTGCACTTGGTGCAACAAACAATCACGTGGTAAATCTACAAAGGCAGCAACTTCATTAGATAGCTCCAACTGAGACAGGAAATAGAGGTTGTCACGGCCTAATTTACCCCAAGAAGCTAATAGCGGATTAGTCAGAAATTGTTCACCTTGTTGATTAAATAACGTATCAGGTGAACTTTCTCCCTTGAAACGCGCAATTTCATGGTTATTTCGATAATTTTTTAACTTGCGTCGTTCAAGTTTTGCCAAAGAAGCATAGCTCTGAATATCTCCCCAATAATAACGACATGGGTTAGTAACCATTAAATGAATATCTATATGCTGGCCAAGGGCATTTAATGCCTGCAAATAAATCGGAGGTAATGCGGCGATACCACAGATAAATACACGTTTTGGCAACCTAATATGTGAAGGCAGATTAGCATGTAAACTTTGTATAAATTGTTGATAGAGATTTGCCCGATGCCATTTAGATTGATTAAGCTTTTCCGTATACTCTGTCAACGCTAACCAAAGACGTTTTTGCCATTGCTGATTATCACTTAATCCCTCAATTAGTTGTTTTTTACGCCACCTTTCTAACCATTGGGGACGGTAAACTAAATATTGGTCAAACAGATCCGCAATCCGAGCTGATAACTGATACAACTTACGTTTACCCATATCCTCATTAAAATATTGTCTAAGAGGCTTGAATTCAGGTTCTTGTTGCAAGGAAGGTAAAATTGTCATTAACTTCCAAGTCATTGCCTTTTTGCTAAAAGCACTCTCTGATGGGATATCAGATAAAACCCGAGTAAACATGTCCCAAATAAAAGTTGCCGGTAGCGGAAAAGAAATGTTAGCGGCAATTCCCGCGCTTTGCGCAAGCTCTATTTGTAGCCATTGCGACATACCTGGACTTTGAACCAAAATAATTTCTTGCTCAAACGGCTGGGTCAAGGGATTATTTTTGATCAAACTAGAAATAAGCTCTTTGTGAATATCTAATTGATTAGAATGATAAATTTGTAACATAATCTTTTCCTGACGAACAGTACCACCTTGATGCAGCAGTTAATTGGTTATAAGGCATCTTAAATGTAACTAATATCTGCTGACAATTATCTGTAATGTTCACATAACAATATGATAAATCAATATTTTTAGGTATATCATTTGTTATATCGGCACTAATAGAGTCAATGCCTAGGGGCTGTCGTCACAAGATAAAAATACCGAGGATAGTATATTTAATACCCATATTATGGTCAAAATTCACTCGGGATCATACTAGTATGATGAGTAATTTAATCAAACTTGAGGTGTAAAGCTACCTTTTTCTATTTATTTTTAACTAAAAAATGAACAATCTATACCTGTCTTTAACTCGTGACGATAGCCCCTAGCATCGCTTCCCCACTTTCAAAAAAAGTTTGCATCATGCGAAATTGCTGTGTTTTTTGCCATGCGAGAGAAAATCCAGCCATTAGATTATGAACATATTTTATTAATGCGATAGCTGAAATAGCAAATAAGGCTATAGCTACCATAACTTCGGTTATTGCCATTCCAGATTGCCTGTTAGGCTTAGAATTTTTCATTGACAAAATTCCGCTCTTTTAACTGGACAAAAATCCAACCATCCCTGTTTTAGAGGAACAAAACCAGATATGGCATTTTTATCTTTCTTAAGCCATTGATAAAGTGTAAATATAGCTTTACCCTCAAAATAAGCATGGCCGGCTAATAGATGATAATCATTTTTATAGTAACGCAAACAACTTTTAAAATTAGCGCCTAACGGTTGCAAACAAGACCATGAGGCATTTTTTTCCTTATCATAACCCAAGGTTGATATTTTCCCCAAGCCAATGCAGACTAAGCTTGCTCAAAAAAAAGCCAATAACTTCGTTCACTTTCCAAGATCTGCAATATATTATTCTGATGATAATGCAACGCTTTTAACATTAATAAACTCATAGAAATAAGCATTATTATTGCCATTAATAAAACGCTCCCTTGCTGTTCAAACTTGTGAGGAAAAAACCAATTTATCTGTTTCATATCGATTGATTTCTTAAATAAATTTTTAGTTGGTATTCCCTTAATAGATCTGGATATGCTCGCGGAGATAGACTTAAAAATACAGCTAAAAAACGTTTTTCATCCATGATCACCTCTTTTAAAGGAAATTGTGAAACTATTATCTGTTTGGGATCAAATAGGTTTATCCATCCTTGCCCTTCACAATCTACTCCGCTACGGTGTATTTCCAGCTTACCTCGATGAATACGATAGATAAAGAAATCAGAAGTCTCATCTGTTGCTTTTTGCCATTTGCCATTTGCCATCTAAATTGTAATCGTAAATAAGATGAATACAGGAATGCTTGGCCTCGCTTCGTTTTTCACTAATTCACGAGTTTCGCACCAAGATGGTCGCCTCTGGCGACGACTTGTCGCTGTCCTTCAGTTTCAATATATTCCATTCACATTATAATCGCCTGTAATCGATTTTAAGCCTATCAAATTAAAAAGTGCTACCATTGGGGATACCTATATCACGAAAACGCCGTAGAGAGCCTTACGGTGTAGCTTAAAATCGATTTATGACGTTTGGTTTAGTACATATTTCCATTTCAATCTTAAAAATATCCAAATTGATTGATATTTCACCGTTTTGGGTATTAATTTCTTATACATGGACATATAAAGCTCTAAAAATAGCTAAAATAATGTTTTATCCACAAGATGTGCGATAACATAAAATATATTTTAATTTCAATATCTTATGTTTTAATTGGCAATTTTTTCGAATTATATATTATATCGAATTGAGCTTAAAAATAACTTGTTTATTTGTCGGCGCGAAACTCGTGAGACATTCTCAACAACATGGCGGTTTTTATAGAGAGCACTATCAAACTTTCGATAATGCTTTCTATGTTTTCGTGGTGGAATGACAGGCTGCATCCCTTGTTCTTCGGCTTGAGCAAGTCTGGAGCGACTGTACAGTCAACAACAGTGCCAGACGTTAAAGTTGCTCTGAGTGGCATACCGTGTGCGTCTACGGCCAGGTGTAGCTTGCTGTTGAGCCCCCTTTTGTAAGGCCCATTTCATCATTCCCACCTACAGCTCCAGTGCCATGAAGGTGGACTTTTATATGAGTTGCATCAATCATCAACCATTCCATATCTGCTTCGCAGGTAAGATTTTCAAGAATCGATGCCCATACACCTTTATTTTTTCAACGGCAAACGCGACGGTGGGTATTTTTCCAACAACCGTAATCAGGAGGCAGCTCTCTCCATGGAGAGCCTGTTCTTAAGATCCAGAATACTGCATTAATAAACAATCGGTTATCCTTTGCGACGCCGCCCCATTTGCCTTTTCTACCAGGAAGTAAGGACTCGATTCTTTCCCAGGAGCGATCAGAAATGTCGTGTCGACGATGTGCTAATAAAGCTAATTTTTTCATTTTAAAATAATATCATAGCCTTACATCTTGTGACGACAGCCCCTAGGACTTCTATCAGAGAAAAACCTTGTTGCTTACAATTAAAAGAAATGTGTTTATTTAGCATTTAGCTATTCCCCCCAGCCTTTGATTACTACATAAACGCACTCGTCCATGTATAAGAAATTAATACCCGAAAAGGTTACTAATTAACCTATTCCATGATGAACCCATTTTTATTTTTTCTAGGGGCTGTCGTCACAAGATGTAAGGCTATGATATTATTTTAAAATGAAAAAATTAGCTTTATTAGCACATCGTCGACACGACATTTCTGATCGCTCCTGGGAAAGAATCGAGTCCTTACTTCCTGGTAGAAAAGGCAAATGGGGCGGCGTCGCAAAGGATAACCGATTGTTTATTAATGCAGTATTTTGGATCTTAAGAACAGGCTCTCCATGGAGAGATCTGCCTCCTGATTACGGTTGTTGGAAAAATACCCATTGTCGCTTTTGCCGTTGGAAAAATAAAGGTGTATGGGCATCGATTCTTGAAAATCTTACCTGCGAAGCAGATATGGAATGGTTGATGATTGATGCAACTCATACACGAGTTTCGCGCCGACAAATAAACAAGTTATTTTTAAGCTCAATTCGATATAATATATAATTCGAAAAAATTGCCAATTAAAACATAAGATATTGAAATTAAAATATATTTTATGTTATCGCACATCTTGTGGATAAAACATTATTTTAGCTATTTTTAGAGCTTTATATGTCCGTGCGAAACTCGTGTCATATAAAAGTCCACCTTCATGGCACTGGAGCTGTAGGTGGGAATGATGAAATGGGCCTTACAAAAGGGGGCTCAACAGCAAGCTACACCTGGCCGTAGACGCACACGGTATGCCACTCAGAGCATACTTTAACGTCTGGCACTGTTGCTGACTGTACAGTCGCTCCAGACTTGCTCATGGAAATATGTACTCAACCAATCGTCATAAATCGATTTTGAGGTACACCATAACGCTCTATAAGGCGTTTTCTTGATATAAGTAACCCCAATGGTAGCGCTTTTTGATTTGATGGCCTTAGAATGCGATACAGGCGGTTTTGGTGTTGATGGATTTATTGAAACTGGAAGACGGTGACAAGTCGTCGCCGGAGGCGACCATCTTGAAAACTGATTAATAATTAATCGTTTTTTAACCATCTATTCCGTTCTTTATCTCAACCTTCAAAAATAATTCTGGTAAAACTTAGAAAAAATAAAAATGGGTTCATCATGGAATGGGTTAATTAGGGGCTGTCGTCACAAGATTTCAGCCCAGATAGCAATAAATCGAATCTGGATGCTTGCCAGAAAGGAGGACGCTCTTTTGGCAAATCGAGTCGCAATCCCTCTCCACTGCTTAATTTTCGCAAAGACACACGAGTTTCGCACGGACATATAAAGCTCTAGGGGCTGTCGTCACAAGATGTAAGGCTATGATATTATTTTAAAATGAAAAAATTAGCTTTATTAGCACATCGTCGACACGACATTTCTGATCGCTCCTGGGAAAGAATCGAGTCCTTACTTCCTGGTAGAAAAGGCAAATGGGGCGGCGTCGCAAAGGATAACCGATTGTTTATTAATGCAGTATTCTGGATCTTAAGAACAGGCTCTCCATGGAGAGATCTGCCTCCTGATTACGGTTGTTGGAAAAATACCCATCGTCGCTTTTGCCGTTGGAAAAATAAAGGTGTATGGGCATCGATTCTTGAAAATCTTACCTGCGAAGCAGATATGGAATGGTTGATGATGGATGCAACTCATATAAAAGTCCACCTTCATGGCACTGGAGCTGTAGGTGGGAATGATGAAATGGGCCTTACAAAAGGGGGGCTCAACAGCAAGCTACACCTGGCCGTAGACGCACACGGTATGCCACTCAGAGCAACTTTAACGTCTGGCACTGTTGCTGACTGTACAGTCGCTCCAGACTTGCTCAAGGAGTTAACCGCAGATTATTTACTGGCCGACCGGGGCTATGATAGCGATTCAATCATTAAACAAGCCGAAGAACAAGGGATGCAGCCTGTCATTCCACCACGAAAACATAGAAAGCATTATCGAAAGTTTGATAGTGCTCTCTATAAAAACCGCCATGTTGTTGAGAATGTCTTTGCGAAAATTAAGCAGTGGAGAGGGATTGCGACTCGATTTGCCAAAAGAGCGTCCTCCTTTCTGGCAAGCATCCAGATTCGATTTATTGCTATCTGGGCTGAAATCTTGTGACGACAGCCCCTAGGGGCTGTCGTCACAAGATGTAAGGCTATGATATTATTTTAAAATGAAAAAATTAGCTTTATTAGCACATCGTCGACACGACATTTCTGATCGCTCCTGGGAAAGAATCGAGTCCTTACTTCCTGGTAGAAAAGGCAAATGGGGCGGCGTCGCAAAGGATAACCGATTGTTTATTAATGCAGTATTCTGGATCTTAAGAACAGGCTCTCCATGGAGAGATCTGCCTCCTGATTACGGTTGTTGGAAAAATACCCATCGTCGCTTTTGCCGTTGGAAAAATAAAGGTGTATGGGCATCGATTCTTGAAAATCTTACCTGCGAAGCAGATATGGAATGGTTGATGATTGATGCAACTCATATAAAAGTCCACCTTCATGGCACTGGAGCTGTAGGTGGGAATGATGAAATGGGCCTTACAAAAGGGGGCTCAACAGCAAGCTACACCTGGCCGTAGACGCACACGGTATGCCACTCAGAGCAACTTTAACGTCTGGCACTGTTGCTGACTGTACAGTCGCTCCAGACTTGCTCAAGGAGTTAACCGCAGATTATTTACTGGCCGACCGGGGCTATGATAGCGATTCAATCATTAAACAAGCCGAAGAACAAGGGATGCAGCCTGTCATTCCACCACGAAAACATAGAAAGCATTATCGAAAGTTTGATAGTGCTCTCTATAAAAACCGCCATGTTGTTGAGAATGTCTTTGCGAAAATTAAGCAGTGGAGAGGGATTGCGACTCGATTTGCCAAAAGAGCGTCCTCCTTTCTGGCAAGCATCCAGATTCGATTTATTGCTATCTGGGCTGAAATCTTGTGACGACAGCCCCTAGAAAAAATAAAAATGGGTTCATCATGGAATAGGTTAATTAGTAACCTTTTCGGGTATTAATTTCTTATACATGAACATGAAAGGCGTCGCGCAATCGCA
This sequence comes from Coronaproctus castanopsis, assembly GCA_032883995.1. Taxonomy (NCBI): domain Eukaryota; kingdom Metazoa; phylum Arthropoda; class Insecta; order Hemiptera; family Monophlebidae; genus Coronaproctus; species Coronaproctus castanopsis. The sequence goes on along the minus strand of JAOQIE010000004.1, from coordinate 2,017,991 downwards.
CGTATAGACATACCCTGGCGATGTAAAACAGAAATTTCCACTCTGATCTCCAATGTTATCATCGGCAGTACCTTAAAACTGCCATTTTTACTCTTGGTGGATCAGTTTTACACTAGGGGCTGTCGTCACAAGATGTAAGGCTATGATATTATTTTAAAATGAAAAAATTAGCTTTATTAGCACATCGTCGACACGACATTTCTGATCGCTCCTGGGAAAGAATCGAGTCCTTACTTCCTGGTAGAAAAGGCAAATGGGGCGGCGTCGCAAAGGATAACCGATTGTTTATTAATGCAGTATTCTGGATCTTAAGAACAGGCTCTTCATGGAGAGATCTGCCTCCTGATTACGGTTGTTGGAAAAATACCCATCGTCGCTTTTGCCGTTGGAAAAATAAAGGTGTATGGGCATCGATTCTTGAAAATCTTACCTGCGAAGCAGACACGAGTTTCGCACAGGCATATAAAATCCCAGAAATGGCTTAAAAGTAATGATTAATCTGCAAGTTACTAAAACACATAAATTTTATTAAATTACAATAAGTTGCATTTAATTTATAAGGTTTTATCTATTTATATATTATGCTGAATTAAACTTAAAAATAGAGCGTTTTTTTATTGGTGCGAAACTCGTGGCAGATATGGAATGGTTGATGATTGATGCAACTCATATAAAAGTCCACCTTCATGGCACTGGAGCTGTAGGTGGGAATGATGAAATGGGCCTTACAAAAGGGGGCTCAACAGCAAGCTACACCTGGCCGTAGACGCACACGGTATGCCACACAGAGCAACTTTAACGTCTGGCACTGTTGCTGACTGTACAGTCGCTCCAGACTTGCTCAAGGAGTTAACCGCAGATTATTTACTGGCCGACCGGGGCTATGATAGCGATTCAATCATTAAACAAGCCGAAGAACAAGGGATGCAGCCTGTCATTCCACCACGAAAACATAGAAAGCATTATCGAAAGTTTGATAGTGCTCTCTATAAAAACCGCCATGTTGTTGAGAATGTCTTTGCGAAAATTAAGCAGTGGAGAGGGATTGCGACTCGATTTGCCAAAAAAGCGTCCTCCTTTCTGGCAAGCATCCAGATTCGATTTATTGCTATCTGGGCTGAAATCTTGTGACGACAGCCCCTAAATTAAGGTAAAAGAAAGGTAAAGACCTCGAGGTTTTTGTTTTATTTTGAAAAAATTACTTATATGACTTCTTATATTTACTTATATGACTTCTTATATTTATCATTTTTTTATTTATCTATATTACTAGCTAAATATCTGTTTTTGTTTATTTTTTTACATAACACGAGTTTCGCGCCGACAAATAAACAAGTTATTTTTAAGCTCAATTCGATATAATATATAATTCGAAAAAATTACCAATTAAAACATAAGATATTGAAATTAAAATATATTTTATGTTATCGCGCATCTTGTGGATAAAACATTATTTTAGCTATTTTTAGAGCTTTATATGTCCGTGCGAAACTCGTGCATAAGTTATTATGTTTATCATTAATAGCTAGCTCATTTATCAATAAAAACCTTTTAAAATCATGAAAAAAGCTAAAATTCAGCACTGTTTTATGTAATAATTTTAATTTAAGTAATTGAATATATAATAAAAAATTTTATATTCCTTATCCTGAACTCAGGTTATATTATTAAGTAATTATTTGTTTTTGTTTATATAACTTCTCTTTTTTATTTGTTCGCTTATCGTTTTCACTGTTTTTTATCCGATATGCCTTCCTATTTTATTTAATATGCCTTCTTAGATTTAAGTTTATCCACATTCATTTTTTACAATCAAAATGATTAATAATAGTTACGATATTAATATTGATAGACTTTAAGTTCCCCGATAACTTGTTCCAAGCCACGACCTCTGCTTCGTCTGGTTATTTTCCTTATCCGAGTTTTGCACTGTTTTACGGACTCGGAGGAGATTATTGATCGTATCTTTCCTTTCCAGAGCTGGATACTGTAGCCGAGGAATTTACGTTCGGTTGGTGAGGATACCGCACTCTTCCGTTCGTTAACCTTCAATTTCAGTTTCTTATCCAGCCAGCGGGTAATATTTATGTATAAGAAATTAATACCCAAAACGGTTAAATATCAATCAATTTGGATATTTTTAAGATTGAAATGGAAATATGTACTAAACCAAACGTCATAAATCGATTTTAAGCTACACCGTAAGGCTCTCTACGGCGTTTTCGTGATATAGGTAACCCAATGGTATCACTTTTTAATTTGATAGGCTTAAAATCGATTACAGGCGATTATAATGTGAATGGAATATATTGAAACTGAAGGACAGCGACAAGTCGTCGCCGGAGGCGACCATCTTGACTCGTTTTCCAGCTTTTTCGCTTTTGACATAGATATTGCAATCGTCCGCATAACGAACGTACTTCAGACCACGCTTCTCCAACTCCTGGTCTAATTCATCCAGTAGTAAGTTAGATAATAACGGTGAGAGAGGCCCGCCTTGAGGTGCTCCCTCGGTATTTGGGCTGACTACGCCCGCATCCATCATACCTACGTTCAGGAAAGTTCGGATAATCTTCAGTATGCGTTTATCCAGCACTCGCTTTGCAATTCGGCTCATCAGCACATCGTGGTTTAATCGGTCGCACGAGTTTCGCACCAATAAAAAAACGCTCTATTTTTAAGTTTAATTCAGCATAATATATAAATAGATAAAACCTTATAAATTAAATGCAACTTATTGTAATTTAATAAAATTTATGTGTTTTAGTAACTTGCAGATTAATCATTACTTTTAAGCCATTTCTGGAATTTTATATGCCTGTGCGAAACTCGTGGGTCGAAAAACTTTTCTAGGTCGATATTAACTACCCATTGGTAACCGTCTTCGACATAGCTTTTCGCCCGTTTCACTGCTTGATGTCTAAGAAATTAATACCCAAAACGGTTAAATATTAATCAATCTGGGTGTTTTTAAGATTGAAATGGAAATATGTACTCAACCAATCGTCATAAATCGATTTTGAGGTACACCATAACGCTCTATAAGGCGTTTTCTTGATATAAGTAACCCAATGGTAGCGCTTTTTGATTTGATGGCCTTAGAATGCGATACAGGCAGTTTTGGTGTTCATGGATTTATTGAAACTGGAAGACGGTGACAAGTCGTCGCCGGAGGCGACCATCTTGATTTGCATGTATGTGCATGTGCATGTGCATGTGCCGACTTACCTGGACGAAATCCATAGCTGTTGTCGCTAAAGGTAGTATCCCACTGATCTTGTAGCACTTGCATAACTGCCTGCTGGATGAATCTGTCCAAGACGGTTGGAATACCCAATTGTCGGGTTCCTCCTCCTCGTTTTGGGATATTCACCTTGCGCACAGGCTGAGGTTGGTATGTGCCTTCCAGTAGTTTGCTCCGTAGCTCAGGCCAGTGACGCTTCAGATGTGCCGGTAATTGTTTTACGCTCATTCCGTCAACACCTGGTGCACCTTTATTGGCCTTCACTTTCTTTAGCGCATGCTTCAGGTTTTCTGGTCTAAGAATTAGATCCATTAGATCGTTCTCTAACGACGGGGTTTTTCTGACCGGATGTGTCTGCGTGATTTCAGCTCCTGGCGGTTGTAATTTTCGGGCTTCACCCTGTTTACACTCGTTGGGATCGCTTTGCTTTTTCTGCTGCATGACCATTCAGAACCTCCGGCGATACTTGCCGCTCATAACTGTTTGGGCCTTCAGGTATCGCACCCTACTATGCCCTCTGCTGACTTCTGTACGGCGTTCAGCACACCTTACGGTGTGCTCAGTCCTCATCTTAGATGTGTAGGACACCGTACAGATCTCCCGGGGTAAGCGCTATCGCCTTCACCACACACCTGCCCGATCTACTCCTTTACCCTTTGATGGTTATGGCTTTTTCGTTACGTTGCACGCTCTGCCGGGTAAATTAGCCTTGTATCGGATTTCTGTCCGTCAGGTCATGGTTTTGTTCCCCACTTCCTTTAGACCCCACCTCGCGATGACGCCCTTGTGGATCACTAGTCCTTCGCCACCATCAGGCTGGACAGGGGACTTTCACCCCCAAGCTATAGTGCATGCCCGGCACACAACGAATCAGCCTACGGCTGCAAATCGATAGCCTGAAACACATCCATTTCACAAATAACGCTAAAAACGCTTGTAATCGATTTTAAGGCTATAAAATTAAAAAGCGCTACCCATTTTTAATTACCTAGCGCGAGATCTCTTCATATAGAGCGATACAAGACGATTTAAAGGGTGTTTTGAAGGTTAGGTGAGATGATATTTGCAGTTCAAATAAATCAAAAACTACCTTTTGGTAATGATTTGTTAAAAATTTTTTGAAATTCTTAGGGGCTGTCGTCACAAGATTTCAGCCCAGATAGCAATAAATCGAATCTGGATGCTTGCCAGAAAGGAGGATGCTCTTTTGGCAAATCGAGTCGCAATCCCTCTCCACTTCTTAATTTTCGCAAAGACATTCTCAACAACATGGCGGTTTTTATAGAGAGCACTATCAAACTTTCGATAATGCTTTCTATGTTTTCGTGGTGGAATGACAGGATGCATCCCTTGTTTTTCGGCTTGTTTAATGATTGAATCGCTATCATAGCCCCGGTCGGCCAGTAAATAATCTGCGGTTAACTCCTTGAGCAAGTCTGGAGCGACTGTACAGTCAGCAACAGTGCCAGACGTTAAAGTTGCTCTGAGTGGCATACCGTGTGCGTCTACGGCCAGGTGTAGCTTGCTGTTGAGCCCCCTTTTGTAAGGCCCATTTCATCATTCCCACCTACAGCTCCAGTGCCATGAAGGTGGACTTTTATATGAGTTGCATCAATCATCAACCATTTCATATCTGCTTCGCAGGTAAGATTTTCAAGAATCGATGCCCATACACCTTTATTTTTCCAACGGCAAAAGCTACGGTGGGTATTTTTCCAACAACCGTAATCAGGAGGCAGATCTCTCCATGGAGAGCCTGTTCTTAAGATCCAGAATACTGCATTAATAAACAATCGGTTATCCTTTGCGACGCCGCCCCATTTGCCTTTTCTACCAGGAAGTAAGGACTCGATTCTTTCCCAGGAGCGATCAGAAATGTCGTGTCGACGATGTGCTAATAAAGCTAATTTTTTCATTTTAAAATAATATCATAGCCTTACATCTTGTGACGACAGCCCCTAATTGCCGATGATACATTGATTGCCAAAACACGTAGCAAAAAAATAGAGATGGTCCATTATCAATATTCAGGTAATGAACATGATGTTATTGCTGGCATAGGTTTAGTTAATTTGCTTTGGCATGATCTGACGAAGGTTGAATCAATTCCTATTGATTATCGTATTTATGATAAAGATTCTGATGGAAAAAGAAAAAACACGCACTTTTCCGAAATGCTCGCTCTTGCTAAAAAAAGAGGGATCATGCCAGAAGCGGTAGTGATGGATGCTTGGTATTCTAGCCTGGATAACCTGAAATCAATTCGCTCTCATGCACGAGTTTCGCACCAATAAAAAAACGCTCTATTTTTAAGTTTAATTCAGCATAATATATAAATAGATAAAACCTTATAAATTAAATGCAACTTATTGTAATTTAATAAAATTTATGTGTTTTAGTAACTTACAGATTAATCATTACTTTTAAGCCATTTCTGGAATTTTATATGTCTGTGCGAAACTCGTGTCATGGTTGGGTTTGGGTAACCACGCTGAGGAAAAATAGGATCGTTAACCATAACAAACAACTGAACAAGTTAGACATCTCAGAAGAAGGAACGTCAATACACTTACGAGGATATGATTGGGTGACCGTTTTCAAATTTACAGCCAAAAACGGCCGTATTAATTACATAGTAACAAACAAAGAGAATCCCACCCGTCAATACGTCAAATCTATCATGGATGCCCGTTGGTCTGTTGAAGTTTATCATCGAGAAGTTAAACAAAACTGTGGTATTGAACGCTGTCAGGCTTGCACGAGCCGAGCGCAAAGAAATCATATTTTTCTCGCTATTTCTGCGTGGTTTGAACAACATAAACGTCGTATATCTGAAAAAATAACCCTTTATCAACAAAATTGGGACGTAATCAAAAATGCTATTGCTGAGCACATCCGTGTTTTATTGGCGTACCCAAATTAGTTTTGTGCGAAACTCGTGTCTTATTCTGGTTATTACACGTAAGCGTATAAATAAGTGGCGATTAAAAAGTATTCGGCAATATTATGAGCATTGTTTCAATATTGTCTCTTCCACTGACCAGCAAAAAAATATTTAACCTAATGAAAAGAGTATGAAAACACAGTCAGATATGGATTTGATTATTCGTTTAAATAAACGGATATAGCTAATAAAATAAATAATAAACTGATTTAATTACAAAAAAGCATTATATTAACATTAATAATGTACTCATATATGTACACATTGGGAAATTAATATATAAAATATTAATTATGAACTACTATACATCACCTATTATTTTAAACCTAATTATCTTTTTCAAATTTATCATGTTGTACGGCTTCCAGTTTACTATAAAGCGCATCCAGTTTTTAAAGCGCATCCAGTTTTGCTTCTATCACCGTCTGCCCTCTCACGTAATCCTCACGTCGTACATACTGTATTGGTAGTTCAGCCTTAAAAGTAAGAAATTCACGCTCTAAAGAGTTTAAATTTTGTAGACTGATTTCTAAGCGACTAAAACGCTCCATTTGCCGTTTTTCCATCTGACCTAAAAAGAGTCGAGCAATACTAAAGAGAAATCCCATAAACCCTAATAATAGTCCCACCAATGTCCAAAACTCTACTTCCAGTTTCATAATTTCTTTGCCTCCAGCAAATTAAGGAGCTCATTTACCTGCATTTTCAATGCTTGACATTGCTGTCCCGTGTCAACGAGCCAGGCAAGTAAATCTTGCTGAGTGAGTTCAGAGAGGCGTAACCTGGTTTTAACTGTGGAAACGGCTCTGGACGTTGATTGAGCACTGGGGGTATTGGTGTCACTGTCGGTGGACACACCAAAGGCGGCATTGACTTGCTGCACGAAACCGTTAGTAAAACCACTGGAAAGAGCATGTAATTGCCCCATTTCGTCAATAAATTCGGAAGTAACATCATGGAGTTGTCTTTTCAATTGTTGTTGATGAAATTCGAGTATTTTTAATTGCTGTAAATAATGCATTTCCGTCTTATGGGCGGTTTGTATTTTTTGCTGGTAGTCAGCCAGTTTCGCTGTCAAAACCAATTTTTCTTGCTCAAATACTTTTTTTTGCTGTTCCTGACAGTCAGCAAGGCGCTTATCATACTCGTGGTTCTGTTGCGATACACCTTCTCTATAGCCTTTTGCCCAACCTTGCTGATAACTGTAATAATGGGTACCAGACAATAGCAAACCGATGACTACGAACAAACTGGTTCTACCAGCAATAAAATTACCTAACACACATTCCTCCACCCCAAGCAAGATAACGTGGCGAAAAAGTGAACAAAATATGATTCGGATAGTGTCGATTTTCTTGCCATCCAGACTGACGACGGCCGGCATTAACTAATTCTACCTCTCCAAACCAACGTAGTATGTTCAAACCCTGATGTTTTGCAAGCTGCACATCACGCTTTACCCAACCTAACCCGCCGTTGTAAGCAGAAAGCGTCATTGCCATGTGTTCACAACCATTATTTGCCAGTACTCGTTCCCATAACCAACGATCGTAGTGCACCAATGCACGGATACTCCATGTTGGATTAAAGGGTCTTTTTTCGCCTAATAGGGGTATTAAATTACCCACCCCTTCTGTGGTGGCTGGCATAAATTGAGCGAGACCCTGTGCACCAATGGCATTAGTAATATCAGGTTTCCAACTGCTTTCGTGATGAATTTGTGCAGCAAAATCAGCAATAGGCGCATTCAATCCCCAAACCAAACGGGCATAATGAAAAAATTAGCTTTATTAGCACATCGTCGACACGACATTTCTGATCGCTCCTGGGAAAGAATCGAGTCCTTACTTCCTGCTAGAAAAGGCAAATGGGGCGGCGTCGCAAAGGATAACCGATTGTTTATTAATGCAGTATTTTGGATCTTAAGAACAGGCTCTCCATGGAGAGATCTGCCTCCTGATTACGGTTGTTGGAAAAATACCCATCGTCGCTTTTGCCGTTGGAAAAATAAAGGTGTATGGGCATCGATTCTTGAAAATCTTACCTGCGAAGCAGATATGGAATGGTTGATGATTGATGCAACTCATATAAAAGTCCACCTTCATGGCACTGGAGCTGTAGGTGGGAATGATGAAATGGGCCTTACAAAAGGGGGCTCAACAGCAAGCTACACCTGGCCGTAGACGCACACGGTATGCCACTCAGAGCAACTTTAACGTCTGGCACTGTTGCTGACTGTACAGTCGCTCCAGACTTGCTCAAGGAGTTAACCGCAGATTATTTACTGGCCGACCGGGGCTATGATAGCGATTCAATCATTAAACAAGCCGAAAAACAAGGGATGCATCCTGTCATTCCACCACGAAAACATAGAAAGCATTATCGAAAGTTTGATAGTGCTCTCTATAAAAACCGCCATGTTGTTGAGAATGTCTTTGCGAAAATTAAGAAGTGGAGAGGGATTGCGACTCGATTTGCCAAAAGAGCATCCTCCTTTCTGGCAAGCATCCAGATTCGATTTATTGCTATCTGGGCTGAAATCTTGTGACGACAGCCCCTAAAAATAGCTAAAATAATGTTTTATCCAGAAGATGTGAGATAACATAAAATATATTTTAATTTCAATATGTTATGTTTTAATTGGCAATTTTTTCGAATTATATATTATATCGAATTGAGCTTAAAAATAACTTGTTTATTTGTCGGCGCGAAACTCGTGTTAGCGTCTCATCATCACCAAATGTACTTGACCACTGAGCAAAAGACAGATTACTGGTTAAGAGCACACTACCCGCTTCATATCGCTTTGCCACCACCTGGAAGAACAGATTTGCTTCTTCTTTGCCAAAAGGTAAATAGCCAACTTCATCGATAATCAATAGTCTAGGTTTACTGATAACGCGAGTAAGATATCCCTTAAGGTCACCTTGTCGATGAGAGGTAAGCAGCTGCAACATCATATCCGCCGCAGTTAGAAAACGGATGCTTAATCCATGCATCGCAGCCCTATAGCTTATGGCAGTAGCCAGGTGCGTCTTCCCGACACCAGACGGACCTAGCAACACGATATTCTCCTGGCGCTCCATGAAAGCCAGTCCAGCCAGTTCCTGTCACGAGTTTCGCACAGGCATATAAAATCCCAGAAATGGCTTAAAAGTAATGATTAATCTGCAAGTTACTAAAACACATAAATTTTATTAAATTACAATAAGTTGCATTTAATTTATAAGGTTTTATCTATTTATATATTATGCTGAATTAAACTTAAAAATAGAGCGTTTTTTTATTGGTGCGAAACTCGTGCCTGTATTTGGTTACGGGGAACACCGCTGGCATATTTGTAACCAAACTGCTCCAACGTCTTTATCACTGGCAGCCCAGATAAACGGAGTATCGTTTGACGCCGACGTTCAGTAAGTCCTTCATACTGAAGTCGCAAAATAGACTCTAGAAAGTCAGCGTGTGTACCGTTCTTGTCGATAGTTGCCTGCGCTACAGCTGGCCACTCTGTGCTTAGTCTGTCCAGTTTAAGCTACTGGCAGAATTTTTCGATGCGTTCATACTGAAGACTCATATAGGCATCTCCAGAATCGATTGATAGACGGACAAAGGATGTTGTAGGCTCTCCATAGGAATCGGGCGAGTCTGATGTATCGGTAAAGGAAATGCTTGCATGACTTTCGGCAGCGGCAACAGTGCTAAGCGTTCTTGTAGCATGCGCTCCTCCGGCGATACACCCGTAGTGCCGTGTTTACGTACATTAGCTATTGAACTCAGCCAGTCTCCAATACGTGAGTTGGCGGCGGCAGCATCCAAAATAAGCCCTGCCTGACGAAATGACGCGGTTAGTGGAACAATGAAACTGTTCCACGAGTTTCGCACGGACATATAAAGCTCTAAAAATAGCTAAAATAATGTTTTATCCACAAGATGCGCGATAACATAAAATATATTTTAATTTCAATATCTTATGTTTTAATTGGCAATTTTTTCGAATTATATATTATATCGAATTGAGCTTAAAAATAACTTGTTTATTTGTCGGCGCGAAACTCGTGTGTTCTTAAGATAGTGATTAAAACGTTCAACCTTACCTTTAGTCTTCGCCCTGTATGGACGGCAGACTTTCGGACTGAAAGCATATTTCTCGGCAAGCTGGATAAGCTGTGGGTTCCAGCGGTGTTTACCAGGACCATAAACATCACGCTCAATGATAATGGTCTTCGCATTATCAAATAGCAGCTGACGAGGCGTACCGCCAAAATACTGTAGGGCTGACTCAATCCCGTCGCACCAGGCTGCTGAATTTTGACAGGTGTAAAACTTAACAAAAGTGGAACGACTCCAACCTAACGTGGCAACGAATGCCAGCAAAGGGTTCTTCCCCTGTCTGATAATCGTGAAGTCAACCTGCATCTGTTCACCGGGTTCAGTCTCAAAGCGAACAACGTCTTCAATAACCGGTTTTTTCATAGGATGAAGAAAAGCGGTCAGCAAGCTATAGCTGCCTGTGTACCCTTGTTCACGGATCTCCCGTAGCAATACGCAGGCCGGTATCCAATCAGGTCTAGCCGCCTCTACGCGTTCGAGAATATATACCTTGAAGGGCTCCAACTTACCGGGTCTAGGCGCTCTCGATTTATAACGCATATTCGCCGCCGCTTCAGTGCTACGAAGATATCGCCTCACGGTTACTCTTGAACATGAAAGGCGTCGCGCAATCGCACGTATAGACATACCCTGGCGATGTAAAACAGAAATTTCCACTCTGATCTCCAATGTTATCATCGGCAGTACCTTAAAACTGCCATTTTTACTCTTGGTGGATCAGTTTTACACTAGCAAGTGGATCATTTTTACATTGGTAGCGACAAGAACTGGTTATTAGATACTTTTTTCCCCAATATTGTGGAATCCGATACCGAATTTGTGTCGATTGATGTGGATATTGGTAAGCGGCGATTATCGCCGTTTTGTTCCCCTTTAGTGGAAGGCAGGCTGGTTGAATCACGAAAGTTCCAGACCGATGAATTTAAACCCGCGTATATCAAAGACAAACGCGCGCCCGATTTACGCAAACCTATCCGGCGACAAATTGGTGAACGGATTGGGGGCGAATATAGCTCGGCTGACAGGGAAATGCTGAATATTCAGTTTGAGATGACCGATCAGATAGATATGATCAATCGTCGGATGGAATGGATGGCGGCTAATGCGTTGCTATCCAGTAAAATCACCGTGGTTGGCGAAGGCTTTCCGACGACGGTGATTGATTTTGGTCGTGCTGCCGAGTTGACAATCACTTTAAGTGGCAGTGATAAATGGCCGACAACCGTCGAGGCGGGGAAAACCAACACCAAACCCTCCAGTGATATTGAACGCTGGCGGACCGTGATTTTAAAACAATCCGGAGCGGTTCCGACAAAACTGGTGTTTACCACAAAATCCTGGGCCGCCTTCCGGCTGGATACCACGGTTAAAGACAATGCGATCAACCTGCCCTTACTCAGTCCTTTTGGTAATCAGATTGACGCGGGGGCGAAAGCCAGTACTGGCGCGGTTTACAAAGGTCGCTGGGGTAATTTCGAGTTATGGCTTTATAACGACTGGTATATTGATCCGGTGGATAACGTTGAAAAACCAATGATACCCGATGGGGCAGTCATGATGTCCGGCGACGATTTAATGGGCACACGGGCCTTTGGTGCGATTCTTGACCCCGCCTTCAACTATGGCCCCATGGCGTATGCGCCGAAAACTTGATGTATAAGAAATTAATACCCAAAACGGTTAAATATTAATCAATCTGGGTGTTTTTAAGATTGAGACACGAGTTTCGCGCCGACAAATAAACAACACGAGTTTCGCAATCTCCAAAAAAGAAGTATAAATTTAAAACCAAGAAAAAATCAGGGTGTTCATATTTTGTCCGGTTATCCATGTATTAAAGATATCTATAAAACATTCTTACAAGTAAGCAGTTTAAGATACTCTGGTTTGGCGTTATCAGAAGTAAGCCCATCGCCTTTATCTCATGACACTGTTAGCCGATGGCTAAAAAGTAGATGTTTTCGACCTAAAGACCTATGGCGATTAGTTGAACCTTCTATAGACAAAAAAAGCCCTTGCGTACTAGGGGCTGTCGTCACAAGATGTAAGGCTATGATATTATTTTAAAATGAAAAAATTAGCTTTATTAGCACATCGTCGACACGACATTTCTGATCGCTCCTGGGAAAGAATCGAGTCCTTACTTCCTGGTAGAAAAGGCAAATGGGGCGGCGTCGCAAAGGATAACCGATTGTTTATTAATGCAGTATTCTGGATCTTAAGAACAGGCTCTCCATGGAGAGATCTGCCTCCTGATTACGGTTGTTGGAAAAATACCCATCGTCGCTTTTGCCGTTGGAAAAATAAAGGTGTATGGGCATCGATTCTTGAAAATCTTACCTGCGAAGCAGATATGGAATGGTTGATGATTGATGCAACTCATATAAAAGTCCACCTTCATGGCACTGGAGCTGTAGGTGGGAATGATGAAATGGGCCTTACAAAAGGGGGCTCAACAGCAAGCTACACCTGGCCGTAGACGCACACGGTATGCCACTCAGAGCAACTTTAACGTCTGGCACTGTTGCTGACTGTACAGTCGCTCCAGACTTGCTCAAGGAGTTAACCGCAGATTATTTACTGGCCGACCGGGGCTATGATAGCGATTCAATCATTAAACAAGCCGAAGAACAAGGGATGCAGCCTGTCATTCCACCACGAAAACATAGAAAGCATTATCGAAAGTTTGATAGTGCTCTCTATAAAAACCGCCATGTTGTTGAGAATGTCTTTGCGAAAATTAAGCAGTGGAGAGGGATTGCGACTCGATTTGCCAAAAGAGCGTCCTCCTTTCTGGCAAGCATCCAGATTCGATTTATTGCTATCTGGGCTGAAATCTTGTGACGACAGCCCCTAACCAGTAATCTGTCTTTTGCTCAGTGGTCAAGTACATTTGGTGATGATGAAACGCTAACAGCCGCTATGCTGGATCGATTGCTGCACCATGCACATATCGTACAGATTACTGGACAAAGTTATCGGTTAAAAGACAAGCTAAAAAGCGGTCAGGTACATAAAAAATTGAAAGCGGAACTGAGCGAGTAAATTAAAGGGGTGGATCAGTTTTACTTTAGCAAAGTGGATCAGAATTCAATTGGCATTGACATCATACAACAGTATCTCTTATGGGGTCATTACAGTAAGTTTATCTATGTATGACCAAGGATTCACTTTGTTGCATTTCGTTTGGGAATTGGGGCAAGGGCGTCATCGCGAGGTGGGGTCTAAAGGAAGTGGGGAACAAAACCATGACCTGACGGACAGAAATCCGATACAAGGCTAATTTACCCGGCAGAGCGTGCAACGTAACGCAAAAGCCATAACCATCAAAGGGTAAAGGAGTAGATCGGGCAGGTGTGTGGTGAAGGCGATAGCGCTTACCCCGGGAGATCTGTACGGTGTCCTACACATCTAAGATGAGGACTGAGCACACCGTAAGGTGTGCTGAACGCCGTACAGAAGTCAGCAGAGGGCATAGTAGGGTGCGATACCTGAAGGCCCAAACAGTTATGAGCGGCAAGTATCGCCGGAGGTTCTGAATGGTCATGCAGCAGAAAAAGCAAAGCGATCCCAACGAGTGTAAACAGGGTGAAGCCCGAAAATTACAACCGCCAGGAGCTGAAATCACGCAGACACATCCGGTCAGAAAAACCCCGTCGTTAGAGAACGATCTAATGGATCTAATTCTTAGACCAGAAAACCTGAAGCATGCGCTAAAGAAAGTGAAGGCCAATAAAGGTGCAGCAGGTGTTGACGGAATGAGCGTAAAACAATTACCGGCACATCTGAAGCGTCACTGGCCTGAGCTACGGAGCAAACTACTGGAAGGCACATACCAACCTCAGCCTGTGCGCAAGGTGAATATCCCAAAACGAGAAGGAGGAACCCGACAATTGGGTATTCCAACCGTCTTGGACAGATTCATCCAGCAGGCAGTTATGCAAGTGCTACAAGATCACACGAGTTTCGCACGGACATATAAAGCTTTAAAAATAGCTAAAATAATGTTTTATCCACAAGATGTGCGATAACATAAAATATATTTTAATTTCAATATCTTATGTTTTAATTGGCAATTTTTTCGAATTATATATTATATCGAATTGAGCTTAAAAATAACTTGTTTATTTGTCGGCGCGAAACTCGTGGATCAGTGGGATACTACCTTTAGCGACAACAGCTATGGATTTCGTCCAGGTAAGTCGGCACATCAAGCAGTGAAACGGGCGAAAAGGTATGTCGAAGACGGTTACCAATGGGTAGTTGATATCGACCTAGAAAAGTTTTTCGACCGATTAAACCACGATGTGCTGATGAGCCGAATTGCAAAGCGAGTGCTGGATAAACGCATACTGAAGATTATCCGAACTTTCCTGAACGTAGGTATGATGGATGCGGGCGTAGTCAGCCCAAATACCGAGGGAGCACCTCAAGATGGTCGCCTCCGGCGACGACTTGTCACCGTCTTCTAGTTTCCACGAGTTTCGCACGGACATATAAAGCTCTAAAAATAGCTAAAATAATGTTTTATCCACAAGATGTGCGATAACATAAAATATATTTTAATTTCAACATCTTATGTTTTAATTGGCAATTTTTTCGAATTATATATTATATCGAATTGAGCTTAAAAATAACTTGTTTATTTGTCGGCGCAAAACTCGTGGTTTCAATAAATCCATCAACACCAAAACCGCCTGTATCGCATTCTAAGGCCATCAAATCAAAAAGCGCTACCATTGGTTACTTATATCAAGAAAACGCCTTATAGAGCGTTATGGTGTACCTCAAAATCGATTTATGACGATTGGTTGAGTACATATTTTCATTTCAATCTGTACATATTTCCATTTCAATCTTAAAAACACCCAGATTGATTAATATTTAACCGTTTTGGGTATTAATTTCTTATACATCAAAGCGGGCCTCTCTCACCGTTATTATCTAACTTACTACTGGATGAATTAGACCAGGAGTTGGAGAAGCGTGGTCTGAAGTACGTTCGTTATGCGGACGATTGCAATATCTATGTCAAAAGCGAAAAAGCTGGAAAACGAGTCAAGAAAAATATTACCCGCTGGCTGGATAAGAAACTGAAATTGAAGGTTAACAAACGGAAGAGTGCGGTATCCTCACCAACCGAACGTAAATTCCTCGGCTACAGTATCCAGCTCTGGAAAGGAAAGATACGATCAATAATCTCCTCTGAGTCCATAAAACAGTGCAAAACTCGGATAAGGAAAATAACCAGACGAAGCAGAGGTCGTGGCTTGGAACAGGTTATCGGGGAACTTAAAGTCTATCTGACAGGGTGGTTAAATTATTACTCGTTAAACGAGCAAACCTCGATAATTAAGGACATAGGTGGATGGATCAGAAGAAGGCTGCGTAGTCTGCTGTGGAAACAGTGGAAAACATGGAGAAAACGATACAACGAACTGAGAATAAGAGGTGTTGGTCGTGACCTCGCCGCTCGAACTGCAGGGAGCCACCAGAAACAATGGCGAGTTAGTCAATCTCCAGCGCTATGTATAGCCCTTCCCAACCAGCTGTTCAGGGATATGGGGATGCCAGTTATGTAAGGCATGAAACGATAAACATAGCTGAACCGCCGTATACGGACCCGTATGTACGGTGGTGTGGGAGGAGGTGCTCTGTGAAGAGTGCCCCTATCCCGATTTCCCTGGTGTTGGAATCTATTTTTATGATTAATGATGAAGCTAAAAGGGCATGGCTTGTTTTATCTGTGAAAGCATTATTAACTCAATCAACAAACGGTAATAGATCCCTTAAAGGGATCATAAATTATTTCTCGTCGCTGTCATTTACTGTTTGTTTTCGGCAACCGTACAATGCAAAAAGCACCAAACGTACATGAAATATCGTTAACAATCCGGTTAATGAATTTGTTTCGAATTTAGACTTTGCTTCTGCTATCTCTCGTTTAACTAATCGATAGTTTACAGAGCGCAAAATGGATATTTCTTTTTGAGGAATACCAAAAGCAAAGAGCAACGATGTTTCAAATTGGACGGGTGTTAACTCTGGGAAAAGATTGCGTAATTCTGGATATTGGGAAGGGTCAATAATTCTCATGCGATACCTTCCATTGTATATAAATTAGCATGTTGTATTAACGATTGTGCTTCACAAATAAGCACAGGAAAGCTAGACTTTTTCATTAGCCTTATTCCTTCTAGGTAGGTTTAGGGTTAGCTGGCTGCTGGGATGCGCGTCCTTTCAGTCAGCGATGATTTCTCATTGTTACACTGAGTTCACAATGAAAATGGTTGTGTTATACTTCCATTAAAAGGAAGTATCGTTATGGGTCAGGTTGCGTTTGATACACAAGAATTTGTCGAAACATTAGAAAAAGAAGGGTTGCCAAAAAATCAGGCGAAAGCGATATCTATTGCTGTGCGTAAGTCACATGAGGCGGTTGATGTAGCGACTAAAAGAGATTTAGAAGATGTACGAAAGGATTTAACTACCCAAATATCTGATGTCAGAAAAGAAATCGCTGATGTTCGCAAAGACTTATCTGCTGAAATAGCTGATGTTCGTAAGGATATGGAAAATCGCTTTGACAAACTTGCTTTACAATTAACAGTAAGACTGGGTGGCATGCTGATTTTGGCAATAGGAGCAATGACTGCTCTTCTTAAGCTTTTACATTAAAATATTTTATTATGCTACCATTCCGTTCATCATCACACCTAATAACTTAGGGAACAGGTTATCGTAGAAGTGAGCACGAGTTTCACTCCGACAAATAAACAAGTTATTTTTAAGCTCAATTCGATATAATATATAATTCGAAAAAATTGCCAATTAAAACATAAGATATTGAAATTAAAATATATTTTATGTTATCACACATCTTGTGGATAAAACATTATTTTAGCTATTTTTAGAGCTTTATATGTCCGTGCGAAACTCGTGTCCGTAAAAGAATGCGTCACTTCGCTTGAACCCGTTAAACTCCCTTCTGGTGCATCAACAGCGTAAGCAGGAAGTATGTCAGGCATACCAAGATGGTCGCCTCCGGCGACGACTTGTCATTGCTTGTTAGTACTGGTATAACCCGGAACCTATTTTCTCAATCTTTCAGTGCCATTTATGTCACCACGTTTTAGTCATGTTTTCCAATTTGGTCAACGCTGGCTCAATTGGTTTAACCGTCAACCCTCTGACAGTGTTCGCCCTGTTGTGATCGAAACCATGGTAAAGATTATGGCTTGTGGCACTTCACTTATGGGCTGGTCAATTTGGCGATGCCCTGACCCTCGATGCCCTGACCCTGAATGTAATCATGAGAAGCGGGTTAAATTTACCTGCAAAAGCCGAAGCTGCCCTCATTGTGGCGTAAAAGCTTGCCTGCAATGGATTAACAATACGCTGGCCTGGTTACCCGAAGTCCCTTGGCAACACATTACTTTTACCATGCCTTGTGAATATTGGCCTGTTATTCGCGCCAACCGTTGGCTTCTCGGTGAAATGAATCGATTAGCTGCTGATGTAATATTAACAATCTGCCGCGATATCAATATTACCCCCGGCATTTTCACTGCCATACACACCTGGGGACGTGACCAAAAATGGCATCCGCATATTCATCTTTCAACCACCGCCGGCGGGGTGACTAAAAACAATACATGGCGCGATATCAGCTTTTATTGTCGCTACCAATGTAAAAATGATCCACTTGCTAGTGTAAAACTGATCCACCAAGAGTAAAAATAGCAGTTTTAAGGTACTGCCGATGATAACATTGGAGATCAGAGTGGAAATTTCTATTTTACATCGCCAGGGTATGTCTATACGTGCGATTGCGCGACGCCTTTCATGTTCAAGAGTAACCGTGAGGCGATATCTTCGTAGCACTGAAGCGGCGGCGAATATGCGTTATAAATCGAGAGCGCCTAGACCCGGTAAGTTGGAGCCCTTCAAGGTATATATTCTCGAACGCGTAGAGGCGGCTAGACCTGATTGGATACCGGCCTGCGTATTGCTACGGGAGATCCGTGAACAAGGGTACACAGGCAGCTATAGCTTGCTGACCGCTTTTCTTCATCCTATGAAAAAACCGGTTATTGAAGACGTTGTTCGCTTTGAGACTGAACCCGGTGAACAGATGCAGGTTGACTTCACGATTATCAGACAGGGGAAGAACCCTTTGCTGGCATTCGTTGCCACGTTAGGTTGGAGTCGTTCCACTTTTGTTAAGTTTTACACCTGTCAAAATTCAGCAGCCTGGTGCGACGGGATTGAGTCAGCCCTACAGTATTTTGGCGGTACGCCTCGTCAGCTGCTATTTGATAATGCGAAGACCATTATCATTGAGCGTGATGTTTATGGTCCTGGTAAACACCGCTGGAACCCACAGCTTATCCAGCTTGCCGAGAAATATGCTTTCAGTCCGAAAGTCTGCCGTCCATACAGGGCGAAGACTAAAGGTAAGGTTGAACGTTTTAATCACTATCTTAGGGGCTGTCGTCACAAGATTTCAGCCCAGATAGCAATAAATCGAATCTGGATGCTTGCCAGAAAGGAGGACGCTCTTTTGGCAAATCGAGTCGCAATCCCTCTCCACTGCTTAATTTTCGCAAAGACATTCTCAACAACATGGCGGTTTTTATAGAGAGCACTATCAAACTTTCGATAATGCTTTCTATGTTTTCGTGGTGGAATGACAGGCTGCATCCCTTGTTCTTCGGCTTGTTTAATGATTGAATCGCTATCATAGCCCCGGTCGGCCAGTAAATAATCTGCGGTTAACTCCTTGAGCAAGTCTGGAGCGACTGTACAGTCAGCAACAGTGCCAGACGTTAAAGTTGCTCTGAGTGGCATACCGTGTGCGTCTACGGCCAGGTGTAGCTTGCTGTTGAGCCCCCTTTTGTAAGGCCCATTTCATCATTCCCACCTACAGCTCCAGTGCCATGAAGGTGGACTTTTATATGAGTTGCATCAATCATCAACCATTCCATATCTGCTTCGCAGGTAAGATTTTCAAGAATCGATGCCCATACACCTTTATTTTTCCAACGGCAAAAGCGACGATGGGTATTTTTCCAACAACCGTAATCAGGAGGCAGATCTCTCCATGGAGAGCCTGTTCTTAAGATCCAGAATACTGCATTAATAAACAATCAGTTATCCTTTGCGACGCCGCCCCATTTGCCTTTTCTACCAGGAAGTAAGGACTCGATTCTTTCCCAGGAGCGATCAGAAATGTCGTGTCGACGATGTGCTAATAAAGCTAATTTTTTCATTTTAAAATAATATCATAGCCTTACATCTTGTGACGACAGCCCCTAACACCAGAGCAGATCCATTGCATTACCGAATTGCAAGGCGCCAACACGGTATTCATTGCTATGGGGTGGGACTTTGAGCAGCGTAAATCTACGTTAATGGGGATATTCGATAAAAATCATCGCCTACCTTTGATTGAAGAACAACACAGGCTAGCAGCATAATGCGGTGGCAATTTCCTATTATTGTTACACTATTCGCCTCAATGCTGGGTACTGCCCTGTATTACCGTACGCTGTATTACGATGCCGAAAAAGCACGAAAGATTGCTGTATCTGATAGGGAAAAACAACAGGTTGCATTTGAGCAGTTAAGCCATCAAGGCCCATTCCCAGTCGAAAAGCAACAAACACATAAACACGAGTTTCGCACGGACATATAAAGCTCTAAAAATAGCTAAAATAATGTTTTATCCACAAGATGTGCGATAACATAAAATATATTTTAATTTCAATATCTTATGTTTTAATTGGCAATTTTTTCGAATTATATATTATATCGAATTGAGCTTAAAAATAACTTGTTTATTTGTCGGCGCGAAACTCGTGATAAAGCGTTATGCAGCCATTAGATGAGCTGAAAATACTTCATTTGGAGAAAAATAGCCCAACCATTTTCGTCCCCGAGTATTAAGTATGTGCTCGATTTCTGCAATCTCATTGTCCGTGACTTGGTTGAAGTCCGTTCCTTTTGGGTAAAAACGGCGGATAAGTCCGTTACTGTGTTCATTTAAACCACGCTCCCATGAGTGATAAGGCCTGGCAAAGAAGACATCAGCACCGGTGATCTCAGTTATCTGTTTATGCATGGAGAACTCAGAACCGTTATCAGCCGTCAGGGTTTTAAAATGACAGAAAGTATTTGCCATGATATCACGGAAGGCTTCTACAACAGTCTCAGCGCGTTTATTCGGCAACCTGCGGATAATAACCTGTCTGGTAGCTTTATCCGCCAAAGTTAATAAGACACGAGTTTCGCACGGACATATAAAGCTCTAAAAATAGCTAAAATAATGTTTTATCCACAAGATGCGCGATAAGATAAAATATATTTTAATTTTAGGGGCTGTCGTCACAAGATGTAAGGCTATGATATTATTTTAAAATGAAAAAATTAGCTTTATTAGCACATCGTCGACACGACATTTCTGATCGCTCCTGGGAAAGAATCGAGTCCTTACTTCCTGGTAGAAAAGGCAAATGGGGCGGCGTCGCAAAGGATAACCGATTGTTTATTAATGCAGTATTCTGGATCTTAAGAACAGGCTCTCCATGGAGAGATCTGCCTCCTGATTACGGTTGTTGGAAAAATACCCATCGTCGCTTTTGCCGTTGGAAAAATAAAGGTGTATGGGCATCGATTCTTGAAAATCTTACCTGCGAAGCAGATATGGAATGGTTGATGATTGATGCAACTCATATAAAAGTCCACCTTCATGGCACTGGAGCTGTAGGTGGGAATGATGAAATGGGCCTTACAAAAGGGGGCTCAACAGCAAGCTACACCTGGCCGTAGACGCACACGGTATGCCACTCAGAGCAACTTTAACGTCTGGCACTGTTGCTGACTGTACAGTCGCTCCAGACTTGCTCAAGGAGTTAACCGCAGATTATTTACTGGCCGACCGGGGCTATGATAGCGATTCAATCATTAAACAAGCCGAAGAACAAGGGATGCAGCCTGTCATTCCACCACGAAAACATAGAAAGCATTATCGAAAGTTTGATAGTGCTCTCTATAAAAACCGCCATGTTGTTGAGAATGTCTTTGCGAAAATTAAGCAGTGGAGAGGGATTGCGACTCGATTTGCCAAAAGAGCGTCCTCCTTTCTGGCAAGCATCCAGATTCGATTTATTGCTATCTGGGCTGAAATCTTGTGACGACAGCCCCTAGGGGCTGTCGTCACAAGATGTAAGGCTATGATATTATTTTAAAATGAAAAAATTAGCTTTATTAGCACATCGTCGACACGACATTTCTGATCGCTCCTGGGAAAGAATCGAGTCCTTACTTCCTGGTAGAAAAGGCAAATGGGGCGGCGTCGCAAAGGATAACCGATTGTTTATTAATGCAGTATTCTGGATCTTAAGAACAGGCTCTCCATGGAGAGATCTGCCTCCTGATTACGGTTGTTGGAAAAATACCCATCGTCGCTTTTGCCGTTGGAAAAATAAAGGTGTATGGGCATCGATTCTTGAAAATCTTACCTGCGAAGCAGATATGGAATGGTTGATGATTGATGCAACTCATATAAAAGTCCACCTTCATGGCACTGGAGCTGTAGGTGGGAATGATGAAATGGGCCTTACAAAAGGGGCTCAACAGCAAGCTACACCTGGCCGTAGACGCACACGGTATGCCACTCAGAGCAACTTTAACGTCTGGCACTGTTGCTGACTGTACAGTCGCTCCAGACTTGCTCAAGGAGTTAACCGCAGATTATTTACTGGCCGACCGGGGCTATGATAGCGATTCAATCATTAAACAAGCCGAAGAACAAGGGATGCAGCCTGTCATTCCACCACGAAAACATAGAAAGCATTATCGAAAGTTTGATAGTGCTCTCTATAAAAACCGCCATGTTGTTGAGAATGTCTTTGCGAAAATTAAGCAGTGGAGAGGGATTGCGACTCGATTTGCCAAAAGAGCGTCCTCCTTTCTGGCAAGCATCCAGATTCGATTTATTGCTATCTGGGCTGAAATCTTGTGACGACAGCCCCTAATATCTTATGTTTTAATTGGCAATTTTTTCGAATTATATATTATATCGAATTGAGCTTAAAAATAACTTTTTTATTTGTCGGCGCGAAACTCGTGTAAGAATGACTTCTGATCCTTACCAAATACAGTATCAATTTCAAAATGACCGGGTTGTTGCTTGAGATCAGCCTCAGCTGGTCTCTCTTCAATACCCACTCTATCAGGAATAGCGCTACGCTTGGGTTCTCCCTTGCCATAGCGATAATATTTGCCTCGATGAGGAAGCTGGAGATAGAGAGTTCCTCCTGCCAGTCGGTCTCTCTTGATATAGCGATAGAGCGTATTTTTACTGACAGAAACCCCATGTTTCAAACGCAGCCTTCCACTGATAACGGCAGGCGAAGTATGTAAAGCAAGCTCTTTACGGATAAAAGCCTGCGTTTCTGTGGTTTGCTGATTGTCGCTACCAATGTAAAAATGATCCACTTGCTAGTGTAAAACTGATCCACCAAGAGTAAAAATGGCAGTTTTAAGGTACTGCCGATGATAACATTGGAGATCAGAGTGGAAATTTCTGTTTTACATCGCCAGGGTATGTCTATACGTGCGATTGCGCGACGCCTTTCATGTTCAAGAGTAACCGTGAGGCGATATCTTCGTAGCACTGAAGCGGCGGCGAATATGCGTTATAAATCGAGAGCGCCTAGACCCGGTAAGTTGGAGCCCTTCAAGGTATATATTCTCGAACGCGTAGAGGCGGGTAGACCTGATTGAATACCGGCCTGCGTATTGCTACGGGAGATCCGTGAACAAGGGTACACAGGCAGCTATAGCTTGCTGACCGCTTTTCTTCATCCTATGAAAAAACCGGTTATTGAAGACGTTGTTCGCTTTGAGACTGAACCCGGTGAACAGATGCAGGTTGACTTCACGATTATCAGACAGGGGAAGAACCCTTTGCTGGCATTCGTTGCCACGTTAGGTTGGAGTCGTTCCACTTTTGTTAAGTTTTACACCTGTCAAAATTCAGCAGCCTGGTGCGACGGGATTGAGTCAGCCCTACAGTATTTTGGCGGTACGCCTCGTCAGCTGCTATTTGATAATGCGAAGACCATTATCATTGAGCGTGATGTTTATGGTCCTGGTAAACACCGCTGGAACCCACAGCTTATCCAGCTTGCCGAGAAATATGCTTTCAGTCCGAAAGTCTGCCGTCCATACAGGGCGAAGACTAAAGGTAAGGTTGAACGTTTTAATCACTATCTTAAGAACAGTTTCATTGTTCCACTAACCGCGTCATTTCGTCAGGCAGGGCTTATTTTGGATGCTGCCGCCGCCAACTCACGTATTGGAGACTGGCTGAGTTCAATAGCTAATGTACGTAAACACGGCACTACGGGTGTATCGCCGGAGGAGCGCATGCTACAAGAACGCTTAGCACTGTTGCCGCTGCCGAAAGTCATGCAAGCATTTCCTTTACCGATACATCAGACTCGCCCGATTCCTATGGAGAGCCTACAACATCCTTTGTCCGTCTATCAATCGATTCTGGAGATGCCTATATGAGTCTTCAGTATGAACGCATCGAAAAATTCTGCCAGCAGCTTAAACTGGACAGACTAAGCACAGAGTGGCCAGCTGTAGCGCAGGCAACTATCGACAAGAACGGTACACACGCTGACTTTCTAGAGTCTATTTTACGACTTCAGTATGAAGGACTTACTGAACGTCGGCGTCAAACGATACTCCGTTTATCTGGGCTGCCAGTGATAAAGACGTTGGAGCAGTTTGATTACAAATATGCCAGCGGTGTTCCCCGTAACCAAATACAGGAACTGGCTGGACTGGCTTTCATTGAGCGCCAGGAGAATATCGTGTTGCTAGGTCCGTCTGGTGTCGGGAAGACGCACCTGGCTACTGCCATAAGCTATAGGGCTGCGATGCATGGATTAAGCATCCGTTTTCTAACTGCGGCGGATATGATGTTGCAGCTGCTTACCTCTCATCGACAAGGTGACCTTAAGGGATATCTTACTCGCGTTATCAGTAAACCTAGACTATTGCACGAGTTTCGCGCCGACCAATAAACAAGTTATTTTTAAGCTCAATTCGATATAATATATAATTCGAAAAAATTGCCAATTAAAACATAAGATATTGAAATTAAAATATATTTTATGTTATCGCACATCTTGTGGATAAAACATTATTTTAGCTATTTTTAAAGCTTTATATGTCCGTGCGAAACTCGTGTATTGATTATCGATGAAGTTGGCTATTTACCTTTTGGCAAAGAAGAAGGAAATCTGTTCTTCCAGGTGGTGGCAAAGCGATATGAAGCGGGTAGTGTGCTCTTAACCAGTAATCTGTCTTTTGCTCAGTGGTCAAGTACATTTGGTGATGATGAGACGCTAACAGCCGCTATGCTGGATCGATTGCTGCACCATGCACATATCGTACAGATTAGTGGACAAAGTTATCGGTTAAAAGACAAGCTAAAAAGCGGTCAGCTACATAAAAAATTGAAAGCGGAACTGAGCGAGTAAATTAAAGGGAGTGGATCAGTTTTACTTTAGCAAAGTGGATCAGAATTCAATTGCCATTGACACTGATTAAACGCATTCCGCGGAGATGTGTTCATACGTCTGGCTTTCGCTAAGGTATCAGCCCTTCTGCAAGAATAAAGTCCATTGAAAGCAGGATCCGTATTACGCTTGAGTTCCCTGCTGACAGTTGAACGAGAAAGCCCCAATTCTCTAGCAATAGTGGCCTGAGTAACACCGTCAATTATTCGTTTTTCGATATCACGAGTTTCGCCCGGACATATAAAGCTCTAGGGGCTGTCGTCACAAGATTTCAGCCCAGATAGCAATAAATCGAATCTGGATGCTTGCCAGAAAGGAGGACGCTCTTTTGGCAAATCGAGTCGCAATCCCTCTCCACTGCTTAATTTTCGCAAAGACATTCTCAACAACATGGCGGTTTTTATAGAGAGCACTATCAAACTTTCGATAATGCTTTCTATGTTTTCGTGGTGGAATGACAAGCTGCATCCCTTGTTCTTCGGCTTGTTTAATGATTGAATCGCTATCATAGCCCCGGTCGGCCAGTAAATAATCTGCGGTTAACTCCTTGAGCAAGTCTGGAGCGACTGTACAGTCAGCAACAGTGCCAGACGTTAAAGTTGCTCTGAGTGGCATACCGTGTGCGTCTACGGCCAGGTGTAGCTTGCTGTTGAGCCCCCTTTTGTAAGGCCCATTTCATCATTCCCACCTACAGCTCCAGTGCCATGAAGGTGGACTTTTATATGAGTTGCATCAATCATCAACCATTCCATATCTGCTTCGCAGGTAAGATTTTCAAGAATCGATGCCCATACACCTTTATTTTTCCAACGGCAAAAGCGACGCAGGAGGCAGATCTCTCCATGGAGAGCCTGTTCTTAAGATCCAGAATACTGCATTAATAAACAATCGGTTATCCTTTGCGACGCCGCCCCATTTGCCTTTTCTACCAGGAAGTAAGGACTCGATTCTTTCCCAGGAGCGATCAGAAATGTCGTGTCGACGATGTGCTAATAAAGCTAATTTTTTCATTTTAAAATAATATCATAGCCTTACATCTTGTGACGACAGCCCCTAGTATGGCGGCAAATGAAATAAAGGCCCATTATCCTCGATGTCCAGAATATTCTCAAATTAATGGTACAGTAAAGCTTGCTGCTGGATGGCTCATTGATCAATGTGATCTAAAGGGTTATCAATGTGGTGGCGCGGCAGTACATGAGGAGCAAGCATTGATTTTAATTAATAAAAATAATGCGACTGGAGAAGATATTGTAGATTTAGCCCGTTATATCCGAAAAAATGAAAAAATTAGCTTTATTAGCACATCGTCGACACGACATTTCTGATCGCTCCTGGGAAAGAATCGAGTCCTTACTTCCTGGTAGAAAAGGCAAATGGGGCGGCGTCGCAAAGGATAACCGATTGTTTATTAATGCAGCACGAGTTTCGCGCCGACAAATAAACAAGTTATTTTTAAGCTCAATTCGATATAATATATAATTCGAAAAAATTGCCAATTAAAACATAAGATATTGAAATTAAAATATATTTTATGTTATCACACATCTTGTGGATAAAACATTATTTTAGCTATTTTTAGAGCTTTATATGTCCGTGCGAAACTCGTGTGCAGTATTCTGGATCTTAAGAACAGGCTCTCCATGGAGAGATTTGCCTCCTGATTACGGTTGTTGGAAAAATACCCACCGTCGCTTTTGCCGTTGGAAAAATAAAGGTGTATGGGCATCGATTCTTGAAAATCTTACCTGCGAAGCAGATATGGAATGGTTGATGATTGATGCAACTCATATAAAAGTCCACCTTCATGGCACTGGAGCTGTAGGTGGGAATGATGAAATGGGCCTTACAAAAGGGGGCTCAACAGCAAGCTACACCTGGCCGTAGACGCACACGGTATGCCACTCAGAGCAACTTTAACGTCTGGCACTGTTGCTGACTGTACAGTCGCTCCAGACTTGCTCAAGGAGTTAACTGCACGAGTTTCGCACGGACATATAAAGCTCTAAAAATAGCTAAAATAATGTTTTATCCACAAGATGTGCGATAACATAAAATATATTTTAATTTCAATACCTTATGTTTTAATTGGCAATTTTTTCGAATTATATATTATATCGAATTGAGCTTAAAAATAACTTGTTTATTTGTCGGCGCGAAACTCGTGAACTGCAGATTATTTACTGGCCGACCGGGGCTATGATAGCGATTCAATCATTAAACAAGCCGAAGAACAGGGGATGCAGCCTGTCATTCCACCACGAAAACATAGAAAGCATTATCGAAAGTTTGATAGTGCTCTCTATAAAAACCACCATGTTGTTGAAAATCTCTTTGCGAAAATTAAGCAGTGGAGAGAGATTGCGACTCGATTTGCCAAAAGAGCGTCCTCCTTTCTGGCAAGCATCCAGATTCGATTTATTGCTATCTGGGCTGAAATCTTGTGACGACAGCCCCTAAAAATAGCTAAAATAATGTTTTATCCACAAGATGTGTGATAACATAAAATATATTTTAATTTCAATATCTTATATTTTAATTGGCAATTTTTTCGAATTATATATTATATCGAATTGAGCTTAAAAATAACTTGTTTATTTGTCGGCGCGAAACTCGTGGATATAAAAGCGCTCATGTAAATTCAAATGTTTTCCTTTCATACAACAGTATCTCTTATGGGGTCATTACAGTAAGTTTATCTATGTATGACCAAGGATTCACTTTGTTGCATTTCGTTTGGGAATTGGGGATTTCTTATTAACACGAGTTTCGCGCCGACAAATAAAGAAGTTATTTTTAAGCTCAATTCGATATAATATATAATTCGAAAAAATTGCCACTTAAAACATAAGATATTGAAATTAAAATATATTTTATGTTATCGCACATCTTGTGGATAAAACATTATTTTAGCTATTTTTAGAGCTTTATATGTCCGGGCGAAACTCGTGATTAACTTTGGCGGATAAAGCTACCAGACAGGTTATATTATCCGCAGGTTGCCGAATAAACGCGCTGAGACTGTTGTAGAAGCCTTCCGTGATATCATGGCAAATACTTTCTGTCATTTTAAAACCCTGACGGCTGATAACGGTTCTGAGTTCTCCATGCATAAACAGATAACTGAGATCACCGGTGCTGATGTCTTCTTTGCCAGGCCTTATCACTCATGGGAGCGTGGTTTAAATGAACACAGTAACGGACTTATCCGCCGTTTTTACCCAAAAGGAACGGACTTCAACCAAGTCACGGATACACGAGTTTCGCGCCGACAAATAAACAAGTTATTTTTAAGCTCAATTCGATATAATATATAATTCGAAAAAATTGCCAATTAAAACATAAGATATTGAAATTAAAATATATTTTATGTTATCGCACATCTTGTGGATAAAACATTATTTTAGCTATTTTTAGGGGCTGTCGTCACAAGATGTAAGGCTATGATATTATTTTAAAATGAAAAAATTAGCTTTATTAGCACATCGTCGACACGATATTTCTGATCGCTCCTGGGAAAGAATCGAGTCCTTACTTCCTGGTAGAAAAGGCAAATGGGGCGGCGTCGCAAAGGATAACCGATTGTTTATTAATGCAGTATTCTGGATCTTAAGAACAGGCTCTCCATGGAGAGATCTGCCTCCTGATTACGGTTGTTGGAAAAATACCCATCGTCGCTTTTGCCGTTGGAAAAATAAAGGTGTATGGGCATCGATTCTTGAAAATCTTACCTGCGAAGCAGATATGGAATGGTTGATGATTGATGCAACTCATATAAAAGTCCACCTTCATGGCACTGGAGCTGTAGGTGGGAATGATGAAATGGGCCTTACAAAAGGGGGCTCAACAGCAAGCTACACCTGGCCGTAGACGCACACGGTATGCCACTCAGAGCAACTTTAACGTCTGGCACTGTTGCTGACTGTACAGTCGCTCCAGACTTGCTCAAGGAGTTAACCGCAGATTATTTACTGGCCGACCGGGGCTATGATAGCGATTCAATCATTAAACAAGCCCACGAGTTTCGCACAGGCATATAAAATTCCAGAAATGGCTTAAAAGTAATGATTAATCTGCAAGTTACTAAAACACATAAATTTTATTAAATTACAATAAGTTGCATTTAATTTATAAGGTTTTATCTATTTATATATTATGCTGAATTAAACTTAAAAATAGAGCGTTTTTTTATTGGTGCGAAACTCGTGAAGCCGAAGAACAAGGGATGCAGCCTGTCATTCCACCACGAAAACATAGAAAGCATTATCGAAAGTTTGATAGTGCTCTCTATAAAAACCGCCATGTTGTTGAGAATGTCTTTGCGAAAATTAAGCAGTGGAGAGGGATTGCGACTCGATTTGCCAAAAGAGCGTCCTCCTTTCTGGCAAGCATCCAGATTCGATTTATTGCTATCTGGGCTGAAATCTTGTGACGACAGCCCCTAAGAACATGCTCTCCATGGAGAGATCTGCCTCCTGATTACGGTTGTTGGAAAAATACCCATCGTCGCTTTTGCCGTTGGAAAAATAAAGGTGTATGGGCATCGATTCTTGAAAATCTTACCTGCGAAGCAGATATGAAATGGTTGATGATTGATGCAACTCATATAAAAGTCCACCTTCATGGCACTGGAGCTGTAGGTGGGAATGATGAAATGGGCCTTACAAAAGGGAGCTCAACAGCAAGCTACACCTGGCCGTAGACGCACACGGTATGCCACTCAGAGCAACTTTAACGTCTGGCACTGTTGCTGACTGTACAGTCGCTCCAGACTTGCTCAAGGAGTTAACCGCAGATTATTTACTGGCCGACCGGGGCTATGATAGCGATTCAATCATTAAACAAGCCGAAGAACAAGGGATGCAGCCTGTCATTCCACCACGAAAACATAGAAAGCATTATCGAAAGTTTGATAGTGCTCTCTATAAAAACCGCCATGTTGTTGAGAATGTCTTTGCGAAAATTAAGCAGTGGAGAGGGATTGCGACTCGATTTGCCAAAAGAGCGTCCTCCTTTCTGGCAAGCATCCAGATTCGATTTATTGCTATCTGGGCTGAAATCTTGTGACGACAGCCCCTAAGATCCAGAATACTGCATTAATAAACAATCGGTTATCCTTTGCGACGCCGCCCCATTTGCCTTTTCTACCAGGAAGTAAGGACTCGATTCTTTCCCAGGAGCGATCAGAAATGTCGTGTCGACGATGTGCTAATAAAGCTAATTTTTTCATTTTAAAATAATATCATAGCCTTACATCTTGTGACGACAGCCCCTAGAGCTTTATATGTCCGTGCGAAACTCGTGGGATAATGAAATTGCAGAAATCGAGCACATACTTAATACTCGGGGACGAAAATCGTTGGGCTATTTTTCTCCAAATGAAGTATTTTTAGCTCATCTAATGGCTGCATAACGCTTTATGTGTTTGTTGCTTTTCGACTGGGAATGGGCCCACAGGAGAATTTTCAATAACAGCAATCCTCATCCCGCAACCCCGTAATCCACAAGCCAGAGCAAGGCCAACCATACCACCACCCACAATAACCACATCAAACGATTGCATAGTGAAAATATTCCTTCTTAAATAGCTAGAGATGAAACGATCGTCCCATTGCTTGGTGGGCTAAAATGTCACGCATAAGTGGTAGTGTTTCCATTGCCATTAATCCAACATTACGGCCGATAGCACAAATTAGATGATTATTGGAAAATAAATGAACCAGGTTATCGGTTAACTTTATGGTGCTTTGACGATCATCATGACGCTGCATTTGATACTGCATAAGAACCGAGTAAGCTCCCATATCACCACCATGATTGGCTACTTCACTAATTATATTGGCAAGGATCATGACATCACGCATACCAAGATTAAACCCCTGACCAGCAATAGGATGTAAAGTTTGTGCTGCATTGCCAACTAAAACCAATCGATGGCTAATCAATCTTTTCGCTTGCGAAAGTAACAATGGAAAACAGTAACGCTCATTAACAGCCTTAATTTCACCTAACCGCCAGCCAAACCATTTTTGTAATTCTGTCATAAATTGGTCATCACTCCACTGCATAATAGACTGCTGGTTTTCCAATGGGTGACACCAAACCAACGAACTACGCCCTTTAGATATAGGTAACATTGCCAACGGACCATGTTGGTTAAAAAGCTCAAAGGCTTGACCCTGTGGTACTTGGCTAGTTAAAATATTAGCAATAATTGCACATTGTTGGTATGACGCGCGCTGCCATTCAATTTGACTGATTTTACCTATCATGGAATCGCTGCCATCAGCAGCAACTAATAATTGCCCGGTTAATACTTTACCACTCGTTAATTTGACTGATACATGCTCAATTGTGCGCTCAACAGCAATAACTTCATCAGGACAATATAATTCAACACCCGGCGCTTTTTTAAGCTGCTCAAATAAGTAATTTCCTGCATCCTGCAATTCAACAACATAACCAAGTGCAGGAAGGGAATAATCTTTGGCATACATATTTACCGCGCCAGCATGGCCATAGTCAGAAACATGAATATTAGGGGCTGTCGTCACAAGATGTAAGGCTATGATATTATTTTAAAATGAAAAAATTAGCTTTATTAGCACATCGTCGACACGACATTTCTGATCGCTCCTGGGAAAGAATCGAGTCCTTACTTCCTGGTAGAAAAGGCAAATGGGGCGGCGTCGCAAAGGATAACCGATTGTTTATTAATGATTAATGCAGTATTCTGGATCTTAAGAACAGGCTCTCCATGGAGAGATCTGCCTCCTGATTACGGTTGTTGGAAAAATACCCATCGTCGCTTTTGCCGTTGGAAAAATAAAGGTGTATGGGCATCGATTCTTGAAAATCTTACCTGCGAAGCAGATATGGAATGGTTGATGATTGATGCAACTCATATAAAAGTCCACCTTCATGGCACTGGAGCTGTAGGTGGGAATGATGAAATGGGCCTTACAAAAGGGGGGCTCAACAGCAAGCTACACCTGGCCGTAGACGCACACGGTATGCCACTCAGAGCAACTTTAACGTCTGGCACTGTTGCTGACTGTACAGTCGCTCCAGACTTGCTCAAGGAGTTAACCGCAGATTATTTACTGGCCGACCGGGGCTATGATAGCGATTCAATCATTAAACAAGCCGAAGAACAAGGGATGCAGCCTGTCATTCCACCACGAAAACATAGAAAGCATTATCGAAAGTTTGATAGTGCTCTCTATAAAAACCGCCATGTTGTTGAGAATGTCTCACGAGTTTCGCGCCGACAAATAAACAAGTTATTTTTAAGCTCAATTCGATATAATATATAATTCGAAAAAATTGCCAATTAAAACATAAGATGTTGAAATTAAAATATATTTTATGTTATCACACATCTTGTGGATAAAACATTATTTTAGCTATTTTTAGAGCTTTATATGTCCGTGCGAAACTCGTGTGTCTTTGCGAAAATTAAGCAGTGGAGAGGGATTGCGACTCGATTTACCAAAAGAGCGCCCTCCTTTCTGGCAAGCATCCAGATTCGATTTATTGCTATCTGGGCTGAAATCTTGTGACGACAGCCCCTAGAGCTTGCCAACCGTGAAATAGAACAAAACGCTCATCCTTATGCTTTGATTATTCATGATTGGTCACACCTCAATTTTGTTACTCATACAAGTAAGAAACAACGCTTAAAAATGAGCCACCATGGAGACTTAGGTTATGAACTACAAAGTAGTTTATTAGTTGATGCAACTAATGGATTACCAATTGTACCCATTTCTCAATCCATGGCTGATAATAATACTCGCTATTCTACTCTAGGAGATAAATTGAAAGCTAAGAAAACACATATGGACGCTTTAAATGAGGATATTAAAGATATAGAAGACATCGATTTGGGAAAGAGATTGGTACATATCGTTGATCGTGAGGGTGATTCAATTGCTCACATGAGAGAATTAAATTCCCACGGATATAATTTTCTTATTCGTGGTAAAGCTGGACATACAGTAGAATACCAGGGTAAGCCTCAAAAAATGAACGATGTAGCAGAGAGTCTTGAGTATGAAAATACAGTTACCCTTAATTATAAGGGGAAAAAGGCCTATCTTTCGGTGACCGAAGCACCAATAACGCTTACTCGTAGGCCC
The DNA here is from genome assembly GCA_032883995.1 of Coronaproctus castanopsis. Taxonomy (NCBI): domain Eukaryota; kingdom Metazoa; phylum Arthropoda; class Insecta; order Hemiptera; family Monophlebidae; genus Coronaproctus; species Coronaproctus castanopsis. The sequence continues at coordinate 1,984,952 of JAOQIE010000004.1, read as the reverse complement.
ATTCCCAGTCGAAAAGCAACAAACACATAAAGCGTTATGCAGCCATTAGATGAGCTAAAAATACTTCATTTGGAGAAAAATAGCCCAACGATTTTCGTCCCCGAGTATTAAGTATGTGCTCGATTTCTGCAATCTCATTGTCCGTGACTTGGTTGAAGTCCGTTCCTTTTGGGTAAAAACGGCGGGTAAGTCCGTTACTGTGTTCATTTAAACCACGCTCCCATGAGTGATAAGGCCTGGCAAAGAAGACATCAGCACCTGTGATCTCAGTTATCTGTTTATGCATGGAGAACTCAGAACCGTTATCAGCCGTCAGGGTTTTAAAATGACAGAAAGTATTTGCCATGATATCACGGAAGGCTTCTACAACAGTCTCAGCGCGTTTATTCGGCAACCTGCGGATAATAACCTGTCTGGTAGCTTTATCCGCCAAAGTTAATAAGAATGACTTCTGATCCTTACCAAATACAGTATCAATTTCAAAATGACCGGGTTGTTGCTTGAGATCAACCTCAGCTGGTCTCTCTTCAATACCCACGCTATCAGGAATAGCGCTACGCTTGGGTTCTCCCTTGCCATAGCGATAATATTTGCCTCGATGAGGAAGCTGGAGATAGAGATTTCCTCCTGCCAGTCGGTCTCTCTTGATATAGCGATAGAGCGTATTTTTACTGACAGAAACCCCATGTTTCAAACGCAGCCTTCCACTGATAACGGCAGGCTAAGTATGTAAAGCAAGCTCTTTACGGATAAAAACCTGCGTTTCTGTGGTTTGCTGATTAAACGCATTCCGCGGAGATGTGTTCATACGTCTGGCTTTCGCTAAGGTATCAGCCCTTCTGCAAGAATAAAGTCCATTGAAAGCAGGATCCGTATTACGCTTGAGTTCCCTGCTGACAGTTGAACGAGAAAGCCCCAATTCTCTAGCAATAGTGGCCTGAGTAACACCGTCAATTATTCGTTTTTCGATATAAAAGCGCTCATGTAAATTCAAATGTTTTCCCTTCATACAACAGTATCTCTTATGAGGTCATTACAGTAAGTTTATCTATGTATGACCAAGGATTCACTTTGTTGCATTTCGTTTGGGAATTGGGGGTATGGCGAAACCCAAACGTTTCAGTGATGCAGGAAAACGAATAAGCCCACAAGTAGGTAAACCACTGCCATTAAGACTGGTCGTATCAAAAGTCAGTGATAAAAAAGGGAATATTCTAGCGAGATGGATATTACTAAGCAATGTCCAAAAAGAAATAAAATGTGATGAATTAGGGGCTGTCGTCACAAGATTTCAGCCCAGATAGCAATAAATCGAATCTGGATGCTTGCCAGAAAGGAGGACGCTCTTTTGGCAAATCGAGTCGCAATCCCTCTCCACTGCTTAATTTTCGCAAAGACATTCTCAACAACATGGCGGTTTTTATAGAGAGCACTATCAAACTTTCGATAATGCTTTCTATGTTTTCGTGGTGGAATGACAGGCTGCATCCCTTGTTCTTCGGCTTGTTTAATGATTGAATCGCTATCATAGCCCCGGTCGGCCAGTAAATAATCTGCGGTTAACTCCTTGAGCAAGTCTGGAGCGACTGTACAGTCAGCAACAGTGCCAGACGTTAAAGTTGCTCTGAGTGGCATACCGTGTGCGTCTACGGCCAGGTGTAGCTTGCTGTTGAGCCCCCTTTTGTAAGGCCCATTTCATCATTCCCACCTACAGCTCCAGTGCCATGAAGGTGGACTTTTATATGAGTTGCATCAATCATCAACCATTTCATATCTGCTTCGCAGGTAAGATTTTCAAGAATCGATGCCCATACACCTTTATTTTTCCAACGGCAAAAGCTACGGTGGGTATTTTTCCAACAACCGTAATCAGGAGGCAGATCTCTCCATGGAGAGCCTGTTCTTAAGATCCAGAATACTGCATTAATAAACAATCGGTTATCCTTTGCGACGCCGCCCCATTTGCCTTTTCTACCAGGAAGTAAGGACTCGATTCTTTCCCAGGAGCGATCAGAAATGTCGTGTCGACGATGTGCTAATAAAGCTAATTTTTTCATTTTAAAATAATATCATAGCCTTACATCTTGTGACGACAGCCCCTAGCTCGTTGGTATTACTGGAGATGGAGCATAGAGTCATTTTTCAAACTAATTAAAAGTGCGGGGCATAACATGGAATCTTGGCTTCAAAAAAGCGCAGATGCGCTCTTAAGACGATTAATAATAGCGAGTATGGCTTGTGTATTAACTTGGCGTGTACAACGAGCTGAAGGGATTGAAAACGCTAAAGCGCGTAAGTTTCTATGTAGATTATCTGGGCGCCTACAAAAAAGAGGTCGACGCGAAAGTGCTCCTGCCATACTAGCAGGTCTATCGGTTCTACTAAACACGATGCAGTTGTTATCTGAATACTCAGCAGAAGAATTATCTAAATTTGCTAGCACAATATTAGGGGCTGTCGTCACAAGATGTAAGGCTATGATATTATTTTAAAATGAAAAAATTAGCTTTATTAGCACATCGTCGAGACGACATTTCTGATCGCTCCTGGGAAAGAATCGAGTCCTTACTTCCTGGTAGAAAAGGCAAATGGGGCGGCGTCGCAAAGGATAACCGATTGTTTATTAATGCAGTATTCTGGATCTTAAGAACAGGCTCTCCATGGAGAGATCTGCCTCCTGATTACGGTTGTTGGAAAAATACCCATCGTCGCTTTTGCCGTTGGAAAAATAAAGGTGTATGGGCATCGATTCTTGAAAATCTTACCTGCGAAGCAGATATGGAATGGTTGATGATTGATGCAACTCATATAAAAGTCCACCTTCATGGCACTGGAGCTGTAGGTGGGAATGATGAAATGGGCCTTACAAAAGGGGGCTCAACAGCAAGCTACACCTGGCCGTAGACGCACACGGTATGCCACTCAGAGCAACTTTAACGTCTGGCACTGTTGCTGACTGTACAGTCGCTCCAGACTTGCTCAAGGAGTTAACCGCAGATTATTTACTGGCCGACCGGGGCTATGATAGCGATTCAATCATTAAACAAGCCGAAGAACAAGGGATGCAGCCTGTCATTCCACCACGAAAACATAGAAAGCATTATCGAAAGTTTGATAGTGCTCTCTATAAAAACCGCCATGTTGTTGAGAATGTCTTTGCGAAAATTAAGCAGTGGAGAGGGATTGCGACTCGATTTGCCAAAAGAGCGTCCTCCTTTCTGGCAAGCATCCAGATTCGATTTATTGCTATCTGGGCTGAAATCTTGTGACGACAGCCCCTAGGGACGACTAAATATGTGTAGATACCTATGGGTTAAGCCCGGGGATTTCACATCCAACTTAATTAACCGCCTGCGTGCCCTTTACGCCCAGTAATTCCGATTAACGCTCGCACCCTCCGTATTACCGCGGCTGCTGGCACGGAGTTAGCCGGTGCTTCTTCTGTCGCTAACGTCAATTGCTAAGGTTATTAACCTTAACACCTTCCTCACGACTGAAAGTACTTTACAACCCGAAGGCCTTCTTCATACACGCGGCATGGCTGCATCAGGCTTGCGCCCATTGTGCAATATTCCCCACTGTTGTCTCCCGTAGGAGTCTGGGCCGTGTCTCAGTCCCAGTGTGGCTGATCATCCTCTCAGACCAGCTAGAGATCGTCGCCTAGGTGAGCCCTTACCCCACCTACTAGCTAATCTCATATGGGTTCATCCGAAGGTGTGAGGCCATTACGGTCCCCCACTTTGCTCCTTAGAGATTATGCGGTATTAGCCACCGTTTCCAGTGGTTATCCCCCCGCCTTCGGCCAAATCCCCATACCTTACTCACCCGTCCGCCGCTCGCGGCAAGGAAGCAAGCTTCCTTCCGCTGCCGCTCGACTTGCATGTGTTAGGCCTGCCGCCACCGTTCAATCTGAGCCATGATCAAACTCTTCAATTAAAAGCTTGATGCTCAAAGAATGTTTTACTGACCGTAACGCCCTTTTGTTCAACTCGCTTTGCCGATGTTTGACCACCTTCAGCGCTGCCGATCAAAATAACGTTACTGCATATTAATTCATATATGAATTAATTGTTTTGTCGCTTTTCAAGACTTTAAAATCAAATATTTTTTGATGATGTCTTGCGAGTGCCCACACAGATTGTCTGATTAATTGTTAAAGAGCGTGCGACCTGGGCTGCGAGGTGGCGTATATTACACTTTTCACCAGTAAAGTCAAGTGGTTATTTCTACTTTTCTTTACCCTGCGTCAAGATGGTCGCCTCTGGCGACGACTTGTCGCTGTCCTTCAGTTTCAATATATTCCATTCACATTATAATCGCCTGTAATCGATTTTAAGCCTATCAAATTAAAAAGTGCTACATTGGGGTTACCTATATCACGACAACGCCGTAGAGAGCCTTACGGTGTAGCTTAAAATCGATTTATGACGTTTGGTTTAGTACATATTTCCATTTCAATCTTAAAAATATCCAAATTGATTGATATTTAACCGTTTTGGGTATTAATTTCTTATACATCAAGAAAATTCAATTCAATTGATTCGTTCTATACTGACTCAGTGGGGGCGCATTATAGGCAGTTTTACGCAGCTGGCAAGCAATAATTTGCAAACTTTAGTCGTTTGCTCTTTTTTTCGACAAAAAGCAGAAAAAATAGCAATTTTTAATCAAATTTTTATTTAAGCGCATTAAATTCACGCGCAAAGTATTCGACTTTTTGCCAATCAGTATATTCAACCTCTTTATTTGTATTCGTTTCTCCACCTGTTATTTTCATAATAAATTGGATCATAATACGATCTAACCATTTATATTGGGGATAACGTAGCGCTCCAGCAAACACATTAGTAATAGTTGGTTGCCACGGAATTTTAGCTAAAAATTTACGTACATAAACATTTGTTTCAGGTGTATCTTTGCCCTGTTTTCTGGCCGTTAAATTAACGCCAAAAAATGCACTTGGCATAGTATTCAACTCTTTTTGGTGATTTTGCGCAAAACTCAACACTGCAGGATTAAAATGACCATAACGGATTGAAGCACCGACTAATACTTTTTGGTAGACAGAAAGATTAAAATTTTTATCCATATTTAAATCTCTAACATCACATTGCTTACCTTCTTTACGTAAATATTCATTAATTTTAAGTATTATTTTTTTAGTCTGACCATTTTCACCAGAATAAAGTAGCAAATAGCTCATGTGTTACCTATAAAATTATATAAATGATTATTCCCGCCAAAAGGTTGGAGTGAAAAGAACAAGTAAAGTGAACACTTCCAATCGGCCAAATAACATAGTGACTATTAGAGGCTGTCGTCACAAGATTTCAGCCAGATAGCAATAAATCGAATCTGGATGCTTGCCAGAAAGGAGGACGCTCTTTTGGCAAATCGAGTCGCAATCCCTCTCCACTGCTTAATTTTCGCAAAGACATTCTCAACAACATGGCGGTTTTTATAGAGAGCACTATCAAACTTTCGATAATGCTTTCTATGTTTTCGTGGTGGAATGACAGGCTGCATCCCTTGTTCTTCGGCTTGTTTAATGATTGAATCGCTATCATAGCCCCGGTCGGCCAGTAAATAATCTGCGGTTAACTCCTTGAGCAAGTCTGGAGCGACTGTACAGTCAGCAACAGTGCCAGACGTTAAAGTTGCTCTGAGTGGCATACCGTGTGCGTCTACGGCCAGGTGTAGCTTGCTGTTGAGCCCCCTTTTGTAAGGCCCATTTCATCATTCCCACCTACAGCTCCAGTGCCATGAAGGTGGACTTTTATATGAGTTGCATCCATCATCAACCATTCCATATCTGCTTCGCAGGTAAGATTTTCAAGAATCGATGCCCATACACCTTTATTTTTCCAACGGCAAAAGCGACGGTGGGTATTTTTCCAACAACCGTAATCAGGAGGCAGATCTCTCCATGGAGAGCCTGTTCTTAAGATCCAGAATACTGCATTAATAAACAATCGGTTATCCTTTGCGACGCCGCCCCATTTGCCTTTTCTACCAGGAAGTAAGGACTCGATTCTTTCCCAGGAGCGATCAGAAATGTCGTGTCGACGATGTGCTAATAAAGCTAATTTTTTCATTTTAAAATAATATCATAGCCTTACATCTTGTGACGACAGCCCCTAGGATCCATTTTCCCGTTGGATTCATGGTAGTAAAGTTTTCAGCTACCGAGCCTAATCCTGGCCCTAAATTATTCAGTGTTGCCGCAATTGCGGCAAAAGCAGAAAACTCATCTACACCGGTAGCAATTAACAATAATAAACTTATAATAAAAACCAATGCATAAGCAGAAAAAAAAACCAAACAGCTTCAATAATACGTTTAGGTAATGCCCTGGAGCCTAATTTTATCGTGTAAACAGCATTTGGATGTACTAACCGTTTTAACTCCCGTGAACCCTGCAAGAATAATAGTAAAATTCGAATAACTTTTAATCCACCTCCGGTTGATCCTGCACACCCACCGACAAAAGCAGCACAAAGTAACAATATCGGCACGAGTTTCGCGCCGACAAATAAACAAGTTATTTTTAAGCTCAATTCGATATAATATATAATTCGAAAAAATTGCCAATTAAAACATAAGATATTGAAATTAAAATATATTTTATGTTATCGCACATCTTGTGGATAAAACATTATTTTAGCTATTTTTAGAGCTTTATATGTCCGTGCGAAACTCGTGATCGGTAGAAAAAGCGGCCAATTTGCAAACCCAACGGTACTAAAACCGGCTGTTGTTGCGACAGAGACAACCTGAAAAAAGGCTTGATCAAATGTTTGTAATAGAGAGTCATAAACTGAATGATATATAAGTACTAACGTACAAATGATTATCAAAACTATTTGAAAACCGATAAATACTCTAAATTCAGGATCACGCCAGTAGATTGTCAGACTACGACCAGATAATACGGCAAAATGAAGACCAAAATTACAGCCAGAAATCAGCAAAAAAATAGCAATAATGGTATTAGGGGCTGTCGTCACAAGATGTAAGGCTATGATATTATTTTAAAATGAAAAAATTAGCTTTATTAGCACATCGTCGACACGACATTTCTGATCGCTCCTGGGAAAGAATCGAGTCCTTACTTCCTGGTAGAAAAGGCAAATGGGGCGGCGTCGCAAAGGATAACCGATTGTTTATTAATGCAGTATTCTGGATCTTAAGAACAGGCTCTCCATGGAGAGATCTGCCTCCTGATTACGGTTGTTGGAAAAATACCCACCGTCGCTTTTGCCGTTGGAAAAATAAAGGTGTATGGGCATCGATTCTTGAAAATCTTACCTGCGAAGCAGATATGGAATGGTTGATGATTGATGCAACTCATATAAAAGTCCACCTTCATGGCACTGGAGCTGTAGGTGGGAATGATGAAATGGGCCTTACAAAAGGGGGCTCAACAACACGCTACACCTGGCCGTAGACGCACACGGTATGCCACTCAGAGCAACTTTAACGTCTGGCACTGTTGCTGACTGTACAGTCGCTCCAGACTTGCTCAAGGAGTTAACCGCAGATTATTTACTGGCCGACCGGGGCTATGATAGCGATTCAATCATTAAACAAGCCGAAGAACAGGGGATGCAGCCTGTCATTCCACCACGAAAACATAGAAAGCATTATCGAAAGTTTGATAGTGCTCTCTATAAAAACCGCCATGTTGTTGAGAATGTCTTTGCGAAAATTAAGCAGTGGAGAGGGATTGCGACTCGATTTGCCAAAAGAGCGTCCTCCTTTCTGGCAAGGATCCAGATTCGATTTATTGCTATCTGGGCTGAAATCTTGTGACGACAGCCCCTAATTTATTTAATTTATAAATAAAAAAATTAACGGTGTTCGCCACACCAGGGAATTGTTTTATCCAAAATAAGGAAAGGAGAGATTAAAGAATATGACTACAAAATCTGGCGTATTAACACTCACCGATAGGCTAAAGCAAAATCGGGAAGATGAAAGGAAACACTTATTGAGACAGTTTTCTGCCCATTTAACGTCGCTGGCCTATCAAATTCTTCATCAAAAAATGTCTTATCAAACCGCTTATCAGCATGTGATGACCGTCAGTGACCATTTTGAACACCAGGCAGAGAATTTACACCATGTCTGACCCGATTGATAAAGCAAATGAACTCGCCCAACAACAATTGATTTACCAGATTAAGCAGGTGACCGAGCGCAACAGGGGTATCGCCCGTTTTCATTGTGAGGATTGTGAAAAAGCCATACCGGAAGCGCGCCGTATCGCTTCCCCAGGCTGCAATCGCTGCGTCGACTGTTAAAAAGAGCAGGAAATGAACGTTTGTTACAACGAAAACAGTCAATGTGCCACTCAATGCTGGCCTGTTCGTATTAAAACCGAACGATTTGCACTTCTTGATGCAAATCAAGTCGCCAACATGTTTATAAATGCTTGCCCGGGGTAATAACATGCACCAGTCAGATATCATCATCAGCCGATTAATTGCGGATTTTCATTTTAAAGAACAAAACGGCTATCTGCGTCAGGGAGTTTGTCCCCAGTGCAATAAAAAAGAGTTATTTACCGCCATTGAAAAACCCTTTGTACTTAAGTGTGGCCGTGAAAATAAATGTGGTGCTGAGTTAGTTGTTAAAGCGATTTATCCTGATATTTTCGATAATTGGTCAACACATTACCCTAAAACTAAGAAAGCCCCATATGCCGCGGCGGATGCCTATTTACAACAGGCCCGAGGCTTAGATATTGCACCGTTAAAAGGGGTGTATATTGAATCCAGTTATCACCCTAAAGGGCTGGGTTCAGCTACCGTAAAATTTACCCTGCCCAATGGCGCTTACTGGGAGCGCATTATTGATAACCCACAACGCTTTGACCGCAAAGCTAACTTTTTTGGCAGTTACAAAGGGTATTGGTGGAGTCTTGTCAATGCCAATTGAATTCTGATCCACTTTGCTAAAGTAAAACTGATCCACTCCCTTTAATTTACTCGCTCAGTTCCGCTTTCAATTTTTTATGTAGCTGACCGCTTTTTAGCTTGTCTTTTAACCGATAACTTTGTCCACTAATCTGTACGATATGTGCATGGTGCAGCAATCGATCCAGCATAGCGGCTGTTAGCGTCTCATCATCACCAAATGTACTTGACCACTGAGCAAAAGACAGATTACTGGTTAAGAGCACACTACCCGCTTCATATCGCTTTGCCACCACCTGGAAGAACAGATTTGCTTCTTCTTTGCCAAAAGGTAAATAGCCAACTTCATCGATAATCAATAGTCTAGGTTTACTGATAACGCGAGTAAGATATCCCTTAAGGTCACCTTGTCGATGAGAGGTAAGCAGCTGCAACATCATATCCGCCGCAGTTAGAAAACGGATGCTTAATCCATGCATCGCAGCCCTATAGCTTATGGCAGTAGCCAGGTGCGTCTTCCCGACACCAGACGGACCTAGCAACACGATATTCTCCTGGCGCTCAATGAAAGCCAGTCCAGCCAGTTCCTGTATTTGGTTACGGGGAACACCGCTGGCATATTTGTAATCAAACTGCTCCAACGTCTTTATCACTGGCAGCCCAGATAAACGGAGTATCGTTTGACGCCGACGTTCAGTAAGTCCTTCATACTGAAGTCGTAAAATAGACTCTAGAAAGTCAGCGTGTGTACCGTTCTTGTCGGTAGTTGCCTGCGCTACAGCTAGCCACTCTGTGCTTAGTCTGTCCAGTTTAAGCTGCTGGCAGAATTTTTCGATGCGTTCATACTGAAGACTCATATAGGCATCTCCAGAATCGATTGATAGACGGACAAAGGATGTTGTAGGCTCTCCATAGGAATCGGGCGAGTCTGATGTATCGGTAAAGGAAATGCTTGCATGACTTTCGGCAGCGGCAACAGTGCTAAGCGTTCTTGTAGCATGCGCTCCTCCGGCGATACACCCGTAGTGCCGTGTTTACGTACATTAGCTATTGAACTCAGCCAGTCTCCAATACGTGAGTTGGCGGCGGCAGCATCCAAAATAAGCCCTGCCTGACGAAATGACGCGGTTAGTGGAACAATGAAACTGTTCTTAAGATAGTGATTAAAACATTCAACCTTACCTTTAGTCTTCGCCCTGTATGGACGGCAGACTTTCGGACTGAAAGCATATTTCTCGGCAAGCTGGATAAGCTGTGGGTTCCAGCGGTGTTTACCAGGACCATAAACATCACGCTCAATGATAATGGTCTTCGCATTATCAAATAGCAGCTGACGAGGCGTACCGCCAAAATACTGTAGGGCTGACTCAATCCCGTCGCACCAGGCTGCTGAATTTTGACAGGTGTAAAACTTAACAAAAGTGGAACGACTCCAACCTAACGTGGCAACGAATGCCAGCAAAGGGTTCTTCCCCTGTCTGATAATCGTGAAGTCAACCTGCATCTGTTCACTGGGTTCAGTCTCAAAGCGAACAACGTCTTCAATAACCGGTTTTTTCATAGGATCACGAGTTTCGCACTGACATATAAAGCTCTAAAAATAGCTAAAATAATGTTTTATCCACAAGATGTGCGATAACATAAAATATATTTTAATTTCAATATCTTATGTTTTAATTGGCAATTTTTTCGAATTATATATTATATCGAATTGAGCTTAAAAATAACTTGTTTATTTGTCGGCGCGAAACTCGTGAGGATGAAAAAAAGCGGTCAGCAAGCTATAGCTGCCTGTGTACCCTTGTTCACGGATCTCCCGTAGCAATACGCAGGCCGGTATCCAATCAGGTCTAGCCGCCTCTACGCGTTCGAGAATATATACCTTGAAGGGCTCCAACTTACCGGGTCTAGGCGCTCTCGATTTATAACGCATATTCGCCGCCGCTTCAGTGCTACGAAGATATCGCCTCACGGTTACTCTTGAACATGAAAGGCGTCGCGCAATCGCACGTATAGACATACCCTGGCGATGTAAAACAGAAATTTCCACTCTGATCTCCAATGTTATCATCGGCAGTACCTTAAAACTGCCATTTTTACTCTTGGTGGATCAGTTGTACACTAGGGGCTGTCGTCACAAGATGTAAGGCTATGATATTATTTTAAAATGAAAAAATTAGCTTTATTAGCACATCGTCGACACGACATTTCTGATCGCTCCTGGGAAAGAATCGAGTCCTTTCTTCCTGGTAGAAAAGGCAAATGGGGCGGCGTCGCAAAGGATAACCGATTGTTTATTAATGCAGCACGAGTTTCGCGCCGACAAATAAACAAGTTATTTTTAAGCTCAATTCGATATAATATATAATTCGAAAAAATTGCCAATTAAAACATAAGATATTGAAATTAAAATATATTTTATGTTACCACACATCTTGTGGATAAAACATTATTTTAGCTATTTTTAGAGCTTTATATGTCCGTGCGAAACTCGTGTGCAGTATTCTGGATCTTAAGAACAGGCTCTCCATGGAGAGATTTGCCTCCTGATTACGGTTGTTGGAAAAATACCCACCGTCGCTTTTGCCGTTGGAAAAATAAAGGTGTATGGGCATCGATTCTTGAAAATCTTACCTGCGAAGCAGATATGGAATGGTTGATGATTGATGCAACTCATACACGAGTTTCGCACAGGCATATAAAATTCCATAAATGGCTTAAAAGTAATGATTAATCTGCAAGTTACTAAAACACATAAATTTTATTAAATTACAATAAGTTGCATTTAATTTATAAGGTTTTATCTATTTATATATTATGCTGAATTAAACTTAAAAATAGAGCGTTTTTTTATTGGTGCGAAACTCGTGTCATATAAAAGTCCACCTTCATGGCACTGGAGCTGTAGGTGGGAATGATGAAATGGGCCTTACAAAAGGGGGCTCAACAGCAAGCTACACCTGGCCGTAGACGCACACGGTATGCCACTCAGAGCAACTTTAACGTCTGGCACTGTTGCTGACTGTACAGTCGCTCCAGACTTGCTCAAGGAGTTAACTGCAGATTATTTACTGGCCGACCGGGGCTATGATCATAAGCGCTAACCAAATTTAAATTGAGACAAGGATGAAGTCTGATATTGCCGCTTTCGACTTCGAGAGCCTTTAAGGTGTCGCTGTATTTTGTCCCATTTTGATATACATTCAAAGAGTGATACAGCGGGACAAAGACTGTAAATTAACAGGTTAAATATCAGTGATATGGATTGCCATCTGCTAGCTAAATCATTAAGTTCTTTATCCGAATTTTTGAGGGGAAAAATGTCTGCTGATTGCCAGCAGACGCTCTAACAGACAGGAAACGAACAATTTTCCTTGTAGCCATGCCTTTACCCCTATAGGATTTTTCTTTTTTAGGTGTCCTAGTTTTATTAGGGGCTGTCGTCACAAGATTTCAGCCCAGATAGCAATAAATCGAATCTGGATGCTTGCCAGAAAGGAGGACGCTTTTTTGGCAAATCGAGTCGCAATCCCTCTCCACTGCTTAATTTTCGCAAAGACATTCTCAACAACATGGCGGTTTTTATAGAGAGCACTATCAAACTTTCGATAATGCTTTCTATGTTTTCGTGGTGGAATGACAGGCTGCATCCCTTGTTCTTCGGCTTGTTTAATGATTGAATCGCTATCATAGCCCCGGTCGGCCAGTAAATAATCTGCGGTTAACTCCTTGAGCAAGTCTGGAGCGACTGTACAGTCAGCAACAGTGCCAGACGTTAAAGTTGCTCTGTGTGGCATACCGTGTGCGTCTACGGCCAGGTGTAGCTTGCTGTTGAGCCCCCTTTTGTAAGGCCCATTTCATCATTCCCACCTACAGCTCCAGTGCCATGAAGGTGGACTTTTATATGAGTTGCATCAATCATCAACCATTCCATATCTGCCACGAGTTTCGCACCAATAAAAAAACGCTCTATTTTTAAGTTTAATTCAGCATAATATATAAATAGATAAAACCTTATAAATTAAATGCAACTTATTGTAATTTAATAAAATTTATGTGTTTTAGTAACTTGCAGATTAATCATTACTTTTAAGCCATTTCTGGGATTTTATATGCCTGTGCGAAACTCGTGTCTGCTTCGCAGGTAAGATTTTCAAGAATCGATGCCCATACACCTTTATTTTTCCAACGGCAAAAGCGACGATGGGTATTTTTCCAACAACCGTAATCAGGAGGCAGATCTCTCCATGAAGAGCCTGTTCTTAAGATCCAGAATACTGCATTAATAAACAATCGGTTATCCTTTGCGACGCCGCCCCATTTGCCTTTTCTACCAGGAAGTAAGGACTCGATTCTTTCCCAGGAGCGATCAGAAATGTCGTGTCGACGATGTGCTAATAAAGCTAATTTTTTCATTTTAAAATAATATCATAGCCTTACATCTTGTGACGACAGCCCCTAGTGTAAAACTGATCCACCAAGAGTAAAAATGGCAGTTTTAAGGTACTGCCGATGATAACATTGGAGATCAGAGTGGAAATTTCTGTTTTACATCGCCAGGGTATGTCTATACGTGCGATTGCGCGACGCCTTTCATGTTCATGTATAAGAAATTAATACCCGAAAAGGTTACTAATTAACCTATTCCATGATGAACCCATTTTTATTTTTTCTAGGGGCTGTCGTCACAAGATTTCAGCCCAGATAGCAATAAATCGAATCTGGATGCTTGCCAGAAAGGAGGACGCTCTTTTGGCAAATCGAGTCGCAATCCCTCTCCACTGCTTAATTTTCGCAAAGACATTCTCAACAACATGGCGGTTTTTATAGAGAGCACTATCAAACTTTCGATAATGCTTTCTATGTTTTCGTGGTGGAATGACAGGCTGCATCCCTTGTTCTTCGGCTTGTTTAATGATTGAATCGCTATCATAGCCCCGGTCGGCCAGTAAATAATCTGCGGTTAACTCCTTGAGCAAGTCTGGAGCGACTGTACAGTCAGCAACAGTGCCAGACGTTAAAGTTGCTCTGAGTGGCATACCGTGTGCGTCTACGGCCAGGTGTAGCTTGCTGTTGAGCCCCCTTTTGTAAGGCCCATTTCATCATTCCCACCTACAGCTCCAGTGCCATGAAGGTGGACTTTTATATGAGTTGCATCAATCATCAACCATTCCATATCTGCTTCGCAGGTAAGATTTTCAAGAATCGATGCCCATACACCTTTATTTTTCCAACGGCAAAAGCGACGATGGGTATTTTTCCAACAACCGTAATCAGGAGGCAGATCTCTCCATGGAGAGCCTGTTCTTAAGATCCAGAATACTGCATTAATAAACAATCGGTTATCCTTTGCGACGCCGCCCCATTTGCCTTTTCTACCAGGAAGTAAGGACTCGATTCTTTCCCAGGAGCGATCAGAAATGTCGTGTCGACGATGTGCTAATAAAGCTAATTTTTTCATTTTAAAATAATATCATAGCCTTACATCTTGTGACGACAGCCCCTAAGGATTTCATGCGTTTAAAAGCAAGTTCTATCTGCCATCGCTGTCTGTAAAGCCCTAAAATATCTTCTTTACTTAGTTCTTTTAGCGTGGTGACTATCACTACATAGCCAGTTATTTCTTGGACTTCAGGGTTATGTTTTCTCTGATTTTTACTGATTTTTTTCAGGTATTTTCTTTCACTTTCAATCCGTTGTGCTTCTGTTTTGCGGTAAGCGCATACACGTACGGGATATTCAACTCCCTCTAATAGCATGATTGCTGGCCATTCTCCGTACTCACCTTGTGCCAAGGTGCGGAGATGGTTGAGTTGTTGAAATTTATTGCCTTCTATGGAAAGTAACGGAAGTCCCCGTAAATTCATTCTGACCACGACATCTGCTCCCTGATCAATAATATGCTTTATTCCAGTACGGTGGTTGAATCCTCTGTCAGCAATGACGATGCTTCCTTTCTCCACACTAAACCTTGTCAACGTTTCGCCATCACTGATCGGGGTAATAAGTGATTGGTGACAGTTTAATGTTCTGATATCCATTGCGTAGTGAATTCGCCAGTCTGGGGAATTGCTACCCGGCTCTTTTACCACTGAGCCGTCTACCACAATAAGTGATCGATGGCTTATGGATTCAGGAATATCAACATTCTTTGATGTTTTCTCGATAATACCTTCAGTCATCCATCGGAGCCACTCACCACATTTATCAATACGTTTCAACAATGCAACATCTGAGATATTGACTAAACCCGCCGCCGCCGCTCGTGCTACAGTTTCACGCATTGAGCAACCTGTACAAAAATAAATCAGCAATACCCTGAGCAAAAGAGCAGGGCTAGTAAATTGACGCCCAAATTTCAAAGCTCCACATTCACGAGCCTTATCTTCCCATCCATCAGGTAGAAGCATCGTTATTTTTTCCCAGTCGTCAAAAGCTAAATTTGTGCTAGATATCATTTACATCATCTCTTCTCAATTATGAGTAGCAATTATATATCATTATGATTTTTAGTTAGCGCTTATGGGGCTATGATAGCGATTCAATCATTAAACAAGCCGAAGAACAGGGGATGCAGCCTGTCATTCCACCACGAAAACATAGAAAGCATTATCGAAAGTTTGATAGTGCTCTCTATAAAAACCACCATGTTGTTGAAAATCTCTTTGCGAAAATTAAGCAGTGGAGAGAGATTGCGACTCGATTTGCCAAAAGAGCGTCCTCCTTTCTGGCAAGCATCCAGATTCGATTTATTGCTATCTGGGCTGAAATCTTGTGACGACAGCCCCTAGCAAGTGGATCATTTTTACATTGGTAGCGACACAATGTTTCATCATCACCTGCAGGTAGAGGCAATAATTGAGTAATCGTTGGTACTTGAGTCATGGTATTAACAAATTTGTTAGTTACCACATACAACTTATCTAGACGCCCTTCATCATATGCTTCTAACATAATTTTCACGGGTCCAATAAGATCAGACAGAGAAGGATCATCTCCCATCCCGGTTACCTGAGCAACAATATTACCACCAACCGAATTAAAGAATAAAACTGCTTTAGAACCAATTAATGCCAGATCAATCTCAAGATGGTCGCCTCCGGCGACGACTTGTCATTGCTTGTTAGTACTGGTATAACCCCGAACCTATTTTCTCAATCTTTCAGTGCCATTTATGTCACCACGTTTTAGTCATGTTTTCCAATTTGGTCAACGCTGGCTCAATTGGCTTAACCGTCAACCCTCTGACAGTGTTCGCCCTGTTGTGATCGAAACCATGGTAAAGATTATGGCTTGTGGCACTTCACTTATGGGCTGGTCAATTTGGCGATGCCCTGACCCTGAATGGAATCATGAGAAGCGGGTTAAATTTACCTGCAAAAGCCGAAGCTGCCCTCATTGTGGCGTAAAAGCTTGCCTGCAATGGATTAACAATACGCTGGCCTGGTTACCCGAAGTCCCTTGGCAACACATCACTTTTACCATGCCTTGTGAATATTGGCCTGTTATTCGCGCCAACCGTTGGCTTCTCGGTGAAATGAATCGATTAGCTGCTGATGTAATATTAACAATCTGCCGCGATATCAATATTACCCCCGGCATTTTCACTGCCATACACACCTGGGGACGTGACCAAAAATGGCATCCGCATATTCATCTTTCAACCACCGCCGGCGGGGTGACTAAAAACAATACATGGCGCGATATCAGCTTTTATCGCGAAAACATCATGACCATGTGGCGATACCGGATAACGGAATTGCTGAGAAAACATTATTACACGCTCACCATTCCCGACGAGCTTAAATGTGAAGGAAGAAGTAAATCATCATGGAATCAACTGCTTAACACTCACTTCAAACGCGGTTGGAATATCAATCTTTCTGATATCCTTTCCAATATCACCCATGTCACCCTTTATCTCGGATTTTATCTAAAGAAACCCCCTGTGTCGCTTAGTCGTTTAAAACATTATGCGGGCGAAGATAACATCACTTTACGCTATAAGAGCCACCGCACGAAAAAACAGGAAGAAGAGGTCATGACATCCGACGAATTTATTACCCGGTTTGAGTCTCATGTACCTGAAAAATGGTTTTACATGATCCGCTATTACGGTTTTTTAAGTCCATCAGCGCCCATGCGAAAAATGTTAACAGAGGTTGTTTATCCTCTAACCCGGCAGGATAAAAAATCTGCTAAAAAAGTGACCTTCCGCAACATGTATCCACATGTCTTTAAAGTCGATCCACTTGCTTGTCTCATATGCGGGAAAAAATTACTTTTCGCAGGAATGAATTTTGGATTGAAGCTTAAAGAGCTTATGGCTCGTCACGACGACCTGGCACGTTTGCGGTGGCAATAAAAACTTACTACAGGGTAGATCTATCTTTTGTTCAAAACTGATTAATAATTAATCGGTTTTTAACCATCTATTCCGTTCTTTATCTCAACCTTCAACCTTCAAAAATAATTCTGGCAAAACTTAGACAAAAATAAAAATGGGTTCATCATGGAATAGGTTAATTAGTAACCTTTTCGGGTATTAATTTCTTATACATGGACACTTTTATCAGTCCATGTTTTCATTTCTGTCAGTAATTTTTTAAATAAATTAATATTTAAGCCACCACATAAACCACGGTCAGTTGAAACAATTAAATAACCAATACGTTTAATATCACGCTCTTTAAGATATGGATGTTTATATTCCAAATTACCTAATGCTAAGTGACCAATTACACTACGCATAGTTTCTGCATAAGGACGACTAGCTGCCATACGCTCTTGTGTTTTGCGCATTTTGGATGCAGCAACCATCTCCATCGCTTTAGTGATCTTTTGTGTATTTTGAACACTACCGATCTTAGAACGTATCTCTTTTGCGCCCGCCATTTCAGCTCCTCCTTATTAACCAAACGGTCTCAATAAAGGCCGAATAGAATTACCAGGATTGAGTTGCTTTAAAAGAATCGAGCAAGGCATTTAACTTAGCTTCGATTTCATCATTATATTTACCTGTCTGATCAATTTCTTTCAGCAAGATAGAATGCTCACGAGTAGCATAAGCCAGCAATGACGTCTCAAAATCACCAATTTTTGCTAATTCAACATCTTCCAGATAACCACGTTCAGCAGCAAATAAAGATAACGCCTGCTGCGCAACTGACATTGCTGCATACTGTTTCTGTTTCAACAATTCGGTAACTTTCTGTCCATGATTAAGCTGCTTACGTGTCGCATCATCTAAATCAGAAGCAAATTGTGAAAATGCAGCTAACTCCCGATACTGCGCCAACGCGGTACGAATGCCACCAGATAATTTCTTGATAATCTTAGTCTGAGCCGCACCACCTACACGTGATACTGATATTCCTGGGTTAACTGCTGGGCGAATACCCGCATTAAATAAGTTAGATTCCAAGAAAATTTGTCCATCCGTGATTGAAATTACATTAGTAGGTACAAATGCAGAGACATCACCAGCTTGCGTTTCAATAATCGGTAATGCTGTTAATGAACCCGTTTTACCTTTGATTTCTCCACTAGTAAATTTTTCAACATATTCAGCATTAACACGGGCAGCACGCTCAAGTAAACGAGAATGAAGATAAAAAACATCACCTGGATAGGCTTCACGTCCAGGAGGACGCCGTAACAATAGCGAAATTTGTCGATAAGCAACCGCTTGTTTAGAGAGATCATCATAAATAATTAGCGCATCTTCGCCACGATCTCTAAAATATTCACCCATTGCACAGCCAGCATAAGGCGCAAGGTATTGTAATGCAGCAGATTCAGATGCAGTAGCAACAACAACTATCGTATTTTTGAGTGCTCCGTGCTCTTCAAGCTTGCGAACCACATTAGCAATAGTTGAGGCTTTTTGCCCAATTGCTACATAAATACATTTTATTTCCGAATCACGCTGATTAATAATGGCATCAACAGCTAATGCGGTTTTACCGGTTTGGCGATCACCGATGATTAACTCACGTTGACCACGCCCAATAGGGATCATAGCATCAACGGATTTGTATCCTGTTTGTACAGGTTGATCAACTGATTGACGATCAATAACGCTAGGGGCGATAACTTCAACGGAAGAGAAACCATCATGCTCAACAGGCCCTTTACCATCAATTGGTTCACCCAAGGTATTAACAACTCGCCCAAGTAATCCTCTACCTACTGGTACTTCAAGAATACGACTTGTACACTTTACTTTCATACCTTCGGCTAAGTCGGCATATGGTCCCATGACAACGGCACCAACTGAGTCACGCTCTAAATTGAGCGCAATAGCATTGCGATTACCAGGTAGTGCGATCATCTCACCTTGCATAACTTCAGCTAAACCGTGAATACGAATGATCCCATCATTAACAGAAACAATTATACCTTCATTGTGAGCTTCACTCACTACATCAAACTGAGCAATACGTTGCTTGATCAGTTCACTGATTTCGGTGGAATTCAGTTGCATATGCTCCAATCCCCTTAAGACTGCAAGACGTCAGTTAAACGCTCAATACGACCACGCACGCTACCATCAATAACCAGGTCTCCGGCGCGGATAATGACTCCTGCGATAACAGACTTATCAATTTTGCAATTCAGCTTAACTTTACGTGACAGACGTTTTTCCATCGCTGCAGAAATTTTAAATTGCTGTTTTTCATTTAGCTCAGTGGCAGAAATGACGTCAATATCAACGGTTGACTCCAGAAAAGCGCGTAATTGTATGAATTGCTTCAAAACCTCTGGTAACGTACTTAGACGCCCGTTTTCAGCCATAATGCGAATTAGATTTCGAACATGTTCATCGATTTCATCACCACAAATAGTGATAAATGTTTTCGCTAATCTTTCTGGTGCTATTGAACCAAAAAGCAGCTCACCTATTTGTTGATTACGGGTAGCTTCAGCAATAAAACTGAGCATATTTTGCCATTTATCAACAAGTTGGTTTTCTACAGCAAAAGCAAAAGCTGCTTTGGCATAGGGGCGAGCAACCGTAGTAATTTCAGACATGCCCCTTTCCTCCTTTATAGTTCGTTGAGCAATTTATCAACGATGTCGCTATTAGCAGCTACATCAACGGAACGTTCAATTATTTTTTCTGCACCTGAAATTGCTAACATAGCAACTTGTTTACGCAACTCTTCACGTGCACGCTTACGCTCAGCATCAATTTCGATTTGCGCTTGAGCAACGATCTTGTTACGTTCAGCTTCAGCCTCTACTTTTGCTTCTTCAATCATTTTAACTCGTTGTTTATTAGCTTGTTCAATAATGATTTGCGCTTCTGCTTTTGCTTTTCTCAGTCGTTCGGTCGCATCAGCTTTCGCCAAGTCCAAGTTTTTTTTAGCTCGTTCTGCAGAAGATAAACCGTCAGCAATTTCTTTTTGACGTTTTTCAATCGCCGCCATAATTGGCGGCCATACATACTTCATACAAAACAAAACAAACAGGACAAATGCAATAGCTTGGCCGAGGATTGTCGCATTAAGATTCATCGCACAATACCTCTTTAAAAATTAACATATTAATGGTCTTTCCCATTTGGCTTGTGTTATCAAGCAACTGCGAACATCACATATAGCCCCAGACCAACAGCAATCATCGGAATGGCATCAACTAAGCCCATAACAATAAAGAACTGCGTACGTAATAGAGGAATCAAATCTGGCTGACGAGCTGCGCCTTCTAAGAATTTTCCCCCTAGAATGCCAATACCAATTGCAGCACCAATTGCTGCTAATCCCATCATTACAGCGGCAGCCATGTACAGCAGATCCATATTTAGGTTTTCCATGACAGTCTCCAGTTTGTTTCAGTTAAATAAAAATTTATTAATCAGTTGAAATTAATGTTCTTCTGACGCCATCGATAAATAAACGATAGTTAGAACCATAAAAATAAAGGCTTGCAACGTAATAATCAGTATATGGAAAATCGCCCAGGGTAGGTTAAGTATCCACTGTGACCACCAAGGTAACAAAGCCGCAATAAGAATGAAGATCAATTCACTTGCATACATATTACCGAATAACCGTAAACCTAGAGATACCGGTTTAGACAGTAGGCTAACACCTTCTAGAATCAAATGAATGGGAATAAAAATAGGATGATTGAATGGTTGTAAAATTAATTCTTTCGTAAACCCACTTAATTCTTTCATTTTGATACTGTAGAAAATGATCAAGATAAATACACCAATCGCCATTGACATAGTAATGCTTACATCTGCGGTTGGAACAACACGCAATGCTGGCAATCCCTGGTAATGTTCTCCAATATAGGGAAGTAAATCGATTGGTAACAAATCCATGGTATTCATTAATAACACCCAAACATACACCGTCAAAGCTAAAGGTGCAATGACTTTGCTCTTACCATGATACATATCACGAACGGTATTATCGACAAAACCGATGACCATTTCTATTGCAGTTTGTAACTTATCAGGTACGCCGCTGGTTGCATTAACAGCAATTTTTCTAGGGGCTGTCGTCACAAGATGTAAGGCTATGATATTATTTTAAAATGAAAAAATTAGCTTTATTAGCACATCGTCGACACGACATTTCTGATCGCTCCTGGGAAAGAATCGAGTCCTTACTTCCTGGTAGAAAAGGCAAATGGGGCGGCGTCGCAAAGGATAACCGATTGTTTATTAATGCAGTATTCTGGATCTTAAGAATATGCTCTCCATGGAGAGATCTGCCTCCTGATTACGGTTGTTGGAAAAATACCCACCGTAGCTTTTGCCGTTGGAAAAATAAAGGTGTATGGGCATCGATTCTTGAAAATCTTACCTGCGAAGCAGATATGAAATGGTTGATGATTGATGCAACTCATATAAAAGTCCACCTTCATGGCACTGGAGCTGTAGGTGGGAATGATGAAATGGGCCTTACAAAAGGGGGCTCAACAGCAAGCTACACCTGGCCGTAGACGCACACGGTATGCCACTCAGAGCAACTTTAACGTCTGGCACTGTTGCTGACTGTACAGTCGCTCCAGACTTGCTCAAGGAGTTAACCGCAGATTATTTACTGGCCGACCGGGGCTATGATAGCGATTCAATCATTAAACAAGCCGAAGAACAAGGGATGCAGCCTGTCATTCCACCACGAAAACATAGAAAGCATTATCGAAAGTTTGATAGTGCTCTCTATAAAAACCGCCATGTTGTTGAGAATGTCTTTGCGAAAATTAAGCAGTGGAGAGGGATTGCGACTCGATTTGCCAAAAGAGCGTCCTCCTTTCTGGCAAGCATCCAGATTCGATTTATTGCTATCTGGGCTGAAATCTTGTGACGACAGCCCCTAAAGAGCCACAAAAAAATAATTCCAAGGACAACTGAGAAAAAAAGCGAGTCAATATTTAACGTCCAAAACGTTGGATCATTGTTATTATGGGGATCAACTAATTTGAAGGTACGCAGGTCCAACTGAAGATTATTTAGATGGTGTCCTATGTAACTTCCCGCAGTCATCACTTCTCCTGATGCAGACATGATGTCTTTTACCCTTTTGTTGTTTAAAAATGCTCACTATCTAATTACAGCTGGTGTAATGATGTGAATAATCAACATAGCTAAATAGGTCAAACCTAATGGTAGAAATGCTGTTTTAAATATACCTAAAGCAATTACCAATACAGTTATTGCTATAATAACTTTTACTCCCTCACCAATGCACGAGTTTCGCACAGGCATATAAAATTCCAGAAATGGCTTAAAAGTAATGATTAATCTGCAAGTTACTAAAACACATAAATTTTATTAAATTACAATAAGTTGCATTTAATTTATAAGGTTTTATCTATTTATATATTATGCTGAATTAAACTTAAAAATAGAGCGTTTTTTTATTGGTGCGAAACTCGTGCAATGGTAAAAAACCATGCAATGTGAATAGGAACATCTTTTTTAACTGCCTTTTGATAACGTATTAACAGCATAAATAAAGCATTAGGTAACCAACATGCGAATCCACCCGCAAAAGCAGATAAGCCCCATTCTACACTATTCATGTAGAAAGCTATACTGAGGGTCACAAGCGCCATTAACTGAAATAACAACAGTTTTAAAGCAATTTTACCGTTGTAGAGGGAAACAGACATGACTCATATATTCTCCCAGTATTTCCAGTATTTTAAACCTTAAATTGCTGAGTGCACATAAAACTGCCTTTGCTCGAGAGTGTCGAGAGTGTCAAGAAAACGCCTTATAGAGCGTTATGGTGTACCTCAAAATCGATTTATGACGATTGGTTGAGTACATATTTCCATTTCAATCTCACACGAGTTTCGCACAAAACTAATTTGGGTACGCCAATAAAACACGGATGTGCTCAGCAATAGCATTTTTGATTACGTCCCAATTTTGTTGATAAAGGGTTATTTTTTCAGATATACGACGTTTATGTTGTTCAAACCACGCAGAAATAGCGAGAAAAATATGATTTCTTTGCGCTCGGCTCGTGCGAGCCTGACAGCGTTCAATACCACAGTTTTGTTTAACTTCTCGATGATAAACTTCAACAGACCAACGGGCATCCATGATAGATGTGACGTATTGACGGGTGGGATTCTCTTTGTTTGTTACTATGTAATCAATACGGCCGTTTTTGGCTGTAAATTTGAAAACGGTCACCCAACCATATCCTCGCAAGTGTATTGACGTTCCTTCTTCTGAGATGTCTAACTTGTTCAGTTGTTTGTTATGGTTAACAATCCTATTTTTCCTCAGCGTGGTTACCCAGATCCAACCATGAGAGCGAATTGATTTCAGGTTATCCAGGCTAGAATACCAAGCATCCATCACTACCGCTTCTGGCATGATCCCTCTTTTTTTAGCAAGAGCGAGCATTTCGGAAAAGTGCGTGTTTTTTGTTTTTCCATCAGAATCTTTATCATAAATACGATAATCAATAGGAATTGATTCAACCTTCGTCAGATCATGCCAAAGCAAATTAACTAAACCTATGCCAGCAATAACATCATGTTCATTACCTGAATATTGATAATGGACCATCTCTATTTTTTTACTACGTGTTTTGGCAATCAATGTATCATCGGCAATTAGGGGCTGTCGTCACAAGATGTAAGGCTATGATATTATTTTAAAATGAAAAAATTAGCTTTATTAGCACATCGTCGACACGACATTTCTGATCGCTCCTGGGAAAGAATCGAGTCCTTACTTCCTGGTAGAAAAGGCAAATGGGGCGGCGTCGCAAAGGATAACCGATTGTTTATTAATGCAGCACGAGTTTCGCGCCGACAAATAAACAAGTTATTTTTAAGCTCAATTCGATATAATATATAATTCGAAAAAATTGCCAATTAAAACATAAGATATTGAAATTAAAATATATTTTATGTTATCACACATCTTGTGGATAAAACATTATTTTAGCTATTTTTAAGGGCTGTCGTCACAAGATGTAGGGGCTGTCGTCACAAGATTTCAGCCCAGATAGCAATAAATCGAATCTGGATGCTTGCCAGAAAGGAGGACGCTCTTTTGGCAAATCGAGTCGCAATCCCTCTCCACTGCTTAATTTTCGCAAAGACATTCTCAACAACATGGCGGTTTTTATAGAGAGCACTATCAAACTTTCGATAATGCTTTCTATGTTTTCGTGGTGGAATGACAGGCTGCATCCCTTGTTCTTCGGCTTGTTTAATGATTGAATCGCTATCATAGCCCCGGTCGGCCAGTAAATAATCTGCGGTTAACTCCTTGAGCAAGTCTGGAGCGACTGTACAGTCAGCAACAGTGCCAGACGTTAAAGTTGCTCTGTGTGGCATACCGTGTGCGTCTACGGCCAGGTGTAGCTTGCTGTTGAGCCCCCTTTTGTAAGGCCCATTTCATCATTCCCACCTACAGCTCCAGTGCCATGAAGGTGGACTTTTATATGAGTTGCATCAATCATCAACCATTCCATATCTGCCACGAGTTTCGCACCAATAAAAAAACGCTCTATTTTTAAGTTTAATTCAGCATAATATATAAATAGATAAAACCTTATAAATTAAATGCAACTTATTGTAATTTAATAAAATTTATGTGTTTTAGTAACTTGCAGATTAATCATTACTTTTAAGCCATTTCTGGGATTTTATATGCCTGTGCGAAACTCGTGTCTGCTTCGCAGGTAAGATTTTCAAGAATCGATGCCCATACACCTTTATTTTTCCAACGGCAAAAGCGACGATGGGTATTTTTCCAACAACCGTAATCAGGAGGCAGATCTCTCCATGGAGAGCCTGTTCTTAAGATCCAGAATACTGCATTAATAAACAATCGGTTATCCTTTGCGACGCCGCCCCATTTGCCTTTTCTACCAGGAAGTAAGGACTCGATTCTTTCCCAGGAGCGATCAGAAATGTCGTGTCGACGATGTGCTAATAAAGCTAATTTTTTCATTTTAAAATAATATCATAGCCTTACATCTTGTGACGACAGCCCCTAGAGCTTTATATGTCCGTGCGAAACTCGTGTGCAGTATTCTGGATCTTAAGAACAGGCTCTCCATGGAGAGATTTGCCTCCTGATTACGGTTGTTGGAAAAATACCCACCGTCGCTTTTGCCGTTGGAAAAATAAAGGTGTATGGGCATCGATTCTTGAAAATCTTACCTGCGAAGCAGATATGGAATGGTTGATGATTGATGCAACTCATATAAAAGTCCACCTTCATGGCACTGGAGCTGTAGGGGCTGTCGTCACAAGATTTCAGCCCAGATAGCAATAAATCGAATCTGGATGCTTGCCAGAAAGGAGGACGCTCTTTTGGCAAATCGAGTCGCAATCCCTCTCCACTGCTTAATTTTCGCAAAGACATTCTCAACAACATGGCGGTGTTTATAGAGAGCACTATCAAACTTTCGATAATGCTTTCTATGTTTTCGTGGTGGAATGACAGGCTGCATCCCCTGTTCTTCGGCTTGTTTAATGATTGAATCGCTATCATAGCCCCGGTCGGCCAGTAAATAATCTGCGGTTAACTCCTTGAGCAAGTCTGGAGCGACTGTCCAGTCAGCAACAGTGCCAGACGTTAAAGTTGCTCTGAGTGGCATACCGTGTGCGTCTACGACCAGGTGTAGCTTGCTGTTGAGCCCCCCCTTTTGTAAGGCCCATTTCATCATTCCCACCTACAGCTCCAGTGCCATGAAGGTGGACTTTTATATGAGTTGCATCAATCATCAACCATTCCATATCTGCTTCGCAGGTAAGATTTTCAAGAATCGATGCCCATACACATTTATTTTTCCAACGGCAAAAACGACGGTGGGTATTTTTCCAACAACCGTAATCAGGAGGCAGATCTCTCCATGGAGAGCCTGTTCTTAAGATCCAGAATACTGCATTAATAAACAATCGGTTATCCTTTGCGACGCCGCCCCATTTGCCTTTTCTACCAGGAAGTAAGGACTCGATTCTTTCCCAGGAGCGATCAGAAATGTCGTGTCGACGATGTGCTAATAAAGCTAATTTTTTCATTTTAAAATAATATCATAGCCTTACATATTGTGACGACAGCCCCTAAGAACAGTTTCATTGTTCCACTAACCGCGTCATTTCGTCAGGCAGGGCTTATTTTGGATGCTGCCGCCGCCAACTCACGTATTGGAGACTGGCTGAGTTCAATAGCTAATGTACGTAAACACGGCACTACGGGTGTATCGCCGGAGGAGTGCATGCTACAAGAACGCTTAGCACTGTTGCCGCTGCCGAAAGTCATGCAAGCATTTCCTTTACCGATACATCAGACTCGCCCGATTCCTATGGAGAGCCTACAACATCCTTTGTCCGTCTATCAATCGATTCTGGAGATGCCTAAGTGCTACGAAGATATCGCCTCACGGTTACTCTTGAACATGAAAGGCGTCGCGCAATCGCACGTATAGACATACCCTGGCGATGTAAAACAGAAATTTCCACTCTGATCTCCAATGTTATCATCGGCAGTACTTTAAAACTGCCATTTTTACTCTTGGTGGATCAGTTTTACACTAGCAAGTGGATCATTTTTACATTGGTAGCGACACAGGCAGCAAAAATGATAGCGCCTTGGCAGGATTCGGTAGAGCTGGACATGGCAACAGACGCCGAAAAAGCGTCACTGCTGGCCTGGAAAAAATACCGAGTGCTGCTTAACCGTGTCGATATCAGCACCGCGCCGGACGTTGAGTGGCCAGAATCACCGCCAAAATAACAATCTCAGGCCGCCCTGACAATGTAGTTAAACGCGACATTTCGCGGGCGGGTTTCTTCTGCTGTTCGTGTTACACGTGATGAATCAAAATGTCCTTGATACCCTCTCCACCAGTCATTTCTTGAGCTAGCATCATAGTTAACAGAATCCTTGTTATCACAATAAAATGCCCCTTTGGGAGGGAAATTTGATGAAACTGCCTGGTCATCGATTGCCCATTGCGCCCAGATTTTCTGCATAGCATCACTTTGTATGCTTAATATCTTGCGTTCGTTATCCACCTGACGTCCTGCATCCCAACCACGAATAAATTCGCCACGTAAATCAGGGAGCTTTCCGGACGGGTAAGCCAGCGCTAAAAGTGGGTATTGTTTTTTATCGAAGCTATCACCATTGCATATACGCCAACCTGCCGGAGGTATTTCAGTCGGCCAAGGCAGTGGGATTCCTACAGGAATTTCTACACGTAATATTTCTGGCGTAACGGCATTTACATCTGTGGCAGTTATCTGAACATCCTGAGCGAGTGTCTTACCGTTAATTTTACGCTGACTGGATGTTGCATTTTTAGCCAGATTTATAGTTTCCAACAAACCAAGGTTTTTTATAAAAAGATTCTTGTCTGGAATATCGGCGCCATTTTCATTTTTTGAAAGCTTCTGAGTTAATTGCTGCGTTACCGTTTCGGCAAATTTAGGATTGTTTCCTAACGCCTGAGAGAGCTTTTTCAACGTATTTAAGTCTAACGGAGCGCTATCAACCAAGGCTATCTTAGCTCGGGTGGCTTCTTCCTCCGATAACTTACGAATTGCCTGATAGAGTTGGTCATGCTGGCTTTTATCCAATCGGATACCTGAACGCTCAACCACAGTACAAACTTCTTCCTGTAGTGCATCATAAATATCACTATTCAATTTTGTTGACGGTGTGCCCGTCGTTGGATCGCCGTTGGTAAATCCGTTTTTCCCCTGCCCAAATTTATCTTTTTGGGCGGTAGGGGTATCAATGCGATGCATCATCTTCTCCTTTAGTGTAGGCAAAAAGTACTTGGGTATGTGAAGGACACTGGCGCTCAATAACGCACTCCACGGCGCTATCTCCCCACGTCCTAATCGACTCATTGCAAGAACTGGTACAGCTAATCCAGCGTACATTCGCTTCAGCAGGAATATTTACCCGCCAGTAATAGCGCCACTTATCGCCCCAAGTCGGATCTGGCGTACTATCAAGATGTTGAAACTGTTCTATTGTTGCTGTTGGATAGCCCAATATTTCCAACTGCTTTTTGAAAAAAGCCTCATTAATACCGCCCACGGTATTCACCTTGGCATCAAGAACCCGTTGCCTTTCTTCTAGCGTTTGCGTTCTATTAGCCAGGCATTTATCCGGCAGCCCGCATAATTTTTCGTAACGGTTAATTAATTCAACCGATTGGGCTGGGTTAATTTCAATCATCAGGCTATCAGCATGTTGATGGGCTTGTGCCAGTGAAGGGGCTAGCCCGTTAATGAGCGGATCTTCTTCATCCCATGCGGGGCCGGGCGGTAATAACGTTCGTAACAATTGCGTATATTCGTCGTCAAGATTTGTCATAATGCTCATTCCTTATATTTTGCCCACGTGACTTCACCCAATACCGGCACTTCCGTCTGGGCTAATTCAATATCTCCCGCTGGAGCAATAAGACGATGAGCGACTTCACCTGCCGCAAGACTGATGGCTTCAGTGAGTCTTGAAAGAAAAAGTTTGCTGCCGGGTTCACCTTCTCGCTGTAAGAAGGCTTTGATTTCTGCAATGACAGCGGCTCGAATTTCGGAGGTATCCGTCGATAAGGCAAGCGAGAGAGAGACGTTTTTTTCTGTTACCGCAAAAACCGTTAAGCCACTACCCGCAACGGGGGCAAGGGGTAAGATGTGCTCTCTGACTTTGGTTAATATTTCCTGTGTGGGGGCAGGATGGTCTACATCATCACTGGCAACCATGACCCCAACTGTGCCGATACCGTTCTTGTGTCGATGTGTCCATGCTCGGCTTATTCCCAGGACTTCTTTCGCCCAACGAACATAATCACTATCCGCACCCCCTTGCGGCGTATCGTACCAGCGCGCCATGATACGTTGTCGCCAGCTATCCAAATCTTCAATATCGGCTCCTGTCCTGATGTTATCGGCATAACCGGTCGAAGATAAACCAGAAATAGGCGTAGCAAGTCGTAGCGCAATGCCGTCCTCACAATTGCCCGCCTGACCGCTGCTTTTTGCAACGACGGGTACGCGAAGTACACCCTTTGCTGATGTTGCTAAGGCCGTTGTGGTGTATATTTGACCATCATCACGGTGTATTTCAGTGTCAGCGGGCAGCGATAGGGCATTTTGTACCCCTTCCCACCGAACAAATCCGCTCGCTTTGGTTGTACCTTTGCGGGGACAACGCTTGATATTACCGTGTCGGGTCAACCAGTCTTCATCGGCTAAATCCGGCAAGATATTGCGCGCTAAATAATCGATATAGCCGTATAGGATATGAATAGCGGCGGCCTGTACTCTTGCGTACACCTCGGCATCGAGGCGGCGCAATACGCTATCTTCATTAAATCGCGTGAGCAAATCACCGCGAATGGTGTCTATCAGTTGTGGCAGGGTCGGGCGCGAAAAACCGCTATTTTGCATGGATCACGCTCCACAAATTATTGATGGTCATCGTTTTGATGTTATGGTCAGGTAACGTCAGGATGACAGTTGCCATTAATCTATCGATGCCTGAGCGTACTACCTCAATATCAACCCGAAGCGCTATCCCGTCCTCCGTCATCCACTTGAGCGCCTGAGCGATATATTCCTTCGCTCTTTGCGCCGTTTGATGGGTTAAGGTCGTGCGTTTCAGCAGATGCAATCGAGAGCCAATCCGGTCATTTTGTACGGTCGGCCACGTATCGCCCCACCACCCAAATGGCGTATCTGTGTCATCATCCGGTTCTGCGCGTCGCCAGGTGAAAAGCGATATCATCACTGCCCGCCTGAGCCGTTCCTGATCGGGTAACGCTGTATTCACTTTTTTATTTATCAGCATATTATTTACATTGGTTGATTGGGCTTGCCTGTTACGCCACCGCTATCACCTTTGTGATCGTGCGTGTTGTACTGCATCCGCATGGTACTCATGGAGCCTGCTTTGTCCTGTACTTCTGCCCGTGAAACTATGGACTGTGCCGCCGTGATCTTTCCCGGCGTTTCTACTTGTTGTGTGTCCAGCACGATCTTGTTTTTGGCGTGAATAATAAAAGTGTCCGTGGTCGCTTCTATCAATCGTCCACGCTTGAGCATGATGTTGTCGCCTTCGTCCGTGTAGATCGCTACTTCACCGCTTTTTAGCCCTTTTATCCGGTAGCGCCGATCAGCAACGTTAATCACTACGCCATGCGAGCGGTCACCACCCAGGAACAGGGCAACCCCTTCCGCACCAGCATGCGCTGTTGAGGTAAACCCGTAAGGCTCTAGATATTCCATTCCGTTTTTTGTTTCACCTGCCACTAACGAGATATCCACTTGCTGGCAAGCGAGGGTGCTATTTACCCCTCGCACAACGACCCTTGACAACAGGCGCAACAAGACCCGCTGTAGCATAGCTACGACGTTTTTCATTAATAAATCTCCTGCTTAATAAAGGGTAATATCGCCTTAGATATCTGTTACCAATCCTCGTCCTCATCCGGCACTTTCAATTCCTCAAGCGGCGGAATATATGCGGCTTCGGGTGCAACACGGAGTTCACAGCGTGTTCCGCCTTCATCCTGCGTATAAACAACTTCGCTAATGACCAGTTCCCGATTGTTAAAGCCGAGCACGGGATCAAAAACAATAACCCTCTGGTTAGGTTTCCACAGACTGCCGTCAACTTGCCGCCAACCTTGCACCGTATAAGTGGTTTCATCGGTTCTGGCTGCCCGTTGCTGCGCTTCAAATTGACTCCGAGCGCGACAACTGGCTCCGGTTGCATTGCCGGATTGCTGGATATGTTGCGGACGATAGCGCGTTATCTGGCTATCCCTGGCTCTGGCGCGGAGTGCTGTCAGCGTGGCTTCCCCGAAATCGTCATCATCCCCCGATCGTTGACCTGCTACTTGATATTCAGAAAAGCGTTCACGGATACTTTGCTCGGTATCACCGGTAAGAATATTGTCACCCCAGACCAGCGCGGTGGTGGCTTTGTCATTACCAACCGTGCCAATTAACAGATTGCCCTCTTCATCATCCCAGGCGAGCGCCTGTTGGCTTCCTAGCGCTTTGTTTAGCACTTCATGGACAGTTTCCCCATAATCCGCCTGAAAAGTCTGTAGCGCCGTTTGGGGGGCTTTTTGGCTAATAACCTTAATACCAAAGGGTTTTGTCAGTGCTGAAGCGATTTGATAAAGCGTTTTCCCTGTAAATACCGTCGAGTTTGCGGCGCAATCAATCAAATCGGCTGTCTTGCTCCGGCCACTGATGCCAACCTGGATACTCTTGGCGTCATAGCGTATCGGGGTTGCTTCAATCCAGCCGGTTAAGACTTTATCCTGACCCATCAGGACTTCGACAGGTTCACCTTTTTTAATTCTGGGCTGTAGTGGTACGCTTCCCGACTCACCGGGCCACTGGCGGGTGATTTCGACATTGAAATCGCGTGATAGCCGTTCTATCCCTGCTGAAATCTGGACACGTGTCCAGCCCCCCCATTCGCGCCCGTTGACGCGCAATATCACGTGATTACTCATCTTGCGGGTACTCTCAAGGGTTTAACCGGTATAAAGCCAGGATGATTAACGGCATTCCGACTGGTAATATCGGTTTCTCGTGCGGCATTATCATACCAGGTAGCAGCCAACACCAGTGCGGGTAGCACCGTTTCTGGCGTACGGGTAACCGTTTTTTCAACTTGCGCCAGTCGTGTTGCAATATCTCGGTTGGCATCGGTTTTTACCTGTTGCAAGACGAGGAATAACGCATCGTCAAGCGTTGACGCCTGTTCGTGCTCGATAGACTGATTCAGCGTTTCTCGCACGGTGACCAACGCATCCCACGTAACTGCCGCTACCCTTTCCATCGGGCTATCTGTCTTATGCAAAACAGCATGCAAGGC
This sequence comes from Coronaproctus castanopsis, assembly GCA_032883995.1. Lineage (NCBI taxonomy): Eukaryota > Metazoa > Arthropoda > Insecta > Hemiptera > Monophlebidae > Coronaproctus > Coronaproctus castanopsis. The sequence continues at coordinate 1,952,684 of JAOQIE010000004.1, read as the reverse complement.
GGGATGGGAGATATTGACGTGTATCTGACTTTTTCCACGTTGATTAACCGGTAATAGGGCAGTACGTGGCGGTGGCAATTGTGTCAGTCGCCAGGTTGCCTCATGGATCGCCGTCGTACGCAACAAAGCCGCAATCCGATTACTGTGCCTGCGTTCAGCCTGTACACTGGGTCTATCGCTTTTCCAGACTCCACGTGGAGCTAAATCATTCCCCAGCGTCACACCCGCTAGCGTTTTAATTTGCTGTGCCAACATCAAGGCATCTTGCCCAGTACGTCTGCCCGCTCGCCACATTCGTTGTATCGCTTCGACCAGGCTTTTACCGGATGAGCCGGGCTTTAAGATCACCGAAATATCGCCATGCAGTAGCCTTGAAGCGGCAGTAATGCCGCTATCAATCGTGTCAAAAGCTTTGGTGACGTTGTTAATCATGCTTTTAGTACGCGCTAACACACCAGTCTGTGCAAAATCCGGCAAACCTTTTAAGCCCACGTTAGCAAACGCCTCACCAATGCGATCATTCAAGGCTGAACTGGAAGAAATTAGCGTTTGGCCTGTGGCAATACCCGCTGTTGGGAAAGATAGCTCTCCAGCCTCAACCACGTTAAAGCTAACGCGACACATCCTGCCATCGCGCCCGCTATGGCTCACTCTGACCTCGCCATCAATACACACCGCAATTTCGCCGTAGTAGGGATGTACCAGTGTCCCTGGCCCTGGCGTGTCTATAGCCGCAATAAGCTGATCTCTGGCCTCGAAAAAATCATTGCCAACCAGATAAGCATTGATAGTAAATCGCCGTGTAGCGCGTCCAAGATCTTCAGTGTAAGGCTTATCCCGATTGGGGTATTCGTGAACCTGTACCCGCCGTCCGAAAGTCCCCTCGTCGTCTTCTACCTGAAACGGTACGCCGCGAAAGGACGCTGGACGTAGGTTATCTTTCCAGTGACTCATCACCCCTCCTTAAAAAGAAAAACCGCCGAAGCGGTTTTCACTGAGTTTGTTCACTTATGATTTTTTAACTTTACATGTCGATTTATATGCACCCTTGTTAACGCCTTTACTTATTTTGACGTTTGTCAGAGCTTTCCCTGAATTATAAAGATAAATAGCGATTGTTCCATTCGGTGCATTGTAGTGATATTGCCAGCCAATATGATTATTATTGATTTTATTTAAATCCATAGAAGCAGGATAAATTTTCCCATGAATTATAGGTTTTAAACTGTAAACTTCGGGTTCATGAACAACAAGAATAGGATTAGGATTTTCCATCCTACCATTCATGACAATTGATTCCTTGACATTACCACAAGAAAGATCTATAGACATAAACTCTGGCTCGCCATTACTATCTTTCCCATCGTTATCAACGAAATTATTAGGGGCTGTCGTCACAAGATTTCAGCCCAGATAGCAATAAATCGAATCTGGATGCTTGCCAGAAAGGAGGACGCTCTTTTGGCAAATCGAGTCGCAATCCCTCTCCACTGCTTAATTTTCGCAAAGACACACGAGTTTCGCACGGACATATAAAGCTCTAAAAATAGCTAAAATAATGTTTTATCCACAAGATGCGCGATAACATAAAATATATTTTAATTTCAATATCTTATGTTTTAATTGGCAATTTTTTCGAATTATATATTATATCGAATTGAGCTTAAAAATAACTTGTTTATTTGTCGGCGCGAAACTCGTGAGACATTCTCAACAACATGGCGGTTTTTATAGAGAGCACTATCAAACTTTCGATAATGCTTTCTATGTTTTCGTGGTGGAATGACAGGCTGCATCCCTTGTTCTTCGGCTTGAGCAAGTCTGGAGCGACTGTACAGTCAACAACAGTGCCAGACGTTAAAGTTGCTCTGAGTGGCATACCGTGTGCGTCTACGGCCAGGTGTAGCTTGCTGTTGAGCCCCCTTTTGTAAGGCCCATTTCATCATTCCCACCTACAGCTCCAGTGCCATGAAGGTGGACTTTTATATGAGTTGCATCAATCATCAACCATTTCATATCTGCTTCGCAGGTAAGATTTTCAAGAATCGATGCCCATACACCTTTATTTTTTCAACGGCAAACGCGACGGTGGGTATTTTTCCAACAACCGTAATCAGGAGGCAGATCTCTCCATGGAGGTAATAAAAGCACCAATCTTTGTTTTGTTACCGGTTTTAAGCTTAAATGTTGTACAGAAAAAGCCGAACCGTAAAATAAATAATGATCCAGCATAAAGATAGTATGGAATATTACTAATAAATTCTATTGCTTCATTTAAGTTGGTATAAGTAACTGATGTTGCTATGGTTAGTGAGGGAGTACCATAGAGTAGCCTAATCGGAAAATATAGCGCTGCAATAATGGTGAATATAATAATGAATCCACTATATATTATTCGTAACTGATTGATAACGATTAGCAATGCGACGATACCAGCTGTATAGTTTAGTCTTGGTGGGTAACCCATAGCGTAATGAATTAGGCTGAATAATATAATAAGTAGCGATATTTTCAGCAAAAAATTTCGATTATCATTTATTATATCCGATTTAGATTAGTGACTACCCTTAATGCAACAATACACAAAGCTAAATTAGTTAATTTTATTAATAACATAAGTGATTTTATGGGTGGTTTATTTATGAAATGTCTATTAATTAGTATTAAAGAGTTATTAAATCATAAGTTGATATTATATTATAACTATTTTTGCGATTTAAATTAATATTTTAGGTTTTTATTCGTGGATCAAGCCAAAAAAGATGTTTATTGGATGCGAAAAGCTATTTTACTAGCCAAAAATGCTCAAGAAAAAGGTGAAATTTCTGTTGGCGCGGTATTAGTACATGAAGATGAATTGATTGCAGAAGGTTGGAATCATCCTATTTTGTCTCATGATCCATCTGCTCATGCGGAAATTTTAGCTTTGCGGGCAGCGGGTCAATCTTTACAAAATTATCGCTTACTTAATACGACGCTTTATGTGACACTCGAGCCTTGTATTATGTGTGCCGGAGCTATGATCCATGCGCGCATCGGTCGTATGGTATATGGCGCCTCTGATCAAAAAACTGGTGCTGCTGGTTCAATTATTGATGTTTTTAATCATCCGGATATGAATCATCGTATTCTGGTATTGGGAGGGGTTTTGGCCGATGAATGTTCGACGATGTTAAGTGTTTTTTTTCAACAACGGCGAGCAGAAAAAAAATTGGCCAGGAAAGGGCAGCGTTGATAAATTAAATCTGCCTAAGTCGCTTAGTAAGGCGGCTTAGGCAGAAATAGAAGCTAATACTGTTTGTAATGATTAGCTAAATTAGTCACTACTTTTTTCTTTGCTGCTGGTTCTAGAGAATAATAGCGGATCCCTTGCAGCGAGCTGCATATTTTGATTCATTTCCTTATTCTGTAGGTAACCCACCAAACTTTGGTGATAACGGCGGATATTTTCCACATAGCGATAGGCTTCATAGCCACGTGCATAACCGTAGGTTAATTTAGCAAAATATTTTTTCTTGCTAAGTAGCGGCAGTCTGGCTTTTACATCTAACCAACTGTCTGGATCTCCGCCTTGTATGCGTGTCAGTTTCCTGGCATCAAGCATATGTCCCAACCCCATATTATAGGCCGATAAGGCAAACCAAATACGATCATCAGGCGCAATAGTAGTTGGTAAGCGCGAAATCAGATATTGCAAGTAAGCGGCGCCACCGTGATGTGGCTAGTGGATCCCAGTGTGATTCCTGCCAGGAAATTGCTGCTAGTAGACGCCAATCTATATCTTCTTCATATTTTTTAAATAGATGCTTATAGGTTGGCAAAGTTTTATTAATTGCAGTAATAAAAGAAAGCGTATCAAAATAGTCCACGAGTTTCGCGCCGACAAATAAACAAGTTATTTTTAAGCTCAATTCGATATAATATATAATTCGAAAAAATTGCCAATTAAAACATAAGATATTGAAATTAAAATATATTTTATGTTATCGCACATCTTGTGGATAAAACATTATTTTAGCTATTTTTAGAGCTTTATATGTCCGTGCGAAACTCGTGTAGTCAAAAGTAGCAACATGGCCAAAATATTTTTCATCTAAACGTGTTAAAAGTTCTTCTTCATTACTTTTATTGAAGAAGTCTAGGGGCTGTCGTCACAAGATTTCAGCCCAGATAGCAATAAATCGAATCTGGATGCTTGCCAGAAAGGAGGACGCTCTTTTGGCAAATCGAGTCGCAATCCCTCTCCACTGCTTAATTTTCGCAAAGACATTCTCAACAACATGGCGGTTTTTATAGAGAGCACTATCAAACTTTCGATAATGCTTTCTATGTTTTCGTGGTGGAATGACAGGCTGCATCCCTTGTTCTTCGGCTTGTTTAATGATTGAATCGCTATCATAGCCCCGGTCGGCCAGTAAATAATCTGCGGTTAACTCCTTGAGCAAGTCTGGAGCGACTGTACAGTCAGCAACAGTGCCAGACGTTAAAGTTGCTCTGAGTGGCATACCGTGTGCGTCTACGGCCAGGTGTAGCTTGCTGTTGAGCCCCCTTTTGTAAGGCCCATTTCATCATTCCCACCTACAGCTCCAGTGCCATGAAGGTGGACTTTTATATGAGTTGCATCAATCATCAACCATTCCATATCTGCTTCGCAGGTAAGATTTTCAAGAATCGATGCCCATACACCTTTATTTTTCCAACGGCAAAAGCGACGATGGGTATTTTTCCAACAACCGTAATCAGGAGGCAGATCTCTCCATGGAGAGCCTGTTCTTAAGATCCAGAATACCGCATTAATAAACAATCGGTTATCCTTTGCGACGCCGCCCCATTTGCCTTTTCTACCAGGAAGTAAGGACTCGATTCTTTCCCAGGAGCGATCAGAAATGTCGTGTCGACGATGTGCTAATAAAGCTAATTTTTTCATTTTAAAATAATATCATAGCCTTACATCTTGTGACGACAGCCCCTAGAATGCGATACAGGCGGTTTTGGTGTTGATGGATTTATTGAAACTGGAAGACGGTGACAAGTCGTCGCCGGAGGCGACCATCTTGAAGCTTAAAGAGCTTATGGCTCGTCACGACGACCTGGCACGTTTGCGGTGGCAATAAAAACTTACTACAGGGTAGATCTATCTTTTGTTCAAAACTGATTAATAATTAATCGTTTTTTAACCATCTATTCCGTTCTTTATCTCAACCTTCAACCTTCAAAAATAATTCTGGCAAAACTTAGAAAAAATAAAAATGGGTTCATCATGGAATAGGTTAATTAGTAACCTTTTCGGGTATTAATTTCTTATACATCAAGATGGTCGCCTCCGGCGACGACTTGTCACCGTCTTCCAGTTTCAATAAATCCATCAACACCAAAACCGCCTGTATCGCATTCTAAGGCCATCAAATCAAAAAGCGCTACCCATTTTGGGTGACTTATATCAAGAAAACGCCTTATAGAGCGTTATGGTGTACCTCAAAATCGATTTATGACGATTGGTTGAGTACATATTTCCATTTCAATCTTAAAAACACCCAGATTGATTAATATTTAACCGTTTTGGGTGTTAATTTCTTATACATGGACAATGAGATTGCAGAAATCGAGCACATACTTAATACTCGGGGACTAGGGGCTGTCGTCACAAGATGTAAGGCTATGATATTATTTTAAAATGAAAAAATTAGCTTTATTAGCACATCGTCGACACGACATTTCTGATCGCTCCTGGGAAAGAATCGAGTCCTTACTTCCTGGTAGAAAAGGCAAATGGGGCGGCGTCGCAAAGGATAACCGATTGTTTATTAATGCAGTATTCTGGATCTTAAGAACAGGCTCTCCATGGAGAGATCTGTCTCCTGATTACGGTTGTTGGAAAAATACCCATCGTCGCTTTTGCCGTTGGAAAAATAAAGGTGTATGGGCATCGATTCTTGAAAATCTTACCTGCGAAGCAGGTATGGAATGGTTGATGATTGATGCAACTCATATGAAAGTCCACCTTCATGGCACTGGAGCTGTAGGTGGGAATGATGAAATGGGCCTTACAAAAGGGGGCTCAACAGCAAGCTACACCTGGCCGTAGACGCACACGGTATGCCACTCAGAGCAACTTTAACGTCTGGCACTGTTGCTGACTGTACAGTCGCTCCAGACTTGCTCAAGGAGTTAACCGCAGATTATTTACTGGCCGACCGGGGCTATGATAGCGATTCAATCATTAAACAAGCCGAAGAACAAGGGATGCAGCCTGTCATTCCACCACGAAAACATAGAAAGCATTATCGAAAGTTTGATAGTGCTCTCTATAAAAACCGCCATGTTGTTGAGAATGTCTTTGCGAAAATTAAGCAGTGGAGAGGGATTGCGACTCGATTTGCCAAAAGAGCGTCCTCCTTTCTGGCAAGCATCCAGATTCGATTTATTGCTATCTGGGCTGAAATCTTGTGACGACAGCCCCTAAGGCCATCAAATCAAAAAGCGCTACCATTGGGTGACTTATATCAAGAAAACGCCTTATAGAGCGTTATGGTGTACCTCAAAATCGATTTATGACGATTGGTTGAGTACATATTTCCATTTATATTTCCATTTCAATCTTTAACCGTTTTGGGTATTAATTTCTTATACATCAAGCTTCAATCCAAAATTCATTCCTGCGAAAAGTAATTTTTTCCCGCATATGAGACAAGCAAGTGGATCGACTTTAAAGACATGTCGATACATGTTTCGGAAGGTCACTTTTTTAGCAGATGTTTTATCCTGCCGGGTTAGAGGATAAACAACCTCTGTTAACATTTTTCGCATGGGCGCTGATGGACTTAAAAAACCGTAATAGCAGATCATGTGAAACCATTTTTCAGGTACATGAGACTCAAACCGGGTAATAAATTCGTCGGATGTCATGACCTCTTCTTCCTGTTTTTTCGTGCGGTGGCTCTTATAGCGTAACGTGATGTTATCTTCGCCCGCATAATGTTTTAAACGACTAAGCGACACAGGGGGTTTCTTTAGATAAAATCCGAGATAAAGGGTGACATGGGTGATATTGGAAAGGATATTGTCGCTACCAATGTAAAAATGATCCACTTGCTAGTGTAAAACTGATCCACCAAGAGTAAAAATGGCAGTTTTAAGGTACTGCCGATGATAACATTGGAGATCAGAGTGGAAATTTCTGTTTTACATCGCCAGGGTATGTCTATACGTGCGATTGCGCGACGCCTTTCATGTTCAAGAGTAACCGTGAGGCGATATCTTCGTAGCACTGAAGCGGCGGCGAATATGCGTTATAAATCGAGAGCGCCTAGACCCGGTAAGTTGGAGCCCTTCAAGGTATATATTCTCGAACGCGTAGAGGCGGCTAGACCTGATTGGATACCGGCCTGCATATTGCTACGGGAGATCCGTGAACAAGGGTACACAGGCAGCTATAGCTTGCTGACCGCTTTTCTTCATCCTATGAAAAAACCGGTTATTGAAGACGTTGTTCGCTTTGAGACTGAACCCGGTGAACAGATGCAGGTTGACTTCACGATTATCAGACAGGGGAAGAACCCTTTGCTGGCATTCGTTGCCACGTTAGGTTGGAGTCGTTCCACTTTTGTTAAGTTTTACACCTGTCAAAATTCAGCAGCCTGGTGCGACGGGATTGAGTCAGCCCTACAGTATTTTGGCGGTACGCCTCGTCAGCTGCTATTTGATAATGCGAAGAGCATTATCATTGAGCGTGATGTTTATGGTCCTGGTAAACACCGCTGGAACCCACAGCTTATCCAGCTTGCCGAGAAATATGCTTTCAGTCCGAAAGTCTGCCGTCCATACAGGGCGAAGACTAAAGGTAAGGTTGAACGTTTTAATCACTATCTTAAGAACAGTTTCATTGTTCCACTAACCGCGTCATTTCGTCAGGCAGGGCTTATTTTGGATGCTGCCGCCGCCAACTCACGTATTGGAGACTGGCTGAGTTCAATAGCTAATGTACGTAAACACGGCACTACGGGTGTATCGCCGGAGGAGCGCATGCTACAAGAACGCTTAGCACTGTTGCCGCTGCCGAAAGTCATGCAAGCATTTCCTTTACCGATACATCAGACTCGCCCGATTCCTATAGAGAGCCTACAACATCCTTTGTCCGGCTATCAATCGATTCTGGAGATGCCTATATGAGTCTTCAGTATGAACGCATCGAAAAATTCTGCCAGCAGCTTAAACTGGACAGACTAAGCACAGAGTGGCCAGCTGTAGCGCAGGCAACTATCGACAAGAACGGTACACACGCTGACTGTCTAGAGTCTATTTTACGACTTCAGTATGAAGGACTTACTGAACGTCGGCGTCAAACGATACTCCGTTTATCTGGGCTGCCAGTGATAAAGACGTTGGAGCAGTTTGATTACAAATATGCCAGCGGTGTTCCCCGTAACCAAATACAGGAACTGGCTGGACTGGCTTTCATTGAGCGCCAGGAGAATATCGTGTTGCTAGGTCCGTCTGGTGTCGGGAAGACGCACCTGGCTACTGCCATAAGCTATAGGGCTGCGATGCATGGATTAAGCATCCGTTTTCTAACTGTGGCGGATATGATGTTGCCGCTGCTTACCTCTCATCGACAAGGTGACCTTAAGGGATATCTTACTCGCGTTATCAGTAAACCTAGACTATTGATTATCGATGAAGTTGGCTATTTACCTTTTGGCAAAGAAGAAGCAAATCTGTTCTTCCAGGTGGTGGCAAAGCGATATGAAGCGGGTAGTGTGCTCTTAACCAGTAATCTGTCTTTTGCTCAGTGGTCAAGTACATTTGGTGATGATGAGACGCTAACAGCCGCTATGCTGGATCGATTTCTGCACCATGCACATATCGTACAGATTAGTGGACAAAGTTATCGGTTAAAATACAAGCTAAAAAGCGGTCAGCTACATAAAAAATTGAAAGCGGAACTGAGCGAGTAAATTAAAGGGAGTGGATCAGAATTCAATTGGCATTGACATATCAGAAAGATTGATATTCCAACCGCGTTTGAAGTGAGTGTTAAGCAGTTGATTCCATGATGATTTACTTCTTCCTTCACATTTAAGCTCGTCGGGAATGGTGAGCGTGTAATAATGTTTTCTCAGCAATTCCGTTATCCGGTATCGCCACATGGTCATGATGTTTTCGCGATAAAAGCTGATATCGCGCCATGTATTGTTTTTAGTCACCCCGCCGGCGGTGGTTGAAAGATGAATATGCGGATGCCACTTTTGGTCACGTCCCCAGGTGTGTATAGCACACGAGTTTCGCACGGACATATAAAGCTCTAAAAATAGCTAAAATAATGTTTTATCCACAAGATGTGCGATAACATAAAATATATTTTAATTTCAATATCTTATGTTTTAATTGGCAATTTTTTCGAATTATATATTATATCGAATTGAGCTTAAAAATAACTTGTTTATTTGTCGGCGCGAAACTCGTGTAGCAGTGAAAATGCCGGGGGTAATATTGATATCGCGGCAGATTGTTAATATTACATCAGCAGCTAATCGATTCATTTCACCGAGAAGCCAACGGTTGGCGCGAATAACAGGCCAATATTCACAAGGCATGGTAAAAGTGATGTGTTGCCAAGGGACTTCGGGTAACCAGGCCAGCGTATTGTTAATCCATTGCAGGCAAGCTTTTACGCCACAATGAGGGCAGCTTCGGCTTTTGCAGGTAAATTTAACCCGCTTCTCATGATTACATTCAGGGTCAGGGCATCGCCAAATTGACCAGCCCATAAGTGAAGTGCCACAAGCCATAATCTTTACCATGGTTTCGATCACAACAGGGCGAACACTGTCAGAGGGTTGACGGTTAAGCCAATTGAGCCAGCGTTGACCAAATTGGAAAACATGACTAAAACGTGGTGACATAAATGGCACTGAAAGATTGAGAAAATAGGTTCGGGGTTATACCAGTACTAGGGGCTGTCGTCACAAGATGTAAGGCTATGATATTATTTTAAAATGAAAAAATTAGCTTTATTAGCACATCGTCGACACGACATTTCTGATCGCTCCTGGGAAAGAATCGAGTCCTTACTTCCTGGTAGAAAAGGCAAATGGGGCGGCGTCGCAAAGGATAACCGATTGTTTATTAATGCAGTATTCTGGATCTTAAGAACAGGCTCTCCATGGAGAGATCTGCCTCCTGATTACGGTTGTTGGAAAAATACCCATCGTCGCTTTTGCCGTTGGAAAAATAAAGGTGTATGGGCATCGATTCTTGAAAATCTTACCTGCGAAGCAGATATGGAATGGTTGATGATTGATGCAACTCATATAAAAGTCCACCTTCATGGCACTGGAGCTGTAGGTGGGAATGATGAAATGGGCCTTACAAAAGGGGGCTCAACAGCAAGCTACACCTGGCCGTAGACGCACACGGTATGCCACTCAGAGCAACTTTAACGTCTGGCACTGTTGCTGACTGTACAGTCGCTCCAGACTTGCTCAAGGAGTTAACCGCAGATTATTTACTGGCCGACCGGGGCTACTATGATAGCGATTCAATCATTAAACAAGCCGAAGAACAAGGGATGCAGCCTGTCATTCCACCACGAAAACATAGAAAGCATTATCGAAAGTTTGATAGTGCTCTCTATAAAAACCGCCATGTTGTTGAGAATGTCTTTGCGAAAATTAAGCAGTGGAGAGGGATTGCGACTCGATTTGCCAAAAGAGCGTCCTCCTTTCTGGCAAGCATCCAGATTCGATTTATTGCTATCTGGGCTGAAATCTTGTGACGACAGCCCCTAAAAATAGCTAAAATAATGTTTTATCCACAAGATGCGCGATAACATAAAATATATTTTAATTTCAATATCTTATGTTTTAATTGGCAATTTTTTCGAATTATATATTATATCGAATTGAGCTTAAAAATAACTTGTTTATTTGTCGGCGCGAAACTCGTGAGACATTCTCAACAACATGGCGGTTTTTATAGAGAGCACTATCAAACTTTCGATAATGCTTTCTATGTTTTCGTGGTGGAATGACAGGCTGCATCCCTTGTTCTTCGGCTTGAGCAAGTCTGGAGCGACTGTACAGTCAACAACAGTGCCAGACGTTAAAGTTGCTCTGAGTGGCATACCGTGTGCGTCTACGGCCAGGTGTAGCTTGCTGTTGAGCCCCCTTTTGTAAGGCCCATTTCATCATTCCCACCTACAGCTCCAGTGCCATGAAGGTGGACTTTTATATGAGTTGCATCAATCATCAACCATTCCATATCTGCTTCGCAGGTAAGATTTTCAAGAATCGATGCCCATACACCTTTATTTTTTCAACGGCAAACGCGACGGTGGGTATTTTTCCAACAACCGTAATCAGGAGGCAGATCTCTCCATGGAGAGCCTGTTCTTAAGATCCAGAATACTGCATTAATAAACAATCGGTTATCCTTTTCGACGCCGCCCCATTTGCCTTTTCTACCAGGAAGTAAGGACTCGATTCTTTCCCAGGAGCGATCAGAAATGTCGTGTCGACGATGTGCTAATAAAGCTAATTTTTTCATTTTAAAATAATATCATAGCCTTACATCTTGTGACGACAGCCCCTAGAGACAATAGTAAGTAGAACGACGGTAAGGATGTCAATTTTTTGCCTATAGACAAGTTATTGGATTTCGCTTTTGTTAATCAAAAACTCCTCAAGGCTACGTCCGGTGCTCATTGCTTCAGCAATGGGTTTGGGCTTGCGTCCTTTGCCTGTCCATGTTTTGGTTTCGCCATTTTCGACAAATTCATATTTTGCCGGGGCTTTTGGGGTTTTGCTGCGCTTCTTGCTGATGTTGACTTCCTCGCCTAACAGTTCTTCAGCGGTGAAGCCTTCTCCCTCAATCAGTTGCAACAGCTCCTTGCGTTTCTCTGCTCGCTCAGCCCGTGCTGCCGCTTCTTTTTCGGCATCGGCGCGCCGCTCTTCAATCGCAGCACCCAGCTTTTCATGCATTTCTTCAAGCAGTTCAAAATCCGTTTCCCGTGCAAAAACACGGATAGAGCGAATGTTGCTCAGAACGCGGCGGATTTCACCATAACTGTCTTTATCGCTCATTTTTTCCTCTTTTGTTACTTAACAGAGTGCCAGAGTTAAACCGAAAGGGGCTTGTAAAGCCGATGCATAGCCCATTCTACCGTTTCTGGTGTTGAGTATCGTCTTAATTGGCGTAACCATTCGGTTTTACTTTTTGGTTGATTATTTCCCGTTGCAGTTAAATGCAAATCCCACTTTCCCGGTAGTTTTGTCCTGTAAAACCAGTATTGCCGAGAAAGGCTGGCCCGTCTTTTTGCTGATAAACCCTTTAATCTCAGACGTTTTCCCCTTGTTAATCAGTGTTTCAACCTGTCTGGTCGTGAGTTTCTTCTCTGCTACCGTTGACCAGATTTTAAAATCACAGCCGGTACAGGCAAACAGTTGAGGTCGAACCGCGATAGTTTTACCACAATGCGGGCAGGGGGTGGCTAATCTTTCTATCTGTCCACTGTTGGGTTTTGTTTCGCCTTTGATTTCACCCACGCTGACGGTATTGACGTGCTGGCGCAAATCATCGATAAGCGTATTCACAAATTCATCCACCGTTTTACTGCCTTGCTCAATATCGCTTTGTTGTGCTGACCAGAGCGCGGTCATATCGGGCAATGTTGCGGACTCTGGTAGCGCGCGGAAAAAAGCAACGCCGGTTTCAGTGGGAATAAGCTTGCCTTTTTCCTCACGGATAAACTGGCGGTTTTTCAGTTTTTCCAGCATGTCAGAACGTGTGGCGGGTGTACCGATACCACCATGCTCATCCTTTTTGTCTTTATCCTTTTCTTTCAGCAATTGTTTAATTTGTGCATCTTCAACGAAATCCGCTACCCGCACCAGTGCTGCCAGTAGCGTGGCTTCGGTAAATAGCGGCGGTGGCGTGGTTTTCTTTTCATTCACGGTCACCGCATCACAACTGCCGGTTTCCCCGGTGCGTAATGCCTGTAGTACGCCAAACGCGCTGTCCGGCATAGCCTCATCGCTGGCGTCAGGCGCTTCACCTTTGAGAAAGGCGCTAAACCCCGCATCCATCGTTTTTGTTGCCCGTGCGCTAAAGGTTTCACCGTCAACCTCAACGACAACCCAGGTTTCCAGATAACGCTTGTTGGGCATGAACTACACCAGATAATGTTGTGCGATAGCCAGATAAACCAGCCTTTCATGCTCACTGAGGGCGTTTAATTCCGGTACTTTGGCCGTGGGGATAATCGCGGTATGTGCTGTTACCTTGCCACTGTCAAACGCCTTGCTTTTACGGCTCCGATCAAGCGCCAGTCCGTTAAAATCACCAATGCCTTGCAGCGCCTCAAGCACCTGTGGCGCTTCGTTAAACTGCTCGTCAGACAGATAGGAGCAATCGGAGCGGTTATAGGTGATCGCTTTGTATTTTTCGCGTAGCTGCTGGGTGATTTCCAGCGTTCTCGCCGCCGTCATCTTGTACTGGCGGTTCATCGTCTGTTGCAATCTCACCAGATTGAACGGAAGTGGCGGGGCGGTTTCTTTCTCATGTACGCCAGCGGCCTTTATATCAGCGTCCTTGCCGCTCAAACGTGCCGCGAGTGCATCAGCATAACTTTTGCTGGTAAGACGCTTCTTGTCGTCCTGCGGCGCATTTTCGTTGACCTTCCAGTTGGCGGCGAATGTCTGGCCGTTAACGGCAAAATCCCCGATAAGCTGGTAGTAAAAACTCGACGTATGCGACTGATTGGCGAGGTAGCGGCGCACTATCAGGACAAGGATCGGCGTTTGTACCCGCCCGACGGACAATACGCCCCGATAGCCGTTTTTGCGTCCTTCAATGGTATAGGCACGGGTCATGCTCATGCCGTAAATCAAATCGCCAGCGGCTCGTGCCAGTGCTTTGCGGTAAATGCCTTTGAACTGGTGATTATTTTTCAGTTGGGAGAGTGCCTTTTTAACGGCGGCGTCGGTGTTGTCATTAATCAGCAAACGCTTAACCGGCTTGCTGTTGCCGGTATATTCCAGCAACTCCTCAACCAGCAATTGCCCCTCGTCGTCCGGGTCGCCTGCGTGGACAATTACATCCGCCTTTTTGATGAGGTTAATCACCGTTTGGGTATGCGCTTCCTTTCCGGCAATCGGCTCATAACACAACGGGTAAAGCTGCAATGGCAAATCCTCCGCTTTCCACTGTGCATAAGCCGGATTGTACGCTTCCGGCTCAATCGATTTTAGGAGATGGCCGTAGCACCATGTTACGATGTTATCGGCTGACTCAAGATAGCCGTCTTTTTTCTGGAAATTGTCACCCAGTGCTTTCGCAATATCCTTCGCCACAGAGGGTTTTTCTGCTATATACAAATTCATTTTTTCATCCTCGTGTTTTGCCAAATCGTTTCATGATGTCGCTGACAACGGCCGGATCTGCCGTGGGACAACCGCCCAGCAAATCACGTCGTTTAATAAACGCACGAGTTTCGCACGGACATATAAAGCTCTAAAAATAGCTAAAATAATGTTTTATTCACAAGATGCGCGATAACATAAAATATATTTTAATTTCAATATCTTATGTTTTAATTGGCAATTTTTTCGATTTATATATTATATCGAATTGAGCTTAAAAATAACTTGTTTATTTGTCGGCGCGAAACTCGTGAAACGTTTTCCATGGGTCAAAGCCATGTCTGCCAAATTTACTCAATGAGAAAAAATTGACTCACTGCGTCGCTGCATTCGCTTTGATTATTGCCGTGCAACTTCCCGTACATGCACAGCACAACGGTACACGGATCGCCTGAGTCAACTTTTTCATCAGCAAGAAGAGGGAAACTGGCAGCAAGCAATAGCCATACTGTTGTGAAGGTTATTTTATTCATAATAGCTTTCCTGTTGGATTGTTTTTCATTACGCTCATTTATTGAGAATGTTCACAAGGTTGAATCAACATGAAATTATGGAGAAATATCTACACGAGTTTCGCACCAATAAAAAAACGCTCTATTTTTAACACGAGTTTCGCACAGGCATATAAAATTCCAGAAATGGCTTAAAAGTAATGATTAATCTGCAAGTTACTAAAACACATAAATTCTATTAAATTACAATAAGTTGCATTTAATTTATAAGGTTTTATCTATTTATATATTATGCTGAATTAAACTTAAAAATAGAGCGTTTTTTTATTGGTGCGAAACTCGTGTTTAAGTTTAATTCAGCATAATATATAAATAGATAAAACCTTATAAATTAAATGCAACTTATTGTAATTTAATAGAATTTATGTGTTTTAGTAACTTGCAGATTAATCATTACTTTTAAGCCATTTCTGGAATTTTATATGCCTGTGCGAAACTCGTGATCTATTTATTGATATCTTCACTGCTCTCTCTGTCTTGTAGCGTATCTCCGCCACAAGGGGGGCAGGCAGTAGAAAACTTTTCCCTCGATCGCTATCTAGGGACTTGGTACGAAATTGCTCGACTGGATAATCGCTTTGAGCGTGGACTCGAACACATTACCGCCACTTACGTCCGTAATCCCGATGGTAGCGTCAAAGTGATTAATCAAGGGTTTTCGCACACTCAACAACAATGGCGAAGAAGCATCGGTAAAGCGAAATTTATTGATTTACCTAACCGAGCAGCGCTTAAAGTTTCATTTTTTTGGCCGTTTTATGGTGGCTATCATGTGATAGCGCTGGATCCAGAATATCGTTATGCACTGGTGGCAGGGCCGAGTCGAAATTATCTATGGCTGCTTTCACGCACGACCAAGTGTCGCTACCAATGTAAAAATGATCCACTTGCTAGGGGCTGTCGTCACAAGATTTCAGCCCAGATAGCAATAAATCGAATCTGGATGCTTGCCAGAAAGGAGGACGCTCTTTTGGCAAATCGAGTCGCAATCCCTCTCCACTGCTTAATTTTCGCAAAGACATTCTCAACAACATGGCGGTTTTTATAGAGAGCACTATCAAACTTTCGATAATGCTTTCTATGTTTTCGTGGTGGAATGACAAGCTGCATCCCTTGTTCTTCGGCTTGTTTAATGATTGAATCGCTATCATAGCCCCGGTCGGCCAGTAAATAATCTGCGGTTAACTCCTTGAGCAAGTCTGGAGCGACTGTACAGTCAGCAACAGTGCCAGACGTTAAAGTTGCTCTGAGTGGCATACCGTGTGCGTCTACGGCCAGGTGTAGCTTGCTGTTGAGCCCCCCTTTTGTAAGGCCCATTTCATCATTCCCACCTACAGCTCCAGTGCCATGAAGGTGGACTTTTATATGAGTTGCATCAATCATCAACCATTCCATATCTGCTTCGCAGGTAAGATTTTCAAGAATCGATGCCCATACACCTTTATTTTTCCAACGGCAAAAGCGACGATGGGTATTTTTCCAACAACCGTAATCAGGAGGCAGATCTCTCCATGGAGAGCCTGTTCTTAAGATCCAGAATACTGCATTAATAAACAATCGGTTATCCTTTGCGACGCCGCCCCATTTGCCTTTTCTACCAGGAAGTAAGGACTCGATTCTTTCCCAGGAGCGATCAGAAATGTCGTGTCGACGATGTGCTAATAAAGCTAATTTTTTCATTTTAAAATAATATCATAGCCTTACATCTTGTGACGACAGCCCCTAGTGTAAAACTGATCCACCAAGAGTAAAAATGGCAGTTTTAAGGTACTGCCGATGATAACATTGGAGATCAGAGTGGAAATTTCTGTTTTACATCGCCAGGGTATGTCTATACGTGCGATTGCGCGACGCCTTTCATGTTCAAGAGTAACCGTGAGGCGATATCTTCGTAGCACTGAAGCGGCGGCGAATATGCGTTATAAATCGAGAGCGCCTAGACCCGGTAAGTTGGAGCCCTTCAAGGTATATATTCTCGAACGCGTAGAGGCGGCTAGACCTGATTGGATACCGGCCTGCGTATTGCTACGGGAGATCCGTGAACAAGGGTACACAGGCAGCTATAGCTTGCTGACCGCTTTTCTTCATCCTACTTTTCCTGTGATCATCTCACTGATTGGTTTGGAAAGAAGAAAAACGCCAGGTGGGGTATTAATGGTGATCATTGTGATTTCTATTATTGGCTTAATTTTCGATCCGCAAGTGAAATACCAAGGTTTCTTTAAATTACCAACCCTGGGTGAAGACGGTTTATCGTTATTGTTTAGTATGGATATTGTTGGCGCATTACAGCCAGTTGTTTTACCCAGTTTATTTGCCTTGGTTATGACAGCTACACGAGTTTCGCACGGACATATAAAGCTCTAAAAATAGCTAAAATAATGTTTTATCCACAAGATGTGTGATAACATAAAATATATTTTAATTTCAATATCTTATGTTTTAATTGGCAATTTTTTCGAATTATATATTATATCGAATTGAGCTTAAAAATAACTTGTTTATTTGTCGGCGCGAAATTCGTGAGCTATTTTTGATGCCAGAGGAACAATCCGTGCAGTAGCCGGTCAAGCTCAACTGTTGGACAAAAATGGTCAAATTATTGATGGTGGTAAAGCGTTAACCGCAGATTCAGTTAGCAGTATTTTTGCCGGTGTCATTGGCGCTTCACCAGCAGCAGTTTACATTGAATCGGCAGCGGGTACGGCTGCGGGTGGCAAAACAGGATTAACTGCGGTAGTGGTTGGCTTGTTGTTTTTGGTAATTTTATTTTTGTCCCCTTTATCTTATTTAGTACCGTCTTATGCAACGGCCCCAGCATTGATGTATGTTGGTTTGTTAATGCTGAGTAATGTTGCTCAACTGGATTTTAATGACTTCATTGATGCCGTTTCCGGTTTACTGTGTGCAGTATTCATTGTCTTAACCTGTCATATTGTCACTGGTATCATGCTTGGTTTTACTGGCTCACGAGTTTCGCACGGACATATAAAGCTCTAAAAATAGCTAAAATAATGTTTTATCCACAAGATGTGCGATAAGATAAAATATATTTTAATTTCAATATCTTATGTTTTAATTGGCAATTTTTTCGATTTATATATTATATCGAATTGAGCTTAAAAATAACTTGTTTATTTGTCGGCGCGAAACTCGTGTGGCTTAGTGATTGGCCGCATTTGTCCCGGAGAGTGGCGTAAATTAAATATTGGTACCGTTCTGATCGCAATAATATTAGTCGCTTTTTACATTACACGAGTTTCGCACAGGCATATAAAATTCCAGAAATGGCTTAGGGGCTGTCGTCACAAGATTTCAGCCCAGATAGCAATAAATCGAATCTGGATGCTTGCCAGAAAGGAGGACGCTCTTTTGGCAAATCGAGTCGCAATCCCTCTCCACTGCTTAATTTTCGCAAAGACACACGAGTTTCGCACGGACATATAAAGCTCTAAAAATAGCTAAAATAATGTTTTATCCACAAGATGTGCGATAACATAAAATATATTTTAATTTCAATATCTTATGTTTTAATTGGCAATTTTTTCGAATTATATATTATATCGAATTGAGCTTAAAAATAACTTGTTTATTTGTCGGCGCGAAACTCGTGAGACATTCTCAACAACATGGCGGTTTTTATAGAGAGCACTATCAAACTTTCGATAATGCTTTCTATGTTTTCGTGGTGGAATGACAGGCTGCATCCCTTGTTCTTCGGCTTGAGCAAGTCTGGAGCGACTGTACAGTCAACAACAGTGCCAGACGTTAAAGTTGCTCTGAGTGGCATACCGTGTGCGTCTACGGCCAGGTGTAGCTTGCTGTTGAGCCCCCTTTTGTAAGGCCCATTTCATCATTCCCACCTACAGCTCCAGTGCCATGAAGGTGGACTTTTATATGAGTTGCATCAATCATCAACCATTCCATATCTGCTTCGCAGGTAAGATTTTCAAGAATCGATGCCCATACACCTTTATTTTTTCAACGGCAAACGCGACGGTGGGTATTTTTCCAACAACCGTAATCAGGAGGCAGCTCTCTCCATGGAGAGCCTGTTCTTAAGATCCAGAATACTGCATTAATAAACAATCGGTTATCCTTTGCGACGCCGCCCCATTTGCCTTTTCTACCAGGAAGTAAGGACTCGATTCTTTCCCAGGAGCGATCAAAAATGTCGTGTCGACGATGTGCTAATAAAGCTAATTTTTTCATTTTAAAATAATATCATAGCCTTACATCTTGTGACGACAGCCCCTAAAAGTAATGATTAATCTGCAAGTTACTAAAACACATAAATTTATTAAATTACAATAAGTTGCATTTAATTTATAAGGTTTTATCTATTTATATATTATGCTGAATTAAACTTAAAAATAGAGCGTTTTTTTATTGGTGCGAAACTCGTGCATTAGTGGCTTAGCTATTTAAGTTTATAGACGTTGATGTTAATTCCAACGTAAAATGGAATATAAAGTTAACTGATACGATTAATCTTAAAGTCAAAAATATTGTCACTGATAGTTTGTTGTTAAGGATAGAATATGGCGAAATATAGTAGTTTTACGAGGGTTAGTTCATTTTTTCTCTAGCACAGTCTTATTGTATATCAATATCTGTTAAGCATAATACTTTGCTCGGCTTATAACTCAGATTTATAAGTAAGGATAATATGGAAATATTTTTTACCATTCTCATTTTGATTTTGGTGGTTTCAGTATCTGGCGTTATTACAAAAGTTATTCCGTTTCGTATACCGTTGCCTATTATGCAAATTGCGATAGGAGCATTGTTAGCGTGGCCGCATTTTGGTTTACATGTTGATTTTGATCCAGAGCTTTTTCTGGTTCTGTTGATCCCGCCACTATTATTTGTTGATGGTTGGAAAACTTCAACACGTGAATTTTTTCAAAATGGACGTGAAATTTTTATCCTAGTTTTAGGCTTAGTATTGGTAACGGTAGTTGGAATAGGTTACGTGATCTATTGGCTGTTACCAGGTATCCCGCTTATTGCGGCTTTTGCATTGGCGGCAGTTCTTTCCCCTACTGATGCGGTGGCACTCTCCTCAATTGTCGCTCGAGGTCGAATACCGAAGCGGATGATGAGTGTGTTAGAGGGTGAAGCACTGATGAATGATGCCTCCGGCTTGGTGGCACTAAAATTTGCTGTCGCCATTGCTATGGGAACTATGATCTTTACTGTATCTGGTGTCACCCTTGAATTTTTTAAAGTTGCTGTCGGTGGTTTATTGATAGGCATTGCAGTGACTTGGATTTATAGCAAATCACTGCGCATTATGAGTCGCTGGAGTGGTGATGATCCGGCAACCCAGATGATCTTAATGTTATTATTACCTTTTGCCTCATATCTTATTGCTGAACATATTGGTTTTTCTGGTATTTTATCGGCTGTTGCTTCGGGCATGACCATCAGTAAAGCTGGGGTCATTCGCAATGCACCACTAGCCATGCGGTTAAGATCGGATAATGTTTGGTCGATGCTGGAGTTTGTTTTTAATGGCTTAGTTTTTATCATGCTTGGCTTACAGTTACCAGGTATCTGGGAAACCTCTGTTATTCAAGCTGAGCTTGATCCTAGTGTTGAAACTTGGATGCTATTTGTCGCCGTTTTCATTATTTATACCGCTTTATTATTGTTAAGGTTTAGTTGGTTATGGTTGATGAAGCGATTTAGTCGGTTGTTATTAAAAAAACGGCCGTTACAATTTGCTTCTTATACTTATCGTGAATTGTGGTTGGCATCATTTGCTGGAGTACGTGGAGCAATCACCTTGGCAGGTGTCCTTTCCATACCGCTATTTCTTACCGATGGTACCCCTTTTCCCGCTCGCTATCAGTTAGTTTTTATTGCCGCTGGGGTTATTATGCTATCGATTTTTATTGGAGTGCTTGCTTTGCCGCTTTTATTGCATAACTTTAAAGTGGGTGACAAACTCGCAGATATTAATGAGATGCGAATGGCAAAAGCGGCGATGGCGGAAGTGGCTATTGTGAGCTTAAATAAAATGGAAGAGCGCCTTTCGGCCGATGCTCAAGAAGCGCTAGATCCTGACGTTATTAATGAAGTTGCTTCCCGTGTTACTGGTTATCTGCGTCGTAGAACCGCCGGTCAGGATGAAATGGAGCATAATTTGTTAATAGAAGATTTAGAGCGTCGTTTTCGTTTAACGGCGTTACGAGCCGAGCGGGCAGAGTTATATCACTTACGTGCAACGAAAGAGATCAGTAATGAAACCATGCGAACACTATTATTAGATCTTGATTTGATGGAAGCTTTGTTGATTGATAAAGAGCATTAATCTACTAAGAGACAGACCATGGGATTGTTAGTTATTAGGGGCTGTCGTCACAAGATGTAAGGCTATGATATTATTTTAAAATGAAAAAATTAGCTTTATTAGCACATCGTCGACACGACATTTCTGATCGCTCCTGGGAAAGAATCGAGTCCTTACTTCCTGGTAGAAAAGGCAAATGGGGCGGCGTCGCAAAGGATAACCGATTGTTTATTAATGCAGTATTTTGGATCTTAAGAACAGGCTCTCCATGGAGAGATCTGCCTCCTGATTACGGTTGTTGGAAAAATACCCATCGTCGCTTTTGCCGTTGGAAAAATAAAGGTGTATGGGCATCGATTCTTGAAAATCTTACCTGCGAAGCAGATATGGAATGGTTGATGATTGATGCAACTCATACACGAGTTTCGCGCCGACAAATAAACAAGTTATTTTTAAGCTCAATTCGATATAATATATAATTCGAAAAAATTGCCAATTAAAACATAAGATATTGAAATTAAAATATATTTTATGTTATCACACATCTTGTGGATAAAACATTATTTTAGCTATTTTTAGAGCTTTATATGTCCGTGCGAAACTCGTGTCATATAAAAGTCCACCTTCATGGCACTGGAGCTGTAGGTGGGAATGATGAAATGGGCCTTACAAAAGGGGGCTCAACAGCAAGCTACACCTGGCCGTAGACGCACACGGTATGCCACTCAGAGCAACTTTAACGTCTGGCACTGTTGCTGACTGTACAGTCGCTCCAGACTTGCTCAAGGAGTGAACCGCAGATTATTTACTGGCCGACCGGGGCTATGATAGCGATTCAATCATTAAACAAGCCGAAGAACAAGGGATGCAGCCTGTCATTCCACCACGAAAACATAGAAAGCATTATCGAAAGTTTGATAGTGCTCTCTATAAAAACCGCCATGTTGTTGAGAATGTCTTTGCGAAAATTAAGCAGTGGAGAGGGATTGCGACTCGATTTCCCAAAAGAGCGTCCTCCTTTCTGGCAAGCATCCAGATTCGATTTATTGCTATCTGGGCTGAAATCTTGTGACGACACCCCCTAGGGTGTTCATATTTTGTCCGGTTATCGATGCATTAAAGATATCTATAAAACATTCTTACAAGTAAGCAGTTTAAGATACTCTGGTTTGGCGTTATCAGAAGTAAGCCCATCGCCTTTATCTCATGACACTGTTAGCCGATGGCTAAAAAGTAGATGTTTTCGACCTAAAGACCTATGGCGATTAGTTGAACCTTCTATAGACAAAAAAAGCCCTTGCGTACTAGGGGCTGTCGTCACAAGATGTAAGGCTATGATATTATTTTAAAATGAAAAAATTAGCTTTATTAGCACATCGTCGACACGACATTTCTGATCGCTCCTGGGAAAGAATCGAGTCCTTACTTCCTGGTAGAAAAGGCAAATGGGGCGGCGTCGCAAAGGATAACCGATTGTTTATTAATGCAGCACGAGTTTCGCGCCGACAAATAAACAAGTTATTTTTAAGCTCAATTCGATATAATATATAATTCGAAAAAATTGCCAATTAAAACATAAGATATTGAAATTAAAATATATTTTATGTTATCACACATCTTGTGGATAAAACATTATTTTAGCTATTTTTAGAGCTTTATATGTCCGTGCGAAACTCGTGTGCAGTATTCTGGATCTTAAGAACAGGCTCTCCATGGAGAGATTTGCCTCCTGATTACGGTTGTTGGAAAAATACCCACCGTCGCTTTTGCCGTTGGAAAAATAAAGGTGTATGGGCATCGATTCTTGAAAATCTTACCTGCGAAGCAGATATGGAATGGTTGATGATTGATGCAACTCATATAAAAGTCCACCTTCATGGCACTGGAGCTGTAGGTGGGAATGATGAAATGGGCCTTACAAAAGGGGGCTCAACAGCAAGCTACACCTGGCCGTAGACGCACACGGTATGCCACTCAGAGCAACTTTAACGTCTGGCACTGTTGCTGACTGTACAGTCGCTCCAGACTTGCTCAAGGAGTTAACTGCAGATTATTTACTGGCCGACCGGGGCTATGATAGCGATTCAATCATTAAACAAGCCGAAGAACAGGGGATGCAGCCTGTCATTCCACCACGAAAACATAGAAAGCATTATCGAAAGTTTGATAGTGCTCTCTATAAAAACCACCATGTTGTTGAAAATCTCTTTGCGAAAATTAAGCAGTGGAGAGAGATTGCGACTCGATTTGCCAAAAGAGCGTCCTCCTTTCTGGCAAGCATCCAGATTCGATTTATTGCTATCTGGGCTGAAATCTTGTGACGACAGCCCCTAGGGGCTGTCGTCACAAGATGTAAGGCTATGATATTATTTTAAAATGAAAAAATTAGCTTTATTAGCACATCGTCGACACGACATTTCTGATCGCTCCTGGGAAAGAATCGAGTCCTTACTTCCTGGTAGAAAAGGCAAATGGGGCGGCGTCGCAAAGGATAACCGATTGTTTATTAATGCAGTATTCTGGATCTTAAGAACAGGCTCTCCATGGAGAGATCTGCCTCCTGATTACGGTTGTTGGAAAAATACCCATCGTCGCTTTTGCCGTTGGAAAAATAAAGGTGTATGGGCATCGATTCTTGAAAATCTTACCTGCGAAGCAGATATGGAATGGTTGATGATTGATGCAACTCATATAAAAGTCCACCTTCATGGCACTGGAGCTGTAGGTGGGAATGATGAAATGGGCCTTACAAAAGGGGGCTCAACAGCAAGCTACACCTGGCCGTAGACGCACACGGTATGCCACACAGAGCAACTTTAACGTCTGGCACTGTTGCTGACTGTACAGTCGCTCCAGACTTGCTCAAGGAGTTAACCGCAGATTATTTACTGGCCGACCGGGGCTATGATAGCGATTCAATCATTAAACAAGCCGAAGAACAAGGGATGCAGCCTGTCATTCCACCACGAAAACATAGAAAGCATTATCGAAAGTTTGATAGTGCTCTCTATAAAAACCGCCATGTTGTTGAGAATGTCTTTGCGAAAATTAAGCAGTGGAGAAGGATTGCGACTCGATTTGCCAAAAGAGCGTCCTCCTTTCTGGCAAGCATCCAGATTCGATTTATTGCTATCTGGGCTGAAATCTTGTGACGACAGCCCCTAGTACGCAAGGGCTTTTTTTGTCTATAGAAGGTTCAACTAATCGCCATAGGTCTTTAGGTCGAAAACATCTACTTTTTAGCCATCGGCTAACAGTGTCATGAGATAAAGGCGATGGGCTTACTTCTGATAACGCCAAACCAGAGTATCTTAAACTGCTTACTTGTAAGAATGTTTTATAGATATCTTTAATACATGGATAACCGGACAAAATATGAACACCCTGATTTTTTCTTGGTTTTAAATTTATACTTCTTTTTTGGAGATTGCGAAACTCGTGTCCGTAAAGAGCTTGCTTTACATACTTCGCCTGCCGTTATCAGTGGAAGGCTGCGTTTGAAACATGGGGTTTCTGTCAGTAAAAATACGCTCTATCGCTATATCAAGAGAGACCGACTGGCAGGAGGAAATCTCTATCTCCAGCTTCCTCATCGAGGCAAATATTATCGCTATGGCAAGGGAGAACCCAAGCGTAGCGCTATTCCTGATAGAGTGGGTATTGAAGAGAGACCAGCTGAGGCTGATCTCAAGCAACAACCCGGTCATTTTGAAATTGATACTGTATTTGGTAAGGATCAGAAGTCATTCTTATTAACTTTGGCGGATAAAGCTACCAGACAGGTTATTATCCGCAGGTTGTCGAATAAACGCGCTGAGACTGTTGTAGAAGCCTTCCGTGATATCATGGCAAATACTTTCTGTCATTTTAAAACCTTGACGGCTGATAACGGTTCTGAGTTCTCCATGCATAAACAGATAACTGAGATCACCGGTGCTGATGTCTTCTTTGCCAGGCCTTATCACTCATGGGAGCGTGGTTTAAATTAAATCAAGATGGTCGCCTCCGGCGACGACTTGTCATTGCTTGTTAGGGGCTGTCGTCACAAGATTTCAGCCCAGATAGCAATAAATCGAATCTGGATGCTTGCCAGAAAGGAGGACGCTCTTTTGGCAAATCGAGTCGCAATCTCTCTCCACTGCTTAATTTTCGCAAAGAGATTTTCAACAACATGGTGGTTTTTATAGAGAGCACTATCAAACTTTCGATAATGCTTTCTATGTTTTCGTGGTGGAATGACAGGCTGCATCCCCTGTTCTTCGGCTTGTTTAATGATTGAATCGCTATCATAGCCCCGGTCGGCCAGTAAATAATCTGCAGTTAACTCCTTGAGCAAGTCTGGAGCGACTGTACAGTCAGCAACAGTGCCAGACGTTAAAGTTGCTCTGAGTGGCATACCGTGTGCGTCTACGGCCAGGTGTAGCTTGCTGTTGAGCCCCCTTTTGTAAGGCCCATTTCATCATTCCCACCTACAGCTCCAGTGCCATGAAGGTGGACTTTTATATGAGTTGCATCAATCATCAACCATTCCATATCTGCTTCGCAGGTAAGATTTTCAAGAATCGATGCCCATACACCTTTATTTTTCCAACGGCAAAAGCGACGGTGGGTATTTTTCCAACAACCGTAATCAGGAGGCAAATCTCTCCATGGAGAGCCTGTTCTTAAGATCCAGAATACTGCACACGAGTTTCGCACGGACATATAAAGCTCTAGGGGCTGTCGTCACAAGATGTAAGGCTATGATATTATTTTAAAATGAAAAAATTAGCTTTATTAGCACATCGTCGACACGACATTTCTGATCGCTCCTGGGAAAGAATCGAGTCCTTACTTCCTGGTAGAAAAGGCAAATGTGGCGGCGTCGCAAAGGATAACCGATTGTTTATTAATGCAGCACGAGTTTCGCGCCGACAAATAAACAAGTTATTTTTAAGCTCAATTCGATATAATATATAATTCGAAAAAATTGCCAATTAAAACATAAGATATTGAAATTAAAATATATTTTATGTTATCACACATCTTGTGGATAAAACATTATTTTAGCTATTTTTAGAGCTTTATATGTCCGTGCGAAACTCGTGTGCAGTATTCTGGATCTTAAGAACAGGCTCTCCATGGAGAGATTTGCCTCCTGATTACGGTTGTTGGAAAAATACCCACCGTCGCTTTTGCCGTTGGAAAAATAAAGGTGTATGGGCATCGATTCTTGAAAATCTTACCTGCGAAGCAGATATGGAATGGTTGATGATTGATGCAACTCATATAAAAGTCCACCTTCATGGCACTGGAGCTGTAGGTGGGAATGATGAAATGGGCCTTACAAAAGGGGGCTCAATAGCAAGCTACACCTGGCCGTAGACGCACACGGTATGCCACTCAGAGCAACTTTAACGTCTGGCACTGTTGCTGACTGTACAGTCGCTCCAGACTTGCTCAAGGAGTTAACTGCAGATTATTTACTGGCCGACCGGGGCTATGATAGCGATTCAATCATTAAACAAGCCGAAGAACAGGGGATGCAGCCTGTCATTCCACCACGAAAACATAGAAAGCATTATCGAAAGTTTGATAGTGCTCTCTATAAAAACCACCATGTTGTTGAAAATCTCTTTGCGAAAATTAAGCAGTGGAGAGAGATTGCGACTCGATTTGCCAAAAGAGCGTCCTCCTTTCTGGCAAGCATCCAGATTCGATTTATTGCTATCTGGGCTGAAATCTTGTGACGACAGCCCCTAATACTCGGGGACGAAAATCGTTGGGCTATTTTTCTCCAACACGAGTTTCGCACGGACATATAAAGCTCTAAAAATATCTAAAATAATGTTTTATCCACTAGATGCGCGATAACATAAAATATATTTTAATTTCAATATCTTATGTTTTAATTGGCAATTTTTTCGAATTATATATTATATCGAATTGAGCTTAAAAATAACTTGTTTATTTGTCGGCGCGAAACTCGTGTCCAAATGAAGTATTTTTAGCTCATCTAATGGCTGCATAACGCTTTATGTGTTTGTTGCTTTTCGACTGGGAATGGGCCAAACAATCCCACGCCGCTATCGCAACTTGCATTGCTCTCGGATCAGCATTGCCTATATCTTCAGAGGCAATAGCCAGCAGGCGACGAGCAACATATAAGGGGTCACCGCCAGCAGTGATAATTCGGGCATACCAATCAAGCGCTGCATCGGGGGCAGAGCCACGGACAGATTTATGTAGTGCGGAAATGAGATCATAATAACGATCGCCTTTATTATCAAAACGAACGCTTTTTTTACCACTAACTTCTTTTAGTAAATTTACGGCTAATATTCGCTGATCTTTATCATTGATCTCAGCCATATCGACCATCAGTTCCAGTAAATTTAATGCTCATCTGGCATCACCATTGGCTAATTGGGCTATCATGTCACGGGTGTCATCGGGCAAAATAATTTTCTGTCCACCATAACCACGTTCTCTATCCTCCATTGCCTGCTGCAAAACCATGACAATTTCTTCATTAGAAAGCAGTTTCAGTAGATAAACCCGCGCCCGCGCGCGTGAAAGTAAGGCTGAGTTGAGCTCAAAAGAAGGATTTTCTGTTGTGGCGCCAATAAACGTTACCGTACCATCTTCTATATGAGGTAAAAAGGCATCTTGTTGACTTTTATTGAAGCGATGAACTTCATCAACAAATAAAATCGGTCTTCGCCCTAATTGCCGATTTTGGCGAGCAATTTCAATCGCCTCGCGGATCTCTTTGATACCTGAGGTTACAGCGGAGATCTTTTCAATGTCGGCATCCGCATAGTGACCGATAATTTCAGTCAGGGTCGTTTTTCCGGTACCTGGCGGCCCCCACAAAATCATGGAATGCAGTTGGCCTGCACCAATAGCACGCGCGAGTGGCTTGTCCTTAGCTAATAAATGGAGCTGGCCAATATATTGCTCTAGGGGCTGTCGTCACAAGATGTAAGGCTATGATATTATTTTAAAATGAAAAAATTAGCTTTATTAGCACATCGTCGACACGACATTTCTGATCGCTCCTGGGAAAGAATCGAGTCCTTACTTCCTGGTAGAAAAGGCAAATGGGGCGGCGTCGCAAAGGATAACCGATTGTTTATTAATGCAGTATTCTGGATCTTAAGAACAGGCTCTCCATGGAGAGATCTGCCTCCTGATTACGGTTGTTGGAAAAATACCCATCGTCGCTTTTGCCGTTGGAAAAATAAAGGTGTATGGGCATCGATTCTTGAAAATCTTACCTGCGAAGCAGATATGGAATGGTTGATGATTGATGCAACTCATATAAAAGTCCACCTTCATGGCACTGGAGCTGTAGGTGGGAATGATGAAATGGGCCTTACAAAAGGGGGCTCAACAGCAAGCTACACCTGGCCGTAGACGCACACGGTATGCCACTCAGAGCAACTTTAACGTCTGGCACTGTTGCTGACTGTACAGTCGCTCCAGACTTGCTCAAGGAGTTAACCGCAGATTATTTACTGGCCGACCGGGGCTATGATAGCGATTCAATCATTAAACAAGCCGAAGAACAAGGGATGCAGCCTGTCATTCCACCACGAAAACATAGAAAGCATTATCGAAAGTTTGATAGTGCTCTCTATAAAAACCGCCATGTTGTTGAGAATGTCTTTGCGAAAATTAAGCAGTGGAGAGGGATTGCGACTCGATTTGCCAAAAGAGCGTCCTCCTTTCTGGCAAGCATCCAGATTCGATTTATTGCTATCTGGGCTGAAATCTTGTGACGACAGCCCCTAAGTTGATTGGCCGCATTTTTGCGGCCAATGGTTGAAATTCATTAGATGAAAAATCAAGTGGCAAATTAGTCACCTCACCTCCTTGACCTTTGATCATCAACAGTTACACCTTGTGGTGGATCAAATTTAAATTTGTTGTCATCAACATGGCTATTTTGCTGGCCTTTGAGCTGATATGAACTCATCTGGCCATCTTGCTCTACCGCCGTAAATTGTTGAATAGTGCCATCAGGCTGAACAGTAATGGAAAAATGTTTCAAATTTCCCTTATTTTGGGTAGCTGTTAGCAGAAAATCATTATCATTTTGACTAATCTGATAACGTTTCCAATCCTGCGGATCATTACGGGTTATCAACATAAACGGTGTATCCGTCGTTGCCTGACTCAATAAAGTTACCGTAACTTGCTCAACAAAAGGATTATAAAACCAAAGATTAGTACCATCAGAAACTAACCAACTTTCATCTGGTGCTACCATATGCCAGTTAAATAAATTTGGCCGTTTGATCCATAGCTGGCCTTCACCTTGCTGAATTAAATCACCATCAGCAGTGGTCACCTTTTGTGTAAAATTGGCATGAAAACTATTTATTTTATTTAGGCGCATTTGCAGTTCAGAAGCGGCATCTGCCCATACCTGGCTAATATGAAAAGTTATCGCTAACAAGCCTAGCATTATCAATTTTTTCATTAAGTAATGACCTTTTTATCCATCATATTTATTGGTTTTAAGATAATATGTTAAATCAATGTCCTGTCGGGGGTGGTGTTAAGACTTCGCGATTACCATTGTGGCCTGGTTCACTAACGATCCCTTGCGCTTCCATCTGTTCAACAATCCTCGCGGCACGATTATAACCAATGCGGAATTGTCGTTGAACGCCAGATATTGAGACGCGTTGCTTTTCCGTCACAAATTCAACCGCTTGATCAAATAGTGCATCAAGCTCTTCATCACCATCATAACCATTACCACTCTCACCCTCATCGCTAGCCTTAGTAATGTTATCAATATACTCGGGCTTACCTCTAGCTTTCCAATCTTTAACCACATCATGCACTTCCTGATCGCGAACAAACGCGCCATGGACACGAATTGGAATAGAGGAGTTAGGCGGTAAGTAAAGCATATCGCCCATGCCTAATAAAGATTCAGCGCCACCTTGATCAAGGATGGTGCGAGAATCTATCTTGCTTGATACAGTAAACGCAATCCGAGTCGGTATATTCGCCTTAATTAAACCGGTAATAATATCAACCGATGGCCTTTGCGTCGCCAAAACAAGGTGAATAGCGGCTGCCCGCGCTTTTTGTGCCAAACGCGCAATTAGCTCTTCAACTTTCTTGCCAGAGGTCATCATGAGATCGGCAAATTCATCAACCATAACAACAATATAAGGCTCTTTTTTTAGTACCGGGTGACTACTATCCATGCTATCACCTGGCTTCCAAAATGGATCAGGTATCGGGCGCCCCATACGTTCAGCAGTATTAATTTTATCGTTATAGCCCACTAAATTTCTTACCCCTAAAGCAGACATTAGCTTATAGCGACGTTCCATTTCATTAACACACCAACGCAGTGCATGATCTGCATCTTTCATGTCGGTGACAACTTCTGTCAGCAAATGAGGAATGCCCTCATAAATGGAGAGTTCCAACATCTTAGGATCGATCATGATAAAACGAACATCCTCAGGCTTTGCTTTATACAAAATACTGAGGATCATGGCGTTAACCCCAACCGATTTACCCGAACCAGTGGTACCGGCAACCAACAAATGGGGCATTTTTTCTAAATCGGCGATAACCGGTTCACCTTCAATATCTTTACCTAACACAATGGTTAATGGTGAGGGGTTGCGCCGAAATTTATCACAATCAAGCACTTCGCGTAGATAAACCGTCTGACGCTTTCTATTGGGCAATTCTAATCCTACATAAGGTTTACCCGGTATCACCTCAACAATACGTACGGCAGTTGCTGATAAGGAACGGGCTAAGTCCCTTGATAAATTAGAAATACGTGCCGCCTTCACGCCAGGAGCTAACTCCAATTCAAAGCGGGTAATAACCGGCCCTGGAGAAAAACCAACGACTTCCGCTTTTACCCGATAATCGCTTAAACGCGCTTCAATTAAACGGAATGTTTGCTCCAGTGTAAACATATCAACCGGCTCATTTTGGGCGGGTGGACTGGCAAGTAGATCTAATGATGGCATCGGTGTCGTGGGTTTTGGTAATGGTTGATCACTACGTACCAGAAAAGGATGAAAAAGACTTCCCTGCTCGGGTAATGTTTGTTCGACGTTTTGCTTTTTATCCTTAGTAGATAGCGGTATTTCGCTGACCTCTTTTGCTAGTTGCTCCTGCGATACCTCTCTATCTTCTGCCAATGGCCATTTATGCTCTATATGCGCCTGGCATTCAACTGATGTATTTAATTCTGCCTCATCTGATGTAATCGGTTTGTCTTTGTCATCGATTCTATCTGTTGGCGGATTAAGATTGTTAGGTATATCAGTGTCATAACGTTTATTTTGCTGCTGCAAAAACTGTTCACGTAATTTATCTTCATTCCAATCATCAATACTAAACTCAGCACCATCCGGTTGCGTTACTGAATTTTGATAAGCGTTTTGATCAGCAGCCAATTCCTGCTCTTTTTGTGTCGTTAGACGATTGCCGTAAAGTTCACGTCGCGTTGGTAAACGAACAGGATTAGGACGTGGAAATTCTGGGCCAATTCCCTTTTTAATTTGCGATTTTACTGGCGTGAAAGCAGTACTAGGGTCAACCTCGGCATCTATTTTTGTTACCAATGATATTAATGTTTCACTTAAATTTGCGGTTTTATCTTGCTCGCTAACTTGAGTAACGGTATTAGCATCTATCGATTTATTTGGATTAACATCATCATCCATTGGAACAGGTATATCTGAAGGTTTGCTAAAGATATCTTCATCATATTTGTCCAGCGTTGCTGATTGAATATCAAAACCAACTTCAGTTTCATCAGGCATCAGAGTGGACGCCTTTTCACCATGCAATTCATGGTTTTTATTATTGCTCAATTCCTCTTTCGCTAGCTGACTAA
This sequence comes from Coronaproctus castanopsis, assembly GCA_032883995.1. Lineage (NCBI taxonomy): Eukaryota > Metazoa > Arthropoda > Insecta > Hemiptera > Monophlebidae > Coronaproctus > Coronaproctus castanopsis. Next base: position 1,920,584 of record JAOQIE010000004.1, on the reverse strand, counting down.
TTGGCGAAGCTGAAAAAAGTACATCATCGGGATTGATATAATCTACATTGGTGCCATCGTACAATTTAGCCGAATGAGGTGAAACATAAGCTTCTGTTGTCTGACGCTTGTTATTTCTACGAGTACGATTAGTGATTAGTGATATGGTTGCTAAAACTAGTGCGCCAATCTTTTCCGCAATCGTCAACCATGACCAACCGGTAAATAAGGTGAAACTAACTGCCCATATACAAAGTAACGCTAAGGTTGTTCCTAAAATATTAAACCAAGGCAAGATGGCATTACTAAAAACACTACCAATAATTCCGCCAGAGGAAAAATTAGGTAAATCATCAATATTAAGTGATGCAAGAGCACATGATGTAATTATTAGCGCCAACCCACCGATCAGGCGTAAGGAAAGGACAAAAAAATCCAGACAATTCTGGTTATCAATATCTTTAAATACATTCCAACATCCTAACAACATAACTAATGGTATAGCATAGGCTAAAATGCCAAAAACAGAGAAAAGAATATCCGCTGACCAAGCACCAATACCACCAGCTAAATTTTTAATCGGTTCATTCCAGGTGGTCTGCGACCAGCTAGGATCGGAGGGATGAAAACTTATCAGGGCCACCACTAAAAAAATCGCCCAGATAGTAATTATAAGTAAAATAATCTCTGTCAGTATCTTGCCATTACTGATCTTTTTTAACTTAATATTTTTGTCTTCTGTATATTCCTGGCCCAAAACTAACACTCCAGGTTTTTCCCCTGTTGATTGAAAGGAACAACGCTGAGTAATGCTCAGCGTTGAAACTGTATGCATAAACAGGAGTGTACCTAACTTTTTCCAGTTTTGCATCTATTTGATTAGCGTGTCTTAATGACCAAACGATTACTCTGTTTTACCTCTTCCATTACTACATAAGTACGGGTGTCATTGACACCTGGAAGACGAAGTAAAGTCTCTCCTAACAATTTACGATAAGCAGACATATCAGGAACACGTGTTTTAAGTAAATAATCAAAATCCCCAGAGACTAAATGACATTCCTGAATTCCCTCCAGTTTTTGCACAACGGCATTAAACTGTTCAAAAACATCCGCAGCACCACGGTTCAAGGTAATCTCAACAAAAACCAACAAAGATGCATCGAGATAGTGTGGATTTAATAAAGCAGTATAACCTGAAATAAAACCTTGACGTTCCAACCGGCGCACGCGTTCCAAACAAGGTGTTGGTGATAACCCTACTCTCTTAGAAAGCTCTACATTAGAAATACGACCATCCTTTTGTAATTCATTCAGTATGTTCCTATCTATACGATCAAGATCTTTTCCTGGACGCTTTTTGTTATCAATCATTTCGTTATCTCTCTTTTATCTATTTTTTTATACCCATTACATTCCCTATTTTCTTTTCTTATGATAGAATTAGAAATGAAGATGAAGATGCAATAAGGTTAAGGTTAAACTCCGCCTGACCATTAGTATTATATTAGTATAATTCATCTTGTAGATAAATCATCTGGTTAGTTTTCAATTTGATAATGAAAAGTAGGATATTTATCTATTTGTTTAAATGATGTTCAATTTCAATTAATCAAATGAGGTAATTAATCCTACAAGATGTTTTCTCAAATACACAACCGATTGTCAAAGATTATGAATAAAAATCAGAACATCATATGGAAACGAATGTCTTATTAACTAATTGTCAATAAGACATAAGGAAAATTCTCAATTTAAAACGTTATTTCACGAAAAATAATCTTTTTTTATGACTTGCTGCCTTAATAAAATGTTAAAGACAAGCTAGGGGCTATCGTCACAAGATTTCAGCCCAGATAGCAATAAATCGAATCTGGATGCTTGCCAGAGAAGGAGGACGCTCTTTTGGCAAATCGAGTCGCAATCCCTCTCCACTGCTTAATTTTCGCAAAGACATTCTCAACAACATGGCGGTTTTTATAGAGAGCACTATCAAACTTTCGATAATGCTTTCTATGTTTTCGTGGTGGAATGACAGGCTGCATCCCTTGTTCTTCGGCTTGTTTAATGATTGAATCGCTATCATAGCCCCGGTCGGCCAGTAAATAATCTGCGGTTAACTCCTTGAGCAAGTCTGGAGCGACTGTACAGTCAGCAACAGTGCCAGACGTTAAAGTTGCTCTGAGTGGCATACCGTGTGCGTCTACGGCCAGGTGTAAGCTTGCTGTTGAGCCCCCTTTTGTAAGGCCCATTTCATCATTCCCACCTACAGCTCCAGTGCCATGAAGGTGGACTTTTATATGAGTTGCATCAATCATCAACCATTCCATATCTGCTTCGCAGGTAAGATTTTCAAGAATCGATGCCCATACACCTTTATTTTTCCAACGGCAAAAGCGACGATGGGTATTTTTCCAACAACCGTAATCAGGAGGCAGATCTCTCCATGGAGAGCCTGTTTTTAAGATCCAAAATACTGCATTAATAAACAATCGGTTATTCTTTGCGACGCCGCCCCATTTGCCTTTTCTACCAGGAAGTAAGGACTCGATTCTTTCCCAGGAGCGATCAGAAATGTCGTGTCGACGATGTGCTAATAAAGCTAATTTTTTCATTTTAAAATAATATCATAGCCTTACATCTTGTGACGACAGCCCCTAATAAAAATGACTATTCCTTATCATCTTTTAATTCAATTTACTTTTTTTAATTTTTCTTATCTCCTACAATCGCCATATTGAATAAATATTCTTAAAAAATGGAGCATCTATGAACACCACCAATCATAGTAAAGTTGTTATTCTAGGATCTGGCCCAGCTGGCTATACAGCAGCAATTTATGCCGCCCGAGCAAACTTAAGTCCGGTATTAATCAGCGGCGTTCAACCAGGCGGACAGTTAACCACAACCACTGAAGTTGAAAATTGGCCTGGGGATCATTCTGAATTAATGGGGCCGGTGTTGATGGAACGCATGCTGCAACATACTAAAAAATTTACGGCAGAAGAAAACATTATTAATGATCACATTCATAAGGTTGATCTGCAGCAACGGCCGTTCCAACTGACTGGCGATAACGGAATATATAGCTGCGATGCACTTATTATCGCTACCGGCGCCTCAGCTCACTATCTGGGTTTACCTTCTGAAGAAGCCTTTAAAGGTCGTGGTGTTTCAGCCTGTGCCACCTGTGATGGTTTTTTCTATCGAAAACAAAAAGTTACTGTTGTGGGGGGTGGAAATACCGCTATTGAAGAAGCTCTTTACCTATCAAATATCGCTTCAGAAGTCCATCTTATTCATCGACGTGAAACATTTCGAGCCGAAAAAATCCTTATTCAGCGGATGATGGAAAAAGTAAAAACTGGCAATATTGTATTACATAGCAATTTTACTCTCGATGAAGTATTAGGTGACAATAGTGGTGTCACTGGAATCAATTTACGTTCAACCCAAAATGACAACATAGAGATGCTTTCCGTGACTGGCGTATTTATCGCTATTGGCCATACGCCCAATACAAGTATCTTTGCCGATCAATTAGTGTTAGAAAATGGCTATATTCAAGTGCAATCTGGGACTAAAGGCAATGCGACCCAAACCTCAGTTGAAGGTGTTTTCGCTGCCGGTGATGTTATGGATCATATCTATCGTCAAGCGATTACCTCAGCAGGTACTGGTTGTATGGCCGCCCTTGACGCCGAACGTTATTTAGATGCGTTATACCGCAAATAAATGTTACAAATTATAATAATTTAATAAAGTTCTTTAGCAGGCGCTGTCGAAATAGCGCCTTTTTAGCAGTAACATACCTCTAAAGTTGATATTAGATAAAATTAACATCAACCCGTTGTAATAATTAACTTAACGCCGGTATATAAAATCATCACTATGGATAAACAAAAACAAACTGAACTGGTCAAATGGTTGAAACAACAATCAGCACCAGCAAAACACTGGCTACTCTTATCCATGTTACTGGGAATTATTAGTGGCCTACTTATCGTTACCCAAGCCTGGCTTTTAGCCACCATTTTACAAGCATTAATTATAGACAATGTACCTAGAGAACAACTACTTGTTCAATTTTCATTACTCATTTGTGTATTTATTGTAAGAGCAATAATTAATTTTATACGAGAAAGTGTTGGATTTGTTTGTGGCAAAATTGTTCGCCAGCAAATCCGTAGCATGGTACTAAATAAACTTAACCAATTAGGACCTATTTGGGTTAAAAATAAACCCGCTGGTAGTTGGGCTAGTATCATCTTAGAACAAATTGAGGACATACAGGATTATTACGCTCGCTATTTACCTCAAATGTATTTAGCCGCTATGATCCCGATTATCATTCTGATTGCAATTTTCCCGCTTAACTGGGCCGCTGGCTTAATTTTATTTATCACCGCACCTTTAATCCCCTTATTTATGATATTAGTTGGGATGGGCGCCGCTGATGTTAATCGACGAAATTTTGTTGCTTTAGCCCGATTAAGCGGCAGATTTCTCGATCGTTTACGTGGACTGGATACCTTACGACTTTTTTTCCGTGCCAACAAAGAAATAAAAGATATTGAACAAGCAACCGAAGAGTTTCGTAAAAGAACCATGGAAGTCTTACGGATGGCATTTCTCTCTTCGGCAGTGTTAGAATTCTTCGCGTCAATCTCCATCGCCATTGTCGCGGTTTATTTTGGTTTCTCTTATTTAGGCGAATTGCATTTTGGTAATTATGGCATACCTGTTACCCTTTTTGCTGGTTTTTTAGCTTTGATACTTGCCCCGGAATTTTTTCAGCCACTACGTGATTTAGGCACTTATTACCATGCTAAAGCACAAGCAGTAGGCGCAGCAGAATCTCTATTTACATTATTAGCCAGCATAGAACAACCATCGCCACTATCGCAAAACAATCAGCTAATGACGCCAGCTCAACCATTAACTATTACAGCACAGCAACTAGAAATTTTTTCTCATGACAATGTACGCCTGGCTGGCCCGTTAAATTTCACCCTATTGCCAAACCAACGCATCGCGTTAGTCGGCCAAAGCGGAGCTGGCAAAAGTTCACTATTAAATGCATTACTGGGTTTTCTACCCTATCGTGGATCGCTAACGGTTAATGGAATCGAACTTAGGGATCTCGATATGGCTGATTGGCGCAAACAACTTAGCTGGGTTGGCCAAAATCCCCATTTACCCGCACAAACCATCATTGACAATATACGTCTCTATTCAGCCGAAGCTTCTGCAGCCGCAGTCAATATTGCAATGGAAAATTCTTATGTAACCGAATTTATTAAGCATCTACCCGCGGGGGTTGATACCCAAATTGGCGAAAATGGCGCTCGCTTATCCGTTGGACAAGCACAAGGAATTGCTGTCGCCCGCGCGTTATTAAACCCCTGTCTTTTGCTTTTATTGGATGAGCCTGCAGCAAGTCTTGATATGCAAAGTGAGCAACGGGTGATGACAGCACTTAATGCGGCCTCGACTAAACAAACAACCTTGCTGGTTACACATTTATTAGCAGAAGCTGCCGCATATGATCAAATATGGGTGATGGAAAATGGTTTAATTATTGAACAAGGCACATACAGCAAGCTAAGCCAGACTAAAGGAGCTTTTAGCCGCCTTGTATGTAATAGGCTGCCCCAATTCCCAAACGAAATGCAACAAAGTGAATCCTTAGTCATACATAGATAAACTTACTGTAATGACCCCATAAGAGATACTGTTGTATGAAGGGAAAACATTTGAATTTACATGAGCGCTTTTATATCGAAAAACGAATAATTGACGGTGTTACTCAGGCCACTATTGCTAGAGAATTGGGGCTTTCTCGTTCAACTGTCAGCAGGGAACTCAAGCGTAATACGGATCCTGCTTTCCATGGACTTTATTCTTGCAGAAGGGCTGATACCTTAGCGAAAGCCAGACGTATGAACACATCTCCGCGGAATGCGTTTAATCAGCAAACCACAGAAACGCAGGCTTTTATCCGTAAAGAGCTTGCTTTACATACTTCGCCTGCCGTTATCAGTGGAAGGCTGCGTTTGAAACATGGGGTTTCTGTCAGTAAAAATACGCTCTATCGCTATATCAAGAGAAACCGACTGGCAGGAGGAAATCTCTATCTCCAGCTTCCTCATCGAGGCAAATATTATCGCTATGGCAAGGGAGAACCCAAGCGTAGCGCTATTCCTGATAGAGTGGGTATTGAAGAGAGACCAGCTGAGGCTGATCTCAAGCAACAACCCGGTCATTTTGAAATTGATACTGTATTTGGTAAGGATCAGAAGTCATTCTTATTAACTTTGGCGGATAAAGCTACCAGACAGGTTATTATCCGCAGGTTGCCGAATAAACGCGCTGAGACTGTTGTAGAAGCCTTCCGTGATATCATGGCAAATACTTTCTGTCATTTTAAAACCCTGACGGCTGATAACGGTTCTGAGTTCTCCATGCATAAACAGATAACTGAGATCACCGGTGCTGATGTCTTCTTTGCCAGGCCTTATCACTCATGGGAGCGTGGTTTAAATGAACACAGTAACGGACTTATCCGCCGTTTTTACCCAAAAGGAACGGACTTCAACCAAGTCACGGACAATGAGATTGCAGAAATCGAGCATATACTTAATACTCGGGGACGAAAATCGTTGGGCTATTTTTCTCCAAATGAAGTATTTTTAGCTTATCTAATGGCTGCATAACGCTTTATGTGTTTGTTGCTTTTCGACTGGGAATGGGCTGAAAACGTTTATGTTTCAGTTAGGTATTGATGTTAGCAAGAAAACTCTTGACCTGTGCCTGTTGCGTGAAGGTGTAAAAGGCAGGGTAAAAACACGTAAGCTTAAAAACGATTTCAACGCCGCCAGCGCTGTAATAACCTGGCTTCGTAAGCAGCACTGTGAAGTGACTGATATCCATGTCATCATGGAGGCCACTGGGGTTTATCACGAATTGCTGGCTTATGGCCTTTATAAATCCGGAGTAATCATATCGCTTGCCAATCCCCATCGGGCAAGGGAGTTCGCACGGGGCATGGATATTTTAACGAAAAATGACAGTGTTGATGCTTATATGCTCGCCTGTTACGGTGCACTTAAAGTGCCTGAACGATGGGTTCCTCCGCATGAAAATGTCCGTTATCTTAGTGCACTTCTTCGCCGACGAGATGCGGTTGTCACCGACAGAACCCGCGAAAAAAACAGGCTGGAAAAATGTCGGGCAACTGACACTCCTCCTGTTGTGGCTGAATCCATCGAAAATGGACTTCGTAACTTAAGCACGGAGATTGAGAAACTGGATGCTCTTATCCTGACTCACCTTGACCAGCATCCTGAATTAAAAAAGGATTTTGACCTGCTGACATCAATAAAATCCGTCGGTTTTCAGTTAGGTATGAATATGCTGGTAATCCTACGGAGTCATCGTTTCGACACAACGGAGCAGGTTGCAGCGTTTCTGGGCGTGGTTCCTGTTGAAAAATACTCCGGCACATCGGTCAGAGGAAAACCGAAGCTGTCTAAAATCAGACCGCCAGAAATACGGGCGAAACTATATCTGTCTGCGTTGTGTGGTCTAAGATTTAACCCGACGATGAAAACGATGTATGAGCGGTTGTGCCAGCGTGGCAAGGCTAAAATGTGCGCCATTAGTGCTCTGATGAGGAAATTTGTTCACTGGTGCTATGGCGTTTTGCATACGCAGAAACCGTTTGATGCTGAATATCAGTCTTCCGATACGCGTAGCGCATGTAAGGCGGTATGATGTTGTTTTATATGGTTCTATAGTCAAACCGACGACGCCAGGCGTAAGCCGGTGAAGGACTGTCAGAGAGCGGTATACCCCATCAGCCCTGAACAGCCATGCGTGCTTATAGCTATGATGGTGTTGATATAAGCCCTTTTAACCCCGTTAGCGCGGCGTAGTCGCGATGTATCGGGGACTTAGTGCTGTCAGCAAGCTGACAGGGCTTAGAGGGCTGTATTCCTGAAATTAAAGCGAGTTTTTTTCTTGACTTTACACGGTAGCTGCTAACTTATTGCGCAGAGGAGATATAATATGCGTGTACTACTCCCTTTTTTTGCGCTATATCGTCGTCATTGGTTACTACTTAATCTTGGCATTATATTAACCATTATTACGGTACTGGCGAGTATTAGTCTATTAACTTTATCAGGTTGGTTTTTAGCCGGAACGGCATTCGCAGGCGCTGCCGGACTGTATACCTTTAATTATATGCTACCCGCAGCAGGCGTTCGTGGCTCAGCAATTATCCGAACTGCCAGCCGTTACGCCGAACGGTTGGTTAACCATGATGCAACTTTTCGTGTCTTAGCACATTTAAGGATATTTACATTTCAAAAACTATTCCCGCTTTCACCTAGCGGTATCGCACACTATCGCCAAGGAGATATTCTTAATCGTCTGGTAGCTGATGTCGAAAACCTTGATCATTTGTATCTACGGGTGCTTTCTCCCATTTTTGCTGCTTTGGTTATTACTATTTTACTCACTTTGGCATTAAGCACATTAGACTCATTTCTTGCCCTTACTCTGGGCACAATTATGCTGTGTTTGCTGATTACCTTACCCTGGTTTTTTTATCAGGCGGGAAAATCTATTGGACACGATCTCACTATATTTCGCAGCCAATATCGCGCTTGTTTAATCAATATTATTCAGGCACAAGCGGAACTAACTGTTTTTGGGGCATTACCTCGTTTTCGGCAAGTATTGACCGATCTAGAAACCAACTGGCTAAAACGCCAACAACAGCAATCTAACTTAACCGCGCTATCACAATCTATTATGATTTTTATCTCCGGCCTTACCGCAACCCTATTAATGTGGATGGCAGCAACTGGTGTTGGTGAACAGCATAAACCCGGTGCGCTTATTGCTCTGTTCGTTTTTTGTACCTTAGCTGCGTTTGAAGTTCTTGGGCCGGTGGCGGTTGCATTTCAATATTTAGGGCAAGTGGTTACTTCAGCAAATCGCTTAATGGAGTTAATTAATCAGAAGCCAGCCGTGACATTTCCCGCTTCAGATATAACAACGAATAATCAGGTTGACATCAAATTGCAAAAAGTGCACTTCAGTTATCCCCAACAACCGCAACCGACATTAAAAAATATCTCTTTAACACTCAATGCAGGTGAACATGTTGCGCTACTAGGTAAAACAGGTTGTGGTAAATCTACGCTGTTACAATTATTAACCCGTGCATGGGATGTCAGCTCAGGCCAGATCTTGATAAATGGCCACCCAATTAATCACTATAATGAGAAAACATTACGTAAATTAATGGCGGTAGTTCCACAGCGAACACATATTTTTAGTGATACTTTACGTAATAATCTGCTAATAGCGAAAGATGATGCAAGTGATACCTTACTGACAAAAGTAATAAAACAAGTCGGTTTAGACAGCCTGATTAAAAATCAAGGGCTCGATAGTTGGATCGGTGAAGGTGGCCGACAACTTTCAGGTGGCGAACAACGGCGATTAGGTATCGCAAGAGCCCTACTTTATGATGCGCCAATAATTTTATTAGATGAGCCGACTGAAGGATTAGATGTAAAAACTGAAAAACAGATACTAATTCAGTTGCAACAGCACTGCCAGGACAAAACTTTGTTAGTTATTACACATCGCTTACAGGGTCTGGAAAAAATGGATCAAATATATGTGATGGATGATGGAAAAATTATTGAGCAAGCGACCCATGCAGAATTATTACAATTGAAAGGGCGCTATTTTCAATATTATCAAGCTCAAATAGTACTAACATAATTACAAAATTAGTTAATAGGACGGTTATATGTTTCAGCTTGATGATGGATCTTATATCTTTCCAGCGCCCGAATATGCTCTACATGAACCCAATGGTTTACTAGCCATCGGCGGTGATCTGGCTGTTGGTAGATTACAATCTGCCTATTATGAAGGGATTTTCCCTTGGTTTAATCCAACGGAAATTCCATTATGGTGGTCGCCAGATCCACGTGCAGTTCTCTTGCCAGCAGAAATACACATTAGCCGCACAACTAAAAAAAGAATGAGAAAAACCGCTTATGCCATTACGCTAAATCATGACTTTGAACAGGTTATTGCCGCCTGCGCACAACGGCAAGAAGGAACCTGGATCACCCACCAAATAATAGAAGCCTATACTGCTTTGCATCAACTGGGCGTTGCTCATTCCGTTGAAGTTTGGTACAACACAAAATTAATTGGTGGACTATATGGCGTTAATGTTGGTAAAATTTTTTGTGGTGAATCGATGTTTAGCCGTGTTAGTGACGGTTCTAAATATGCACTTATTGCTTTTTATCACCATTTCCTGCGTTTCGGTGGAAAACTGTTTGATTGTCAAATAATTAATACATATACCGCCTCTTTAGGTGTGAAAGAGATCCCTCGAGTACAGTTTTTAAATTATCTCTATCAATATCGCGATCAACCTATCGATAAAGCATGTTGGCTAAAGCAAACCATAAGTTTACCCAGTGCAGAAGAAATTAATCACACGAGTTTCGCGCCGACAAATAAACAAGTTATTTTTAAGCTCAATTCGATATAATATATAATTCGAAAAAATTGCCAATTAAAATATAAGATATTGAAATTAAAATATATTTTATGTTATCGCACATCTTGTGGATAAAACATTATTTTAGCTATTTTTAGAGCTTTATATGTCCGTGCGAAACTCGTGAATTATTTTGAATGATTAACTGGAAAATATTTTTCTACCTAAACAAAGGCAACAGATAGCTGATTTAGCATCAATTTGAAGATATAAGTGACAGAATCATTCATGCTATTGCAAACTAAGTTAGATGGTTTGCTATGATATTATTACATTTTATTTTTTTATCGTTTGCGTTGTTCAAACCGTATACTTGTTGTATATTTTTGTACTATTAAGCTTTAATGCTGTAATTTTCGTATCTTGATAAAAAGAAAAAGTGACTTTAAACTCGACCCTCCTTTACATAAGGAGGGTTTTTCGGCATTATCTTGCCCGTAAAAAACTTGGTGATTAACTCAGAGGATTAGATGGCCAAAGAAGACAATATTGAAATGCAAGGTACAGTACTAGATACTCTGCCCAATACCATGTTCCGTGTTGAACTAGAAAATGGACACGTAGTTACTGCGCATATTTCTGGCAAAATTCGTAAAAATTATATCCGTATTCTGACAGGCGACAAAGTGACTGTCGAGTTAACACCTTATGATCTGAGTAAAGGCAGAATCATCTTTCGTAGCCGTTGATCGCCTCTTCTCTCAGGCTCTTGCCATAGACGATTGGAATATCGTCTATGGTTATAAACCATCTGTAATTAAATTATTGCATTCTCTGGTTTAGTTTTATGCATACCTTCAAAATGATAAGTTAATTTTTGAGTCTTCTTATTCAGATCGATCTTAACAGCACCACCGCGACTCAACTGCCCAAATAAAAGTTCATTAGCTAATGGTTTCTTTAAATTATCCTGGATCACTCTTGCCATCGGCCGGCCCATTCCCAGTCGAAAAGCAACAAACACATAAAGCGTTATGCAGCCATTAGATGAGCTAAAAATACTTCATTTGGAGAAAAATAGCCCAACGATTTTCGTCCCCGAGTATTAAGTATGTGCTCGATTTCTGCAATCTCATTGTCCGTGACTTGGTTGAAGTCCGTTCCTTTTGGGTAAAAACGGCGGATAAGTCCGTTACTGTGTTCATTTAAACCACGCTCCCATGAGTGATAAGGCCTGGCAAAGAAGACATCAGCACCGGTGATCTCAGTTATCTGTTTATGGATGGAGAACTCAGAACCGTTATCAGCCGTCAGGGTTTTAAAATGACAGAAAGTATTTGCCATGATATCACGGAAGGCTTCTACAACAGTCTCAGCGCGTTTATTCGGCAACCTGCGGATAATAACCTGTCTGGTAGCTTTATCCGCCAAAGTTAATAAGACACGAGTTTCGCACGGACATATAAAGCTCTAAAAATAGCTAAAATAATGTTTTATCCACAAGATGCGCGATAACATAAAATATATTTTAATTTCAATATCTTATGTTTTAATTGGCAATTTTTTCGAATTATATATTATATCGAATTGAGCTTAAAAATAACTTGTTTATTTGTCGGCGCGAAACTCGTGTAAGAATGACTTCTGATCCTTACCAAATACAGTATCAATTTCAAAATGACCGGGTTGTTGCTTGAGATCAGCCTCAGCTGGTCTCTCTTCAATACCCACTCTATCAGGAATAGCGCTACGCTTGGGTTCTCCCTTGCCATAGCGATAATATTTGCCTCGATGAGGAAGCTGGAGATAGAGATTTCCTCCTGCCAGTCGGTCTCTCTTGATATAGCGATAGAGCGTATTTTTACTGACAGAAACCCCATGTTTCAAACGCAGCCTTCCACTGATAACGGCAGGCGAAGTATGTAAAGCAAGCTCTTTACGGATAAAAGCCTGCGTTTCTGTGGTTTGCTGATTAAACGCATTCCGCGGAGATGTGTTCATACGTCTGGCTTTCGCTAAGGTATCAGCCCTTCTGCAAGAATAAAGTCCATTGAAAGCAGGATCCGTATTACGCTTGAGTTCCCTGCTGACAGTTGAACGAGAAAGCCCCAATTCTCTAGCAATAGTGGCCTGAGTAACACCGTCAATTATTCGTTTTTCGATATAATAGCGCTCATGTAAATTCAAATGTTTTCCCTTCATACAACAGTATCTCTTATGGGGTCATTACAGTAAGTTTATCTATGTATGACCAAGGATTCACTTTGTTGCATTTCGTTTGGGAATTGGGGACGCTTTATGCAGACAAGCGGTAAGTATCGACCGCTTATCCCGCCACCTATCCCAATTAGATTAATTTCCATTCAATTCATTAGCCTAATAACTTCAGTTTCTCCCTCTATTACCAAAAGGTTAATTCAAGGGCTGTAGCACAATCTGCCAGTTAATGATCAAGATGGTCGCCTCCGGCGACGACTTGTTGTCAATGCCAATTGAATTCTGATCCACTTTGCTAAAGTAAAACTGATCCACTCCCTTTAATTTACTCGCTCAGTTCCGCTTTCAATTTTTTATGTAGCTGACCGCTTTTTAGCTTGTATTTTAACAGATAACTTTGTCCACTAATCTGTACGATATGTGCATGGTGCAGAAATCGATCCAGCATAGCGGCTGTTAGCGTCTCATCATCACCAAATGTACTTGACCACTGAGCAAAAGACAGATTACTGGTTAAGAGCACACTACCCGCTTCATATCGCTTTGCCACCACCTGGAAGAACAGTGTCGCTACCAATGTAAAAATGATCCACTTGCTAGTGTAAAACTGATCCACCAAGAGTAAAAATGGCAGTTTTAAAGTACTGCCGATGATAACATTGGAGATCAGAGTGGAAATTTCTGTTTTACATCGCCAGGGTATGTCTATACGTGCGATTGCGCGACGCCTTTCATGTTCAAGAGTAACCGTGAGGCGATATCTTTGTAGCACTGAAGCGGCGGCGAATATGCGTTATAAATCGAGAGCGCCTAGACCCGGTAAGTTGGAGCCCTTCAAGGTATATATTCTCGAACGCGTAGAGGCGGCTAGACCTGATTGGATAGCGGCCTGCGTATTGCTACGGGAGATCCGTGAACAAGGGTACACAGGCAGCTATAGCTTGCTGACCGCTTTTCTTCATCCTATGAAAAAACCGGTTATTGAAGACGTTGTTCGCTTTGAGACTGAACCCGGTGAACAGATGCAGGTTGACTTCACGATTATCAGACAGGGGAAGAACCCTTTGCTGGCATTCGTTGCCACGTTAGGTTGGAGTCGTTCCACTTTTGTTAAGTTTTACACCTGTCAAAATTCAGCAGCCTGGTGCGACGGGATTGAGTCAGCCCTACAGTATTTTGGCGGTACGCCTCGTCAGCTGCTATTTGATAATGCGAAGACCATTATCATTGAGCGTGATGTTTATGGTCCTGGTAAACACCGCTGGAACCCACAGCTTATCCAGCTTGCCGAGAAATATGCTTTCAGTCCGAAAGTCTGCCGTCCATACAGGGCGAAGACTAAAGGTAAGGTTGAACGTTTTAATCACTATCTTAAGAACAGTTTCATTGTTCCACTAACCGCGTCATTTCGTCAGGCAGGGCTTATTTTGGATGCTGCCGCCGCCAACTCACGTATTGGAGACTGGCTGAGTTCAATAGCTAATGTACGTAAACACGGCACTACGGGTGTCTCGCCGGAGGAGCGCATGCTACAAGAACGCTTAGCACTGTTGCCGCTGCCGAAAGTCATGCAAGCATTTCCTTTACCGATACATCAGACTCGCCCGATTCCTATGGAGAGCCTACAACATCCTTTGTCCGTCTATCAATCGATTCTGGAGATGCCTATATGAGTCTTCAGTATCAAGATGGTCGCCTCCGGCGACGACTTGTCACCGTCTTCCAGTTCTAAGAAATTTCTCAACACCAAAACTCCCTATATCGCATTCTAAGGATATCAAATCAAAAAGCGCTACCATTGGGGTTACCTATGTAAAGAAAACGCCTTAGATAGCGTTACAGGTAGCTTAAAATCGATTTATGACGATTGGTTGAATGCATATTTCCATTTCAATCTTAAAAATACCCAAATTGATTAATGTTTAACCATTTTGGGTATTAATTTCTTATACATGAACGCATCGAAAAATTCTGCCAGCAGCTTAAACTGGACAGACTAAGCACAGAGTGGCCAGCTGTAGCGCAGGCAACTATCGACAAGAACGGTACACACGCTGACTTTCTAGAGTCTATTTTACGACTTCAGTATGAAGGACTTACTGAACGTCGGCGTCAAACGATACTCCGTTTATCTGGGCTGCCAGTGATAAAGACGTTGGAGCAGTTTGATTACAAATATGCCAGCGGTGTTCCCCGTAACCAAATACAGGAACTGGCTGGACTGGCTTTCATTGAGCGCCAGGAGAATATCGTGTTGCTAGGTCCGTCTGGTGTCGGGAAGACGCACCTGGCTACTGCCATAAGCTATAGGGCTGCGATGCATGGATTAAGCATCCGTTTTCTAACTGCGGCGGATATGATGTTGCCGCTGCTTACCTCTCATCGACAAGGTGACCTTAAGGGATATCTTACTCGCGTTATCAGTAAACCTAGACTATTGATTATCGATGAAGTTGGCTATTTACCTTTTGGCAAAGAAGAAGCAAATCTGTTCTTCCAGGTGGTGGCAAAGCGATATGAAGCGGGTAGTGTGCTCTTAACCAGTAATCTGTCTTTTGCTCAGTGGTCAAGTACATTTGGTGATGATGAGACGCTAACAGCCGCTATGCTGGATCGATTGCTGCACCATGCACATATCGTACAGATTAGTGGACAAAGTTATCGGTTAAAAGACAAGCTAAAAAGCGGTCAGCTACATAAAAAATTGAAAGCGGAACTGAGCGAGTAAATTAAAGGGGTGGATCAGTTTTACTTTAGCAAAGTGGATCAGAATTCAATTGGCATTGACATCATCTTTCAACCACCGCCGGCGGGGTGACTAAAAACAATAACAATACATGGCGCGATATCAGCTTTTATCGCGAAAACATCATGACCATGTGGGGATACCGGATAACGGAATTGCTGAGAAAACATTATTACACGCTCAGCATTCCCGACGAGCTTAAATGTGAAGGAAGAAGTAAATCATCATGGAATCAACTACTTAACACTCACTTCAAACGCGGTTGGAATATCAATCTTTCTGATATCCTTTCCAATATCACCCATGTCACCCTTTATCTCGGATTTTATCTAGAGAAACCCCCTGTGTCGCTTAGTCGTTTAAAACATTATGCGGGCGAAGATAACATCACGTTAGGCTATAAGAGCCACCGCACGAAAAAACAGGAAGAAGAGGTCATGACATCCGACGAATTTATTACCCGGTTTGAGTCTCATGTACCCGAAAAATGGTTTCACATGATCCGCTATTACGGTTTTTTAAGTCCATCAGCGCCCATGCGAAAAATGTTAACAGAGGTTGTTTATCCTCTAACCCGGCAGGATAAAAAATCTGCTAAAAAAGTGACCTTCCGAAACATGTATCGACATGTCTTTAAAGTCGATCCACTTGGTTGTCTCATATGCAGGAAAAAATTACTTTTCGCAGGAATGAATTTTGGATTGAAGCTTAAAGAGCTTATAGCTCGTCACGACGACCTGGCACGTTTGCGGTGGCAATAAAAACTTACTACAGGGTAGATCTATCTTTTGTTCAAAACTGATTAATAATTAATCGTTTTTTAACCATCTATTCCGTTCTTTATCTCAACCTTCAACCTTCAACCTTCAACCTTCAAAAATAATTCTGGCAAAACTTAGGGGCTGTCGTCACAAGATTTCAGCCCAGATAGCAATAAATCGAATCTGGATGCTTGCCAGAAAGGAGGACGCTCTTTTGGCAAATCGAGTCGCAATCCCTCTCCACTGCTTAATTTTCGCAAAGACACACGAGTTTCGCACGGACATATAAAGCTCTAGGGGCTGTCGTCACAAGATTTCAGCCCAGATAGCAATAAATCGAATCTGGATGCTTGCCAGAAAGGAGGACGCTCTTTTGGCAAATCGAGTCGCAATCCCTCTCCACTGCTTAATTTTCGCAAAGACATTCTCAACAACATGGCGGTTTTTATAGAGAGCACTATCAAACTTTCGATAATGCTTTCTATGTTTTCGTGGTGGAATGACAAGCTGCATCCCTTGTTCTTCGGCTTGTTTAATGATTGAATCGCTATCATAGCCCCGGTCGGCCAGTAAACAATCTGCGGTTAACTCCTTGAGCAAGTCTGGAGCGACTGTACAGTCAGCAACAGTGCCAGACGTTAAAGTTGCTCTGAGTGGCATACCGTGTGCGTCTACGGCCAGGTGTAGCTTGCTGTTGAGCCCCCCTTTTGTAAGGCCCATTTCATCATTCCCACCTACAGCTCCAGTGCCATGAAGGTGGACTTTTATATGAGTTGCATCAATCATCAACCATTCCATATCTGCTTCGCAGGTAAGATTTTCAAGAATCGATGCCCATACACCTTTATTTTTCCAACGGCAAAAGCGACGATGGGTATTTTTCCAACAACCGTAATCAGGAGGCAGATCTCTCCATGGAGAGCCTGTTCTTAAGATCCAGAATACTGCATTAATAAACAATCGGTTATCCTTTGCGACGCCGCCCCATTTGCCTTTTCTACCAGGAAGTAAGGACTCGATTCTTTCCCAGGAGCGATCAGAAATGTCGTGTCGACGATGTGCTAATAAAGCTAATTTTTTCATTTTAAAATAATATCATAGCCTTACATCTTGTGACGACAGCCCCTAAGGCCATCAAATCAAAAAGCGCTACCATTGTTACTTATATCAAGAAAACGCCTTATAGAGCGTTATGGTATACCTCAAAATCGATTTATGACGATTGGTTGAGTACATATTTCCATTTCAATCTTAAAAACACCCAGATTGATTAATATTTAACCGTTTTGGGTATTAATTTCTTATACATGAACATAGTTACTAAAAAAGATAACGGCCAATCGGTAGGTGAAATTAAGATCACGGAAACAAAATTTGGTTTATTATTTACCCCAAAATTACAAGGATTAGTGCCTGGAATACATGGTTTCCATGTTCACGAATATCCTAGTTGTGATGCTGTGCAAAAAGATGGAAAGTTAATTACAGCAGGAAAAGCGGGTGGCCATTTTGATCCTAATAAAACAGCCCAACATAAAGGTCCATATAGTAGTAGCGGCCATTTAGGTGATTTACCGGGTTTAGTTGTTAATGCTAATGGTAGTGCTGACTATGCCATTTTAGCGCCGCGGTTAAAATCAATAAGTCAAATTAAGCATAGAGCATTAATAATCCATGAAGGTGGAGATAATTATTCAGATCATCCAGAAACATTAGGCGGTGGTGGTTGAAGGGTAGTTTGCGGTATTATTAAATAAATTAATTAATTTTAGGGGCTGTCGTCACAAGATTTCAGCCCAGATAGCAATAAATCGAATCTGGATCCTTGCCAGAAAGGAGGACGCTCTTTTGGCAAATCGAGTCGCAATCCCTCTCCACTGCTTAATTTTCGCAAAGACATTCTCAACAACATGGCGGTTTTTATAGAGAGCACTATCAAACTTTCGATAATGCTTTCTATGTTTTCGTGGTGGAATGACAGGCTGCATCCCCTGTTCTTCGGCTTGTTTAATGATTGAATCGCTATCATAGCCCCGGTCGGCCAGTAAATAATCTGCGGTTAACTCCTTGAGCAAGTCTGGAGCGACTGTACAGTCAGCAACAGTGCCAGACGTTAAAGTTGCTCTGAGTGGCATACCGTGTGCGTCTACGGCCAGGTGTAGCGTGCTGTTGAGCCCCCTTTTGTAAGGCCCATTTCATCATTCCCACCTACAGCTCCAGTGCCATGAAGGTGGACTTTTATATGAGTTGCATCAATCATCAACCATTCCATATCTGCTTCGCAGGTAAGATTTTCAAGAATCGATGCCCATACACCTTTATTTTTCCAACGGCAAACGCGACGGTGGGTATTTTTCCAACAACCGTAATCAGGAGGCAGATCTCTCCATGGAGAGCCTGTTCTTAAGATCCAGAATACTGCATTAATAAACAATCGGTTATCCTTTGCGACGCCGCCCCATTTGCCTTTACATCTTGTGACGACAGCCCCTAGGCCATTCAAAGTTAGTTTAGGAAATCTTTAGTAATAGTAAACGGCGTTGTTTGGCTTTTTATTTTAGCATTCAGTTAATTAATAATCTTGCCAAAATTTATATTCATTATAACTAGGGGCTGTCGTCACAAGATGTAAAGGCAAATGGGGCGGCGTCGCAAAGGATAACCGATTGTTTATTAATGCAGTATTCTGGATCTTAAGAACAGGCTCTCCATGGAGAGATCTGCCTCCTGATTACGGTTGTTGGAAAAATACCCACCGTCGCGTTTGCCGTTGGAAAAATAAAGGTGTATGGGCATCGATTCTTGAAAATCTTACCTGCGAAGCAGATATGGAATGGTTGATGATTGATGCAACTCATATAAAAGTCCACCTTCATGGCACTGGAGCTGTAGGTGGGAATGATGAAATGGGCCTTACAAAAGGGGGCTCAACAGCACGCTACACCTGGCCGTAGACGCACACGGTATGCCACTCAGAGCAACTTTAACGTCTGGCACTGTTGTTGACTGTACAGTCGCTCCAGACTTGCTCAAGCCGAAGAACAAGGGATGCAGCCTGTCATTCCACCACGAAAACATAGAAAGCATTATCGAAAGTTTGATAGTGCTCTCTATAAAAACCGCCATGTTGTTGAGAATGTCTCACGAGTTTCGCGCCGACAAATAAACAAGTTATTTTTAAGCTCAATTCGATATAATATATAATTCGAAAAAATTGCCAATTAAAACATAAGATATTGAAATTAAAATATATTTTATGTTATCGCACATCTTGTGGATAAAACATTATTTTAGCTATTTTTAGGGGCTGTCGTCACAAGATGTAAGGCTATGATATTATTTTAAAATGAAAAAATTAGCTTTATTAGCACATCGTCGACACGACATTTCTGATCGCTCCTGGGAAAGAATCGAGTCCTTACTTCCTGGTAGAAAAGGCAAATGGGGCGGCGTCGCAAAGGATAACCGATTGTTTATTAATGCAGTATTCTGGATCTTAAGAACAGGCTCTCCATGGAGAGATCTGCCTCCTGATTACGGTTGTTGGAAAAATACCCACCGTCGCGTTTGCCGTTGGAAAAATAAAGGTGTATGGGCATCGATTCTTGAAAATCTTACCTGCGAAGCAGATATGGAATGGTTGATGATTGATGCAACTCATATAAAAGTCCACCTTCATGGCACTGGAGCTGTAGGTGGGAATGATGAAATGGGCCTTACAAAAGGGGGCTCAACAGCAAGCTACACCTGGCCGTAGACGCACACGGTATGCCACTCAGAGCAACTTTAACGTCTGGCACTGTTGCTGACTGTACAGTCGCTCCAGACTTGCTCAAGGAGTTAACCGCAGATTATTTACTGGCCGACCGGGGCTATGATAGCGATTCAATCATTAAACAAGCCGAAGAACAAGGGATGCAGCCTGTCATTCCACCACGAAAACATAGAAAGCATTATCGAAAGTTTGATAGTGCTCTCTATAAAAACCGCCATGTTGTTGAGAATGTCTTTGCGAAAATTAAGCAGTGGAGAGGGATTGCGACTCGATTTGCCAAAAGAGCGTCCTCCTTTCTGGCAAGCATCCAGATTCGATTTATTGCTATCTGGGCTGAAATCTTGTGACGACAGCCCCTAGAAAAAATAAAAATGGGTTCATCATGGAATAGGTTAATTAGTAACCTTTTCGGGTATTAATTTCTTATACATGAACATGAAAGGCGTCGCGCAATCGCACGTATAGACATACCCTGGCGATGTAAAACAGAAATTTCCACTCTGATCTCCAATGTTATCATCGGCAGTACCTTAAAACTGCCATTTTTACTCTTGGTGGATCAGTTTTACACTAGGGGCTGTCGTCACAAGATGTAAGGCTATGATATTATTTTAAAATGAAAAAATTAGCTTTATTAGCACATCGTCGACACGACATTTCTGATCGCTCCTGGGAAAGAATCGAGTCCTTACTTCCTGGTAGAAAAGGCAAATGGGGCGGCGTCGCAAAGGATAACCGATTGTTTATTAATGCAGTATTCTGGATCTTAAGAACAGGCTCTTCATGGAGAGATCTGCCTCCTGATTACGGTTGTTGGAAAAATACCCATCGTCGCTTTTGCCGTTGGAAAAATAAAGGTGTATGGGCATCGATTCTTGAAAATCTTACCTGCGAAGCAGACACGAGTTTCGCACAGGCATATAAAATCCCAGAAATGGCTTAAAAGTAATGATTAATCTGCAAGTTACTAAAACACATAAATTTTATTAAATTACAATAAGTTGCATTTAATTTATAAGGTTTTATCTATTTATATATTATGCTGAATTAAACTTAAAAATAGAGCGTTTTTTTATTGGTGCGAAACTCGTGGCAGATATGGAATGGTTGATGATTGATGCAACTCATATAAAAGTCCACCTTCATGGCACTGGAGCTGTAGGTGGGAATGATGAAATGGGCCTTACAAAAGGGGGCTCAACAGCAAGCTACACCTGGCCGTAGACGCACACGGTATGCCACACAGAGCAACTTTAACGTCTGGCACTGTTGCTGACTGTACAGTCGCTCCAGACTTGCTCAAGGAGTTAACCGCAGATTATTTACTGGCCGACCGGGGCTATGATAGCGATTCAATCATTAAACAAGCCGAAGAACAAGGGATGCAGCCTGTCATTCCACCACGAAAACATAGAAAGCATTATCGAAAGTTTGATAGTGCTCTCTATAAAAACCGCCATGTTGTTGAGAATGTCTTTGCGAAAATTAAGCAGTGGAGAGGGATTGCGACTCGATTTGCCAAAAGAGCGTCCTCCTTTCTGGCAAGCATCCAGATTCGATTTATTGCTATCTGGGCTGAAATCTTGTGACGACAGCCCCTACATCTTGTGACGACAGCCCCTAGCAAGTGGATCATTTTTACATTGGTAGCGACATGTGCTGATGAGCCGAATTGCAAAGCGCGTGCTGGATAAACGCATACTGAAGATTATCCGAACTTTCCTGAACGTAGGTATGATGGATGCGGGCGTAGTCAGCCCAAATACCGAGGGAGCACCTCAAGGCGGGCCTCTCTCACCGTTATTATCTAACTTACTACTGGATGAATTAGACCAGGAGTTGGAGAAGCGTGGTCTGAAGTACGTTCGTTATGCGGACGATTGCAATATCTATGTCAAAATCGAAAAAGCTGGAAAACGAGTCAAGAAAAATATTACCCGCTGGCTGGATAAGAAACTGAAATTGAAGGTTAACGAACGGAAGAGTGCGCTATCCTCACCAACCCAAGATGGTCGCCTCCGGCGACGACTTGTCACCGTCTTCCAGTTTCAATAAATCCATCAACACCAAAACCGCCTGTATCGCATTCTAAGGCCATCCAAATCAAAAAGCGCTACCATTGGGTTACTTATATGTACCTCAAAATCGATTTATGACGATTGGTTGAGTACATATTTATATTTCCATTTCAATCTTAAAAACACCCAGATTGATTAATGTTTAACCGTTTTGGGTATTAATTTCTTATACATTAAATTCCTCGGCTACAGTATCCAGCTCTGGAAAGGAAAGATACGATCAATAATCTCCTCCGAGTCCGTAAAACAGTGCAAAACTCGGATAAGGAAAATAACCAGACGAAGCAGAGGTCGTGGCTTGGAACAGGTTATCGGGGAACTTAAAGTCTATCTGACAGGGTGGTTAAATTATTACTCGTTAAACGAGCAAACCTCGATAATTAAGGACATAGGTGGATGGATCAGAAGAAGGCTGCGTAGTCTGCTGTGGAAACAGTGGAAAACATGGAGAAAACGATACAACGAAGTGAGAATAAGAGGTGTTGGTCGTGACCTCGCCGCTCGAACTGCAGGGAGCCACCACAAACAATGGCGAGTTAGTCAATCTCCAGCGCTATGTATAGCCCTTCCCAACCAGCTGTTCAGGGATATGGGGATGCCAGTTATGTAAGGCATGAAACGATAAACATAGCTGAACCGCCGTATACGGACCCGTATGTACGGTGGTGTGGGAGGAGGTGCTCTGTGAAGAGTGCCCCTATCCCGATTAATTATAGAAAATAGATAAATTTTTATTTGTTTTTTTCTATCCATTTGCCATCGATATAAAATGCACTCCAGCCAGTGGCTTTACCATTTTTTTCTGAGGAAACATATTGTTGTTTAGTCTTACGACTAAATCTAACAATCGTTTTATTACCTTCAGGATCGACCGATGGCGCCAGGGTTAAATAACTAAATTTATCTGGCAGACGATCTTTAAAACGTACCAATTCTTCAACCAATGGTGCGCGGGTCTCTCTTGATTTTGGAAAAGTGTTAGCCGCTAAAAATATTCCCGCTGCCCCATCTCTTAATACAAAATAAGCATCAGATTTTTCACAAACTAGTTCCGGCAATGGAATAGGATCTTCTTTAGGCGGAACCACTTCACCACTCTTCAAGATCTTGCGAGTATTTTTACAAGCCTCATTGGTACAGCCCATATATTTTCCAAATCGACCCATCTTCAGATGCATTTCTGAGCCACATTTATCACATTCAATAATTGGCCCATCATAGCCTTGAATGCGAAATTCACTTTCTTCAACCTGATAACCATTACATACTGGATTATTCCCACATACATGTAATTTACGTTTATTATCAATAAGGTAGCTATCCATCGCGGTACCACATTTAGGGCATCGCCGGCGGGCTCGCAAAGCATGCGTTTCCACATCCTCTTCTTCTGCTACCAAGATATTTGATAATTCATCTTCAGGAATTAAATTAATGGTTTT
Organism: Coronaproctus castanopsis; assembly: GCA_032883995.1. Taxonomy (NCBI): domain Eukaryota; kingdom Metazoa; phylum Arthropoda; class Insecta; order Hemiptera; family Monophlebidae; genus Coronaproctus; species Coronaproctus castanopsis. Next base: position 1,897,043 of record JAOQIE010000004.1, on the reverse strand, counting down.
TTTGCAGCACTCTTTTGCTGGTAAGCTGTAACCAGAGCATCCCAGAAAAACACCCGTAGAAGCAGTTCTAATTCCCATTTGTCGGTGACAGCCAGGACATTCAATCGATGTTAATATCATCGGATTGGGACGCATGCCACCTTCCTCGGGTGCTTTATTTGCGCTTTCTAGCTGTTCGGTAAAAGCAGCAAAAAACTCATCTAATACACTCTTCCACTCGATACGATCTTCTGCTATCAAGTCAAGCTGATCTTCCATTCGCGCAGTAAAAGCATAGTCCATTAATTCACTAAAATTTTCATCTAACCGGTCAGTAACTATTTCACCTATTTTTTCAGCATAAAAACGGCGATTTTCAATTTTTACATAGCCCCGATCTTGGATCGTTGAAATAATAACCGGATAAGTTGATGGCCGGCCAATGCCACGTTTTTCAAGTTCTCTAACCAGAGAAGCTTCGCCAAAACGTGCTGGAGGTTTAGTAAAGTGTTGGCTAGGACACCATTTATCCAATTCAAGCTGACTACCAACTTTGACCATAGGTAATATTTTATCTTCATCACCTTTGCGCAATGGGGGCATAACTTTAGTCCAACCATCAAAACGCAAAATACGCCCTTTAGCCTTCAACTCAAAATCTCCAGCTTTGCCGGTTATTGTCGTTGAATCAAATTCAGCTGGTGTCATTTGACAAGCAACAAATTGGTTCCAAATCAGCTGATATAGTTTTTTGGCATCCGCTTCCATCTCATTTAGAGCATCAACACCAACGTCAATATTAGAAGGACGAATAGCTTCATGTGCTTCCTGCGAACTTTTTTGATTGGTGTAAACATTCGCCTGTTTAGGCAGGTATTTGCTGCCAAATTTATGGTCAATATAATTGCGAGCCATACTTAAAGCATCCTCACTTAAGTTAGTTGAGTCAGTACGCATATAGGTAATATAACCTGCTTCATAAAGACGCTGTGCCATCATCATGGTTTTTTTAACGCCAAACCCAAGACGTGTACTTGCCGCTTGTTGCAGGGTTGAGGTAATAAAAGGGGCGCTGGGTTTACTAATTGTGGGCCGATCTTCACGATCTGACACCTGATAATGGGCATTTTTTAATAATGCAACGGCAGCATCAATTTGTGCTTTAGTGACGGGCTTAAAAGGCTTACCCTTTGCATGTGTCACTTCCATTCGAATCAATGCCGTATCTACGGTCAGTAACTCAGTATGCAGCTGCCAATACTCTTGCGGGACAAATGCTTTAATTTCCCGTTCCCGTTCTACAATCAGACGTACAGCGACTGACTGAACACGACCGGCAGAAAGGCCGCGAGCAATTTTTTTCCATAATAGCGGTGAAACCATATAACCAACCACCCGATCTAAAAAACGCCGAGCTTGTTGAGCATTAACACGATCAATATTTAATTCACCAGGATTATCAAAAGCTTGCTTAATTGCATTTTTAGTAATTTCATTAAAAACTACTCGACTAAAGCGCTGATTATCACCGCCAATCACTTCTCGCAAATGCCAGGCAATCGCTTCCCCCTCACGATCGAGATCCGTTGCCAGATAGATATGCTCTGCGTCGGAAGCAAGCGATCTTAATTCAGCAACGACTTTTTCTTTGCCAGGTAAAATTTGATAATTGGCTTTCCACCCATGATATGGGTCAACTCCCATTCTATTTACAAGCGCCTCATGCTCATCTTTTTTAACCTTGTTGGCTGAGTTTGTATTCTTTTGTGAGCTGGAACCAGCACTTTTTGGCAAATCACGTATATGCCCTACGCTACTTTTAACAACGTAGTTATTACCAAGGTATTTATTGATAGTCTTGGCTTTTGCCGGGGACTCCACAATAACAAGAGCTTTACCCATAGTTATCTTTACCTAAAATATTGTCTAAGCGTACTGACTTTCCAGCCAGATGGAATGAAATCTCTTTTTATATTGCGTCAGATTCACAATATATCAACTTTTTTTGCTTAAATACTTTACCATAAAGATAAAAACCTTTGTTAATTCATACTGTAATCTGATTCAATAGTACAATTTTGTCAGCAAAACAATGACAAAAGTAAAGCATCGTAAGTAATAAAAAGCCTACACTCTACCTGATAAAAAATGATGCGCAACCACTTATTTTATTCATAGGTATTGTTATGACAACAAAAACCACCTCAATAAGTAATGAATAGATTATAAAAAAAATCAATAAAATTATATAAAAAGTAGCAGAAATCTAGAGGCTGTCGTCACAAGATTTCAGCCCAGATAGCAATAAATCGAATCTGGATGCTTGCCAGAAAGGAGGACGCTCTTTTGGCAAATCGAGTCGAAATCCCTCTCCACTGCTTAATTTTCGCAAAGACATTCTCAACAACATGGCGGTTTTTATAGAGAGCACTATCAAACTTTCGATAATGCTTTCTATGTTTTCGTGGTGGAATGACAGGCTGCATCCCTTGTTCTTCGGCTTGTTTAATGATTGAATCGCTATCATAGCCCCGGTCGGCCAGTAAATAATCTGCGGTTAACTCCTTGAGCAAGTCTGGAGCGACTGTACAGTCAGCAACAGTGCCAGACGTTAAAGTTGCTCTGAGTGGCATACCGTGTGCGTCTACGGCCAGGTGTAGCTTGCTGTTGAGCCCCCTTTTGTAAGGCCCATTTCATCATTCCCACCTACAGCTCCAGTGCCATGAAGGTGGACTTTTATATGAGTTGCATCAATCATCAACCATTCCATATCTGCTTCGCAGGTAAGATTTTCAAGAATCGATGCCCATACACCTTTATTTTTCCAACGGCAAAAGCGACGGTGGGTATTTTTCCAACAACCGTAATCAGGAGGCAGATCTCTCCATGGAGAGCCTGTTCTTAAGATCCAGAATACTGCATTAATAAACAATCGGTTATCCTTTGCGACGCCGCCCCATTTGCCTTTTCTACCAGGAAGTAAGGACTCGATTCTTTCCCAGGAGCGATCAGAAATGTCGTGTCGACGATGTGCTAATAAAGCTAATTTTTTCATTTTAAAATAATATCATAGCCTTACGTCTTCTGACGACAGCCCCTAGGATATCTTAATTTTGCGTCAATCACCTCAGTAATGGCTGCAACAACCACTTTATCGGCAATTCGCGCCGTATTTTTGTTAGGGGTGAGACGACGAACACGCAATTGCCAGCCTGTTTTGGCAGCAGGCAAATCGATACGGTGAGTACGCTGATATTCACTGGTTGTTTTTCCATCAAAGGCAGCACGCAACACTTCCTTGTAGCCACTCCCATCCGATGACAGGTCAATGGCATAATCGATGCGGTAACCGGAGGTATCGCCATTATCATGTTGTTCATCTTTTAACTCCCTGCTGATGCTAATTTCATTGTCAACTGACGGAATGCCTTTAATGTATTCCTGTTGCTCACTACCCGGACAAAACTCCCACGTCAGGCCCTCAAAGTTTTTACTGCCGTCAGCATTACCAATAGGCGTACCATGTACCATCAAGATGGTCGCCTCCGGCGACGACTTGTCATTGCTTGTTAGTACTCCGAACCTATTTTCTCAATCTTTCAGTGCCATTTATGTCACCACGTTTTAGTCATGTTCACGAGTTTCGCGCCGACAAATAAACAAGTTATTTTTAAGCTCAATTCGATATAATATATAATTCGAAAAAATTGCCAATTAAAACATAAGATATTGAAATTAAAATATATTTTATGTTATCGCACATCTTGTGGATAAAACATTATTTTAGCTATTTTTAGAGCTTTATATGTCCGTGCGAAACTCGTGATGTTTTCCAATTTGGTCAACGCTGGCTCAATTGGCTTAACCGTCAACCCTCTGACAGTGTTCGCCCTGTTGTGAGCGAAACCATGGTAAAGATTATGGCTTGTGGCACTTCACTTATGGGCTGGCCAATTTGGCGATGCCCTGACCCTGAATGTAATCATGAGAAGCGGGTTAAATTTACCTGCAAAAGCCGAAGCTGCCCTCATTGTGCCGTAAAAGCTTGCCTGCAATGGATTAACAATACGCTGGCCTGGTTACCCGAAGTCCCTTGGCAACACATCACTTTTACCATGCCTTGTGAATATTGGCCTGTTATTCGCGCCAACCGTTGGCTTCTCGGTGAAATGAATCGATTAGCTGCTGATGTAATATTAACAATCTGCCGCGATATCAATATTACCCCCGGCATTTTCACTGCCATACACACCTGGGGACGTGACCAAAAATGGCATCCGCATATTCATCTTTCAACCACCGCCGGCGGGGTGACTAAAAACAATACATGGCGCGATATCAGCTTTTATCGCGAAAACATCATGACCATGTGGCGATACCGGATAACGGAATTGCTGAGAAAACATTATTACACGCTCACCATTCCCGACGAGCTTAAATGTGAAGGAAGAAGTAAATCATCATGGAATTAACTACTTAACACTCACTTTAAACGCGGTTGGAATATCAATCTTTCTGACACGAGTTTCGCACCAATAAAAAAACGCTCTATTTTTAAGTTTAATTCAGCATAATATATAAATAGATAAAACCTTATAAATAAAATGCAACTTATTGTAATTTAATAAAATTTATGTGTTTTAGTAACTTGCAGATTAATCATTACTTTTAAGCCATTTCTGGAATTTTATATGCCTGTGCGAAACTCGTGCCAATGTAAAAATGATCCACTTGCTAGTGTAAAACTGATCCACCAAGAGTAAAAATGGCAGTTTTAAGGTACTGCCGATGATAACATTGGAGATCAGAGTGGAAATTTCTGTTTTACATCGCCAGGGTATGTCTATACGTGCGATTGCGCGACGCCTTTCATGTTCAAGAGTAACCGTGAGGCGATATCTTCGTAGCACTGAAGCGGCGGCGAATATGCGTTATAAATCGAGAGCGCCTAGACCCGGTAAGTTGGAGCCCTTCAAGGTATATATTCTCGAACGCGTAGAGGCGGCTAGACCTGATTGGATACCGGCCTGCGTATTGCTACGGGAGATCCGTGAACAAGGGTACACAGGCAGCTATAGCTTGCTGACCGCTTTTCTTCATCCTATGAAAAAACCGGTTATTGAAGACGTTGTTCGCTTTGAGACTGAACCCGGTGAACAGATGCAGGTTGACTTCACGATTATCAGACAGGGGAAGAACCCTTTGCTGGCATTCGTTGCCACGTTAGGTTGGAGTCGTTCCACTTTTGTTAAGTTTTACACCTGTCAAAATTCAGCAGCCTGGTGCGACGGGATTGAGTCAGCCCTACAGTATTTTGGCGGTACGCCTCGTCAGCTGCTATTTGATAATGCGAAGACCATTATCATTGAGCGTGATGTTTATGGTCCTGGTAAACACCGCTGGAACCCACAGCTTATCCAGCTTGCCGAGAAATATGCTTTCAGTCCGAAAGTCTGCCGTCCATACAGGGCGAAGACTAAAGGTAAGGTTGAACGTTTTAATCACTATCTTAAGAACAGTTTCATTGTTCCACTAACCGCGTCATTTCGTCAGGCAGGGCTTATTTTGGATGCTGCCGCCGCCAACTCACGTATTGGAGACTGGCTGAGTTCAATAGCTAATGTACGTAAACACGGCACTACGGGTGTATCGCCGGAGGAGCGCATGCTACAAGAACGCTTAGCACTGTTTCCGCTGCCGAAAGTCATGCAAGCATTTCCTTTACCGATACATCAGACTCGCCCGATTCCTATAGAGAGCCCACAACATCCTTTGTCCGTCTATCAATCGATTCTGGAGATGCCTATATGAGTCTTCAGCACGAGTTTCGCACGGACATATAAAGCTCTAAAAATAGCTAAAATAATGTTTTATTCACAAGATGTGCGATAACATGAAATATATTTTAATTTCAATATCTTATATTTTAATTGGCAATTTTTTCGAATTATATTATATCGAATTGAGCTTAAAAATAACTTGTTTATTTGTCGGCGCGAAACTCGTGTTCAGTATGAACGCATCGAAAAATTCTGCCAGCAGCTTAAACTGGACAGACTAAGCACAGAGTGGCCAGCTGTAGCGCAGGCAACTATCGACAAGAACGGTACACACGCTGACTGTCTAGAGTCTATTTTACGACTTCAGTATGAAGGACTTACTGAACGTCGGCGTCAAACGATACTCCGTTTATCTAGGCTGCCAGTGATAAAGACGTTGGAGCAGTTTGATTACAAATATGCCAGCGGTGTTCCCCGTAACCAAATACAGGAACTGGCTGGACTGGCTTTCATTGAGCGCCAGGAGAATATCGTGTTGCTAGGTCCGTCTGGTGTCGGGAAGACGCACCTGGCTACTGCCATAAGCTATAGGGCTGCGATGCATGGATTAAGCATCCGTTTTCTAACTGCGGCGGATATGATGTTGCCGCTGCTTACCTCTCATCGACAAGGTGACCTTAAGGGATATCTTACTCGCGTTATCAGTAAACCTAGACTATTGATTATCGATGAAGTTGGCTATTTACCTTTTGGCAAAGAAGAAGCAAATCTGTTCTTCCAGGTGGTGGCAAAGCGATATGAAGCGGGTAGTGTGCTCTTAACCAGTAATCTGTCTTTTGCTCAGTGGTCAAGTACATTTGGTGATGATGAGACGCTAACAGCCGCTATGCTGGATCGATTTCTGCACCATGCACATATCGTACAGATTAGTGGACAAAGTTATCGGTTAAAATACAAGCTAAAAAGCGGTCAGCTACATAAAAAATTGAAAGCGGAACTGAGGGAGTAAATTAAAGGGAGTGGATCAGTTTTACTTTAGCAAAGTGGATCAGAATTCAATTGGCATTGACACAAGATGTGCGATAACATGAAATATATTTCAATTTCAATATCTTATATTTTAATTGGCAATTTTTTCGAATTATATATTATATCGAATTGAGCTTAAAAATAACTTGTTTATTTGTCGGCGCGAAACTCGTGTATTTGCCTCGATGAGGAAGCTGGAGATAGAGATTTCCTCCTGCCAGTCGGTCTCTCTTGATATAGCGATAGAGCGTATTTTTACTGACAGAAACCCCATGTTTCAAACGCAGCCTTCCACTGATAACGGCAGGCGAAGTATGTAAAGCAAGCTCTTTACGGATAAAAGCCTGCGTTTCTGTGGTTTGCTGATTAAACGCATTCCGCGGAGATGTGTTCATACGTCTGGCTTTCGCTAAGGTATCAGCCCTTCTGCAAGAATACAGTCCATTGAAAGCAGGATCCGTATTACGCTTGAGTTCCCTGCTGACAGTTGAACGAGAAAGCCCCAATTCTCTAGCAATAGTGGCCTGAGTAACACCGTCAATTATTCGTTTTTCGATATAAAAGCGCTCATGTAAATTCAAATGTTTTCCCTTCATACAACAGTATCTCTTATGGGGTCATTACAGTAAGTTTATCTATGTATGACCAAGGATTCACTTTGTTGCATTTCGTTTGGGAATTGGGGGACAGGGTGGTTAAATTATTACTCGTTAAACGAGCAAACCTCGATAATTAAGGACATAGGTGGATGGATCAGAAGAAGGCTGCGTAGTCTGCTGTGGAAACAGTGGAAAACATGGAGAAAACGATACAACGAACTGAGAATAAGAGGTGTTGGTTGTGAGACCTCGCCGCTCGAACTGCAGGGAGCCACCACAAACAATGGCGAGTTAGTCAATCTCCAGCGCTATGTATAGCCCTTCCCAACCAGCTGTTCAGGGATATGGGGATGCCAGTTATGTAAGGCATGAAACGATAAACATAGCTGAACCGCCGTATACGGACCCGTATGTACGGTGGTGTGGGAGGAGGTGCTCTGTGAAGAGTGCCCCTATCCCGATCAAAACTGATTAATAATTAATCGTTTTTTAACCATCTATTCCGTTCTTTATCTCAACCTTCAACCTTCAAAAATAATTCTGGCAAAACTGAGAAAAAATAAAAATGGGTTCATCATGGAATAGGTTAATTAGTAACCTTTTCGGGTATTAATTTCTTATATATAAACAAGTTAGACTTCTCAGAAGAAGGAACGTCAATACACTTACGAGGATATGATTGGGTGACCGTTTTCAAATTTACAGCCAAAAACGGCCGTATTGATTACATAGTAACAAACAAAGAGAATCCCACCCGTCAATACGTCAAATCTATCATGGATGCCCGTTGGTCTGTTGAAGTTTATCATCGAGAAGTTAAACAAAACTGTGGTATTGAACGCTGTCAGGCTCGCACGAGCCGAGCGCAAAGAAATCATATTTTTCTCGCTATTTCTGCGTGGTTTGAACAACATAAACGTCGTATATCTGAAAAAATAACCCTTTATCAACAAAATTGGGACGTAATCAAAAATGCTATTGCTGAGCACATCCGTGTTTTATTGGCGTACCCAAATTAGTTTTGTGCGAAACTCGTGCTTAATTTAAATGCACTACAACATAAAAAAAAGATCGCAATAGCGCATGATTATCTGCTGAAATAAAAAGAGCGTATCTAATCATATAAAGCTGATCAATACGCTCATATCATTTTCATCAATTACGGCAATAAAGCTTTAGCCTTCTCTATCACATTTTCCACACTAAAACCAAACTCTTTAAATAAAACCTCTGCCGGTGCTGACTCACCAAAAGTATGCATACCAACAACCCCACCGGTTCTGCCAACATATTTGTACCAATAATCGGCAATACCCGCCTCAACAGCTAATCGTGCAGTAACTGAAGAGGGTAATACAGACTCACGATAAGCGGCGTCCTGTTTATCAAAAGTATCCGTTGATGGCATAGAAACCACTCGTACTTGATAGCCTTCGGCAGTCAATTTTTCATAAGCGTTAACCGCTAATCCAACCTCAGAGCCAGTTGCAATCAAAATAAGCGCGGGTGTTTTTTCGCTATCTTTGAGCACATAAGCCCCTTTAATAATATTGGCTAACTGTTTAGCATCACGTGGTTGCTGTTCAAGATTTTGACGGGAAAAAATCAACGCACTTGGCCCCTCATTACGCTCAATCGCATACTGCCAGGCAATGGCCGATTCAACCTGATCACAAGGACGCCAAGTACTTATATTAGGCGTCAGGCGCAAACTGGCTAATTGCTCAACAGGTTGATGGGTTGGACCATCCTCACCCAGACCAATAGAATCATGAGTATAAACAAAAATACTGCGAATCTTCATTAACGCAGCCATGCGTACTGCATTACGTGCATACTCAACAAACATTAAAAAGGTTGCACCATAAGGTATAAAACCACCATGCAAGGCAATACCATTCATAATAGCCGACATACCAAATTCACGTACACCATAGTGAATATAATTACCTGCTGGAGAATCTTTTATTGACTTAGACGCTGACCACATAGTTAAATTACTGGGAGCTAAATCAGCGGAGCCGCCTAAAAGTTCAGGCAATACCTTACCAAAAACCTCCAACGTATTTTGTGAGGCTTTACGGCTGGCAATATTAGCAGGATTGCGTTGTAATTCCACAACTAAATTATTTGCAACAGCTTGCCAATTAGTCGGTAATTCACCTTTGGTCCGACGGATAAACTCTTCGGCAAGTTGCGGGAAAGCCCGTTGATACTCAGCAAATTTTTCACGCCAGGTAGCTTCTTTTTGCTGACCAATTTCGCGGGTATCCCAGGCTTGATAAATATCTGCTGGTATTTCAATAGGTGGATATGACCAATCTAGTGCTGCCCGGGTTTCAGCGATCTCAGTTTCACCTAATGTTGAACCATGCGCTTCTTCGGAACCAGCCTTATGTGGCGAGCCATAACCAATTATCGTTTTGCAGATTAATAGAGAGGGCTTATCGATAACCTTACGGGCTTGTTCTATTGCTGACTTGATTTGTTCAGGATCATGTCCATCAATACCTTTGATAACATGCCAATGATAAGCAGCAAAACGTTCAGCAGTATTATCTGTAAACCAACCTTTCACCTCACCATCGATTGAAATGCCATTATCATCATAAAAAGCAATCAATTTACCTAATTTCAATGTTCCAGCCAGTGAACAAGCTTCATGCGAAATGCCTTCCATCATGCAACCATCACCCATAAATACATAGGTATAATGATCAACAATAGTATGGTCTGGACAATTAAATTGAGCAGCTAACGTTCGTTCGGCAATAGCAAAACCTACAGCATTTGCAATTCCTTGTCCCAGCGGGCCAGTCGTGGTTTCAACACCTGGCGTATAACCATATTCGGGATGTCCTGGTGTTTTGGAATGAAGTTGGCGAAAATTTTTTAATTCTTTGATCGGTAAATCATAACCGGTAAGATGCAGCAAGCTATAAAGTAGCATAGAACCATGGCCATTAGATAATACAAAACGGTCACGATCTACCCAGTCAGGATCAGCAGGATTATGATCCAGATAGTCACGCCAGAGTACTTCAGCAATATCCGCCATTCCCATTGGCGCACCTGGATGCCCTGACTTTGCTTTCTGTACCGCATCCATACTGAGGAAACGGATAGCATTAGCAAGGATTTTACGAGTGATCATTGTTTACTCCAAATCGAATAAATAGCTAAATAGCAAATTTGATACTGACACGAGTTTCGCGCCGACAAATAAACAAGTTATTTTTAAGCTCAATTCAATATAATATATAATTCGAAAAAATTGCCAATTAAAACATAAGATATTGAAATTAAAATATATTTTATGTTATCACACATCTTGTGGATAAAACATTATTTTAGCTATTTTTAGAGCTTTATATGTCCGTGGTGCGAAACTCGTGACTGATTTTCTCAAGGTCGTTTTGCCATCTTAACAGTTAAAATCTAATCTAGGTATCTGCCCTAAATAATCAGCGGTAACAAAATTTTAATCAATAGCAAAAGAATTAAAAATAAGTGAATGAAACAATAATAACAATCACTGTTTGTACTATAGCGAAAATCAAAACACGAATATCATAATTTTTTCTAAGCAAAAAGGCTGTGAGATTGGATCACGAGTTTCGCACCAATAAAAAAACGCTCTATTTTTAAGTTTAATTCAGCATAATATATAAATAGATAAAACCTTATAAATTAAATGCAACTTATTGTAATTTAATAAAATTTATGTGTTTTAGTAACTTGCAGATTAATCATTACTTTTAAGCCATTTCTGGAATTTTATATGCCTGTGCGAAACTCGTGTGGATCACGAGTTTTGCACAAAACTAATTTGGGTACGCCAATAAAACACGGATGTGCTCAGCAATAGCATTTTTGATTACGTCCCAATTTTGTTGATAAAGGGTTATTTTTTCAGATATACGACGTTTATGTTGTTCAAACCACGCAGAAATAGCGAGAAAAATATGATTTCTTTGCGCTCGGCTCGTGCGAGCCTGACAGCGTTCAATACCACAGTTTTGTTTAACTTCTCGATGATAAACTTCAACAGACCAACCGGCATCCATGATAGCACGAATTTCGCGCCGACAAATAAACAAGTTATTTTTAAGCTCAATTCGATATAATATATAATTCGAAAAAATTGCCAATTAAAACATAAGATATTGAAATTAAAATATATTTTATGTTATCGCACATCTTGTGGATAAAACATTATTTTAGCTATTTTTAGAGCTTTATATGTCCGTGCGAAACTCGTGGATAGATTTGACGTATTGACGGGTGGGATTCTCTTTGTTTGTTACTATGTAATCAATACGGCCGTTTTTGGCTGTAAATTTGAAAACGGTCACCCAATCATATCCTCGTAAGTGTATTGACGTTCCTTCTTCTGAGATGTCTAACTTGTTCAGTTGTTTGTTATGGTTAACGATCCTATTTTTCCTCAGCGTGGTTACCCAAACCCAACCATCAACCATGAGAGCGAATTGATTTCAGGTTATCCAGGCTAGAATACCAAGCATCCATCACTACCGCTTCTGGCATGATCCCTCTTTTTTTAGCAAGAGCGAGCATTTCGGAAAAGTGCGTGTTTTTTGTTTTTCCATCAGAATCTTTATCATAAATACGATAATCAATAGGAATTGATTCAACCTTCGTCAGATCATGCCAAAGCAAATTAACTAAACCTATGCCAGCAATAACATCATGTTCATTACCTGAATATTGATAATGGACCATCTCTATTTTTTTGCTACGTGTTTTGGCAATCAATGTATCATCGGCAATTAGGGGCTGTCGTCACAAGATGTAAGGCTATGATATTATTTTAAAATGAAAAAATTAGCTTTATTAGCACATCGTCGACACGACATTTCTGATCGCTCCTGGGAAAGAATCGAGTCCTTACTTCCTGGTAGAAAAGGCAAATGGGGCGGCGTCGCAAAGGATAACCGATTGTTTATTAATGCAGTATTCTGGATCTTAAGAACAGGCTCTCCATGGAGAGATCTGCCTCCTGATTACGGTTGTTGGAAAAATACCCATCGTCGCTTTTGCCGTTGGAAAAATAAAGGTGTATGGGCATCGATTCTTGAAAATCTTACCTGCGAAGCAGATATGGAATGGTTGATGATTGATGCAACTCATATAAAAGTCCACCTTCATGGCACTGGAGCTGTAGGTGGGAATGATGAAATGGGCCTTACAAAAGGGGGCTCAACAGCAAGCTACACCTGGCCGTAGACGCACACGGTATGCCACACAGAGCAACTTTAACGTCTGGCACTGTTGCTGACTGTACAGTCGCTCCAGACTTGCTCAAGGAGTTAACCGCAGATTATTTACTGGCCGACCGGGGCTATGATAGCGATTCAATCATTAAACAAGCCGAAGAACAAGGGATGCAGCCTGTCATTCCACCACGAAAACATAGAAAGCATTATCGAAAGTTTGATAGTGCTCTCTATAAAAACCGCCATGTTGTTGAGAATGTCTTTGCGAAAATTAAGCAGTGGAGAGGGATTGCGACTCGATTTGCCAAAAGAGCGTCCTCCTTTCTGGCAAGCATCCAGATTCGATTTATTGCTATCTGGGCTGAAATCTTGTGACGACAGCCCCTAGTACGCAAGGGCTTTTTTTGTCTATAGAAGGTTCAACTAATCGCCATAGGTCTTTAGGTCGAAAACATCTACTTTTTAGCCATCGGCTAACAGTGTCATGAGATAAAGGCGATGGGCTTACTTCTGATAACGCCAAACCAGAGTATCTTAAACTGCTTACTTGTAAGAATGTTTTATAGATATCTTTAATGCATCGATAACCCAAGATGGTCGCCTCCGGCGACGACTTGTCATTGCTTGTTAGTACTGGTATAACCCCGAACCTATTTTCTCAATCTTTCAGTGCCATTTATGTCACCACGTTTTAGTCATGTTTTCCAATTTGGTCAAAGCTGGCTCAATTGGCTTAACCGTCAACCCTCTGACAGTGTTCGCCCTGTTGTGATCGAAACCATGGTAAAGATTATGGCTTGTGGCACTTCACTTATGGGCTGGTCAAGGCCCATTCCCAGTCGAAAAGCAACAAACACATAAAGCGTTATGCAGCCATTAGATGAGCTAAAAATACTTCATTTGGAGAAAAATAGCCCAACGATTTTCGTCCCCGAGTATTAAGTATGTGCTCGATTTCTGCAATCTCATTGTCCGTGACTTGGTTGAAGTCCGTTCCTTTTGGGTAAAAACGGCGGATAAGTCCGTTACTGTGTTCATTTAAACCACGCTCCCATGAGTGATAAGGCCTGGCAAAGAAGACATCAGCACCGGTGATCTCAGTTATCTGTTTATGCATGGAGAACTCAGAACCGTTATCAGCCGTCAGGGTTTTAAAATGACAGAAAGTATTTGCCATGATATCACGGAAGGCTTCTACAACAGTCTCAGCGCGTTTATTCGGCAACCTGCGGATAATAACCTGTCTGGTAGCTTTATCCGCCAAAGTTAATAAGAATGACTTCTGATCCTTACCAAATACAGTATCAATTTCAAAATGACCGGGTTGTTGCTTGATGTATAAGAAATTAATACCCAAAACGGTTAAATATTAATCAATCTGGGTGTTTTTAAGATTGAAATGGAAATATGTACTCAACCAATCGTCATAAATCGATTTTGAGGTACACCATAACGCTCTATAAGGCGTTTTCTTGATATAAGTAACCAATGGTAGCGCTTTTTGATTTGATGGCCTTAGAATGCGATACAGGCGGTTTTGGTGTTGATGGATTTATTGAAACTGGAAGACGGTGACAAGTCGTCGCCGGAGGCGACCATCTTGATATAGCGATAGAGCGTATTTTTAATATAGCGATAGAGCGTATTTTTACTGACAGAAACCCCATGTTTCAAACGCAGCCTTCCACTGATAACGGCAGGCGAAGTATGTAAAGCAAGCTCTTTACGGATAAAAGCCTGCGTTTCTGTGGTTTGCTGATTAAACGCATTCCTCGGAGATGTGTTCATACGTCTGGCTTTCGCTAAGGTATCAGCCCTTCTGCAAGAATAAAGTCCATTGAAAGCAGGATCCGTATTACGCTTGAGTTCCCTGCTGACAGTTGAACGAGAAAGCCCCAATTCTCTAGCTATAGTGGCCTGAGTAACACCGTCAATTATTCGTTTTTCGATATAAAAGCGCTCATGTAAATTCAAATGTTTTCCCTTCATACAACAGTATCTCTTATGGGGTCATTACAGTAAGTTTATCTATGTCACGAGTTTCGCACCAATAAAAAAATGCTCTATTTTTAAGTTTAATTCAGCATAATATATAAATAGATAAAACCTTATAAATCAAATGCAACTTATTGTAATTTAATAAAATTTATGTGTTTTAGTAACTTGCAGATTAATCATTACTTTTAAGCCATTTCTGGAATTTTATATGCCTGTGCGAAACTCGTGTATGTATGACCAAGGATTCACTTTGTTGCATTTCGTTTGGGAATTGGGGACGCTTTATGCAGACAAGCGGTAAGTATCGACCGCTTATCCCGCCATCTATCCTAATTAGATTAATTTCCATTCAATTCATTAGCTTAATAACTTCAGTTTCTCCCTCTATTACCAAAAGGTTAATTCAAAGGCTGCAGCACAATCTGCCAGTTAATGATCAAGCGTTAAAACAGCTTATTCCGCAAAAATTGCTTAGCGTTGATGAAGCAATCAAACAAGCGTTTATTCACTCGCCTAATGCCATTAATAAAGCGGATTGGCGCTCAAATCCAATCCTAAAGACAAAATGGTGTGACAAATATAGTTATTATCCGAAAGATGCCGGTTTTACGCTAACAACCCGTGCTGCTAGCCAGACTATTTGGTAAATCGTGCAACAAATTGGTGGCAAAAGAGGATATTTCTACGCCAATATTTTATGGCCACGAATTTCGCAATCTCCAAAAAAGAAGTATAAATTTAAAAACAAAAAAATTAGGGTGTTCATATTTTGTCCGGTTATCGATGCATTAAAGATATCTATAAAACATTCTTACAAGTAAGCAGTTTAAGATACTCTGGTTTGGCGTTATCAGAAGTAAGCCCATCGCCTTTATCTCATGACACTGTTAGCCGATGGCTAAAAAGTAGATGTTTTCGACCTAGGGGCTGTCGTCACAAGATTTCAGCCCAGATAGCAATAAATCGAATCTGGATCCTTGCCAGAAAGGAGGACGCTCTTTTGGCAAATCGAGTCGCAATCCCTCTCCACTGCTTAATTTTCGCAAAGACATTCTCAACAACATGGCGGTTTTTATAGAGAGCACTATCAAACTTTCGATAATGCTTTCTATGTTTTCGTGGTGGAATGACAGGCTGCATCCCCTGTTCTTCGGCTTGTTTAATGATTGAATCGCTATCATAGCCCCGGTCGGCCAGTAAATAATCTGCGGTTAACTCCTTGAGCAAGTCTGGAGCGACTGTACAGTCAGCAACAGTGCCAGACGTTAAAGTTGCTCTGAGTGGCATACCGTGTGCGTCTACGGCCAGGTGTAGCGTGCTGTTGAGCCCCCTTTTGTAAGGCCCATTTCATCATTCCCACCTACAGCTCCAGTGCCATGAAGGTGGACTTTTATATGAGTTGCATCAATCATCAACCATTCCATATCTGCTTCGCAGGTAAGATTTTCAAGAATCGATGCCCATACACCTTTATTTTTCCAACGGCAAACGCGACGGTGGGTATTTTTCCAACAACCGTAATCAGGAGGCAGATCTCTCCATGGAGAGCCTGTTCTTAAGATCCAGAATACTGCATTAATAAACAATCGGTTATCCTTTGCGACGCCGCCCCATTTGCCTTTACATCTTGTGACGACAGCCCCTAACCCGGCAGGATAAAAAATCTGCTAAAAAAGTGACCTTCCGCAACATGTATCCACTTGCTTCTCTCATATGCGGGAAAAAATTACTTTTCGCAGGAATGAATTTTGGATTGAAGCTTAAAGAGCTTATGGCTCGTCACGACGACCTGGCACGTTTGCGGTGGCAATAAAAACTTACTACAGGGTAGATCTATCTTTTGTTCAAAACTGATTAATAATTAATCGTTTTTTAACCATCTATTCCGTTCTTTATCTCAACCTTCAAAAATAATTCTGGTAAAACTTAGAAAAAATAAAAATGGGTTCATCATGGAATAGGTTAATTAGTAACCTTTTCGGGTATTAATTTCTTATACATCAAGATGGTCGCCTCCGGCGACGACTTGTCACCGTCTTCCAGTTTCAATTAAATCCATCAACACCAAAACCGCCTGTATCGCATTCTAAGGCCATCAAATCAAAAAGCGCTACCATTGGGTTAATTATATCAAGAAAACGCCTTATAGAGCGTTATGGTGTACCTCAAAATCGATTTATGACGATTGGTTGAGTACATATTTCCATTTCAATCTTAAAAACACCCAGATTGATTAATATTTAACCGTTTTAGGTATTAATTTCTTATACATCAAGTCTAAAGCACTTTGACTGGTCCATTTTCCAGTTCCTTTATTAGCGGCTTCATCCAATATGACATCAATCAAATAATTACCAGTCTGGTCTTCTTTTTTACGAAAAATATCGGCCGTAATTTCGATTAGATAACTACTTAATTCCCCTTTATTCCATTCAGTAAAAATATCAGCTAATTCTACATTATTTAATTTTAATGCGTTTTTAAGTATTGAATATACTTCAGCAATAAGCTGCATATCACCATACTCGATGCCATTGTGCACCATTTTTACATAATGACCTGCACCATCGGGACCAATATAGCTGACACAGGGCTCACCATCGGCCTTAGCTGCAATTTGTTGCAAGATAGGCGCCACTAAATCATAAGCCTGTTTCTGTCCACCAGGCATGATAGAAGGCCCTTTTAATGCACCTTCTTCACCACCAGAAACACCGGTTCCAATAAAGTTAAAACCTTGTGCTGAAAGTTCTTGATTACGTCGAATAGTATCCTGAAAATAACTATTACCACCATCGATTAGGATATCACCTTCATCCAGATAGGGTGTTAAGGAAGCTATGGTTTTATCTGTCGCCTCACCCGCTTTTACCATTAATAAAATACGACGTGGTTTTTCTAATGAATCAACAAATTCTTCAATTGTATGACAGGGGATTAATTTTCTACCTGGATTTTCTGCGATCACTTCATCGGTTTTTTCTTTAGAACGATTAAAAATCGAAACAGAGTAACCTCGGCTTTCAATATTGAGCGCTAAATTACGTCCCATAACAGCCATACCAACTACACCAATTTGTTGTTTTTACATGAAAAACTCCTGTCTGACAATTCATTACCCACAATTAACGAGAAAATATATTTTTACGTATTGATATATTAACTTACTCTATAGTTTGGTGATAGTGATTTCATGCCTTCAAGATGGTCGCCTCCGGCGACGATTTGTCACCGTCTTCCAGTTTCAATAAATCCATCAACACCAAAACCGCCTGTATCGCATTCTAAGGCCATCAAATCAAAAAGCGCTACCATTGGGTTACTTATATCAAGAAAACGCCTTATAGAGCGTTATGGTGTACCTCAAAATCGATTTATGACGATTGGTTGAGTACATATTTCCATTTCAATCTTAAAAACACCCAAATTGATTAGGGGCTGTCGTCACAAGATGTAAGGCTATGATATTATTTTAAAATGAAAAAATTAGCTTTATTAGCACATCGTCGACACGACATTTCTGATCGCTCCTGGGAAAGAATCGAGTCCTTACTTCCTGGTAGAAAAGGCAAATGGGGCGGCGTCGCAAAGGATAACCGATTGTTTATTAATGCAGTATTCTGGATCTTAAGAACAGGCTCTCCATGGAGAGATCTGCCTCCTGATTACGGTTGTTGGAAAAATACCCACCGTCGCGTTTGCCGTTGAAAAAATAAAGGTGTATGGGCATCGATTCTTGAAAATCTTACCTGCGAAGCAGATATGGAATGGTTGATGATTGATGCAACTCATATAAAAGTCCACCTTCATGGCACTGGAGCTGTAGGTGGGAATGATGAAATGGGCCTTACAAAAGGGGGCTCAACAGCAAGCTACACCTGGCCGTAGACGCACACGGTATGCCACTCAGAGCAACTTTAACGTCTGGCACTGTTCTTGACTGTACAGTCGCTCCAGACTTGCTCAAGCCGAAGAACAAGGGATGCAGCCTGTCATTCCAGCACGAAAACATAGAAAGCATTATCGAAAGTTTGATAGTGCTCTCTATAAAAACCGGCATGTTGTTGAGAATGTCTCACGAGTTTCACGCCGACAAATAAACAAGTTATTTTTAAGCTCAATTCGATATAATATATAATTCGAAAAAATTGCCAATTAAAACATAAGATATTGAAATTAAAATATATTTTATGTTATCGCACATCTTGTGGATAAAACATTATTTTAGCTATTTTTAGAGCTTTATATGTCCGTGTGAAACTCGTGTGTCTTTGCGAAAATTAAGCAGTGGAGAGGGATTGCGACTCGATTTGCCAAAAGAGCGTCCTCCTTTCTGGCAAGCATCCAGATTCGATTTATTGCTATCTGGGCTGAAATCTTGTGACGACAGCCCCTAGGGCTGTCGTCACAAGATGTAAGGCTATGATATTATTTTAAAATGAAAAAATTAGCTTTATTAGCACATCGTCAACACGACATTTCTGATCGCTCCTGGGAAAGAATCGAGTCCCTACTTCCTGGTAGAAAAGGAAAATGGGGCGGCGTCGCAAAGGATAACCGATTGTTTATTAATGCAGTATTCTGGATCTTAAGAACAGGCTCTCCATGGAGAGATCTGCCTCCTGATTACGGTTGTTGGAAAAATACCCACCGTCGCTTTTGCCGTTGGAAAAATAAAGGTGTATGGGCATCGATTCTTGAAAATCTTACCTGCGAAGCAGATATGGAATGGTTGATGATTGATGCAACTCATATAAAAGTCCACCTTCATGGCACTGGAGCTGTAGGTGGGAATGATGAAATAGGCCTTACAAAAGGGGGCTCAACAGCAAGCTACACCTGGCCGTAGACGCACACGGTATGCCACTCAGAACAACTTTAACGTCTGGCACTGTTGCTGACTGTACAGTCGCTCCAGACTTGCTCAAGGAGTTAACCGCAGATTATTTACTGGCCGACCGGGGCTATGATAGCGATTCAATCATTAAACAAGCCGAAGAACAAGGGATGCAGCCTGTCATTCCACCACGAAAACATAGAAAGCATTATCGAAAGTTTGATAGTGCTCTCTATAAAAACCGCCATGTTGTTGAGAATGTCTTTGCGAAAATTAAGCAGTGGAGAGGGATTGCGACTCGATTTGCCAAAAGAGCGTCCTCCTTTCTGGCAAGCATCCAGATTCGATTTATTGCTATCTGGGCTGAAATCTTGTGACGACAGCCCCTAGGGGCTGTCGTCACAAGATGTAAGGCTATGATATTATTTTAAAATGAAAAAATTAGCTTTATTAGCACATCGTCGACACGACATTTTTGATCGCTCCTGGGAAAGAATCGAGTCCTTACTTCCTGGTAGAAAAGGCAAATGGGGCGGCGTCGCAAAGGATAACCGATTGTTTATTAATGCAGTATTCTGGATCTTAAGAACAGGCTCTCCATGGAGAGATCTGCCTCCTGATTACGGTTGTTGGAAAAATACCCACCGTCGCGTTTGCCGTTGAAAAAATAAAGGTGTATGGGCATCGATTCTTGAAAATCTTACCTGCGAAGCAGATATGGAATGGTTGATGATTGATGCAACTCATATAAAAGTCCACCTTCATGGCACTGGAGCTGTAGGTGGGAATGATGAAATGGGCCTTACAAAAGGGGGCTCAACAGCAAGCTACACCTGGCCGTAGACGCACACGGTATGCCACTCAGAGCAACTTTAACGTCTGGCACTGTTGTTGACTGTACAGTCGCTCCAGACTTGCTCAAGCCGAAGAACAAGGGATGCAGCCTGTCATTCCAGCACGAAAACATAGAAAGCATTATCGAAAGTTTGATAGTGCTCTCTATAAAAACCGCCATGTTGTTGAGAATGTCTCACGAGTTTCGCGCCGACAAATAAACAAGTTATTTTTAAGCTCAATTCGATATAATATATAATTCGAAAAAATTGCCAATTAAAACATAAGATATTAAAATTAAAATATATTTTATGTTATCGCGCATCTTGTGGATAAAACATTATTTTAGCTATTTTTAGAGCTTTATATCTCCGTGTGAAACTCGTGTGTCTGTGCGAAAATTAAGCAGTGGAGAGGGATTGCGACTCGATTTGCCAAAAGAGCGTCCTCCTTTCTGGCAAGCATCCAGATTCGATTTATTGCTATCTGGGCTGAAATCTTGTGACGACAGCCCCTAAAGACCTATGGCGATTAGTTGAACCTTCTATAGACAAAAAAAGCCCTTGCGTACTAATTGCCGATGATACATTGATTGCCAAAACACGTAGCAAAAAAATACACGAGTTTCGCACGGACATATAAAGCTCTAAAAATAGCTAAAATAATGTTTTATCCACAAGATGTGCGATAACATAAAATATATTTTAATTTCAATATCTTATGTTTTAATTGGCAATTTTTTCGAATTATATATATATTATATCGAATTGAGCTTAAAAATAACTTGTTTATTTGTCGGCGCAAAACTCGTGAAATAGAGATGCTCCATTATCAATATTCAGGTAATGAACATGATCACGAGTTTCGCACAGGCATATAAAATTCCAGAAATGGCTTAAAAGTAATGATTAATCTGCAAGTTACTAAAACACATACATTTTATTAAATTACAATAAGTTGCATTTGATTTATAAGGTTTTATCTATTTATATATTATGCTGAATTAAACTTAAAAATAGAGCGTTTTTTTATTAGTGCGAAACTCGTGATGATGTTATTGCTGGCATAGGTTTGGTTAATTTGCTTTGGCATGATCTGACGAAGGTTGAATCAATTCCTATTGATTATCGTATTTATGATAAAGATTCTGATGGAAAAACAAAAAACACGCACTTTTCCGAAATGCTCGCTCTTGCTAAAAAAAGAGGGATCATGCCAGAAGCGGTAGTGATGGATGCTTGGTATTCTAGCCTGGATAACCTGAAATCAATTCGCTCTCATGGTTGGGTTTGGGTAACCACGCTGAGGAAAAATAGGATCGTTAACCATAACAAACAACTGAACAAGTTAGACATCTCAGAAGAAGGAACGTCAATACACTTACGAGGATATGATTGGGTGACCGTTTTCAAATTTACAGCCAAAAACGGCCGTATTGATTACATAATAACAAACAAAGAGAATCCCACCCGTCAATGGTAGCGCTTTTTGATTTGATGGCCTTAGAATGCGATACAGGCGGTTTTGGTGTTGATTGATTTATTGAAACTGGAAGACGGTGACAAGTCGTCGCCGGAGGCGACCATCTTGAAACCACGCAGAAATAGCGAGAAAAATATGATTTCTTTGCGCTCGGCTCGTGCGAGCCTGACAGCGTTCAATACCACAGTTTTGTTTAACTTCTCGATGATAAACTTCAACAGACCAACGGGCATCCATGATAGATTTGACGTATTGGTTACTTATATCAAGAAAACGCCTTATAGAGCGTTATGGTGTACCTCAAAATCGATTTATGACGATTGGTTTAGTACATATTTCCATTTCAATCTTAAAAACACCCAGATTGATTAATATTTAACCGTTTTGGGTGTTAATTTCTTATACATCAAGATGGTCGCCTCTGGCGACGACTTGTCGCTGTCCTTCAGTTTCAATATATTCCATTCACATTATAATCGCCTGTAATCGATTTTAAGCCTATCAAATTAAAAAGTGCTACCATTGGGGTTACCTATATCACGAAAACGCCGTAGAGAGCCTTACGGTGTAGCTTAAAATCGATTTATGACGTTTGGTTTAGTACATATTTCCATTTCAATCTTAAAAACATCCAAATTGATTGATATTTAACCGTTTTGGGTATTAATTTCTTATTACATGGACGTAAGCAAACATGCTATTGCTGAGCACATCCGTGTTTTATTGGCGTACCCAAATTAGTTTTGTGCGAAACTCGTGATGGCAATTACGCGCCTTGATTGATGATTTAATGCTCAACAAAGTAAAATATGGCCGCCCTATACGTGAGGAATTATATTTAGGCGACATGATCAATAGCTGGAAAGTGATTAATATCAAACCCGGACATCAATTAACTCTATTATTTGGTATGAAAGCACCGGGACTAGGGCGTTTAACTTTTACCATCAAGGATTGTGGCAAATATCGAACGTTAGATGTCAGAGCATGGTGGCATGCTGCCGGTTTTCAGGACTAATGTATTGGCTTAATCATGAGCCCAATTCATCGTTTTATATTTAAGGGCATGGCTAAAAAAATTAATGAAATTGCATTAATAATGCATAAAAAACAATAAAAATTAGCTTAATAAAGCCAAAATGCCTTATGAAATATCAATATTAGTCTATTTGCAGAAATTACATATTGCATAACTATTCCATTAAGATTATCATTGTTTAACTTATTTATTTATTCATATTTTTAGCATGAGTATTCAATTAAAACAAATTAATTGCTTTTATGGTGAAGAGCAAGCCCTACACAATATCAATTTGACATGTGAAACGGGTGAAACGATGGTATTACTTGGCCCAAGCGGTGCTGGCAAAAGCTCATTATTACGCGTCTTCAATTTACTAGAGATGCCCCGTTCAGGCCAACTGAACATCGCTGGGTACCATTTTGATTTTTCACGCCAAACCAAAAAAAATGAAATCAGAGCGTTAAGACAAAAAGTGGGAATGGTATTTCAACAATATAACTTATGGCCACATTTGACCGTAATGGAAAATCTGAATGAAGCGCCTTGTTTAGTATTAGGTTTAACTAAGGCAGCAGCTAAAGAAAAAGCAGCAAATTTATTGCACCGTTTACGGTTAACCGAATGTGCTAATCGTTTCCCATTGCATCTTTCTGGAGGTCAGCAACAGCGAGTGGCAATTGCCAGAGCATTAATGATGGAGCCTGAAATTCTGTTATTTGATGAACCAACAGCCGCTCTCGATCCTGAAATTACAACCCAAGTGGTTAATATTATACAGGAATTATCAAAAACGGGCATCACCCAACTGATAGTGACTCATGAAATTGATTTTGCCCGTAAAACAGCGAGCAAGATAGTTTATATGGAAAAAGGGGTAATTGTGGAGCAAGGCGATATTGATCGTTTCACTAGACCACAAACTCAAGGCTTGGAAAATTATCTATCCCATTTGTCGCTACCAATGTAAAAATAATCCACTTGCTAGTGTAAAACTGATCCACCAAGAGTAAAAATGGCAGTTTTAAGGTACTGCCGATGATAACATTGGAGATCAGAGTGGAAATTTCTGTTTTACATCGCCAGGGTATGTCTATACGTGCGATTGCGCGACGCCTTTCATGTTCAAGAGTAACCGTGAGGCGATATCTTCGTAGCACTGAAGCGGCGGCGAATATGCGTTATAAATCGAGAGCGCCTAGACCCGGTAAGTTGGAGCCCTTCAAGGTATATATTCTCGAACGCGTAGAGGCGGCTAGACCTGATTGGATACCGGCCTGCGTATTGCTACGGGAGATCCGTGAACAAGGGTACACAGGCAGCTATAGCTTGCTGACCGCTTTTCTTCATCCTATGAAAAAACCGGTTATTGAAGACGTTGTTCGCTTTGAGACTGAACCCGGTGAACAGATGCAGGTTGACTTCACGATTATCAGACAGGGGAAGAACCCTTTGCTGGCATTCGTTGCCACGTTAGGTGGGAGTCGCTCCACTTTTGTTAAGTTTTACACCTGTCAAAATTCAGCAGCCTGGTGCGACGGGATTGAGTCAGCCCTACAGTATTTTGGCGGTACGCCTCGTCAGCTGCTATTTGATAATGCGAAGACCATTATCATTGAGCGTGATGTTTATGGTCCTGGTAAACACCGCTGGAACCCACAGCTTATCCAGCTTGCCGAGAAATATGCTTTCAGTCCGAAAGTCTGCCGTCCATACAGGGCGAAGACTAAAGCACGAGTTTCGCACGGACATATAAAGCTCTAGGGGCTGTCGTCACAAGATGTAAGGCTATGATATTATTTTAAAATGAAAAAATTAGCTTTATTAGCACATCGTCGACACGACATTTCTGATCGCTCCTGGGAAAGAATCGAGTCCTTACTTCCTGGTAGAAAAGGCAAATGGGGCGGCGTCGCAAAGGATAACCGATTGTTTATTAATGCAGTATTCTGGATCTTAAGAACAGGCTCTCCATGGAGAGATCTGCCTCCTGATTACGGTTGTTGGAAAAATACTCACCGTCGCTTTTGCCGTTGGAAAAATAAAGGTGTATGGGCATCGATTCTTGAAAATCTTACCTGCGAAGCAGATATGGAATGGTTGATGATTGATGCAACTCATATAAAAGTCCACCTTCATGGCACTGGAGCTGTAGGTGGGAATGATGAAATGAGCCTTACAAAAGGGGGCTCAACAGCACGCTACACCTGGCCGTAGACGCACACGGTATGCCACTCAGAGCAACTTTAACGTCTGGCACTGTTGCTGACTGTACAGTCGCTCCAGACTTGCTCAAGGAGTTAACCGCAGATTATTTACTGGCCGACCGGGGCTATGATAGCGATTCAATCATTAAACAAGCCGAAGAACAGGGGATGCAGCCTGTCATTCCACCACGAAAACATAGAAAGCATTATCGAAAGTTTGATAGTGCTCTCTATAAAAACCGCCATGTTGTTGAGAATGTCTTTGCGAAAATTAAGCAGTGGAGAGGGATTGCGACTCGATTTGCCAAAAGAGCGTCCTCCTTTCTGGCAAGCATCCAGATTCGATTTATTGCTATCTGGGCTGAAATCTTGTGACGACAGCCCCTAAAAATAGCTAAAATAATGTTTTATCCACAAGATTCGCGATAACATAAAATATATTTTAATTTCAATATCTTATATTTTAATTGGCAATTTTTTCGAATTATATATTATATCGAATTGAGCTTAAAAATAACTTGTTTATTTGTCGGCGCGAAACTCGTGTAAAGGTAAGGTTGAACGTTTTAATCACTATCTTAAGAACAGTTTCATTGTTCCACTAACCGCGTCATTTCGTCAGGCAGGGCTTATTTTGGATGCTGCCGCCGCCAACTCACGTATTGGAGACTGGCTGAGTTCAATAGCTAATGTACGTAAACACGGCACTACGGGTGTATCGCCGGAGGAGCGCATGCTACAAGAACGCTTAGCACTGTTGCCGCTGCCGAAAGTCATGCAAGCATTTCCTTTACCGATACATCAGACTCGCCCGATTCCTATGGAGAGCCTACAACATTCTTTGTCCGTCTATCAATCGATTCTGGAGATGCCTATATGAGTCTTCAGTATGAACGCATCGAAAAATTCTGCCAGCAGCTTAAACTGGACAGACTAAGCACAGAGTGGCCAGCTGTAGCGCAGGCAACTATCGACAAGAACGGTACACACGCTGACTTTCTAGAGTCTATTTTACGACTTCAGTATGAAGGACTTACTGAACGTCGGCGTCAAACGATACTCCGTTTATCTGGGCTGCCAGTGATAAAGACGTTGGAGCAGTTTGATTACAAATATGCCAGCGGTGTTCCCCGTAACCAAATACAGGAACTGGCTGGACTGGCTTTCATTGAGCGCCAGGAGAATATCGTGTTGCTAGGTCCGTCTGGTGTCGGGAAGACGCACCTGGCTACTGCCATAAGCTATAGGGCTGCGATGCATGGATTAAGCATCCGTTTTCTAACTGCGGCGGATATGATGTTGCCGCTGCTTACCTCTCATCGACAAGGTGACCTTAAGGGATATCTTACTCGCGTTATCAGTAAACCTAGACTATTGATTATCGATGAAGTTGGCTATTTACCTTTTGGCAAAGAAGAAGCAAATCTGTTCTTCCAGGTGGTGGCAAAGCGATATGAAGCGGGTAGTGTGCTCTTAACCAGTAATCTGTCTTTTGCTCAGTGGTCAAGTACATTTGGTGATGATGAGACGCTAACAGCCGCTATGCTGGATCGATTGCTGCACCATGCACATATCGTACAGATTAGTGGACAAAGTTATCGGTTAAAAGATAAGCTAAAAAGCGGTCAGCTACATAAAAAATTGAAAGCGGAACTGAGCGAGTAAATTAAAGGGAGTGGATCAGTTTTACTTTAGCAAAGTGGATCAGAATTCAATTGGCATTGACACTTAATCGCGGGGTTTTTAATCGGGGTAAGGTTAATTTTTTTCGCGTTTTCATTACCATCTCCCTGAGAATCAGGCAGACAGTGTGACAAGACAGTGCGCTCAACGCTTTTAAAGCGGTTTACTAGTGGGAATGAGCGTGAGTGATTAGGTTAGGCGCAGTCATTAGCCCCGACCGGGGCAAGGGAAAAAGCGCGACCCGCACGGTGCAGGAACACCGCACGAGCCGTCAACACACAGAGGTTACCTGTGAGTCAACCGTGGCGCTTTCCGTTCTCGAGAACAGGAAAGAGTCTACACGAATTTCCATTAGTGAAAAAGGCTTACAGACAATGCAGCAACATTTTTTACCCATACTGCCCTGGATAGGCGGTAAACGGCGGCTGGCAAAACAGATTTTACCGCGCTTTCCAGCGCATATCTGCTACGTGGAGCCATTTTGTGGCGCGGCAGCGCTCTTCTTTATGAAGTCACCCAGCAAAGCAGAAGTGATTAACGATATCAACGGCGAGCTGGTCAATCTCTATCGGGTACTGAAACAGCATCTGGAAGAGTTTATGCGCCAGTTTAAATGGGCGCTGGTCAGCCGGGCGATGTATCAATGGCTAAACATCACCCCGACCGAGACCCTAACCGATATCCAGCGGGCAGCCCGTTTCTATTATCTGCAAAAACAAGCGTTCGGCGGCAAGGTGGCGGAGCACACCTTTGGCGTGACCACCACCAGTGGGCCGCGGCTGAACCTGCTACGCATGGAAGAAGAGCTGTCGCTCGCCCATCTGCGATTATCACGCACCACCATTGAACACCTGGATTGGGCCAGCTGTATTGCCCGTTATGACCGTCCGCACACGCTGTTCTACTGTGACCCGCCGTATTGGGGAACGGAAGGCTATGGCGTCGATTTTGGTCTGGAACAATACGAAAAACTGGCGGGGATGATGATTATCTCCGTCAATGATATTCCTGAAATGCGGGAAGTGTTTCGAGACTTTGCGATGGAAAGTGTCCCGATTCGCTATACTCTCAATGGCAATCAGCCCACTCAACGACGTGAGCTGATTATTACTGTCAAATAACCCTCTTTCGCGGCAACGAATCAAGGGAAGACTTAAGCACGGTGACGAGTGGATTTTTTCTCTGCCATTGCAGCCAAAGTACGCTGTGCCACTTCGCGTGTTTCACCAGGAATGTGTCGGAACGTCGTCAATAAAGTGGCTTCCTCCTCATCCCTCACTACATCGAGCGCACTGGCTTCATCACTGCGCTCTCCAGTCATGACATAAAGAAGGTCGACGCCTAACGCTTTTGCCGCAATTAAATAGCCTGCATCAGGATGGCGTTCACTTTTTTCATAATTATACTGGGTGAGTTTTTTAACCCCGCACCGTTCGGCAAAGATCTCCTGGCTAAGTCCTAGCCGCAGACGCTCCGATTTGAGGCGTTCCCCCACCCCTTCCAGCGTCAGCGTGACCCACTGCTGGGCATCAACGGGTGTTTGTTCATCGCTCGTGGCAACCGACGAGGTTTTGCCCGCCAGTTGCTGGCTTAATTGTTGCAGTTGCTTCTCTTTTTCGGCCACCAGTTGTTGACTGCGTTTAAGCGCCGCTTCATCTTTACGTAGCGCCGCCTTCAACTCCCTGACTGACATGCGGTCAACACCATCCAGTGTCAGGCCGGCAATGGTGCCGCCTTCGGCTAATTCTGTGAGATCTTCATCGTCTTCTAACATCAGCTCATAGAGTTTGGTTTTGCCCAAAAACGCCAGCGATGGGGTTTTTGATTGCAGCGTAGGAGAGAGATATTTAACAGAGGCTTTCATCAAACGCTGTGCAGTAGTAGGGGTTAAGCCCAATTTATCGGTTACAATATTGATAAACTCACCATGTGGCTCATTCTCTTTAATAATAATTAGCCGCTTCCCCGCCTCCAGCATAGCTTCCGCGCTCTGTGCCATATAGAAGCGCGCTTCATGCACAATACGTTCTCTTTCATAGGGTAGCCCATCGCCAAAACGTGCCATCACCTCCTGCTGGGCACTGTTTTTTGCATTTTTTTCAGGGTATGCAATTGCACCCCCCGCAATCGTGATATTGTCCGCGGTAGTTACAGACACGAGTTTCGCACCAATAAAAAAACGCTCTATTTTTAAGTTTAATTCAGCATAATATATAAATAGATAAAACCTTATAAATTAAATGCAACTTATTGTAATTTAATAGAATTTATGTGTTTTAGTAACTTGCAGATTAATCATTACTTTTAAGCCATTTCTGGAATTTTATATGCCTGTGCGAAACTCGTGACAGACAGGTTGGTTGCCGTTTTTTTCTTTGCCATACGGGTCTCCTTTAGGCCGATAACAGCCAGTGGTTTTTAACGGTGATAAGAAATATACAAAAGCAAACAAAAAAGACTTTACATTATTTTGCATATCAATGTATATTTATTTTTAACTTTTTATGACGGAGATAACACCATGTCACTACACCATCCCGCCGACTTTAAGTGCAGTTTTTATAACAGAATCTATCAGGACTACCCGACGGTGGCGGCG
Organism: Coronaproctus castanopsis; assembly: GCA_032883995.1. Lineage (NCBI taxonomy): Eukaryota > Metazoa > Arthropoda > Insecta > Hemiptera > Monophlebidae > Coronaproctus > Coronaproctus castanopsis. The sequence goes on along the minus strand of JAOQIE010000004.1, from coordinate 1,867,758 downwards.
TGGGCACGCCAATCCGGCTTCAAACCCTATCAGGTTTACATGTTGCTTGATGGCTCCTGCCAGGGCTGGCGCGGGGAAGCCCGCAAAATCAAACAGGCGATTGAACAGATCATGGGTTCTCCCATGCCATCGGGCAAAAAGCGCCATAAAAAATAATATTCGCCTGTTTCACTGACGGTATCACAATTTCCATTAATGAAAAAGAGGCATCCGATGAAAAACACCTTATTACTGCACCCGTCTTCACGCACACGGCGGGCGCTGCGTATTTTAAAAGCCATGAAGGGGCATTACCGCGACGGCCTGTCCAATAAAGCCCTGGCGGCGCTAATCAATGACTCCCCGGCCAATATCAGTCGCACCCTGCCGTTTTTAGTGGAAGAGGGCATGGTTGAACAGCGCTTCAATGGGAACTACGCCCTCAGTGAGGAATTGATACAGATTGCGCTGGCCTTTTTCGATGAAACCGAACGGGCACAAATCAAGATGGCAGAACGACGTGGGCGTTGCGTAAACTCACCGTCAAAATCGTAAGAGGAAAAAATAATGGGTAGAAAAGCGTTACCGATGACGGCTGAAAGCGCCCCCGAACAGCCTTTAGCTCCGGATTTAATGAACAACCTTAACGCCCTGGCTGAACATCAGCAGGCCATTATGGACAAGTACGGTGAGGGACTGCCCTATGAAAGGGAGAGGATTGTGCATGAAGCGCGCTTCTATATGGCACAGAGCGCGGAAGCTATGCTGGAGGCGGGGAAGCGGCTAATTATTATTAAAGAGAATGAGCCACATGGTGAGTTTATCAATATTGTAACCGATAGATTGGGCTTAACCCCTACCACTGCACAGCGTTTGATGAAAGCCTCTGTTAAATATCTCTCTCCTACGCTGCAATCAAAAACCCCATCGCTGGCGTTTTTGGGCAAAACCAAACTCTATGAGCTGATGTTAGAAGACGATGAAGATCTCGCAGAATTAGCCGAAGGCGGCACCATTGCCGGCCTGACACTGGATGAGGTTGATCGCATGTCCGTGCGTGAACTAAAAGCAAAACTGCGCGAAACCCGCGATAGCCTGGAAGCCGTCCACCGCCTGGCAAATGAAAGATCTCAAAAAATCGATGAGCTGAGGGAAAACCGCCTACTTAATCAGCATCGCCCGTTAGGGGAAGAAGGCATACGCCAGCTCCGTGAAGAGATTGGCCTGGTGGGCTTTGATGTTAAAGCCATGTTAATGGGCCGCTTTCGGGAAGGGCTGGAAAAATTGCATAGCCACAGTGGCGATATCACGTCTCATGCTGACTATTTAGCAGGCTTACTTAATGATATTGAGTTTGAAATCAATGTGTTACGTAGCGACTTTGCTTTACCCCACCACGCGGTGTCAGAGGCGGTACCTGACTGGGTAAAGGCGGATGCCGAGGTCGAAGACGCGGATTTTCAGTTACCGGAACACCGGCTTGGTACCGGACAGGATAACGGCGAGGAGGTGGTGTTATGAACGCCATCCTGACCGAACGCGTACTGGCGATTGCCCGGGCTGCCGAAAAAGCCGGGCATGGCGGCAAAGACGCGGTTTATCAGACAGGTTGCCAGGCACTCGGCATTTCCAAAGCCACGCTGCTACGAAAAATCAAACAGGTCAGCGTTAAACCGCCGCGCAAGCAACGGGTGGATTGTGGTACCAGCGCCCTGACCCGTGAGGAAGCTCTGTTGATATCTGGCGTCATCACGAAATCAAAACGCAATAACAGCAAGCGTCTCTACAGTCTGAAAAAGGCGGTTAACGACCTGCGGGCCAATAACCTGATTAATGCCGGGTATATGGATAGCGAAACCGGCGAGTGGTTCCCCCTGTCGGTCGATGCCATCAGCCGGGCACTGTATCATTATCGCCTGCACCCCAACCAGTTACGTGCACCTACCCCGTGCGTTCAATTAAAAACCGAGCATCCCAATCATGTCTGGCAGCTGGATGCGTCGCTGTGTGTACTCTATTATCTGAAAAATCCCGCCAAAGGGCGCACCACGCGCGATAGTGGCCTGCGCATGATGAATGAGGCGGAGTTTAACAAGAACAAGCCAAAAAATCTGGCGCGAGTAGTCAATGACCGCGTCTGGTCATTTGAGCTGACCGACCACACCAGTGGTTGGATTTACGCCGAGTACCGCTTTGGTGGCGAAACGACACAAAACTTTACCGATGTGCTGATTAACGCCATGCAAGAACGCGGTGGGGCTGACGTACTGCATGGCGTGCCGCGCATCCTTTATACCGACCCCGGTTGCGCCCTGGTCTCGTCCACCATGCGCAACCTGTGTAAAACACTCGGTATTCAACTTATCGCCCATAAAGCCGGTAATGCCCGCGCCACCGGCTCAGTGGAAAAGGCGCGCGACATTCTGGAGTGCCATTTTGAATCCGGCCTGCGGTTTGTGCAAGTCAATCATATTGATGAATTAAACCGCCTGGTCGGGTTATGGCGTAAAAAGTATAACCGCACCGCGCTGCATCGGCGTACCGGCATGACCCGCACCGACTGCTGGCTGCGTATTACCCCTGCACAGTTAATCAAGGCACCGTCCGTTGACGTATGCCGTGAGCTGGCAGTGAGTCAGCCGGAAAGCCGTAAGGTCACGACGCATCTTCGCGTGTCGTTCAGGGGGAGTGAATACGATGTACGGCAAGTCCCCGGCGTTTGCGTGGGCGACACCGTACAGATAGTGCGTAACCCCTGGCGTGACAGTGAGGCGCAGGTGGTCGTGATTAATGAGGACGGACTGGAAGTCTTTTGCCGGGTGCCGGAAGTGGCGAAAGACGACTACGGTTTTGCCCTCAACAGCCCGACACTCGGCGAATCGTTCAAGGCATTACCCCACACCCCGGCGCAACACCATCTGTCGGAAGTCGAGCAGACCCTGTATGGCACCACCACGCCGGGGGAAACCGCCGCCGCGCAAAAAGCCAATGCCTTACCCTTTGGTGGGCGCTTTAACCCTTATCTGGAAAATGAACGCGATACCCCACCGATTTATCTCCCTAAACAAGGGCAGGCCTCCCCGGTTTGCGCGCCGCGTTTTGAAGAGCGCTTAAACCCGGTCGGGGTGGTGCAACAGTTGCGGGCGCGTTTTCAGGCGGTGGGTAAGACCTGGCGCAGTGAATTTTACACCACACTAACCCAGCGCTTCCCGGACGGCATTCCCGCCGACCAGGTCGACGCGCTGGGTGATGAGTTAATGGCGCAGACGGGCGATGTGGTGGTCAGCCTGGCCAGTCACGGTTAACGGGAGGCCATCATGCTGAAACTGAAAACCCTGTTACAACAACATAACCTGACGCAAGCGGCACTGTCCCGCGCGCTTGACCTTTCTGAAGCGACACTGGCGCAGGTAGTCAATCACCACCAGTGGCCGAAACAGGACACCGACGCGCTAAAACACCGTATCCGTGCCTGGCTGCATGACCAGGGTATCGCGGCGGACGACTGTTTTGATGGGGTCACGTCCGGCGGAAAGGAAAAGCGCCCACTACCTAGCAACAAGGAGGACAGCACGTTACTCAAAAAACAGGTATTACTGCCTGCCACCAAAAAGCATTTTGGACTGTTTCGCGCTCCATTTGATGACAACGCGGTACAAGGTCATGACGATGTGTTTTTAACCCCGGAAAGCCGTTATGTGCGCGAGGCGTTGTACCAGACCGCCCGTTATGGCGGCTTTATCGCGGTTATCGGGGAATCCGGCTCGGGTAAAAGCACTCTGAGGCGCGACCTGGTTGACCGGATTAACCGGGAAAATGCCCCGGTGGTGGTGATTGAACCCTACGTGCTGGCCATGGAAGACAACGACCATCAGGGCAAAACCCTGAAAGCCGCCAGTCTTGCCGAGGCTATTGTTCATACGCTGGCCCCACTGGAAAAACTCAAACGCTCGCCGGAGGCCCGCTTCCGTCAGTTACACCGACTGTTAAAAGACAGCAGCCGTGCCGGGTACAGCCATGTGCTGGTGATTGAAGAAGCCCATGCGCTGCCCATACCGACCTTAAAGCACCTCAAACGCTTCTTTGAGCTGGAAGACGGCTTTAAAAAACTGCTGTCTATCGTCCTACTGGGACAACCCGAATTGGGTGACAAGTTATCCGAGCGCCTGCTGGCAGTCAGGGAAGTGGTACAGCGCTGCGAGGTGATTGACCTGCCGCCACTGGATGACCACCTGACCGACTTTCTTGATTTCAAGTTTAAACGCGTCGGCGGCGACATTAACAACGTTCTCGGCCCGGATGCGATACCGGCACTACGCCAACGCTTAAGCTGGCTGCGCCCGAAAAAAGACACACCGGTCAGCCTGCTTTATCCCCTGGCTATCGGCAATCTGGTGACCGCTGCCATGAACCTGGCCGCCGAGAACGCCATCCCGGTTATCGACGCCAATATTATCCACAGTGTGCATTAAAGGAGGCTTTTATGCTGAACCCCGCCGTGACCATTAAAAACCCGTCAGCGATGACCTACCAGGCCATCCAGCAGCAGTTCAGGCAATGCTTGTCGGTGATGGACAACCTCAGCCAGGAAGGTTTTACCGTCAGTCAGTTTACCGTTGATGGCTATAGCCGTCCGACCATTACCCTGCTGCATGACCGACGGTGTGATGCCTTACATAAAAAGGGGCATGCCGTTCGTTATGCCCTGGGTACCGACCGCCAGGGCCGCTGGGAAAAATACCAGTTCCTGCAAGATAACTGCCGAATAACCTGGGAGGTACGTTAATCATGACAACACGACCTGTCCGTATTACCGCTCGCCAATCGGTTTATCTGGCCAAAACCGTGGATATTACCGAACAGGACTATGAAGCCTATTTATCGATTTGCGAAAACTGCCGTGATTTTGATGAACAAGACCAGCGTCTTGGTGAAATAGCGGCCCGATACAACATGAATTTATTTGAGCATATTCAACACAGTGACGCCCTTGAAGACATTATTTTCGAGCGCGTTTAATTCCCGACGTTGTTAATTAAAAGGTAAAAAAGATGGCAAAGAAAATAACGCGGCTTAAAGCCGCGGCGGGTGCCTGCACGCCGCAAACCCGCGAACAGGTGATGGACGATATTAAACGGATGGGCGATATCCAGCGGGAAATGACCCGGCTGGAGACGCAGATTAATGATGAAATCGCACGGTTAACGCATCAGCATGCGGCTGATATTGAGGCCATGAAAGCCCGGATAACCCTGTTACAAAAAGGTATCCAGACCTGGTGCGACGCCAACCGGGAGGGGCTGACCCAAAACGGCAAAACCAAAACCGTTAACCTGATAACCGGCGAGGTGTCATGGCGTAACCGCCCGCCATCCGTCTCCCTTAAAGGGATGGACGATATCCTGCAGGCGCTGGAAGAAAACGGGCAACAGCACTGCATTATTCGCAAGGCTCAGGTGGATAAAAATGCCCTGCTAAAAAATCAGGATACCATCAGCTCCCTTAATATTCGCGGCATTACCTTTCATCACCAGCTTGAGAATTTCATTATTACGCCCTTTGAGCAGGAGGTGACCTCATGAGCTATCAGGAAATAAAACCTCTGCGCCGTCAGATTGAAAGGCACATAAACCGCGCCATGCATCACCTGCGAGCAGACCATTCCGCCGCGGCGTATTGTGAATTTCAAAATGCCTTCGAGATATTGGCCGAACTCATCGTCGACTTAGATAAGGAAAACCCGTTATGAGTATTACCTGCATCAGCTGCCATCAGGCAACCCGACGCCTGAATCCTACCCAGGCAGACATTATCCAACAACCGGAAAGCGGCGAGTGGGGAATTGACCTGCTACTGGCCTGCCCACACTGCGGACAGTCGTATAGCGCCTGGGTACTTAACTGGGATGTCGTGCCACTAAAAGGTATCACGGCAAATTCGCCATCAACGCCACACACTCACCATAAACCCGCCGATTAACGAGGAGGACATCACCATGTGGATATTAATTTTGGCCATGTACGCCAGTCCTTATAGCGATAATGCCTTTTCCACTCTGCATACACAGGAATTTGACACGGAAACCGCCTGTCAACAGGCCGCCAGACTGTTTGCGGAAAAATTTGAAACCTTCAAGGATATTGATGCCAGGGCAATTTGCGTAAAGAAGTCATAGCGGAAAAGCGGCATGTAATTCATTCAATTGTATAATAACGCTATTCATTTTATAATCCTTCAAAACCCGAAGGATTATTTTTTGCTCACTGCATAAGGAACCCTGACCCCGACCACAACGATAAAGGAAGCCTCCGATGACCCGACAAAAGTACCTGCAGTTAATCCATATTGGCGCCCACAATCTCAAGCTGGACGACACGACTTACCGCCAGATGCTGCACAGGCTAACCGGGAAAACATCGGCAAAAGCCCTGAATATCGGTCAACTGGCTCAGGTGTTAAACGCCCTGAAAGCCAAAGGCTTTCGTATCCAGCCAACTCAAACCACAACGAAAAAGCAGACCGACCGTCCGCAAATCCAGAAAATGCAGGCCCTTTGGCAGGCAATGGCCCAGGAGGGCATTGTCCGGGATGCGTCAGCAACAGCCCTGGCCCACTTTGTTAAACGGGAAACCGGTTGCGATTTGCCTTACTGGCTGGATAGCCAACAGGCCAGCCAGGTTATCGAGAAACTCAAGCAGTGGCAAAAACGCGTGGCGAGGGCAACATCATGCTAGAGAATATCTTTCGTAGCAAAGGGCCGGAGTTACTGGTTGAGCTGGCCGAGCACACCGCGCAGACCGTCAGGCAGATTATCGATGTTGACCCCGCCGTTGCCAGCCAGATAGGCGATGCCGTCGCCAGTCAGATGATGGCGGTATGGGGTGGGCAAAACGTCTATTTCCCGATGGGGCTGATATGGAAAGTCAGCCAGCGTGACCGGGAGATATTTGCCGATTTCAACGGCCATAACCACCACGCGCTGGCGCGTAAATACAAAGTCTCACTACAGTGGATTTATTCAGTGGTCAAACGGGTTAAAAAAGAAGAGCTGGCCCGCATTCAGGGCAGTCTGTTTGAAGATGAAGATAAGCCGCCCCGATGACTGTTTCTTGTTTCACGCAGTGAAACGTCGGAGAGAAAAACATAACCTATACACCAGATAGTGAGTATTGGTTTAATGCTAACCAGACAATAGAAGCATATTTCATATGCTCAATTCATCACTTATTGTGCAATGAGGGTAAAATCCTCAACGTCATTAAAGGTGTTTACTAGTCTATTTGCCATATGTATACAAGAATGTTCCGCGAGAAAGCACTAATGAGCCCTGGCAACACGGGGCGAAGGAGGACTGAATGATAGAGGCATCGCTGCTGAATCTGCCTTGGGCAACTCCGATATTGGGGTCGACTAAATATGTGTAGATACCTATGCCTGAAAAGGTGTTTATGCGCCATATTGCAGGCTGCGAACACTGTTATCACGGGATTGTCGGGCGGATTGTGGTGGCGGAAGTGATCGCACCGGATGCATAATTTGTTGAACTGTACCGGACAAAAAGTAAAGCGGCAGCGAAAACCTACTGGCATCGGACGCTTGGCGGCATTACGCGTAATCAGCACGTGCTGCACTACATCCATGCCGGAGAAGTTGACCCTCTGGCGGCGCATTTCATTTGCCCGATTGATGAGGACAGTTATACGTTATTGCCATTAGAAAGTTAAAACGCCCCAAACAGGGGCGTTTAATTTAAGCGGCGTGGTGTTCAAGCACATGGCCTGATTGATTTTGAACACCAATGGCAATCTTCTGCGGTTTTTCCTGTTCAGGAATATCGTAGGTAAATTGCATGGTTAATAATCCTTTATCCAGATTCGCCTGCTGGATGGTTATCCGATGCTCAAGGCTGAAACTTAAGCACGAGTTTCGCACGGACATATAAAGCTCTAAAAATAGCTAAAATAATGTTTTATCCACAAGATGTGTGATAACATAAAATATATTTTAATTTCAATATCTTATATTTTAATTGGCAATTTTTTTGAATTATATATTATATCGAATTGCGCTTAAAAATAACTTGTTTATTTGTCGGCGCGAAACTCGTGTTAAGGAAAACGCACTTTTTCTAATCCCCTGATGCAGCCATTTGATACCCTCTTTTTCTTCGTTAACCTCGGTTTCCTCAACCTTCAGTTTACCGCTGATGGTTAACTGGTTATTCAGCAGCGAAATATCGAGTTCATCCTGCGTATAGCCGGGTACGCTCACCGTCATTTCATAATGCTCTTTATCTTTTTGCAACAGATTATAGGCGGGCGTATCCGCCACAGGACTTTCACCGGTTAAACGGCTAAACAGATTATCTATCTGGTTAAAACGGTCAGACAGCAGATGATTGCTGAGTGCGGGAATGAGAGAGAAAGAACGATAGGCCATAATATCCTCCTTTAACAATTATTTAGTGAAATCTTACCTTCACATTCTTCATATAGGGACAGTTGAGACGTTTTCAAGTGCTCCCCTCAACATGAGAAAAAAACAATGTTGCCCTCATTAACGTCAACCGTTGTTGCCGTCAAACCTCGTATTGACGCAACACTGAGATGGATTTACCAGAAAACCTTTTCCGCCAAAGACCGCATCGCCTTCTACGACATGCTGGCCTTTTTGCTGGATAACAACAAATCGTTGCAGCAGGCCTTTATCGATATGCGTAACGTTGTCACTGATTTTGGCCGCAAGCATCATCCCTACGCCGTGCTGTTGACCGATTGCCTGTCGGCGCTGGATGAGGGGCAAGGGGCGTTTGAAAAGGTACTGCTCGAATGGGTGCCGGTTCAGGAAGCCACCCTGATTGGCTCAGGCATCCTCTCCGGCAAACTCTCCGACGCCTTGCGGCGTGCCAGCCAGATTGTGGAAGGCAAGAAAACGATGGTATCCGCCCTGTTCGGCGCATTGGGATACCCCTGTTTTCTGCTTGGCATCGTGGTGCTGATGATGCATATGGTGTGTGAGAAGTTTATCCCCAAGCTGGCAAGACTGGTGCCGCGTGAAAAATGGGAGGGGCCACTCCATAAGCGCTAACTAAAAATCATAATGATATATAATTGCTACTCATAATTGAGAAGAGATGATGTAAATGATATCTAGCACAAATTTAGCTTTTGACGACTGGGAAAAAATAACGATGCTTCTACCTGATGGATGGGAAGATAAGGCTCGTGAATGTGGAGCTTTGAAATTTGGGCGTCAATTTACTAGCCCTGCTCTTTTGCTCAGGGTATTGCTGATTTATTTTTGTACAGGTTGCTCAATGCGTGAAACTGTAGCACGAGCGGCGGCGGCGGGTTTAGTCAATATCTCAGATGTTGCATTATTGAAACGTATTGATAAATGTGGTGAGTGGCTCCGATGGATGACTGAAGGTATTATCGAGAAAACATCAAAGAATGTTGATATTCCTGAATCCATAAGCCATCGATCACTTATTGTGGTAGACGGCTCAGTGGTAAAAGAGCCGGGTAGCAATTCCCCAGACTGGCGAATTCACTACGCAATGGATATCAGAACATTAAACTGTCACCAATCACTTATTACCCCGATCAGTGATGGCGAAACGTTGACAAGGTTTAGTGTGGAGAAAGGAAGCATCGTCATTGCTGACAGAGGATTCAACCACCGTACTGGAATAAAGCATATTATTGATCAGGGAGCAGATGTCGTGGTCAGAATGAATTTACGGGGACTTCCGTTACTTTCCATAGAAGGCAATAAATTTCAACAACTCAACCATCTCCGCACCTTGGCACAAGGTGAGTACGGAGAATGGCCAGCAATCATGCTATTAGAGGGAGTTGAATATCCCGTACGTGTATGCGCTTACCGCAAAACAGAAGCACAACGGATTGAAAGTGAAAGAAAATACCTGAAAAAAATCAGTAAAAATCAGAGAAAACATAACCCTGAAGTCCAAGAAATAACTGGCTATGTAGTGATAGTCACCACGCTAAAAGAACTAAGTAAAGAAGATATTTTAGGGCTTTACAGACAGCGATGGCAGATAGAACTTGCTTTTAAACGCATGAAATCCTTAATAAAACTAGGACACCTAAAAAAGAAAAATCCTATAGGGGTAAAGGCATGGCTACAAGGAAAATTGTTCGTTTCCTGTCTGTTAGAGCGTCTGCTGGCAATCAGCAGACATTTTTCCCCTCAAAAATTCGGATAAAGAACTTAATGATTTAGCTAGCAGATGGCAATCCATATCACTGATATTTAACCTGTTAATTTACAGTCTTTGTCCCGCTGTATCACTCTTTGAATGTATATCAAAATGGGACAAAATACAGCGACACCTTAAAGGCTCTCGAAGTCGAAAGCGGCAATATCAGACTTCATCCTTGTCTCAATTTAAATTTGGTTAGCGCTTATGGGGGCCACTCCATAAGCGCTAACTAAAAATCATAATGATATATAATTGCTACTCATAATTGAGAAGAGATGATGTAAATGATATCTAGCACAAATTTAGCTTTTGACGACTGGGAAAAAATAACGATGCTTCTACCTGATGGATGGGAAGATAAGGCTCGTGAATGTGGAGCTTTGAAATTTGGGCGTCAATTTACTAGCCCTGCTCTTTTGCTCAGGGTATTGCTGATTTATTTTTGTACAGGTTGCTCAATGCGTGAAACTGTAGCACGAGCGGCGGCGGCGGGTTTAGTCAATATCTCAGATGTTGCATTGTTGAAACGTATTGATAAATGTGGTGAGTGGCTCCGATGGATGACTGAAGGTATTATCGAGAAAACATCAAAGAATGTTGATATTCCTGAATCCATAAGCCATCGATCACTTATTGTGGTAGACGGCTCAGTGGTAAAAGAGCCGGGTAGCAATTCCCCAGACTGGCGAATTCACTACGCAATGGATATCAGAACATTAAACTGTCACCAATCACTTATTACCCCGATCAGTGATGGCGAAACGTTGACAAGGTTTAGTGTGGAGAAAGGAAGCATCGTCATTGCTGACAGAGGATTCAACCACCGTACTGGAATAAAGCATATTATTGATCAGGGAGCAGATGTCGTGGTCAGAATGAATTTACGGGGACTTCCGTTACTTTCCATAGAAGGCAATAAATTTCAACAACTCAACCATCTCCGCACCTTGGCACAAGGTGAGTACGGAGAATGGCCAGCAATCATGCTATTAGAGGGAGTTGAATATCCCGTACGTGTATGCGCTTACCGCAAAACAGAAGCACAACGGATTGAAAGTGAAAGAAAATACCTGAAAAAAATCAGTAAAAATCAGAGAAAACATAACCCTGAAGTCCAAGAAATAACTGGCTATGTAGTGATAGTCACCACGCTAAAAGAACTAAGTAAAGAAGATATTTTAGGGCTTTACAGACAGCGATGGCAGATAGAACTTGCTTTTAAACGCATGAAATCCTTAATAAAACTAGGACACCTAAAAAAGAAAAATCCTATAGGGGTAAAGGCATGGCTACAAGGAAAATTGTTCGTTTCCTGTCTGTTAGAGCGTCTGCTGGCAATCAGCAGACATTTTTCCCCTCAAAAATTCGGATAAAGAACTTAATGATTTAGCTAGCAGATGGCAATCCATATCACTGATATTTAACCTGTTAATTTACAGTCTTTGTCCCGCTGTATCACTCTTTGAATGTATATCAAAATGGGACAAAATACAGCGACACCTTAAAGGCTCTCGAAGTCGAAAGCGGCAATATCAGACTTCATCCTTGTCTCAATTTAAATTTGGTTAGCGCTTATGGGGGCCACTCAACCTGTTAACCGGTCTTTCTGAATTTATTGTTAACTTTGAGTGGTTACTGCTGTTTGGCCTGCTGGCCCTCTTTGGATTGATAACATGGTCTATGGGCCATTAGGTCAATCGAAAAATTGCCGACAATCTGCCGCCATGGTCAGTGTATCGCGCCGTGCAGGGCGTTTACTTTTTGCTCAATATCGCCGCCTTACTGCGCGTCAATATCCCGGTGATGCAAGCGGTGAATATGCTTGGTGAAACCGCGAGTCCATGGCTGGAAAGGCGCATTAATGAAACGCTCCATTATATGCGGCAAGGCGAACATCTGGGACTGGCGTTAAAAAGTACCGGCTACCACTTTCCCTCACGGGATTGTGTCAATCAAATGATGCTGTTAACCGAAGGTGCAGGGGCAGAACACAGCCTTGAGCGTTATGCTGACCGTTGGTTGGCTATCACCATTAAACAGGTCAAGAAAAAAGCGCTTTATTTAACCGCACTCTGCTTCTTATTGGTATTCGCTTATATGTTGCTGCTGTTATTAGCCAGCCGCGATTTAAATACCATGGTCAATCAAATGGGGTAAGCAATGAAGAACAATTCAATGGCATTTAATCAACACACCAAAGAGGAAAGTATGAAAAAAACGTCAACGCTTCACCGTGGTTTTTTTAGTCTGGAAATGATGGGGGTACTAGCCATTATTGCCGTCGCTATTGTACTTGCGGTTGGCGCAGTGTCCGGCATGTTTAACAAAAGCACCATTAATGATGAAATTGCTAACGTACAGGCTTTAGTGACACAATCCCGCGGCATGCTAAAGACACAGGGAGAATATCCGTTTACCAATGGTGAAAAAATGACCGGAACACTGGTACAGTTTGGCGGTGTACCCGGCAATATGACCATTAACGGGGAAAAATCAAAAGGCGATGCAAAAATAGCTAACGGCTGGGGCGGTGATGTCATCATTGCACCGGAAAAAGTGCAAGGTTCAACCAATCACGAGTTTCGCACCAATAAAAAAACGCTCTATTTTTAAGTTTAATTCAGCATAATATATAAATAGATAAAACCTTATAAATTAAATGCAACTTATTGTAATTTAATAAAATTTATGTGTTTTAGTAACTTGCAGATTAATCATTACTTTTAAGCCATTTCTGGGATTTTATATGCCTGTGCGAAACTCGTGCCAATAATAAGGGGTTTTCAGTCACCTATAAAAATGTGCCACAGGAAGCCTGTAGCACAATGGCAACAAAACTCAGTGGCAGCGCCATGATCCACGAGGTCTCAATATCCGGCAGTCATAACGTGGGTGCGGTAACCGCGGAAAAAGCCGGATCACAATGTAAAGCAGATAACGGCTCTGTCGGCGTGAATACCCTTATTTTCAAATCTAACAATTAATTCCTCCTTTTTTTTAATTTTTAAAGCCTTTTGATGCAGAAAGAGCGGCTGTTGCTGGTTCCGGTCACATCCGATCACTGATTCCGATTTCACCCGATCATCGATTCCAGTTTAATCCGATCACCCATCTGGCTTTTTTTCGGGATATCACTAGGCAATTTAATCTCAACAGCATGACGTATTCTTCTGCGTACAAAAAGGTCAAGCAGGGCGCTGCGCGGGTCACAGAAATATGCTAGTACTGAGGCTCGCACAGCTCGCGTATCGGCGCGTAATAGCTCATGTACGCATCTGTAAGTCCTTCTCGCGCCTTGTATGTAATAACCATGTGGTGGTTAGCTACTATCACATGAAGTGGAGTGAGCCAGATTCGCGCCTTAAGGTTATGACCTTCTATGGAAGCTATAGCCCTCCACTTCACCTTTCACGCCAGCATTAACATTGAACGGTTGCCAAGAGCAATGACTCTGCATGTACAAGGCTAATAGGCGTGATGGTTCAGTGAAAGGAGAAAACATTTATGTTTCAGTTAGGTATTGATGTCAGTAAGAAAACTCTTGATCTGTGCCTATTGCGAGAAGGTGTAAAAGGCAGAGTAAAAACACGTAAGCTTAAAAACGATTTCAACGCCGCCAGCGCTGTAATAACCTGGCTTCGCAAGCAACACGTTGAACCGACTGATATCCATATCATCATGGAGGCCACCGGGGTTTATCACGAATTACTGGCTTATGGCCTTCACAAGTCCGGAGTAAGGATATCGCTTGCCAATCCCCATCGAGCAAGAGAGTTCGCACGAGGCATGGACATTTTGTCAAAAAATGACAGTGTTGATGCTTATATGCTCGCCTGTTACGGTGCACTTAAAGTGCCTGAACGATGGGTTCCTCCGCCTGAAAATGTCCGTTATCTCAGTGCACTTCTTCGCCGACGAGATGCGATTATCACCGACAGAACCCGTGAAAAAAACAGGTTGGAAAAATGTCGGGCAACGGACACCCCTCCTGCTGTGACTGAATCCATCGAAAATGCATAACTTAAGCACGGAGATTGAGCATCTGGATGCTCTTATCCTGGCTCACCTTGACCAGCATCCTGAATTAAAAAAGGATTTTGACTTGCTGACGTCGATAAAATCCGTCGGTATTCAGTTAGGTCTGAATATGCTGGTTATATTGCGGAGTCATCATTTCGACACTGCTGTCGCTACCAATGTAAAAATGATCCACTTGCTAGGGGCTGTCGTCACAAGATGTAAGGCTATGATATTATTTTAAAATGAAAAAATTAGCTTTATTAGCACATCGTCGACACGACATTTCTGATCGCTCCTGGGAAAGAATCGAGTCCTTACTTCCTGGTAGAAAAGGCAAATGGGGCGGCGTCGCAAAGGATAACCGATTGTTTATTAATGCAGTATTCTGGATCTTAAGAACAGGCTCTCCATGGAGAGATCTGCCTCCTGATTACGGTTGTTGGAAAAATACCCACCGTAGCTTTTGCCGTTGGAAAAATAAAGGTGTATGGGCATCGATTTTTGAAAATCTTACCTGCGAAGCAGATATGAAATGGTTGATGATTGATGCAACTCATATAAAAGTCCACCTTCATGGCACTGGAGCTGTAGGTGGGAATGATGAAATGGGCCTTACAAAAGGGGGCTCAACAGCAAGCTACACCTGGCCGTAGACGCACACGGTATGCCACTCAGAGCAACTTTAACGTCTGGCACTGTTGCTGACTGTACAGTCGCTCCAGACTTGCTCAAGGAGTTAACCGCAGATTATTTACTGGCCGACCGGGGCTATGATAGCGATTCAATCATTAAACAAGCCGAAGAACAAGGGATGCAGCCTGTCATTCCACCACGAAAACATAGAAAGCATTATCGAAAGTTTGATAGTGCTCTCTATAAAAACCGCCATGTTGTTGAGAATGTCTTTGCGAAAATTAAGCAGTGGAGAGGGATTGCGACTTGATTTGCCAAAAGAGCGTCCTCCTTTCTGGCAAGCATCCAGATTCGATTTATTGCTATCTGGGCTGAAATCTTGTGACGACAGCCCCTAATAGATAATACAAAAATAATCCATTTTCAAGATAGATACTAATGATATATGCTTATAACAGAATGAGATAATGCATATTGCATAAACCTATGGTTAAAACAGTTATGGCAACACCTATTAAGCATAAAAATTTTAAATTTATCCTTGGCTTATTATTAACGGGTTTTGTAACTACTATTGCCGTTTATCTTGGTAATAACGAATGGTTTGCCAATATTGGACTAAGTGCTCTAGGGGCTGTCGTCAGAAGATGTAAGGCTATGATATTATTTTAAAATGAAAAAATTAGCTTTATTAGCACATCGTCGACACGACATTTCTGATCGCTCCTGGGAAAGAATCGAGTCCTTACTTCCTGGTAGAAAAGGCAAATGGGTCGGCGTCGCAAAGGATAACCGATTGTTTATTAATGCAGTATTCTGGATCTTAAGAACAGGCTCTCCATGGAGAGATCTGCCTCCTGATTACGGTTGTTGGAAAAATACCCATCGTCGCTTTTGCCGTTGGAAAAATAAAGGTGTATGGGCATCGATTCTTGAAAATCTTACCTGCGAAGCAGATATGGAATGGTTGATGATTGATGCAACTCATATAAAAGTCCACCTTCATGGCACTGGAGCTGTAGGTGGGAATGATGAAATGGGCCTTACAAAAGGGGGCTCAACAGCAAGCTACACCTGGCCGTAGACGCACACGGTATGCCACTCAGAGCAACTTTAACGTCTGGCACTGTTGCTGACTGTACAGTCGCTCCAGACTTGCTCAAGGAGTTAACCGCAGATTATTTACTGGCCGACCGGGGCTATGATAGCGATTCAATCATTAAACAAGCCGAAGAACAAGGGATGCAGCCTGTCATTCCACCACGAAAACATAGAAAGCATTATCGAAAGTTTGATAGTGCTCTCTATAAAAACCGCCATGTTGTTGAGAATGTCTTTGCGAAAATTAAGCAGTGGAGAGGGATTGCGACTCGATTTGCCAAAAGAGCGTCCTCCTTTCTGGCAAGCATCCAGATTCGATTTATTGCTATCTGGGCTGAAATCTTGTGACGACAGCCCCTAGGGGCTGTCGTCACAAGATGTAAGGCTATGATATTATTTTAAAATGAAAAAATTAGCTTTATTAGCACATCGTCGACACGACATTTCTGATCGCTCCTGGGAAAGAATCGAGTCCTTACTTCCTGGTAGAAAAGGCAAATGGGGCGGCGTCGCAAAGGATAACCGATTGTTTATTAATGCGGTATTCTGGATCTTAAGAACAGGCTCTCCATGGAGAGATCTGCCTCCTGATTACGGTTGTTGGAAAAATACCCATCGTCGCTTTTGCCGTTGGAAAAATAAAGGTGTATGGGCATCGATTCTTGAAAATCTTACCTGCGAAGCAGATATGGAATGGTTGATGATTGATGCAACTCATATAAAAGTCCACCTTCATGGCACTGGAGCTGTAGGTGGGAATGATGAAATGGGCCTTACAAAAGGGGGCTCAACAGCAAGCTACACCTGGCCGTAGACGCACACGGTATGCCACTCAGAGCAACTTTAACGTCTGGCACTGTTGCTGACTGTACAGTCGCTCCAGACTTGCTCAAGGAGTTAACCGCAGATTATTTACTGGCCGACCGGGGCTATGATAGCGATTCAATCATTAAACAAGCCGAAGAACAAGGGATGCAGCCTGTCATTCCACCACGAAAACATAGAAAGCATTATCGAAAGTTTGATAGTGCTCTCTATAAAAACCGCCATGTTGTTGAGAATGTCTTTGCGAAAATTAAGCAGTGGAGAGGGATTGCGACTTGATTTGCCAAAAGAGCGTCCTCCTTTCTGGCAAGCATCCAGATTCGATTTATTGCTATCTGGGCTGAAATCTTGTGACGACAGCCCCTAATGTAAAACTGATCCACCAAGAGTAAAAATGGCAGTTTTAAGGTACTGCCGATGATAACATTGGAGATCAGAGTGGAAATTTCTGTTTTACATCGCCAGGGTATGTCTATACGTGCGATTGCGCGACGCCTTTCATGTTCAAGAGTAACCGTGAGGCGATATCTTCGTAGCACTGAAGCGGCGGCGAATATGCGTTATAAATCGAGAGCGCCTAGACCCGGTAAGTTGGAGCCCTTCAAGGTATATATTCTCGAACGCGTAGAGGCGGCTAGACCTGATTGGATACCGGCCTGCGTATTGCTACGGGAGATCCGTGAACAAGGGTACACAGGCAGCTATAGCTTGCTGACCGCTTTTCTTCATCCTCACGAGTTTCGCACCAATAAAAAAACGCTCTATTTTTAAGTTTAATTCAGCATAATATATAAATAGATAAAACCTTATAAATTAAATGCAACTTATTGTAATTTAATAAAATTTATGTGTTTTAGTAACTTGCAGATTAATCATTACTTTTAAGCCATTTCTGGAATTTTATATGCCTGTGCGAAACTCGTGATCCTATGAAAAAACCGGTTATTGAAGACGTTGTTCGCTTTGAGACTGAACCCGGTGAACAGATGCAGGTTGACTTCACGATTATCAGACAGGGGAAGAACCCTTTGCTGGCATTCGTTGCCACGTTAGGTTGGAGTCGTTCCACTTTTGTTAAGTTTTACACCTGTCAAAATTCAGCAGCCTGGTGCGACGGGATTGAGTCAGCCCTACAGTATTTTGGCGGTACGCCTCGTCAGCTGCTATTTGATAATGCGAAGACCATTATCATTGAGCGTGATGTTTATGGTCCTGGTAAACACCGCTGGAACCCACAGCTTATCCAGCTTGCCGAGAAATATGCTTTCAGTCCGAAAGTCTGCCGTCCATACAGGGCGAAGACTAAAGGTAAGGTTGAACGTTTTAATCACTATCTTAAGAACAGTTTCATTGTTCCACTAACCGCGTCATTTCGTCAGACAGGGCTTATTTTGGATGCTGCCGCCGCCAACTCACGTATTGGAGACTGGCTGAGTTCAATAGCTAATGTACGTAAACACGGCACTACGGGTGTATCGCCGGAGGAGCGCATGCTACAAGAACGCTTAGCACTGTTGCCGCTGCCGAAAGTCATGCAAGCATTTCCTTTACCAATACATCAGACTCGCCCGATTCCTATGGAGAGCCTACAACATCCTTTGTCCGTCTATCAATCGATTCTGGAGATGCCTATATGAGTCTTCAGTATGAACGCATCGAAAAATTCTGCCAGCAGCTTAAACTGGACAGACTAAGCACAGAGTGGCCAGCTGTAGCGCAGGCAACTATCGACAAGAACGGTACACACGCTGACTTTCTAGAGTCTATTTTACGACTTCAGTATGAAGGACTTACTGAACGTCGGCGTCAAACGATACTCCGTTTATCTGGGCTGCCAGTGATAAAGACGTTGGAGCAGTTTGATTACAAATATGCCAGCGGTGTTCCCCGTAACCAAATACAGGAACTGGCTGGACAGGCTTTCATTGAGCGCCAGGAGAATATCGTGTTGCTAGGTCCGTCTGGTGTCGGGAAGACGCACCTGGCTACTGCCATAAGCTATAGGGCTGCGATGCATGGATTAAGCATCCGTTTTCTAACTGCGGCGGATATGATGTTGCCGCTGCTTACCTCTCATCGACAAGGTGACCTTAAGGGATATCTTACTCGCGTTATCAGTAAACCTAGACTATTGATTATCGATGAAGTTGGCTATTTACCTTTTGGCAAAGAAGAAGCAAATCTGTTCTTCCAGGTGGTGGCAAAGCGATATGAAGCGGGTAGTGTGCTCTTAACCAGTAATCTGTCTTTTGCTCAGTGGTCAAGTACATTTGGTGATGATGAGACGCTAACAGCCGCTATGCTGGATCGATTGCTGCACCATGCACATATCGTACAGATTAGTGGACAAAGTTATCGGTTAAAAGACAAGCTAAAAAGCGGTCAGCTACATAAAAAATTGAAAGCGGAACTGAGCGAGTAAATTAAAGGGAGTGGATCAGTTTTACTTTAGCAAAGTGGATCAGAATTCAATTGGCATTGACAAGGGAGAACCCAAGCGTAGCGCTATTCCTGATAGAGTGGGTATTGAAGAGAGACCAGCTGAGGCTGATCTCAAGCAACAACCCGGTCATTTTGAAATTGATACTGTATTTGGTAAGGATCAGAAGTCATTCTTATTAACTTTGGCGGATAAAGCTACCAGACAGGTTATTATCCGCAGGTTGCCGAATAAACGCGCTGAGACTGTTGTAGAAGCCTTCCGTGATATCATGGCAAATACTTTCTGTCATTTTAAAACCCTGACGGCTGATAACGGTTCTGAGTTCTCCATGCATAAACAGATAACTGAGATCACCGGTGCTGATGTCTTCTTTGCCAGGCCTTATCACTCATGGGAGCGTGGTTTAAATGAACACAGTAACGGACTTATCCGCCGTTTTTACCCAAAAGGAACGGACTTCAACCAAGTCACGGATAATGAGATTGCAGAAATCGAGCATATACTTAATACTCGGGGACGAAAATCGTTGGGCTATTTTTCTCCAAATGAAGTATTTTTAGCTCATCTAATGGCTGCATAACGCTTTATGTGTTTGTTGCTTTTCGACTGGGAATGGGCCGCTTTCTGCTTAATCCTAGGGGCTGTCGTCACAAGATGTAAGGCTATGATATTATTTTAAAATGAAAAAATTAGCTTTATTAGCACATCGTCGACACGACATTTCTGATCGCTCCTGGGAAAGAATCGAGTCCTTACTTCCTGGTAGAAAAGGCAAATGGGGGGCGTCGCAAAGGATAACCGATTGTTTATTAATGCAGTATTCTGGATCTTCAGAACAGGCTCTCCATGGAGAGATCTGCCTCCTGATTACGGTTGTTGGAAAAATACCCACCGTCGCTTTTGCCGTTGGAAAAATAAAGGTGTATGGGCATCGATTCTTGAAAATCTTACCTGCGAAGCAGATATGGAATGGTTGATGATTGATGCAACTCATATAAAAGTCCACCTTCATGGCACTGGAGCTGTAGGTGGGAATGATGAAATGGGCCTTACAAAAGGGGGCTCAACAGCACGCTACACCTGGCCGTAGACGCACACGGTATGCCACTCAGAGCAACTTTAACGTCTGGCACTGTTGCTGACTGTACAGTCGCTCCAGACTTGCTCAAGGAGTTAACCGCAGATTATTTACTGGCCGACCGGGGCTATGATAGCGATTCAATCATTAAACAAGCCGAAGAACAGGGGATGCAGCCTGTCATTCCACCACGAAAACATAGAAAGCATTATCGAAAGTTTGATAGTGCTCTCTATAAAAACCGCCATGTTGTTGAGAATGTCTTTGCGAAAATTAAGCAGTGGAGAGGGATTGCGACTCGATTTGCCAAAAGAGCGTCCTCCTTTCTGGCAAGGATCCAGATTCGATTTATTGCTATCTGGGCTGAAATCTTGTGACGACAGCCCCTAATATGCCGACGGATTTTTGTATCGCTGGCATTGACCAGTTTTATCAATCCGGTTGAGGCATTTTTATCACCTGCAGCACATACCCAATGGCGATGACCTACCTGTTTAAAGTATTTATCCTTAATCCATTGCACACGTTTCTTGGGATGCCGTCTTTTTGCCCAGCGCCACAGCGAGATCCAAATAGCATGGTCAACATTCTTAAATACCACTTTGGCAACCGTATGCCGATAATAATTACTCCATCCGATAATGACCGGATTAAGCAATCGTATCAAATTAAGTGATTTTGCTGTCGGGTGTGATTTAATGATCCCCCGTATTTTATCCAACAAGGATTTGATACTCTTCCTTGAAGGCTTCGTGAGTAATTTATTGCTATACCGACGAATACTGAATCCCAAAAAATCAAAGCCATCCTCGACATGAATGATCCGCGTTTTATTTATTGAGAACTTTAATCCTCTCTCAGCTAAAAATGTTTCAATTTGCGGTTTTACCTCTTTTTCCAAGAATTCTCTCGATGTATAAGAAATTAATACCCAAAACGGTTAAATATTAATCAATCTGGGTGTTTTTAAGATTGAAATGGAAATATGTACTCAACCAATCGTCATAAATCGATTTTGAGGTACACCATGGGGAAGAACCCTTTGCTGGCATTCGTTGCCACGTTAGGTTGGAGTCGTTCCACTTTTGTTAAGTTTTACACCTGTCAAAATTCAGCAGCCTGGTGCGACGGGATTGAGTCAGCCCTACAGTATTTTGGCGGTACGCCTCGTCAGCTGCTATTTGATAATGCGAAGACCATTATCATTGAGCGTGATGTTTATGGTCCTGGTAAACACCGCTGGAACCCACAGCTTATCCAGCTTGCCGAGAAATATGCTTTCAGTCCGAAAGTCTGCCGTCCATACAGGGCGAAGAATAAAGGTAAGGTTGAACGTTTTAATCACTATCTTAAGAACAGTTTCATTGTTCCACTAACCGCGTCATTTCGTCAGGCAGGGCTTATTTTGGATGCTGCCGCCGCCAACTCACGTATTGGAGACTGGCTGAGTTCAATAGCTAATGTACGTAAACACGGCACTACGGGTGTATCGCCGGAGGAGCGCATGCTACAAGCAAGAACGCTTAGCACTGTTGCCGCTGCCGAAAGTCATGCAAGCATTTCCTTTACCGATACATCAGACTCGCCCGATTCCTATGGAGAGCCTACAACATCCTTTGTCCGTCTATCAATCGATTCTGGAGATGCCTATATGAGGCTTCAGTATCAAGATGGTCGCCTCCGGCGACGACTTGTCACCGTCTTCCAGTTCTAAGAAATTTCTCAACACCAAAACTCCCTATATCGCATTCTAAGGATATCAAATCAAAAAGCGCTACCGATTGGGTTACCTATTGTAAAGAAAACGCCTTAGATAGCGTTACAGGTAGCTTAAAATCGATTTATGACGATTGGTTGAATGCATATTTCCATTT
The DNA here is from genome assembly GCA_032883995.1 of Coronaproctus castanopsis. Classification (NCBI taxonomy): domain Eukaryota; kingdom Metazoa; phylum Arthropoda; class Insecta; order Hemiptera; family Monophlebidae; genus Coronaproctus; species Coronaproctus castanopsis. Next base: position 1,845,577 of record JAOQIE010000004.1, on the reverse strand, counting down.
CAATCTTAAAAATACCCAAATTGATTAATGTTTAACCATTTTGGGTATTAATTTCTTATACATGAACGCATCGAAAAATTCTGCCAGCAGCTTAAACTGGACAGACTAAGCACAGAGTGGCCAGCTGTAGCGCAGGCAACTATCGACAAGAACGGTACACACGCTGACTTTCTAGAGTCTATTTTACGACTTCAGTATGAAGGACTTACTGAACGTCGGCGTCAAACGATACTCCGTTTATCTGGGCTGCCAGTGATAAAGACGTTGGAGCAGTTTGATTACAAATATGCCAGCGGTGTTCCCCGTAACCAAATACAGGAACTGGCTGGACTGGCTTTCATTGAGCGCCAGGAGAATATCGTGTTGCTAGGTCCGTCTGGTGTCGGGAAGACGCACCTGGCTACTGCCATAAGCTATAGGGCTGCGATGCATGGATTAAGCATCCGTTTTCTAACTGCGGCGGATATGATGTTGCCGCTGCTTACCTCTCATCGACAAGGTGACCTTAAGGGATATCTTACTCGCGTTATCAGTAAACCTAGACTATTGATTATCGATGAAGTTGGCTATTTACCTTTTGGCAAAGAAGAAGCAAATCTGTTCTTCCAGGTGGTGGCAAAGCGATATGAAGCGGGTAGTGTGCTCTTAACCAGTAATCTGTCTTTTGCTCAGTGGTCAAGTACATTTGGTGATGATGAGACGCTAACAGCCGCTATGCTGGATCGATTGCTGCACCATGCACATATCGTACAGATTAGTGGACAAAGTTATCGGTTAAAAGACAAGCTAAAAAGCGGTCAGGTACATAAAAAATTGAAAGCGGAACTGAGCGAGTAAATTAAAGGGGTGGATCAGTTTTACTTTAGCAAAGTGGATCAGAATTCAATTGGCATTGACACCCTTGCCATAGCGATAATATTTGCCTCGATGAGGAAGCTGGAGATAGAGATTTCCTCCTGCCAGTCGGTCTCTCTTGATATAGCGATAGAGCGTATTTTTACTGACAGAAACCCCATGTTTCAAACGCAGCCTTCCACTGATAACGGCAGGCGAAGTATGTAAAGCAAGCTCTTTACGGATAAAAGCCTGCGTTTCTGTGGTTTGCTGATTAAACGCATTCCGCGGAGATGTGTTCATACGTCTGGCTTTCGCTAAGGTATCAGCCCTTCTGCAAGAATAAAGTCCATTGAAAGCAGGATCCGTATTACGCTTGAGTTCCCTGCTGACAGTTGAACGAGAAAGCCCCAATTCTCTAGCAATAGTGGCCTGAGTAACACCGTCAATTATTCGTTTTTCGATATAAAAGCGCTCATGTAAATTCAAATATTTTCCCTTCATACAACAGTATCTCTTATGGGGTCATTACAGTAAGTTTATCTATGTATGACCAAGGATTCACTTTGTTGCATTTCGTTTAGGAATTGGGGAGTAATCCATTTGACCCTGAATGGGATGAGTATTTTGCAAAACGTCACTTCCCTAAATTTAGGTACTGACCGGCTGACGTAATGGAGGCTTTGAGAGGCTTGAGCGCAGTGGAGTGAAAGTTGCACGCTGCGTTCTTAGGGGGCGGGAGCGCAGAAATACGCTCTTGCTACCCGACCCCAAAAACACTTCCGTTGGGTATTGCGCCAATTATAATGGGTTCTGCATTAGCTTATTGGTCTGACACTTTTATCCTCTCTATTGCATTATTAGCTTTACTCACTGCTGCTGCACTACAAATTCTATCCAATCTGGCGAATGATTATGGCGATGCGATTAAGGGCAGTGATACCGAGCAACGATTGGGGCCATTACGAGGTATACAAAAAGGAATTATTAGCCTGGCAGAAATGAAAGTTGCCCTAAAAATCACTATCTTTATTTGTTGTTTATGTGGCTTAACGCTGATCATAGTCGCTTGTCGAATGCCAAAGGATATTATTGGCTTTCTGATACTCGGCGTTATCGCTATAATAGCAGCCATCACCTACACCGTGGAGAAAAAACCCTATGTATATCTAGGGGCTGTCGTCACAAGATGTAAGGCTATGATATTATTTTAAAATGAAAAAATTAGCTTTATTAGCACATCGTCGACACGACATTTCTGATCGCTCCTGGGAAAGAATCGAGTCCTTACTTCCTGGTAGAAAAGGCAAATGGGGCGGCGTCGCAAAGGATAACCGATTGTTTATTAATGCAGTATTCTGGATCTTAAGAATATGCTCTCCATGGAGAGATCTGCCTCCTGATTACGGTTGTTGGAAAAATACCCACCGTAGCTTTTGCCGTTGGAAAAATAAAGGTGTATGGGCATCGATTCTTGAAAATCTTACCTGCGAAGCAGATATGAAATGGTTGATGATTGATGCAACTCATATAAAAGTCCACCTTCATGGCACTGGAGCTGTAGGTGGGAATGATGAAATGGGCCTTACAAAAGGGGGCTCAACAGCAAGCTACACCTGGCCGTAGACGCACACGGTATGCCACTCAGAGCAACTTTAACGTCTGGCACTGTTGCTGACTGTACAGTCGCTCCAGACTTGCTCAAGGAGTTAACCGCAGATTATTTACTGGCCGACCGGGGCTATGATAGCGATTCAATCATTAAACAAGCCGAAGAACAAGGGATGCAGCCTGTCATTCCACCACGAAAACATAGAAAGCATTATCGAAAGTTTGATAGTGCTCTCTATAAAAACCGCCATGTTGTTGAGAATGTCTTTGCGAAAATTAAGCAGTGGAGAGGGATTGCGACTCGATTTGCCAAAAGAGCGTCCTCCTTTCTGGCAAGCATCCAGATTCGATTTATTGCTATCTGGGCTGAAATCTTGTGACGACAGCCCCTAGGGCTTGGCGACATCTCAGTGTTGATCTTTTTTGGTTGGTTAAGTGTGATCGGAACTTACTATCTGCATACTAACCACTTTAATTTGATGATATTATTGCCAGCAACCGCTTGTGGATTGCTGTCAGTAGCAGTACTAAACGTTAACAATATGCGTGATATAGAAAATGATATTAAAGCCGGTAAAAATACCTTGGCTGTTAAATTAGGCACTAAAGGCGCTCGAAAGTATCATGCAGCACTCATCTTAATTGCCATTTTTTGTTTAACACGAGTTTCGCGCCGACAAATAAACAAGTTATTTTTAAGCTCAATTCGATATAATATATAATTCGAAAAAATTGCCAATTAAAACATAAGATATTGAAATTAAAATATATTTTATGTTATCGCACATCTTGTGGATAAAACATTATTTTAGCTATTTTTAGAGCTTTATATGTCCGTGCGAAACTCGTGTTTAATTCTGTTTAGCTTGTTATATCTTCATCACTGGACGGGTTGGTTATTTTTGCTCGCTATACCGATGTTACTAAACCACATAAAGAGAGTTATCCATGATACCACCGCGCTGGGTATGAAACCTTTATTGGAAAATATGGTAAAAGCAGCATTGCTGACTAATATTCTATTTTCTGTTGGACTTATTTTAAATTAATTATTGTAATTTTGATTTTTCTCAGTATTTTTATCGGCTATGTTTTTGCAAAAAATAACCAGATAAGGATATACTGAACTTCCCTTGTACTTAAAATAGACCGAAATCCTATGAAATATGATACTTCCGAGCTTTGTGATATCTACCAAGAAGAGGTGAATGTGGTAGAACCTTTATTCTCTAACTTTGGCGGGCGTACTTCATTTACTGGTCAAATCGTAACAGTCAAATGTTTTGAAGACAACGGCATCATCTACGATTTACTGGAAGAACAGGGGGAGGGTCGGATCCTATTAGTTGATGGTGGCGGCTCTGTACGTAAGGCGCTAATTGATGCTGAATTGGCAAAATTTGCCATGAAAAACCAATGGGAAGGCATTGTTATTTACGGTGCAATACGTCAGGTTGATGAATTGGCAGAATTAGATATCGGTATTCAAGCAATCGCTGCCATTCCGGTAGGTTGTACCAGTGAGGGTATCGGAGAAAGTGATGTGCGAGTCAATTTTGGTGGCGTCACATTCTTTACAGAAGATTATTTGTACGCAGATAATACCGGTATTATCCTTTCCGAGCATCCATTACTTTTAGAGGATGAGTCAAACAACGATCAAGATATTGAAGACTAACACTCTTTCAGCTAAAAACAAACATTGTTGTATTACTCAATATCTATCGATTAAGTAGCAATAAGGGCAACAAATTTTGCCCTTATTGCTATTTTTTTCTAATGTACACGAGTTTCGCGCCGACAAATAAACAAGTTATTTTTAAGCTCAATTCGATATAATATATAATTCGAAAAAATTGCCAATTAAAACATAAGATATTGAAATTAAAATATATTTTATGTTATCACACATCTTGTGGATAAAACATTATTTTAGCTATTTTTAGAGCTTTATATGTCCGTGCGAAACTCGTGATGTAATGAAATATCGGACGATTACTGAACATCTTCCATTCGACCTAATAGACCGCGTAAACGCTCTTGCCAAGCATGCTGTTCTTGTTTTAAATTCTCATTTTCATGAGCCAGCGTTCCATGTTTCTCTTTAGCACTCGCTACTTCTTGATACAAAATATTATTTTTCTCTTTAAGTTCATTAACTTCCATCCGCAAAAGCTCAATTGTTTCAATAGCTTGTTGCACTTTAGTTTCTAACTTTTCAAAAACTTCAAATGACATTCTTTCGTCCCCTTTTTTAGCAATGCTACGATTGTAAGTAGCCTTCTTACGCCTGTCTAGTTGAAAGCTCTCGATAAATGTCGATTTAACCTTAATTATTTCTATTTATCCAACTAATTGCAAAAAATACATCAACTAGAATGTCAGTTCGATCACTTTATCAGAGCGATTTCGCTCATTTTTTTGAAGTGATCCAACATATTTGATCCCATTATTTCCGTTTACGTTCATTTAACGATAAATTCCTTCAGAGTTTCCTTAGGAAATAACAAATAAAAGACCAATTTTATTGCTTAGTATGCATACTTTTGTAGGATAAACATATGAGTAAAATTACTTCACCAACGCTGACAGGTCAATGTATCTCTGAATTTTTAGGTACTGCCTTACTGGTCTTCTTTGGCCTGGGCTGTGTTGCTGCTACGCGTATTGCAGGCGCACAACTAGGTTTATGGGAAATCAGTATGATTTGGGGATTTGGCGTGGCTCTAGCCGTTTACCTTACGGCAGGTATTTCAGGAGCGCACTTAAATCCGGCGATTACCGTTACTTTTTGGTTATTTGCCCATTTTGATAGAAAAAAAGTACTGCCTTATATTATTGCACAAATGCTGGGAGGCTTCGTCGCTGCCGCTCTCGTTTATGGGTTGTACTTCGAACTATTTCTAGATTATGAAAAATTACACCATATAGTACGTGGTTCACCAGCAAGCTTATTTACTGCCGGCGTTTTTTCTACTTATCCAGCAGGCCAAATTAGCGTCTTACAGGCATTTCTGGTTGAAGTTGTTATTGCTATTATCTTGGTTTGTATGATATTAAGTTTAACTGATGATAACAATGGCATACCCCGTGGCCCACTAGCACCACTACTTATTGGTATTCTGATTGCAGTTATTGGTGGTTCATTTGGCCCACTTACCGGTTTCGCATTAAATCCTGCTCGCGACTTCGGCCCCAAACTAATAGCTGATCTGGCTGGTTGGGGTGATATTGCCTTAACCGGTGGACGAGATTTCCCTTATTGCATAATTCCCCTAACGGCACCTTTTGTTGGCGCTATTCTCGGTGCTTTTGCTTATCGCAAACTGATTGGCTACCATTTACCTACTATGGCAAATCAAAACAAAAAATAAACGCAAAAATATTTCAAAAAAATAATATGAAGTAAATTGGACAATTATTATGACAACTGAAACACCAACAACAAAAAAATATATTATCGCACTTGATCAAGGTACCACTAGTTCACGAACCATTATTTTTGATCATGATGCTAATATTATTAATATTTCTCAACGTGAATTTCCTCAAATTTACCCAAAGCCGGGTTGGGTAGAACATGATCCAATAAAAATTTGGGCAACCCAAAGTGCTACTTTAGCTGAAGCATTAGCCATTTCTGATATTCGCAGTGATCAAATTGCCGGAATTGGCATAACCAATCAACGCGAAACTACTATAGTTTGGGAAAAGAAAACCGGTAAACCCATTTATAATGCTATTGTTTGGCAATGTAGTCGTACTGCTGATTTCTGTACCGAACTAAAGCGGAATAACTCAGAACTGGAGAAATATATCCGTGAAAATACCGGTTTAGTAGTTGTCCCCTATTTCTCCGGTACCAAACTTAAATGGATCCTGGAGAATGTTGACGGAGCCAATGAACGAGCAAAAAATGGCGAGTTACTCTTTGGGACTATTGATACTTGGCTAGTATGGAAAATGACACAAGGGCGTATCCATGTTACTGACTATACTAACGCATCTCGTACTATGCTGTTTAACATTCATGAGCTGGAGTGGGATCAAAAAATCCTCGATGCCTTTAATATTCCACGCGCCATATTACCAACAGTACGTCCGTCATCAGAAATTTATGGGAAAACCAACATTGGTGGTAAAGGTGGAACACGCATACCAATAGCCGGAATGGCCGGCGATCAGCAAGCTGCCCTTTTTGGTCAGTTATGTGTCCAACCCGGAATGGCTAAAAACACCTATGGAACCGGCTGTTTCCTATTAATGAATACTGGCAAAAAAGCCAAAATTTCCGATCATGGCTTACTAACTACTATTGCCTGTGGCCCACAAGGTGAAGTGAATTATGCCCTAGAAGGTGCCGTTTTCATGGCAGGTGCTTCTATACAATGGCTGCGTGATGAACTGAAATTAATTGATGATGCTAACGATTCTGAATATTTCGCTAATAAAGTCAAAAATAATAACGGTGTCTATGTCGTTCCAGCTCTAACAGGTTTAGGCGCGCCTTATTGGGATCCTTACGCCCGCGGTGCGATTTTTGGCTTAACACGCGGCGCCAATCGTAACCATATTATTCGTGCAACATTAGAATCTATTGCCTACCAAACGCGTGATGCTCTGGAAGCGATGCAAAAAGATGCTGATATGCGCCTGAGTTCATTACGTGTTGATGGCGGTGCTGTCGCCAATAATTTCTTGATGCAATTCCAATCTGACATCCTAGGAGCCTACGTAGAGCGTCTTATTATTCGTGAAAGTACCGCATTAGGCGCAGCTTTACTTGCTGGACTAGCTATTGGTTTCTGGCAAGATTTGGATGAAATTAAAGAAAAAATGCGTATTGAAAAAAAATTCACTCCTGGAATTGAAACCACTGAACGTAACTATAAATATAACGGGTGGAAAAAAGCCGTTTCCCGCGCCAGAGATTGGGAAGAACACACTTAATCTCAATTAAAATCGATAAATAATAAAATAGCAGTAAATAATTACTGCTATTTTTATAGATCGGGATAGGGGCACTCTTCACAGAGCACCTCCTCCCACACCACCGTACATACGGGTGTCGCTACCAATGTAAAAATGATCCACTTGCTAGGGGCTGTCGTCACAAGATTTCAGCCCAGATAGCAATAAATCGAATCTGGATGCTTGCCAGAAAGGAGGACGCTCTTTTGGCAAATCGAGTCGCAATCTCTCTCCACTGCTTAATTTTCGCAAAGAGATTTTCAACAACATGGTGGTTTTTATAGAGAGCACTATCAAACTTTCGATAATGCTTTCTATGTTTTCGTGGTGGAATGACAGGCTGCATCCCCTGTTCTTCGGCTTGTTTAATGATTGAATCGCTATCATAGCCCCGGTCGGCCAGTAAATAATCTGCAGTTAACTCCTTGAGCAAGTCTGGAGCGACTGTACAGTCAGCAACAGTGCCAGACGTTAAAGTTGCTCTGAGTGGCATACCGTGTGCGTCTACGGCCAGGTGTAGCTTGCTGTTGAGCCCCCTTTTGTAAGGCCCATTTCATCATTCCCACCTACAGCTCCAGTGCCATGAAGGTGGACTTTTATATGAGTTGCATCAATCATCAACCATTCCATATCTGCTTCGCAGGTAAGATTTTCAAGAATCGATGCCCATACACCTTTATTTTTCCAACGGCAAAAGCGACGGTGGGTATTTTTCCAACAACCGTAATCAGGAGGCAAATCTCTTCATGGAGAGCCTGTTCTTAAGATCCAGAATACTGCACACGAGTTTCGCACGGACATATAAAGCTCTAAAAATAGCTAAAATAATGTTTTATCCACAAGATGTGTGATAACATAAAATATATTTTAATTTCAATATCTTATGTTTTAATTGGCAATTTTTTCGAATTATATATTATATCGAATTGAGCTTAAAAATAACTTGTTTATTTGTCGGCGCGAAACTCGTGTTTTATATGAGTTGCATCAATCATCAACCATTCCATATCTGCTTCGCAGGTAAGATTTTCAAGAATCGATGCCCATACACCTTTATTTTTCCAACGGCAAAAGCGACGATGGGTATTTTTCCAACAACCGTAATCAGGAGGCAGATCTCTCCATGGAGAGCCTGTTCTTAAGATCCAGAATACTGCATTAATAAACAATCGGTTATCCTTTGCGACGCCGCCCCATTTGCCTTTTCTACCAGGAAGTAAGGACTCGATTCTTTCCCAGGAGCGATCAGAAATGTCGTGTCGACGATGTGCTAATAAAGCTAATTTTTTCATTTTAAAATAATATCATAGCCTTACATCTTGTGACGACAGCCCCTAGTGTAAAACTGATCCACCAAGAGTAAAAATGGCAGTTTTAAGGTACTGCCGATGATAACATTGGAGATCAGAGTGGAAATTTCTGTTTTACATCGCCAGGGTATGTCTATACGTGCGATTGCGCGACGCCTTTCATGTTCAAGAGTAACCGTGAGGCGATATCTTCGTAGCACTGAAGCGGCGGCGAATATGCGTTATAAATCGAGAGCGCCTAGACCCGGTAAGTTGGAGCCCTTCAAGGTATATATTCTCGAACGCGTAGAGGCGGCTAGACCTGATTGGATACCGGCCTGCGTATTGCTACGGGAGATCCGTGAACAAGGGTAGACAGGCAGCTATAGCTTGCTGACCGCTTTTCTTCATCCTATGAAAAAACCGGTTATTGAAGACGTTGTTCGCTTTGAGACTGAACCCGGTGAACAGATGCAGGTTGACTTCACGATTATCAGACAGGGGAAGAACCCTTTGCTGGCATTCGTTGCCACGTTAGGTTGGAGTCGTTCCACTTTTGTTAAGTTTTACACCTGTCAAAATTCAGCAGCCTGGTGCGACGGGATTGAGTCAGCCCTACAGTATTTTGGCGGTACGCCTCGTTAGCTGCTATTTGATAATGCGAAGACCATTATCATTGAGCGTGATGTTTATGGTCCTGGTAAACACCGCTGGAACCCACAGCTTATCCAGCTTGCCGAGAAATATGCTTTCAGTCCGAAAGTCTGCCGTCCATACAGGGCGAAGACTAAAGGTAAGGTTGAACGTTTTAATCACTATCTTAAGAACAGTTTCATTGTTCCACTAACCGCGTCATTTCGTCAGGCAGGGCTTATTTTGGATGCTGCCGCCGCCAACTCACGTATTGGAGACTGGCTGAGTTCAATAGCTAATGTACGTAAACACGGCACTACGGGTGTATCGCCGGAGGAGCGCATGCTACAAGAACGCTTAGCACTGTTGCCGCTGCCGAAAGTCATGCAAGCATTTCCTTTACCGATACATCAGACTCGCCCGATTTCTATGGAGAGCCTACAACATCCTTTGTCCGTCTATCAATCGATTCTGGAGATGCCTATATGAGTCTTCAGTATGAACGCATCGAAAAATTCTGCCAGCAGCTTAAACTGGACAGACTAAGCACAGAGTGGCCAGCTGTAGCGCAGGCAACTATCGACAAGAACGGTACACACGCTGACTTTCTAGAGTCTATTTTACGACTTCAGTATGAAGGACTTACTGAACGTCGGCGTCAAACGATACTCCGTTTATCTGGGCTGCCAGTGATAAAGACGTTGGAGCAGTTTGATTACAAATATGCCAGCGGTGTTCCCCGTAACCAAATACAGGAACTGGCTGGACTGGCTTTCATTGAGCTGTTGAGCCCCCTTTTGTAAGGCCCATTTCATCATTCCCACCTACAGCTCCAGTGCCATGAAGGTGGACTTTTATATGAGTTGCATCAATCATCAACCATTCCATATCTGCTTCGCAGGTAATATTTTTAAGAATCGATGCCCATACACCTTTATTTTTCCAACGGCAAAAGCGACGGTGGGTATTTTTACAACAACCGTAATCAGGAGGCAGCTCTCTCCATGGAGAGCCTGTTCTTAAGATCCAGAATACTGCATTAATAAACAATCGGTTATCCTTTGCGACGCCGCCCCATTTGCCTTTTCTACCAGGAAGTAAGGACTCGATTCTTTCCCAGGAGTGATCAGAAATGTCGTGTCGACGATGTGCTAATAAAGCTAATTTTTTCATTTTAAAATAATATCATAGCCTTACATCTTGTGACGACAGCCCCTAGTAAGACTTTCAGCTTCAGACCATCTTGCACCAGTTGATAGTGCTATTTTCACAACTAATAGCAAATCTTTCGCGCTGCTTTCAGAGTAAGATTTTAAAAGATCGTGTATTTGCTCATGAGTCAAGAATGCCATTTCCATTTAATCGGTACGGAATGCTCTGACATTTTCAATAGGATTATTGTTATTCCATTCACCAAGGCGTTTAAGTTCATGTATAAGAAATTAATACCCGAAAAGGTTACTAATTAACCTATTCCATGATGAACCCATTTTTATTTTTTCTCAGTTTTGCCAGAATTATTTTTGAAGGTTGAAGGTTGAAGGTTGAAGGTTGAGATAAAGAACGGAATAGATGGTTAAAAAACGATTAATTATTAATCAGTTTTGAACAAAAGATAGATCTACCCTGTAGTAAGTTTTTCTTGCCACCGCAAACGTGCCAGGTCGTCGTGACGAGCCATAAGCTCTTTAAGCTTCAATTCAAAATTCATTCCTGCGAAAAGTAATTTTTTCCCGCATATGAGACAAGCAAGTGGATCGACTTTAAAGACATGTCGATACATGTTTTGGAAGGTCACTTTTTTAGCAGATTTTTTATCCTGCCGGGTTAGAGGATAAACAACCTCTGTTAACCACGAGTTTCGCGCCGACAAATAAACAAGTTATTTTTAAGCTCAATTCGATATAATATATAATTCGAAAAAATTGCCAATTAAAACATAAGATATTGAAATTAAAATATATTTTATGTTATCGCGCATCTTGTGGATAAAACATTATTTTAGCTATTTTTAGAGCTTTATATGTCCGTGCGAAACTCTTGTTAACATTTTTCGCATGGGCGCTGATGGACTTAAAAAACCGTAATGCGGATCATGTGAAACCATTTTTCAGGTACATGAAACTCAAACCGGGTAATAAATTCGTCGGATGTCATGACCTCTTCTTCCTGTTTTTTCGTGCGGTGGCTCTTATAGCGTAACGTGATGTTATCTTCGCCCGCATAATGTTTTAAACGACTAAGCGACACAGGGGGTTTCTTTAGATAAAATCCGAGATAAAGGGTGACATGGGTGATATTGGAAAGGATATCAGAAAGATTGATATTCCAACCGCGTTTGAAGTGAGTGTTAAGTAGTTGATTCCATGATGATTTACTTCTTCCTTCACATTTAAGCTCGTCGGGAATGGTGAGCGTGTAATAATGTTTTCTCAGCAATTCCGTTATCCGGTATCGCCAGATGGTCATGATGTTTTCGCGATAAAAGCTGATATCGCGCCATGTATTGTTTTTAGTCACCCCGCCGGCGGTGGTTGAAAGATGAATATGCAGATGCCATTTTTGGTCACGTCCCCAGGTGTGTATGGCAGTGAAAATGCCGGGGGTAATATTGATATCGCGGCAGATTGTTAATATTACATCAGCAGCTAATCGATTCATTTCACCGAGAAGCCAACGGTTGGCGCGAATAACAGGCCAATATTCACAAGGCATGGTAAAAGTGATGTGTTGCCAAGGGACTTCGGGTAACCAGGCCAGCGTATTGTTAATCCATTGCAGGCAAGCTTTTACGGCACAATGAGGGCAGCTTCGGCTTTTGCAGGTAAATTTAACCCGCTTCTCATGATTACATTCAGGGTCAGGGCATCGCCAAATTGACCAGCCCATAAGTGAAGTGCCACAAGCCATAATCTTTACCATGGTTTCGCTCACAACAGGGCGAACACTGTCAGAGGGTTGACGGTTAAGCCAATTGAGCCAGCGTTGACCAAATTGGAAAACATGACTAAAACGTGGTGACATAAATGGCACTGAAAGATTGAGAAAATAGGTTCGGGGTTATACCAGTACTAACAAGCTGTCGCTACCAATGTAAAAATGATCCACTTGCTAGTGTAAAACTGATCCACCAAGAGTAAAAATGGCAGTTTTAAGGTACTGCCGATGATAACATTGGAGATCAGAGTGGAAATTTCTGTTTTACATCGCCAGGGTATGTCTATACGTGCGATTGCGCGACGCCTTTCATGTTCAAGAGTAACCGTGAGGCGATATCTTCGTAGCACTGAAGAGGCGGCGAATATGCGTTATAAATCGAGAGCGCCTAGACCCGGTAAGTTGGAGCCCTTCAAGGTATATATTCTCGAACGCGTAGAGGCGGCTAGACCTGATTGGATACCGGCCTGCGTATTGCTACGGGAGATCCGTGAACAAGGGTACACAGGCAGCTATAGCTTGCTGACCGCTTTTCTTCATCCTATGAAAAAACCGGTTATTGAAGACGTTGTTCGCTTTGAGACTGAACCCGGTGAACAGATGCAGGTTGACTTCACGATTATCAGACAGGGGAAGAACCCTTTGCTGGCATTCGTTGCCACGTTAGGTTGGAGTCGTTCCACTTTTGTTAAGTTTTACACCTGTCAAAATTCAGCAGCCTGGTGCGACGGGATTGAGTCAGCCCTACAGTATTTTGGCGGTACGCCTCGTCAGCTGCTATTTGATAATGCGAAGACCATTATCATTGAGCGTGATGTTTATGGTCCTGGTAAACACCGCTGGAACCCACAGCTTATCCAGCTTGCCGAGAAATATGCTTTCAGTCCGAAAGTCTGCCGTCCATACAGGGCGAAGACTAAAGGTAAGGTTGAACGTTTTAATCACTATCTTAAGAACAGTTTCATTGTTCCACTAACCGCGTCATTTCGTCAGGCAGGGCTTATTTTGGATGCTGCCGCCGCCAACTCACGTATTGGAGACTGGCTGAGTTCAATAGCTAATGTACGTAAACACGGCACTACGGGTGTATCGCCGGAGGAGCGCATGCTACAAGAACGCTTAGCACTGTTGCCGCTGCCGAAAGTCATGCAAGCATTTCCTTTACCGATACATCAGACTCGCCCGATTCCTATGGAGAGCCTACAAGATCCTTTGTCCGTCTATCAATCGATTCTGGAGATGCCTATATGAGTCTTCAGTATGAACGCATCGAAAAATTCTGCCAGCAGCTTAAACTGGACAGACTAAGCACAGAGTGGCCAGCTGTAGCGCAGGCAACTATCGACAAGAACGGTACACACGCTGACTTTCTAGAGTCTATTTTACGACTTCAGTATGAAGGACTTACTGAACGTCGGCGTCAAACGATACTCCGTTTATCTGGGCTGCCAGTGATAAAGACGTTGGAGCAGTTTGATTACAAATATGCCAGCGGTGTTCCCCGTAACCAAATACAGGAACTGGCTGGACTGGCTTTCATTGAGCGCCAGGAGAATATCGTGTTGCTAGGTCCGTCTGGTGTCGGGAAGACGCACCTGGCTACTGCCATAAGCTATAGGGCTGCGATGCATGGATTAAGCATCCGTTTTCTAACTGCGGCGGATATGATGTTGCAGCTGCTTACCTCTCATCGACAAGGTGACCTTAAGGGATATCTTACTCGCGTTATCAGTAAACCTAGACTATTGATTATCGATAAAGTTGGCTATTTACCTTTTGGCAAAGAAGAAGCAAATCTGTTCTTCCAGGTGTCAATGCCAATTGAATTCTGATCCACTTTGCTAAAGTAAAACTGATCCACTCCCTTTAATTTACTCGCTCAGTTCCGCTTTCAATTTTTTATGTAGCTGACCCTGACCGCTTTTTAGCTTGTCTTTTAACCGATAACTTTGTCCACTAATCTGTACGATATGTGCATGGTGCAGCAATCGATCCAGCATAGCGGCTGTTAGCGTCTCATCATCACCAAATGTACTTGACCACTGAGCAAAAGACAGATTACTGGTTAAGAGCACACTACCCGCTTCATATCGCTTTGCCACCACCTGGAAGAACAGATTTGCTTCTTCTTTGCCAAAAGGTAAATAGCCAACTTCATCGATAATCAATAGTCTAGGTTTACTGATAACGCGAGTAAGATATCCCTTAAGGTCACCTTGTCGATGAGAGGTAAGCAGCTGCAACATCATATCCGCCGCAGTTAGAAAACGGATGCTTAATCCATGCATCGCAGCCCTATAGCTTATGGCAGTAGCCAGGTGCGTCTTCCCGACACCAGACGGACCTAGCAACACGATATTCTCCTGGCGCTCAATGAAAGCCAGTCCAGCCAGTTCCTGTATTTGGTTACGGGGAACACCGCTGGCATATTTGTAATCAAACTGCTCCAACGTCTTTATCACTGGCAGCCCAGATAAACGGAGTATCGTTTGACGCCGACGTTCAGTAAGTCCTTCATACTGAAGTCGTAAAATAGACTCTAGAAAGTCAGCGTGTGTACCGTTCTTGTCGATAGTTGCCTGCGCTACAGCTGGCCACTCTGTGCTGAGTCTGTCCAGTTTAAGCTGCTGGCAGAATTTTTCGATGCGTTCATACTGAAGACTCATATAGGCATCTCCAGAATCGATTGATAGACGGACAAAGGATGTTGTAGGCTCTCCATAGGAATCGGGCGAGTCTGATGTATCGGTAAAGGAAATGCTTGCATGACTTTCGGCAGCGGCAACAGTGCTAAGCGTTCTTGTAGCATGCACTCCTCCGGCGATACACCCGTAGTGCCGTGTTTACGTACATTAGCTATTGAACTCAGCCAGTCTCCAATACGTGAGTTGGCGGCGGCAGCATCCAAAATAAGCCCTGCCTGACGAAATGACGCGGTTAGTGGAACAATGAAACTGTTCTTAAGATAGTGATTAAAACGTTCAACCTTACCTTTAGTCTTCGCCCTGTTATGGACGGCAGACTTTCGGACTGAAAGCATATTTCTCGGCAAGCTGGATAAGCTGTGGGTTCCAGCGGTGTTTACCAGGACCATAAACATCACGCTCAATGATAATGGTCTTCGCATTATCAAATAGCAGCTGACGAGGCGTACCGCCAAAATACTGTAGGGCTGACTCAATCCCGTCGCACCAGGCTGCTGAATTTTGACAGGTGTAAAACTTAACAAAAGTGGAACGACTCCAACCTAACGTGGCAACGAATGCCAGCAAAGGGTTCTTCCCCTGTCTGATAATCGTGAAGTCAACCTGCCACGAGTTTCGCACGGACATATAAAGCTCTAAAAATAGCTAAAATAATGTTTTATCCACAAGATGTGCGATAACATAAAATATATTTTAATTTCAATATCTTATGTTTTAATTGGCAATTTTTTCGAATTATATATTATATCGAATTGAGCTTAAAAATAACTTGTTTATTTGTCGGCGCGAAACTCGTGCCTGCATCTGTTCACCGGGTTCAGTCTCAAAGCGAACAACGTCTTCAATAACCGGTTTTTTCATAGGATGAAGAAAAGCGGTCAGCAAGCTATAGCTGCCTGTGTACCCTTGTTCACGGATCTCCCGTAGCAATACGCAGGCCGGTATCCAATCAGGTCTAGCCGCCTCTACGCGTTCGAGAATATATATCTTGAAGGGCTCCAACTTACCGGGTCTAGGCGCTCTCGATTTATAACGCATATTCGCCGCCGCTTCAGTGCTACGAAGATATCGCCTCACGGTTCCTCTTGAACATGAAAGGCGTCGCGCAATCGCACGTATAGACATACCCTGGCGATGTAAAACAGAAATTTCCACTCTGATCTCCAATGTTATCATCGGAAGTACCTTAAAACTGCCATTTTTACTCTTGGTGGATCAGTTTTACACTAGCAAGTGGATCATTTTTACATTGGTAGCGACACCAGGTGGTGGCAAAGCGATATGAAGCGGGTAGTGTGCTCTTAACCAGTAATCTGTCTTTTGCTCAGTGGTCAAGTACATTTGGTGATGATGAGACGCTAACAGCCGCTATGCTGGATCGATTGCTGCACCATGCACATATCGTACAGATTAGTGGACAAAGTTATCGGTTAAAAGACAAGCTAAAAAGCGGTCAGCTACATAAAAAATTGAAAGCGGAACTGAGCGAGTAAATTAAAGGGAGTGGATCAGTTTTACTTTAGCAAAGTGGATCAGAATTCAATTGGCATTGACAACAGGAAGAAGAGGTCATGACATCCGACGAATTTATTACCCGGTTTGAGTCTCATGTACCTGAAAAATGAATGCGTTTAATCAGCAAACCACAGAAACGCAGGCTTTTATCCGTAAAGAGCTTGCTTTACATACTTCGCCTGCCGTTATCAGTGGAAGGCTGCGTTTGAAACATGGGGTTTCTGTCAGTAAAAATACGCTCTATCGCTATATCAAGAGAGACCGACTGGCAGGAGGAAATCTCTACACGAGTTTCGCACAGGCATATAAAATTCCAGAAATGGCTTAAAAGTAATGATTAATCTGCAAGTTACTAAAACACATAAATTTCATTAAATTACAATCAGTTGCATTTTATTTATAAGGTTTTATCTATTTATATATTATGCTGAATTAAACTTAAAAATAGAGCGTTTTTTTATTGGTGCGAAACTCGTGCTCTATCTCCAGCTTCCTCATCGAGGCAAATATTATCGCTATGGCAAGGGAGAACCCAAGCGTAGCGCTATTCCTGATAGAGTGGGTATTGAAGAGAGACCAGCTGAGGCTGATCTCAAGCAACAACCCGGTCATTTTGAAATTGATACTGTATTTGGTAAGGATCAGAAGTCATTCTTATTAACTTTGGCGGATAAAGCTACCAGACAGGTTATTATCCGCAGGTTGCCGAATAAACGCGCTGAGACTGTTGTAAAAGCCTTCCGTGATATCATGGCAAATACCTTCTGTCATTTTAAAACCCTGACGGCTGATAACGGTTCTGAGTTCTCCATGCATAAACAGATAACTGAGATCACCGGTGCTGATGTCTTCTTTGCCAGGCCTTATCACTCATGGGAGCGTGGTTTAAATGAACACAGTAACGGACTTATCCGCCGTTTTTACCCAAAAGGAACGGACTTCAACCAAGTCACGGACAATGAGATTGCAGAAATCGAGCACATACTTAATACTCGGGGACGAAAATCGTTGGGCTATTTTTCTCCAAATGAAGTATTTTTAGCTCATCTAATGGCTGCATAACGCTTTATGTGTTTGTTGCTTTTCGACTGGGAATGGGCCGAAAAATTTACCTAGCTGAAAGTTTACAGCACATAAGAGATTATGATGAGTGGAAGCGGTTTATTCTTAGGGGCTGTCGTCACAAGATGTAAGGTTATGATATTATTTTAAAATGAAAAAATTAGCTTTATTAGCACATCGTCGACACGACATTTCTGATCGCTCCTGGGAAAGAATCGAGTCCTTACTTCCTGGTAGAAAAGGCAAATGGGGCGGCGTCGCAAAGGATAACCGATTGTTTATTAATGCAGTATTCTGGATCTTAAGAACAGGCTCTCCATGGAGAGATCTGCCTCCTGATTACGGTTGTTGGAAAAATACCCACCGTCGCTTTTGCCGTTGGAAAAATAAAGGTGTATGGGCATCGATTCTTGAAAATTTTACCTGCGAAGCAGATATGGAATGGTTGATGATTGATGCAACTCATATAAAAGTCCACCTTCATGGCACTGGAGCTGTAGGTGGGAATGATGAAATGGGCCTTACAAAAGGGGGCTCAACAACACGCTACACCTGGCCGTAGACGCATACGGTATGCCACTCAGAGCAACTTTAACGTCTGGCACTGTTGCTGACTGTACAGTCGCTCCAGACTTGCTCAAGGAGTTAACCGCAGATTATTTACTGGCCGACCGGGGCTATGATAGCGATTCAATCATTAAACAAGCCGAAGAACAGGGGATGCAGCCTGTCATTCCACCACGAAAACATAGAAAGCATTATCGAAAGTTTGATAGTGCTCTCTATAAAAACCGCCATGTTGTTGAGAATGTCTTTGCGAAAATTAAGCAGTGGAGAGGGATTGCGACTCGATTTGCCAAAAGAGCGTCCTCCTTTCTGGCAAGGATCCAGATTCGATTTATTGCTATCTGGGCTGAAATCTTGTGACGACAGCCCCTAATGCAGGGAAAAATGCTGAAGGTAAAGATTATTGGCATGTTTATTTTGCCGACCCGACACCCAATGCCCAAAAAACCACAAAGTATATTGGGCGTTACCTGAAGAAACCGCCAGTCTCGGGCGCAAGGCTAGCACATTATGACGGTGGCAGTCGTATTACTTTACGCTTTTTTGATCACAACACTGGCCATTACAAAAATCTGAACTTATCGCAGAAAGAATTAATTTTACGGCTTATCAAACAGATCCCCGAGAAACATTTTCGGATGGTGCGTTATTTTGGTTTTTTGGCCAATCGAGTGGTGGGAAAATTATTCGATATTGTTAGAAAATCCGTCGGACAATCGGCATTCAAAAGAAAACGTTCGATGACTTTTACCCTGCTAAGCCAACGGTTTTTAGGAGTCGATCCGTTTAGTTGCATTCTTTGTGGTGGCAGAATGAAATTTTCTCGTTTTATTGAAGGATTGAGGATAGCTCAATTACTCGATCATGCTTTAGAGATTGCCCGAATTCGCTACGTCCCCTTTTTGGGGTAAGGGTAGCTCTACTTAAAATCCACTTAATTGTATAAAGTTAACCCATATTGTTCATAAAAAGATCATTACCACTTATTGATAAATCTTTCGCTCGCCTCAAAAAGAAAAAAATCACGTTTGATATCCGTTATTCGGCTTGATAATTAATGTTAATTTTTTGTTAACGCGAGTTTCGCACCAATAAAAAAACGCTCTATTTTTAAGTTTAATTCAGCATAATATATAAATAGATAAAACCTTATAAATTAAATGCAACTTATTGTAATTTAATAAAATTTATGTGTTTTAGTAACTTGCAGATTAATCATTACTTTTAAGCCATTTCTGGAATTTTATATGCCTGTGCGAAACTCGTGGTTAAATTATTTTTGAAATTCTTAGACGTCAAGGGTCAAACCGTTGGTTGAGGGATTCATGACAAAAAGAGGCGTGCGTCTATCACAAGAAAAAACGCGAATTATCCATATTAGTGAAGGGTTTAATTTCTTAGGACAGAATGTTAGATCTTTTAACGGCAAATTTTTACACGAGTTTCGCACTGGCATATAAAATTCCAGAAATGGCTTAAAAGTAATGATTAATCTGCAAGTTACTAAAACACATAAATTTTATTAAATTACAATAAGTTGTATTTGATTTATAAGGTTTTATCTATTTATATATTATGCTGAATTAAACTTAAAAATAGAGCGTTTTTTTATTGGTGCGAAACTCGTGTTTTAATAACACCCGCCAAAAAAAATCTCACAAATTTTTTGAAGAAAATTAGGGGCTGTCGTCACAAGATGTAAGGCTATGATATTATTTTAAAATGAAAAAATTAGCTTTATTAGCACATCGTCGACACGACATTTCTGATCGCTCCTGGGAAAGAATCGAGTCCTTACTTCCTGGTAGAAAAGGCAAATGGGGGGCGTCGCAAAGGATAACCGATTGTTTATTAATGCAGTATTCTGGATCTTAAGAACAGGCTCTCCATGGAGAGATCTGCCTCCTGATTACGGTTGTTGGAAAAATACCCACCGTCGCTTTTGCCGTTGGAAAAATAAAGGTGTATGGGCATCGATTCTTGAAAATCTTACCTGCGAAGCAGATATGGAATGGTTGATGATTGATGCAACTCATATAAAAGTCCACCTTCATGGCACTGGAGCTGTAGGTGGGAATGATGAAATGGGCCTTACAAAAGGGGGCTCAACAGCAAGCTACACCTGGCCGTAGACGCACACGGTATGCCACTCAGAGCAACTTTAACGTCTGGCACTGTTGCTGACTGTACAGTCGCTCCAGACTTGCTCAAGGAGTTAACCGCAGATTATTTACTGGCCGACCGGGGCTATGATAGCGATTCAATCATTAAACAAGCCGAAGAACAGGGGATGCAGCCTGTCATTCCACCACGAAAACATAGAAAGCATTATCGAAAGTTTGATAGTGCTCTCTATAAAAACCGCCATGTTGTTGAGAATGTCTTTGCGAAAATTAAGCAGTGGAGAGGGATTGCGACTCGATTTGCCAAAAGAGCGTCCTCCTTTCTGGCAAGGATCCAGATTCGATTTATTGCTATCTGGGCTGAAATCTTGTGACGACAGCCCCTAGAACCACGATAAAGGAGGAAAGGTCAAGTAGCGCATGGAAACTGATAACTAAACTCAACCCGATAATTAGAGGTTGGGTAAATTACCACCGACATGTTGTTGCGAAAAAAGCCTTTTCTAAAATCGATCATCTGATTTGGCAAGTTTTGTGGAGATGGTGTTTAAGACGTCACCCAAAGAAAGGTAAATATTGGGTAAGAAAAAAATACTTTACCGTTTAAGGGAATAACCAATGGGTGTTCAGTGGAAAATCGCCAGAAGGCAAAAATTGTACACTGTACAAAGCCTCTTCCACACCTATAAAGCGCCATATAAAAATCAGAAATGAAGCCTACCCATTCAATAAAGAATGGGAAATATATTTCGAAAAAAGGCTAGAAAATACCTGGAAACAAAAAGTCGTAGGAAATAAGAAAGTGAGCGTATTATGGAGAAGACAAGATAAACGCTGTTTGTGCTGTAACCAATTAATTACTCAAGAAACTGGTTGGAATATACACCATAAAGTGGAAAGAGTGAAAGGAGGCGGAAACGAACTCAGCAATCTTGAACTCCTACATCCTAATTGCCATCGACAAAAACATAGTATGGCTGCTGGTTACGATAGTATAGTATCGTAACTTATAAAGGCTTGAGCGGTATGCGGGGAAACTTGCACGTACCGTTCTTAGGGGGCGGCGTGACAGAGATGTCACGTTGCTACCCGACCTGATCGCTATATAAATGAAATCTATCGTTATGTAGAAAATGCATTACAAAATGGTCAATATGAAATACAGGTCAATATATATCCATTTAAAATGACTTCTAACAATATGAATCGCCATCGTAATTCACGTTACTATACTTTCTGGCGACAACTGCAACCCGCGTATGAATATTTTACTAAAACAAATCAATTGCCAGTAATTAATATTCAGCAAGGACAATACTTAGTAAACAAATTTCCTAACCATCAATCATCGCCAGCTACAGCAGATGAAAGGCTACAATATGCGCTTACCAAAATGGAATAAAACAAAACTTCCCGGCTGAATTCGGTGTCAATTCTCATTACCAGTTAAAGGCTTGGTTGCAATCACTGAGACTATATCAGTTGTTTGTGTATGTTGCTGAAAATCGATTTCAATATCATTATCAAGCAATTTTGCCTTACCAAAAGGTGCTTTGCGGGTAAGCCAATGCAAATCAGTTGAGCAATAGGCCATCATATATTGTCCATCTGAAATCAACATATTAAGTACCCCCATCAATTTTAATTGATCAGGCAGTTTGGCAATAAACCGATATACAGTTAACCAGTTTGTCGGTTTTTTAGGGTATTTTTCTGCCAATTGATATAAAATCCAACAAAATACCCACTCACTATCCGTCTTTCCAATTGGCCGATAGTGCCCTACTGGTAATTTTTTATAACCCTCAAGTTGGCCGTTGTGTGCATAAGTCCAATTTCTGCCCCACAGTTCCCGGGTAAAAGGATGGGTATTTTCTAATAACACATCGCCCCGATTCGCCTGGCGAATATGCGCAATAACTGCCTCTGATTTAATCGGGTACTCTTGCACAAAGCGTGCAATAGGCGATTGATAACATGGCTTGGGTTCTTTAAACGTTCGGCAACCTCGACCTTCATAAAAAGTGATCCCCCAACCATCTTTGTGTGGCCCAGTCTAACCTCCTCGCGGGATAAGACCACTTAAACTAAAATTAATATCTGTCGGGACACTAGGGGCTGTCGTCACAAGATGTAAGGCTATGATATTATTTTAAAATGAAAAAATTAGCTTTATTAGCACATCGTCGACACGACATTTCTGATCGCTCCTGGGAAAGAATCGAGTCCTTACTTCCTGGTAGAAAAGGCAAATGGGGCGGCGTCGCAAAGGATAACCGATTGTTTATTAATGCAGTATTCTGGATCTTAAGAACAGGCTCTCCATGGAGAGATCTGCCTCCTGATTACGGTTGTTGGAAAAATACCCATCGTCGCTTTTGCCGTTGGAAAAATAAAGGTGTATGGGCATCGATTCTTGAAAATCTTACCTGCGAAGCAGATATGGAATGGTTGATGATTGATGCAACTCATATAAAAGTCCACCTTCATGGCACTGGAGCTGTAGGTGGGAATGATGAAATGGGCCTTACAAAAGGGGGCTCAACAGCAAGCTACACCTGGCCGTAGACGCACACGGTATGCCACTCAGAGCAACTTTAACGTCTGGCACTGTTGCTGACTGTACAGTCGCTCCAGACTTGCTCAAGGAGTGAACCGCAGATTATTTACTGGCCGACCGGGGCTATGATAGCGATTCAATCATTAAACAAGCCGAAGAACAAGGGATGCAGCCTGTCATTCCACCACGAAAACATAGAAAGCATTATCGAAAGTTTGATAGTGCTCTCTATAAAAACCGCCATGTTGTTGAGAATGTCTTTGCGAAAATTAAGCAGTGGAGAGGGATTGCGACTCGATTTCCCAAAAGAGCGTCCTCCTTTCTGGCAAGCATCCAGATTCGATTTATTGCTATCTGGGCTGAAATCTTGTGACGACACCTCCTAGCACTCATACCAAGCAATTCACACATAATGCCTCCTTTATGTATGCCAGAATGAAATTTCCAAATCTAAACATAATCACGCTCACTAATCACATTTCTACCCGACAGTATTGCCTAGCAATGTTATTTCACCATTTCTTTTTCTATTAGCTGAATTAAGATATGGATCACTTTAATATGAATTTCTTGGATCCGATCGGCATAACCAAAATGAGGTACTCTGATCTCAATATCAGCGGTTCCTGCCATTTTTCCGCCCTCTTTACCTGTCAATGTGATCACTTGCATCTTTTTAGCACGTGCAGCCGCGATTGCCTTGATGATATTGCCAGAATTACCTGATGTTGAGAGTGCAAATAATATATCCCCTTCTTTACCGACAGCCTCTATATAACGGGAAAAAACATAGTCATAACCAAAATCATTACCAACGCAAGAGAGATGACTAACATCAGAAATCGCAATGGCTGGATAACCTGGACGATTTTCACGATAACGTCCGGTTAATTCTTCTGCAAAATGCATAGCATCACAGTGCGAGCCACCATTACCACAAGATAATACTTTTCCTCCCGCTTTAAAGGCGTTCGACAACATAATCGCGGCTTGTTCAATCGCTTCGATATTTTCTCTGTTATTAAGAAAATTGTTCAATGTCACCGCCGCTTCTTTTAATTCAGCACAAATAAGCTCCTGATACATCATTTTTATTCCTAATAAAATATTATTTTTTCAACAATCCCAGTGTAACGGATTAAACTTTATGAAAGAAGTATCAATACGACTTATCACAACCAAGTTAAGCTCAATAAATAATTTGTGAACTTCATTGTAATTAATATGTAAAAATATTGATAGATAAAATTACATAGATTAAAAATAAGAAAAACACAGATATGACCTCCGATGATTTAGCTTAATCATAATCAGGAGTACCATTATGGGTCTACTCACTATTTTTCTATTTATTGGTTTAGGGGCTGTCGTCACAAGATTTCAACCCAGATAGCAATAAATCGAATCTGGATGCTTGCCAGAAAGGAGGACGCTCTTTTGGCAAATCGAGTCGCAATCCCTCTCCACTGCTTAATTTTCGCAAAGACATTCTCAACAACATGGCGGTTTTTATAGAGAGCACTATCAAACTTTCGATAATGCTTTCTATGTTTTCGTGGTGGAATGACAGGCTGCATCCCTTGTTCTTCGGCTTGTTTAATGATTGAATCGCTATCATAGCCCCGGTCGGCCAGTAAATAATCTGCGGTTAACTCCTTGAGCAAGTCTGGAGCGACTGTACAGTCAGCAACAGTGCCAGACGTTAAAGTTGCTCTGAGTGGCATACCGTGTGCGTCTACGGCCAGGTGTAGCTTGCTGTTGAGCCCCCCTTTTGTAAGGCCCATTTCATCATTCCCACCTACAGCTCCAGTGCCATGAAGGTGGACTTTTATATGAGTTGCATCAATCATCAACCATTCCATATCTGCTTCGCAGGTAAGATTTTCAAGAATCGATGCCCATACACCTTTATTTTTCCAACGGCAAAAGCGACGATGGGTATTTTTCCAACAACCGTAATCAGGAGGCAGATCTCTCCATGGAGAGCCTGTTCTTAAGATCCAGAATACTGCATTAATAAACAATCGGTTATCCTTTGCGACGCCGCCCCATTTGCCTTTTCTACCAGGAAGTAAGGACTCGATTCTTTCCCAGGAGCGATCAGAAATGTCGTGTCGACGATGTGCTAATAAAGCTAATTTTTTCATTTTAAAATAATATCATAGCCTTACATCTTGTGACGACAGCCCCTAAGATCACCTGGCAGAAAGCCGAGTTTTTCGCCGGCCTCAACAGCGGGGCGAGTGAGTAGAATACGACGTATTTCTTGACGTTCTAAAGCATCAACCGCAGCAGCAACGGCGAGATAGGTTTTACCTGTTCCGGCAGGGCCAATGCCGAAAGTAATATCATGGCTATGTATATTAGCAATATATTGAGCCTGATTCGCTGTTCGTGGTTTGACAACGCCTCGTTTGATTTTAATGTTTACAAATTTGTCGTAACTGCCAACGTTTTCAACGGATTGCTCAAGAAATTGACTTTCCATCACGAGTTTCGCACGGACATATAAAGCTCTAAAAATAGCTAAAATAATGTTTTATCCACAAGATGCGCGATAACATAAAATATATTTTAATTTCAATATCTTATGTTTTAATTGGCAATTTTTTCGAATTATATATTATATCGAATTGAGCTTAAAAATAACTTGTTTATTTGTCGGCGCGAAACTCGTGTCCATAATAGATAAGTGGATTTGTTCAGGGACAATGTCAGGGATAATGCCACGTATAGGGGCTGTATCAACATATAGGCGGCGTAAAATGTTGCTAGCTGCGTTGATATTAAGTGGTTTGCCAATCAATTTGAAACGGTTACACGAGTTTCGCACAAAACTAATTTGGGTACGCCAATAAAACACGGATGTGCTCAGCAATAGCATTTTTGATTACGTCCCAATTTTGTTGATAAAGGGTTATTTTTTCAGATATACGACGTTTATGTTGTTCAAACCACGCAGAAATAGCGAGAAAAATATGATTTCTTTGCGCTCGGCTCGGGCGAGCCTGACAGCGTTCAATACCACAGTTTTCTTTAACTTCTCGATGATAAACTTCAACAGACCAACGGGCATCCATGATAGATTTGACGTATTGACGGGTGGGATTCTCTTTGTTTGTTACTATGTAATCAATACGGCCGTTTTTGGCTGTAAATTTGAAAACGGTCACCCAATCATATCCTCGTAAGTGTATTGACGTTCCTTCTTCTGAGATGTCTAACTTGTTCAGTTGTTTGTTATGGTTAACGATCCTATTTTTCCTCAGCGTGGTTACCCAAACCCAACCATGAGAGCGAATTGATTTCAGGTTATCCAGGCTAGAATACCAACCATCCATCAGTACCGCTTCTGGCATGATCCCTCTTTTTTTAGCAAGAACGAGCATTTCGGAAAAGTGCGTGTTTTTTGTTTTTCCATCAGAATCTTTATCATAAATACGATAATCAATAGGAATTGATTCAACCTTCGTCAGATCATGCCAAAGCAAATTAACTAAACCTATGCCAGCAATAACATCATGTTCATTACCTGAATATTGATAATGGACCATCTCTATTTTTTTGCTACCACGAGTTTCGCACCAATAAAAAAATGCTCTATTTTTAAGTTTAATTCAGCATAATATATAAATAGATAAAACCTTATAAATTAAATGCAACTTATTGTAATTTAACAAAATTTATGTGTTTTAGTAACTTGCAGATTAATCATTACTATTAAGCCATTTCTGGAATTTTATATGCCTGTGCGAAACTCGTGGCTACGTGTTTTGGCAATCAATGTATCATCGGCAATTAGTACACAAGGGCTTTTTTTGTCTATAGAAGGTTCAACTAATCGCCATAGGTCTTTAGGTCGAAAACATCTACTTTTTAGCCATCGGCTAACAGTGTCATGAGATAAAGGCGATGGGCTTACTTCTGATAACGCCAAACCAGAGTATCTTAAACTGCTTACTTGTAAAAATGTTTTATAGATATCTTTAATGCATCGATAACCGGACAAAATATGAACACCCTAATTTTTTTGTTTTTAAATTTATACTTCTTTTTTGGAGATTGCGAAATTCGTGGGTTATTTCGACAATTAATTTCGATAGCGAGTCTACGTTCCAATTGCTTTATATTATCATCGAACGGGCCACAAAGGCTGATTAACCGTTGGTTATCGGCTGGCTCTAAAAATATTTCGCTGGTGGCAATTTCTGGATTATCTTTTGCGATCACTGAGTCTCTCTACTTAATATTAAGGTTGGTAATTTGCTACACCGAGCTCGTCTTCTTTGCGTGTCCGTGCAATAACCGATTCGGGTGATTCTTGGCTCCTTAATGCCATACTATCTTCTGTTTTAACTACTTTACCGCGTAAAGAATTGGCATAGACATCGACAATTTCGACATCAACACGAGTTTCGCGCCGACAAATAAACAAGTTATTTTTAAGCTCAATTCGATATAATATATAATTCGAAAAAATTGCCAATTAAAACATAAGGTATTGAAATTAAAATATATTTTATCTTATCGCACATCTTGTGGATAAAACATTATTTTAGCTATTTTTAGAGCTTTATATGTCCGTGCGAAACTCGTGATCAACAAACTTTCCGATCATATTTTGGCTACCTTCGAAGTTTACCACCCGATTATTTTCGGCACGGCCGGAAAGTTCCATAATATTTTTACGTGAAGGTCCTTCAACCAGAATACGTTGAATGCTACCCAACATTGTTCGGCTATAATTCATTGCTTGCTGATTAATACGTTGCTGAAGTAGATAGAGGCGTTGTTTTTTTTCATCTTCGCTGACATCGTCAGGTAAATCAGCAGCTGGGGTACCAGGGCGTGGTGAGTAGATAAAACTAAAACTCATATCAAAATTAACATCGGCAATAAGCTGCATGGTTTTTTGAAAATCATCTTCTGTTTCACCCGGAAAACCAATAATGAAATCTGAGCTAATAAGAATATCGGGTCGTGCTTTACGTAATTTTCGGATAATGCTTTTATACTCAAGGGCTGTATAAGACCGTTTCATCATCGTCAAAATACGATCTGACCCACTTTGAACGGGAAGATGCAAGAAGCTAACAAGTTCAGGGGTATCTTCATAGACAGCAATAATATCGTCGGTAAATTCAATTGGATGACTGGTGGTAAAACGGATGCGATCAACGCCGTCAATGCCGGCAACTAGAGGTAATAATTCGGCAAATGAACAAATTGCACCGTCAAAAGTTGTTCCACGATAGGCATTGACATTTTGACCCAATAAGTGAATTTCACGCACACCTTGCGCAGCTAATTGTGCGATTTCAAATAAAACGTCATCAC
Source organism: Coronaproctus castanopsis (assembly GCA_032883995.1). Classification (NCBI taxonomy): domain Eukaryota; kingdom Metazoa; phylum Arthropoda; class Insecta; order Hemiptera; family Monophlebidae; genus Coronaproctus; species Coronaproctus castanopsis. The sequence goes on along the minus strand of JAOQIE010000004.1, from coordinate 1,817,433 downwards.
ATGGTCGGCTGACTTCCTCACCATGCGTGTAAGGAACGACATAAAATGAGCAGTATTTATTACAGCCTTCCATAATGGAAACATAAGCTGAAGGGCCTTCTGCTCGAGGTTCCGGTAATCGATCAAATTTTTCAATTTCTGGAAAACTGATGTCGACGATTGGACTACGTGTACCTTTGACTTCATTGATCATCTCTGGTAGACGGTGCAAAGTCTGTGGGCCAAAAATAATGTCAACACTGGGAGCCCGTTGACGAATGAAATCCCCCTCCTTGTATGCGGGCCAGCTCTTCTTTTTTAACCCGTTTGATCACCGAATAAATCCACTGTAGCGAGACTTCGTACTTGCGTGCCAGGGCGCGGTGGTTATGCCCATTGAAATCGGCAAATATCTCCCGGTCACGCTGACACGAGTTTCGCGCCGACAAATAAACAAGTTATTTTTAAGCTTAATTCGATATAATATATAATTCGAAAAAATTGCCAATTAAAACATAAAATATTGAAATTAAAATATATTTTATGTTATCGCGCATCTTCTGGATAAAACATTATTTTAGCTATTTTTAGAGCTTTATATGTCCGTGCGAAACTCGTGGCTGATTAATTTTCCACATCAACCCCATGGGAAAATAGACATTCTGCCCGCCCCAGACCCGCATCATTTGAGTAGCGACGGCATCGCCTATCTGGCTGGCAACAGCGGGGTCAACGTCGATAATCTGTCTGACGGTCTGTGCCGTGTGTTCGGCCAGTTCAACCAGTCACGAGTTTCGCACAAAACTAATTTGGGTACGCCAATAAAACATGGATGTGCTCAGCAATAGCATTTTTGATTACGTCCCAATTTTGTTGATAAAGGGTTATTTTTTCAGATATACGACGTTTATGTTGTTCAAACCACCCAGAAATAGCGAGAAAAATATGATTTCTTTGCGCTCGGCTCGTGCGAGCCTGACAGCGTTCAATACCACAGTTTTGTTTAACTTCTCGATGATAAACTTCAACAGACCAACTGTCGCTACCAATGTAAAAATGATCCACTTGCTAGGGGCTGTCGTCACAAGATGTAAGGCTATGATATTATTTTAAACACGAGTTTCGCACAAAACTAATTTGGGTACGCCAATAAAACACGGATGTGCTCAGCAATAGCATTTTTGATTACGTCCCAATTTTGTTGATAAAGGGTTATTTTTTCAGATATACGACGTTTATGTTGTTCAAACCACGCAGAAATAGCGAGAAAAATATGATTTCTTTGCGCTCGGCTCGTGCGAGCCTGACAGCGTTCAATACCACAGTTTTGTTTAACTTCTCGATGATAAACTTCAACAGACCAACGGGCATCCATGATAGATGTGACGTATTGACGGGTGGGATTCTCTTTGTTTGTTACTATGTAATCAATACGGCCGTTTTTGGCTGTAAATTTGAAAACGGTCACCCAACCATATCCTCGCAAGTGTATTGACGTTCCTTCTTCTGAGATGTCTAACTTGTTCAGTTGTTTGTTATGGTTAACAATCCTATTTTTCCTCAGCGTGGTTACCCAGATCCAACCATGAGAGCGAATTGATTTCAGGTTATCCAGGCTAGAATACCAAGCATCCATCACTACCGCTTCTGGCATGATCCCTCTTTTTTTAGCAAGAGCGAGCATTTCGGAAAAGTGCGTGTTTTTTGTTTTTCCATCAGAATCTTTATCATAAATACGATAATCAATAGGAATTGATTCAACCTTCGTCAGATCATGCCAAAGCAAATTAACTAAACCTATGCCAGCAATAACATCATGTTCATTACCTGAATATTGATAATGGACCATCTCTATTTTTTTACTACGTGTTTTGGCAATCAATGTATCATCGGCAATTAGGGGCTGTCGTCACAAGATGTAAGGCTATGATATTATTTTAAAATGAAAAAATTAGCTTTATTAGCACATCGTCGACACGACATTTCTGATCGCTCCTGGGAAAGAATCGAGTCCTTACTTCCTGGTAGAAAAGGCAAATGGGGCGGCGTCGCAAAGGATAACCGATTGTTTATTAATGCAGTATTCTGGATCTTAAGAACAGGCTCTCCATGGAGAGATCTGCCTCCTGATTACGGTTGTTGGAAAAATACCCACCGTCGCGTTTGCCGTTGAAAAAATAAAGGTGTATGGGCATCGATTCTTGAAAATCTTACCTGCGAAGCAGTGTAGGTGGGAATGATGAAATGGGCCTTACAAAAGGGGGCTCAAAAGCAAGCTACACCTGGCCGTAGACGCACACGGTATGCCACTCAGAGCAACTTTAACGTCTGGCACTGTTGTTGACTGTACAGTCGCTCCAGACTTGCTCAAGCCGAAGAACAAGGGATGCAGCCTGTCATTCCACCACGAAAACATAGAAAGCATTATCGAAAGTTTGATAGTGCTCTCTATAAAAACCGCCATGTTGTTGAGAATGTCTCACGAGTTTCGCGCCGACAAATAAACAAGTTATTTTTAAGCTCAATTCGATATAATATATAATTCGAAAAAATTGCCAATTAAAACATAAGATATTGAAATTAAAATATATTTTATGTTATCGCACATCTTGTGGATAAAACATTATTTTAGCTATTTTTAGAGCTTTATATGTCCGTGCGAAACTCGTGTGTCTTTGCGAAAATTAAGCAGTGGAGAGGGATTGCGACTCGATTTGCCAAAAGAGCGTCCTCCTTTCTGGCAAGCATCCAGATTCGATTTATTGCTATCTGGGCTGAAATCTTGTGACGACAGCCCCTAGGGGCTGTCGTCACAAGATGTAAGGCTATGATATTATTTTAAAATGAAAAAATTAGCTTTATTAGCACATCGTCGACACGACATTTCTGATCGCTCCTGGGAAAGAATCGAGTCCTTACTTCCTGGTAGAAAAGGCAAATGGGGCGGCGTCGCAAAGGATAACCGATTGTTTATTAATGCAGTATTCTGGATCTTAAGAACAGGTGTCAATGCCAATTGAATTCTGATCCACTTTGCTAAAGTAAAACTGATCCACTCCCTTTAATTTACTCGCTCAGTTCCGCTTTCAATTTTTTATGTAGCTGACCGCTTTTTAGCTTGTCTTTTAACCGATAACTTTGTCCACTAATCTGTACGATATGTGCATGGTGCAGCAATCGATCCAGCATAGCGGCTGTTAGCGTCTCATCATCACCAAATGTACTTGACCACTGAGCAAAAGACAGATTACTGGTTAAGAGCACACTACCCGCTTCATATCGCTTTGCCACCACCTGGAAGAACAGATTTGCTTCTTCTTTGCCAAAAGGTAAATAGCCAACTTCATCGATAATCAATAGTCCACGAGTTTCGCGCCGACAAATAAACAAGTTATTTTTAAGCTCAATTCGATATAATATATAATTCGAAAAAATTGCCAATTAAAACATAAGATATTGAAATTAAAAATATATTTTATGTTATCGCGCATCTTGTGGATAAAACATTATTTTAGCTATTTTTAGAGCTTTATATGTCCGTGCGAAACTCGTGTAGTCTAGGTTTACTGATAACGCGAGTAAGATATCCCTTAAGGTCACCTTGTCGATGAGAGGTAAGCAGCTGCAACATCATATCCGCCGCAGTTAGAAAACGGATGCTTAATCCATGCATCGCAGCCCTATAGCTTATGGCAGTAGCCAGGTGCGTCTTCCCGACACCAGACGGACCTAGCAACACGATATTCTCCTGGCGCTCAATGAAAGCCAGTCCAGCCAGTTCCTGTATTTGGTTACGGGGAACACCGCTGGCATATTTGTAATCAAACTGCTCCAACGTCTTTATCACTGGCAGCCCAGATAAACGGAGTATCGTTTGACGCCAACGTTCAGTAAGTCCTTCATACTGAAGTCGTAAAATAGACTCTAGAAAGTCAGCGTGTGTACCGTTCTTGTCGATAGTTGCCTGCGCTACAGCTGGCCACTCTGTGCTTAGTCTGTCCAGTTTAAGCTGCTGGCAGAATTTTTCGATGCGTTCATACTGAAGACTCATATAGGCATCTCCAGAATCGATTGATAGACGGACAAAGGATGTTGTAGGCTCTCCATAGGAATCGGGCGAGTCTGATGTATCGGTAAAGGAAATGCTTGCATGACTTTCGGCAGCGGCAACAGTGCTAAGCGTTCTTGTAGCATGCGCTCCTCCGGCGATACACCCGTAGTGCCGTGTTTACGTACATTAGCTATTGAACTTAGCCAGTCTCCAATACGTGAGTTGGCGGCGGCAGCATCCAAAATAAACCCTGCCTGACGAAATGACGCGGTTAGTGGAACAATGAAACTGTTCTTAGGGGCTGTCGTCACAAGATGTAAGGCTATGATATTATTTTAAAATGAAAAAATTAGCTTTATTAGCACATCGTCGACACGACATTTCTGATCGCTCCTGGGAAAGAATCGAGTCCTTACTTCCTGGTAGAAAAGGCAAATGGGGCGGCGTCGCAAAGGATAACCGATTGTTTATTAATGCAGTATTCTGGATCTTAAGAACAGGCTCTCCATGGAGAGAGCTGCCTCCTGATTACGGTTGTTGGAAAAATACCCACCGTCGCTTTTGCCGTTGGAAAAATAAAGGTGTATGGGCATCGATTCTTGAAAATCTTACCTGCGAAGCAGGTATGGAATGGTTGATGATTGATGCAACTCATATAAAAGTCCACCTTCATGGCACTGGAGCTGTAGGTGGGAATGATGAAATGGGCCTTACAAAAGGGGGCTCAACAGCAAGCTACACCTGGCCGTAGAGGCACACGGTATGCCACTCAGAGCAACTTTAACGTCTGGCACTGTTGCTGACTGTACAGTCGCTCCAGACTTGCTCAAGGAGTGAACCGCAGATTATTTACTGGCCGACCGGGGCTATGATAGCGATTCAATCATTAAACAAGCCGAAGAACAGGGGATGCAGCCTGTCATTCCACCACGAAAACATAGAAAGCATTATCGAAAGTTTGATAGTGCTCTCTATAAAAACCGCCATGTTGTTGAGAATGTCTTTGCGAAAATTAAGCAGTGGAGAGGGATTGCGACTCGATTTGCCAAAAGAGCGTCCTCCTTTCTGGCAAGGATCCAGATTCGATTTATTGCTATCTGGGCTGAAATCTTGTGACGACAGCCCCTAATTCAGTGGATTTCAGATATTATACAACGGATGCCAATAAAGGAAAATTTACTTACGTAAAAGAGTACGGAAAAATTCTTTGCTTCAGCAATAACAAACAATTTCAAGAAAGTTTGAATAAAGGACTATGGAACGAAAAATTTTGGGCTAAACATGACAGTGTGTTCCAAATTTTTAGCGACGATACGGGGGTATCGCGTATATGGTTGAATAAAAATCTTACCGAGCAAGCACCTATCGAACTCACGCTCGCCCCTCTAACAACATTTACCGAGTACAAGCGAACAGCCGTGTGGCGACAAATCTTCAAGGCGGCGATGTCAACCGTTTTCGGTGATACCATTAATCCTAATTTTAAGCCGCAAGACGACACTAACTTCTCAAAAATCATTCTAGAAGACCAACCAGGTGTTATTTCTAGCATCGCTACGCCGACTATCAACATTTATAAAGCAAGACTTGATTTGGAAGGCATGCAGTTTAAAGCGCAGGAAGAGGTGAAAACGTTTATCTCTTACGGTTATGTTGTCAGCGGAACGTCAAAGAACGTAGTGAGTTTGCCAGGTGAAAATGTTCGACTATTCGGCTACAAATTGGATATGCGCGCAACCGGACAACCCAACATAATTTCACTCAGTTCAAAAGGGTTTGAGGGTTTACAGCTTAGTTGTGAGCATTTCCTTGGTGTGGCACGTTTCCAAACGACCGACGGTAACAAACATTTTCTGGTCACCGACGGTTTACGCTACGATTTGGATGGAAATGGTTGGCCATCCGTTACCCACGATGTTCGACAGCCACCGAGTATCGCCTATTTATCTGACTTGAAAGACAGTATCGAATTTTCGCTGGCCTTTGGCGAGGCTGTACTTGGTATACAAAGCGGTACAAAAGGTGATAGCCCAACACAAGCGCTCGCGCGGGGATATCTAAAGTGGGTGGGCAAAGTCATTCCCGCCGATACCCAAAATCAGGATTTGTTGACCATGCGTTTCCGAGCGCTTGACTTGAGCAACTATTCACCCAACACCGGGTATGGTGCATTTGTACCAATTTTACCGGCTACTGAGTACGAAAATTCAGTCAATAAAATTCTAGACACGAGTTTCGCGCCGACAAATAAACAAGTTATTTTTAAGCTCAATTCGATATAATATATAATTCGAAAAAATTGCCAATTAAAACATAATATATTGAAATTAAAATATATTTTATGTTATCGCGCATCTTGTGGATAAAACATTATTTTAGCTATTTTTAGAGCTTTATATGTCCGTGCGAAACTCGTGCTAGAGTCTCTTCAGGAAATCCAGCGTCAAATTGGTGAAAACAACATCCTGATTGAACAGCGTAAACAGGCAGAATTAATTAATGTTACCGCTAGGGGCTGTCGTCACAAGATGTAAGGCTATGATATTATTTTAAAATGAAAAAATTAGCTTTATTAGCACATCGTCGACACGACATTTCTGATCGCTCCTGGGAAAGAATCGAGTCCTTACTTCCTGGTAGAAAAGGCAAATGGGGCGGCGTCGCAAAGGATAACCGATTGTTTATTAATGCAGTATTCTGGATCTTAAGAACAGGCTCTCCATGGAGAGATCTGCCTCCTGATTACGGTTGTTGGAAAAATACCCATCGTCGCTTTTGCCGTTGGAAAAATAAAGGTGTATGGGCATCGATTCTTGAAAATCTTACCTGCGAAGCAGATATGGAATGGTTGATGATTGATGCAACTCATATAAAAGTCCACCTTCATGGCACTGGAGCTGTAGGTGGGAATGATGAAATGGGCCTTACAAAAGGGGGCTCAACAGCAAGCTACACCTGGCCATAGACGCACACGGTATGCCACTCAGAGCAACTTTAACATCTGGCACTGTTGCTGACTGTACAGTCGCTCCAGACTTGCTCAAGGAGTTAACCGCAGATTATTTATTGGCCGACCGGAGCTATGATAGCGATTCAATCATTAAACAAGCCGAAGAACAGGGGATGCAGCCTGTCATTCCACCACGAAAACATAGAAAGCATTATCGAAAGTTTGATAGTGCTCTCTATAAAAACCGCCATGTTGTTGAGAATGTCTTTGCGAAAATTAAGCAGTGGAGAGGGATTGCGACTCGATTTGCCAAAAGAGCGTCCTCCTTTCTGGCAAGCATCCAGATTCGATTTATTGCTATCTGGGCTGAAATCTTGTGACGACAGCCCCTAATACTTTTTTCAGTTTTTTGTGGCGAATAAATTTTAACCTCTGGGTCCATGTCTAATCGCACGGCCAGCAGCGATAAACAACCGTCAATAAATCCCTCAGCAATCTGCAACTTTGCCCGTATCAGCCGCTCATCCACCCGACGTCGGCGAGCGATGGCCCGCTTCGAATAGCCCTTCACGTAATACGCGATAATCAGGTTGAGCTCTTCCGGCTGGCGCACTTTTTGCAGTTGTAAAACGCAATTATCGATAATCCGACCATCATCATCCGAGCACGAAGGGCGCATAGACGGGCGTAATGGGAGCAATCCCTTAAAACCGGCCGCTATCGGCGAGCAGTCTATCCCGGTGTTGTTATCACGGGCCCAGGTTCCCCATCGCTCTAACACTTGTTGAATATCTCTGCACATCATCACTCCTGCTGTACAATTTCCCAAGGCGCATTCCCAGTCGAAAAGCAACAAACACATAAAGCGTTATGCAGCCATTAGATGCGCTAAAAATACTTCATTTGGAGAAAAATAGCCCAACGATTTTCGTCCCCGAGTATTAGGGGCTGTCGTCACAAGATTTCAGCCCAGATAGCAATAAATCGAATCTGGATGCTTGCCAGAAAGGAGGACCCTCTTTTGGCAAATCGAGTCGCAATCCCTCTCCACTGCTTAATTTTCGCAAAGACATTCTCAACAACATGGCGGTTTTTATAGAGAGCACTATCAAACTTTCGATAATGCTTTCTATGTTTTCGTGGTGGAATGACAGGCTGCATCCCTTGTTCTTCGGCTTGTTTAATGATTGAATCGCTATCATAGCCCCGGTCGGCCAGTAAATAATCTGCGGTTAACTCCTTGAGCAAGTCTGGAGCGACTGTACAGTCAGCAACAGTGCCAGACGTTAAAGTTGCTCTGAGTGGCATACCGTGTGCGTCTACGGCCAGGTGTAGGTTGCTGTTGAGCCCCCTTTTGTAAGGCCCATTTCATCATTCCCACCTACAGCTCCAGTGCCATGAAGGTGGACTTTTATATGAGTTGCATCAATCATCAACCATTCCATATCTGCTTCGCAGATAAGATTTTCAAGAATCGATGCCCATACACCTTTATTTTTCCAACGGCAAAAGCGACGATGGGTATTTTTCCAACAACCGTAATCAGGAGGCAGATCTCTCCATGGAGAGCCTGTTCTTAAGATCCAGAATACTGCATTAATAAACAATCGGTTATCCTTTGCGACGCCGCCCCATTTGCCTTTTCTACCAGGAAGTAAGGACTCGATTCTTTCCCAGGAGCGATCAGAAATGTCGTGTCGACGATATGCTAATAAAGCTAATTTTTTCATTTTAAAATAATATCATAGCCTTACATCTTGTGACGACAGCCCCTAAGTATGTGCTCGATTTCTGCAATCTCATTGTCCGTGACTTGGTTGAATTCCGTTCCTTTTGGGTAAAAACGGCGGATAAGTCCGTTACTGTGTTCATTTAAACCACGCTCCCATGAATGATAAGGCCTGGCAAAGAAGACATCAGCACCGGTGATCTCAGTTATCTGTTTATGCATGGAGAACTCAGAACCGTTATCAGCCGTCAGGGTTTTAAAATGACAGAAAGTATTTGCCATGATATCACGGAAGGCTTCTACAACAGTCTCAGCGCGTTTATTCGGCAACCTGCGGATAATAACCTGTCTGGTAGCTTTATCCGCCAAAGTTAATAAGAATGACTTCTGATCCTTACCAAATACAGTATCAATTTCAAAATGACCGGGTTGTTGCTTGAGATCAGCCTCAGCTGGTCTCTCTTCAATACCCACTCTATCAGGAATAGCGCTACGCTTGGGTTCTCCCTTGCCATAGCGATAATATTTGCCTCGATGAGGAAGCTGGAGATAGAGATTTCCTCCTGCCAGTCGGTCTCTCTTGATATAGCGATAGAGCGTATTTTTACTGACAGAAACCCCATGTTTCAAACGCAGCCTTCCACTGATAACGGCAGGCGAAGTATGTAAAGCAAGCTTTTTACGGATAAAAGCCTGCGTTTCTGTGGTTTGCTGATTAAACGCATTCCGCGGAGATGTGTTCATACGTCTGGCTTTCGCTAAGGTATCAGCCCTTCTGCAAGAATAAAGTCCATTGAAAGCAGGATCCGTATTACGCTTGAGTTCCCTGCTGACAGTTGAACGAGAAAGCCCCAATTCTCTAGCAATAGCGGCCTGAGTAACACCGTCAATTATTCGTTTTTCGATATAAAAGCGCTCATGTAAATTCAAATGTTTTCCTTTCATACAACAGTATCTCTTATGGGGTCATGACAGTAAGTTTATCTATGTATGACCAAGGATTCACTTTGTTGCATTTCGTTTGGGAATTAGGGCCAGAGTATTTTTAATCAATCTAAATTCTGGTTATTAACATCAGGACTGTTGTTGCTGGTCATAGCCTCTGTTTATTTTCTTTATCAATTTTTTGGTGGTAACGGGATAACGCCCAAAAATCGGCCTGTCTCTGAATCAGTTGATAAATCAATGACTACCCAAAAATCACATCAAAATCCGTCGCCACAAAATTTATCGGCTCAATGGCGTATTGCTGGCAAGGTTAGTCAGCGTGGTCAGGCGTGGGTGGTGTTACTTAATCAGCAGGGGCAGATTCGACTTGAGCCATTATCGCAGTTTCGTTTTTATGGTTTGCGGATGACGGGCAACATTGACGGTGACGTTGTCACAACCTATTCGGGAGGCATGAAATGAAAAGGGCATGGATAGGGGTGTTGTTAACGGTAAGTCCCTTGTTAATGGCTAAAGGTGTGATGATGGAACTGGATAACGTGCCCTTACCGCAAGTGTTGAATGTGATTTATCGACAGATTTTTGAACGTCCGTTTATGTTATCGCCAGAATTAATCAATGACCCTCGTAAAGTGACTTTTCGTATTACGCCAGAAATTAATGAACGGGCTTTCATTAAGCGTTATTTAAATAATTTACAGATTGCCATTCATGAACGTAATGGGATTGATTATTTAGTTTCTTTTACGCCAAAAACACCCATAGTACTCAGGGAAACCTATGTCTATCAGCCCCGTTATCGCTCAGTAGAGTACTTATCGGATTTATTACGCAGCCAGTTTGACGGTAATTTTAATTCGCCTCGTAGTGGTATTTCAGTGGGGCAAATCGCACCAGAAAAAGCCGTGGCGGGGACGGCCACGAGTTTCGCACAAAACTAATTTGGGTAAGCCAATAAAACACGGATGTGCTCAGCAATAGCATTTTTGATTACGTCCCAATTTTGTTGATAAAGGGTTATTTTTTCAGATATACGACGTTTATGTTGTTCAAACCACGCAGAAATAGCGAGAAAAATATGATTTCTTTGCGCTCGGCTCGTGCGAGCCTGACAGCGTTCAATACCACAGTTTTGTTTAACTTCTCGATGATAAACTTCAACAGACCAACGGGCATCCATGATAGATGTGACGTATTGACGGGTGGGATTCTCTTTGTTTGTTACTATGTAATCAATACGGCCGTTTTTGGCTGTAAATTTGAAAACGGTCACCCAACCATATCCTCGCAAGTGTATTGACGTTCCTTCTTCTGAGATGTCTAACTTGTTCAGTTGTTTGTTATGGTTAACAATCCTATTTTTCCTCAGCGTGGTTACCCAGATCCAACCATGAGAGCGAATTGATTTCAGGTTATCCAGGCTAGAATACCAAGCATCCATCACTACCGCTTCTGGCATGATCCCTCTTTTTTTAGCAAGAGCGAGCATTTCGGAAAAGTGCGTGTTTTTTGTTTTTCCATCAGAATCTTTATCATAAATACGATAATCAATAGGAATTGATTCAACCTTCGTCAGATCATGCCAAAGCAAATTAACTAAACCTATGCCAGCAATAACATCATGTTCATTACCTGAATATTGATAATGGACCATCTCTATTTTTTTACTACGTGTTTTGGCAATCAATGTATCATCGGCAATTAGTACGCAAGGGCTTTTTTTGTCTATAGAAGGTTCAACTAATCGCCATAGGTCTTTAGGTCGAAAACATCTACTTTTTAGCCATCGGCTAACAGTGTCATGAGATAAAGGCGATGGGCTTACTTCTGATAACGCCAAACCAGAGTATCTTAAACTGCTTACTTGTAAGAATGTTTTATAGATATCTTTAATACATGGATAACCGGACAAAATATGAACACCCTGATTTTTTCTTGGTTTTAAATTTATACTTCTTTTTTGGAGATTGCGAAACTCGTGTATATATTATATCAAATTGAGCTTAAAAATAACTTGTTTATTTGTCGGCGCGAAACTCGTGACGGCTTCGGATTTTCTGAACCGGACAGGCGATGTACTAGTTTATTATGGTACTAAAGCCGATATTGCCCGATTAAAAGTATTGTTACCTAAAATCGATACCGTGATGGATGAGGTTGTCGTTTCTGCCTATGTCTTTGAGGTACAAACTGCTGAGCGTAATGGGTCAGGTTTGGCACTGGATAATACAGATACTTTTTCGCGGGTTAATAAATATGGATTAAATATGGATAAATATAGGTGGATAAAGGCTTGAAATAACATTTAACAGACAGAAAAAACCTTGTAGATTTGTAGGTGCTTAAGTTACAAAACCAACAAGGTTATTTTTCTATGGCTAGGGGCTGTCGTCACAAGATGTAAGGCTATGATATTATTTTAAAATGAAAAAATTAGCTTTATTAGCACATCGTCGACACGACATTTCTGATCGCTCCTGGGAAAGAATCGAGTCCTTACTTCCTGGTAGAAAAGGCAAATGGGGCGGCGTCGCAAAGGATAACCGATTGTTTATTAATGCAGTATTCTGGATCTTAAGAACAGGCTCTCCATGGAGAGATCTGCCTCCTGATTACGGTTGTTGGAAAAATACCCACCGTCGCGTTTGCCGTTGAAAAAATAAAGGTGTATGGGCATCGATTCTTGAAAATCTTACCTGCGAAGCAGATATGGAATGGTTGATGATGGATGCAACTCATATAAAAGTCCACCTTCATGGCACTGGAGCTGTAGGTGGGAATGATGAAATGGGCCTTACAAAAGGGGGCTCAACAGCAAGCTACACCTGGCCGTAGACGCACACGGTATGCCACTCAGAGCAACTTTAACGTCTGGCACTGTTGTTGACTGTACAGTCGCTCCAGACTTGCTCAAGCCGAAGAACAAGGGATGCAGCCTGTCATTCCACCACGAAAACATAGAAAGCATTATCGAAAGTTTGATAGTGCTCTCTATAAAAACCGCCATGTTGTTGAGAATGTCTCACGAGTTTCGCGCCGACAAATAAACAAGTTATTTTTAAGCTCAATTCGATATAATATATAATTCGAAAAAATTGCCAATTAAAACATAAGATATTGAAATTAAAATATATTTTATGTTATCACACATCTTGTGGATAAAACATTATTTTAGCTATTTTTAGAGCTTTATATGTCCGTGCGAAACTCGTGTGTCTTTGCGAAAATTAAGCAGTGGAGAGGGATTGCGACTCGATTTGCCAAAAGAGCGTCCTCCTTTCTGGCAAGCATCCAGATTCGATTTATTGCTATCTGGGCTGAAATCTTGTGACGACAGCCCCTAATAAATGCCTTAAATCTTATTTTACAGAAAATTGCAGTTGTTGCAATAATGGAAACGGAATTTCCATTAGTGAAACAGAAATTTTTTTATCGGATATGAGTCCTAAAGATGCTAAATGGGATGATAAGCGTGCTCAGACCGATATGTTAGCTCAATTTTTAGCCCAATTTTCGGGTGAAGAAGCCAAGCGTAAAAAAGCACATGCTCAACTTTTGATTGATTTAGCAGATAGTACTGAAAGATGGCAAAAGTGGGCAGACAGAATGTTTAATTGTTCTGGCTTTATTAAGTTTAGTCCGATCATTTCAGTTATAACTGGTGAATTTGCGTTAAAATTACGTCAGGCACATTTTTGTCATTTTAGGCATTGCCCGATGTGTAATTGGAGACGCCAGTTGAAGTTATTAGCCCGATTTCTTGAATACCTTCCTATTGTTCTTAAAGAGTACCCTAAGTCACGTTGGGTATTTATGACTTTAACTGTGCCTAATGTACCTATTGAATCCTTACGCGATCAATTAAAGCGGATGAATCAGGCGTGGCAGCGTTTAGTTAAACGTAAAGAGTTTAAACCTGTTAAAGGTTGGGTTCGTACTACAGAAGTTACTCGTGAAAAAAGTCGTTCGGGTTATGCTCATCTTCATTTTCACTGTCTTCTGATGGTATGTAATCAGGAGGCAGATCTCTCCATGGAGAGCATATTCTTAAGATCCAGAATACTGCATTAATAAACAATCGGTTATCCTTTGCGACGCCGCCCCATTTGCCTTTTCTACCAGGAAGTAAGGACTCGATTCTTTCCCAGGAGCGATCAGAAATGTCGTGTCGACGATGTGCTAATAAAGCTAATTTTTTCATTTTAAAATAATATCATAGCCTTACATCTTGTGACGACAGCCCCTAGAATGCGATATAGGGAGTTTTGGTGTTGAGAAATTTCTTAGAACTGGAAGACGGTGACAAGTCGTCGCCGGAGGCGACCATCTTGATACTGAAGACTCATATAGGCATCTCCAGAATCGATTGATAGACGGACAAAGGATGTTGTAGGCTCTCCATAGGAATCGGGCGAGTCTGATGTATCGGCAAAGGAAATGCTTGCATGACTTTCGGCAGCGGCAACAGCGCTAAGCGTTCTTGTAGCATGCGCTCCTCCGGCGATACACCCGTAGTGCCGTGTTTACGTACATTAGCTATTGAACTCAGCCAGTCTCCAATACGTGAGTTGGCGGCGGCAGCATCCAAAATAAGCCCTGCCTGACGAAATGACGCGGTTAGTGGAACAATGAAACTGTTCTTAAGATAGTGATTAAAACGTTCAACCTTACCTTTAGTCTTCGCCCTGTATGGACGGCAGACTTTCGGACTGAAAGCATATTTCTCGGCAAGCTGGATAAGCTGTGGGTTCCAGCGGTGTTTACCAGGACCATAAACATCACGCTCAATGATAATGGTCTTCGCATTATCAAATAGCAGTTGACGAGGCGTACCGCCAAAATACTGTAGGGCTGACTCAATCCCGTCGCACCAGGCTGCTGAATTTTGACAGGTGTAAAACTTAACAAAAGTGGAACGACTCCAACCTAACGTGGCAACGAATGCCAGCAAAGGGTTCTTCCCCTGTCTGATAATCGTGAAGTCAACCTGCATCTGTTCACCGGGTTCAGTCTCAAAGCGAACAACGTCTTCAATAACCGGTTTTTTCATAGGATGAAGAAAAGCGGTCAGCAAGCTATAGCTGCCTGTGTACCCTTGTTCACGGATCTCCCGTAGCAATACGCAGGCCGGTATCCAATCAGGTCTAGCCGCCTCTACGCGTTCGAGAATATATACCTTGAAGGGCTCCAACTTACCGGGTCTAGGCGCTCTCGATTTATAACGCATATTCGCCGCCGCTTCAGTGCTACGAAGATATCGCCTCACGGTTACTCTTGAACATGAAAGGCGTCGCGCAATCGCACGTATAGACATACCCTGGCGATGTAAAACAGAAATTTCCACTCTGATCTCCAATGTTATCATCGGCAGTACTTTAAAACTGCCATTTTTACTCTTGGTGGATCAGTTTTACACTAGCAAGTGGATCATTTTTACATTGGTAGCGACACAGGCAGCAAAAATGATAGCGCCTTGGCAGGATGCGGTAGAGCTGGACATGGCAACAGACGCCGAAAAAGCGTCACTGCTGGCCTGGAAAAAATACCGAGTGCTGCTTAACCGTGTCGATATCAGCACCGCGCCGGACGTTGAGTGGCCAGAATCACCGCCAAAATAACAATCTCAGGCCGCCCTGACAATGTAGTTAAACGCGACATTTCGCGGGCGGGTTTCTTCTGCTGTTCGTGTTACACGTGATGAATCAAAATGTCCTTGATACCCTCTCCACCAGTCATTTCTTGAGCTAGCATCATAGTTAACAGAATCCTTGTTATCACAATAAAATGCCCCTTTGGGAGGGAAATTTGATGAAACTGCCTGGTCATCGATTGCCCATTGCGCCCAGATTTTCTGCATAGCATCACTTTGTATGCTTAATATCTTGCGTTGGTTTGTTGGAAACAATAGATCTGGCTAAAAATGCAACACCCAGCCAGCGTAAAATTAACGGCAAGATACTCGCTCAGGATGTTCAGATAACTGCCACAGATGTAAATGCCGTTACGCCAGAAATATTACGTGTAGAAATTCCTGTAGGAATCCCACTGCCTTGGCCGACTGAAATACCTCCGGTAGGTTGGCGTATATGCAATGGTGATAGCTTCGATAAAAAACAATACCCACTTTTAGCGCTGGCTTACCCGTCCGGAAAGCTCCCTGATTTACGTGGCGAATTTATTCGTGGTTGGGATGCAGGACGTCAGGTGGATAACGAAGATTTTTTATAATATGATTTTTGATTAAAATTCAATCAAAATCAGCTAGCATAGTGCTTTCAGAGGCATGATGAGGGGATAAAATGGCAAAAATAGGCTACATGAGGGTGTCAAAAAATGACCAAAACACCGATTTACAGCGAAAATCAGTCATTTGTACAAATTGTGACCAGATTTTTGAGGATAAAATCAGCGGAAAAATAGACCAGAGACCTGGATTAAAACGCGCGTTAAATTGCTTAAAAACGGGCGATACGTTAGTTGTTTGGAAACTCGACAGGCTGGGGCGCAGCATTAAGCACTTAATCACGCTAGTCTCAGAGCTTGACGAGAAAGGCATTCATTTTCATAGCTTGACGGACTCCATTGACACGTCTTCCTCTGCTGGGCGATTTTTCTTCCACGTCATGAGCGGGTTGGCACAAATGGAGCGGGAACTCATTCACGAGTTTCGCACGGACATATAAAGCTCTAAAAATAGCTAAAATAATGTTTTATCCACAAGATGCGCGATAACATAAAATCTATTTTAATTTCAATATCTTATGTTTTAATTGGCAATTTTTTCGAATTATATATTATATCGAATTGAGCTTAAAAATAACTTGTTTATTTGTCGGCGCGAAACTCGTGTCATTGTTGAGCGCACTTTGGCAGGGCTGGCTGTTGCCAGAAGCCAAGGCCGCATCGGGGGTAGGCGAAGAGTATTTTCGGATACTGATCAGGCACAGGCGGCGAGATTGATAGCCAAGGGATATAGCAGAAAGGAGGTGGCTTTGTTTTTTGGTATTTCTTTAGCGAGCGTGTACAAGTATTTTCCTGCAAAGAAGCAGTAACATGAATATTACGGTTAGTGCTTTTTAGCATACGACAATATCACGAGTTTCGCGCCGACAAATAAACAAGTTATTTTTAAGCTCAATTCGATATAATATATAATTCGAAAAAATTGCCAATTAAAACATAAGATATTGAAATTAAAATAGATTTTATGTTATCGCGCATCTTGTGGATAAAACATTATTTTAGCTATTTTTAGAGCTTTATATGTCCGTGCGAAACTCGTGAATATTAGAATAGGTATACTAAACAAACAAATAGTACCATTTATAATCATAATGCCGTAATCGATTTTTTCAACCTGACTGTTTTCCAAGATGGTCGCCTCCGGCGACGACTTGTCACCGTCTTCCAGTTTCAATAAATCCATCAACACCAACACCGCCTGTATCGCATTCTAGGGGCTGTCGTCACAAGATGTAAGGCTATGATATTATTTTAAAATGAAAAAATTAGCTTTATTAGCACATCGTCGACACGACATTTCTGATCGCTCCTGGGAAAGAATCGAGTCCTTACTTCCTGGTAGAAAAGGCAAATGGGGCGGCGTCGCAAAGGATAACCGATTGTTTATTAATGCAGTATTCTGGATCTTAAGAACAGGCTCTCCATGGAGAGATCTGCCTCCTGATTACGGTTGTTGGAAAAATACCCACCGTCGCTTTTGCCGTTGGAAAAATAAAGGTGTATGGGCATCGATTCTTGAAAATCTTACCTGCGAAGCAGATATGGAATGGTTGATGATTGATGCAACTCATATAAAAGTCCACCTTCATGGCACTGGAGCTGTAGGTGGGAATGATGAAATGGGCCTTACAAAAGGGGGCTCAACAGCAAGCTACACCTGGCCGTAGACGCACACGGTATGCCACTCAGAGCAACTTTAACGTCTGGCACTCTTGCTGACTGTACAGTCGCTCCAGACTTGCTCAAGGAGTTAACCGCAGATTATTTACTGGCCGACCGGGGCTATGATAGCGATTCAATCATTAAACAAGCCGAAGAACAAGGGATGCAGCCTGTCATTCCACCACGAAAACATAGAAAGCATTATCGAAAGTTTGATAGTGCTCTCTATAAAAACCGCCATGTTGTTGAGAATGTCTTTGCGAAAATTAAGCAGTGGAGAGGGATTGCGACTCGATTTGCCAAAAGAGCGTCCTCCTTTCTGGCAAGCATCCAGATTCGATTTATTGCTATCTGGGCTGAAATCTTGTGACGACAGCCTCTAGGGGCTGTCGTCACAAGATGTAAGGCTATGATATTATTTTAAAATGAAAAAATTAGCTTTATTAGCACATCGTCGACACGACATTTCTGATCGCTCCTGGGAAAGAATCGAGTCCTTACTTCCTGGTAGAAAAGGCAAATGGGGGGCGTCGCAAAGGATAACCGATTGTTTATTAATGCAGTATTCTGGATCTTAAGAACAGGCTCTCCATGGAGAGATCTGCCTCCTGATTACGGTTGTTGGAAAAATACCCACCGTCGCTTTTGCCGTTGGAAAAATAAAGGTGTATGGGCATCGATTCTTGAAAATCTTACCTGCGAAGCAGATATGGAATGGTTGATGATTGATGCAACTCATATAAAAGTCCACCTTCATGGCACTGGAGCTGTAGGTGGGAATGATGAAATGGGCCTTACAAAAGGGGGCTCAACAGCACGCTACACCTGGCCGTAGACGCACACGGTATGCCACTCAGAGCAACTTTAACGTCTGGCACTGTTGCTGACTGTACAGTCGCTCCAGACTTGCTCAAGGAGTTAACCGCAGATTATTTACTGGCCGACCGGGGCTATGATAGCGATTCAATCATTAAACAAGCCGAAGAACAGGGGATGCAGCCTGTCATTCCACCACGAAAACATAGAAAGCATTATCGAAAGTTTGATAGTGCTCTCTATAAAAACCGCCATGTTGTTGAGAATGTCTTTGCGAAAATTAAGCAGTGGAGAGGGATTGCGACTCGATTTGCCAAAAGAGCGTCCTCCTTTCTGGCAAGGATCCAGATTCGATTTATTGCTATCTGGGCTGAAATCTTGTGACGACAGCCCTAAGGCCATCAAATCAAAAAGCGCTACCATTGGGTTACTTATATCAAGAAAACGCCTTATAGAGCGTTATGGTGTACCTCAAAATCGATTTATGACGATTGGTTGAGTACATATTTCCATTTCAATCTTAAAAACACCTAGATTGATTAATATTTAACCGTCTTGGGTATTAATTTCTTATACATCAAGTATAGATTGTAGAAAACAGGGCTTTCATTTGCAAATGTGACTCAAAGTTGAAACAGCCATTTTGTAACAAATTAGCAACATAAAAAAGCGGGGTTTTCAGGCAGGAATAGTGTCTCTTTTGCCGGTTTCGAGGTATTTTTTGTCTGAGGGGGATAGGATTGGTACGGGAAATAGGGCTTATGTTAAAAAAGCCATCATCCTGGAAAATTTTGAAAGATATAATGATATCTGAATATCATTATATCTAAATACATTGATAAAAAGATATTTTTTAAATGCCTAAATACGCTCTTAATAGTTTTTCAACTATTTCGGTTTCTGTTGTTCGTATGCCTGTATTTACTTGAGTTTGAGCAATATGTAATTTAAGCGCATTTGAAACCTCTACGGATAATCTAAATATTTTTTGTTGTGTCAACGTTTTCTCTGAAGTCTTATTTTTAACTATATAATCTTTTTCAGCTATATCAGCCGCTCCTCCATTCAAAAAGTTGTTAGGATCTTTGAACACTCCTAAATCAGGTTTCTTTTTCATTTTTCAACCTCGCTGAAAAATGATTCAATATCTCTTATCGCTGCACTATCTTTTCCAAATTCAAAGACTGTTGCCCCATCGCCAATTGCTCGACGAAAAGCAACACGTTCACAAACATAATTTTTTAGGACTACGATTTTTTGTTCAGCTAAAAAATCTAACATTTCTTTTGTATCTTTAGTTCTCGGATCTACACGAGTCAACAAGACTCGCACGTCTAAATCAGGATTGTAATCTTTTGCTAATTCTAAAATTTCTAGCATATCAGCCATTGCAGCTGCATCTAAGTTAGATGCACCAATAGGAATAATTGCTCTATTAGCTAGCAGTAAAGCAGAACGTAATCCAGAAGCGTCCCGCCCTCCAACATCAACGACGACATGTTCGAAGCCGAGTGCTAATGCCTTCCCTTCATTAAGTATTGCTTTTCCAGTGAGACAAGTTGTCGTTGGGCTAGGAGCATAGTTTGGGTTATCTCTACGCCATGCCGCCCAACTAGCGGCACTTGCCTGTGGGTCGCCATCAATAAGCAGTACCTTTCCTTTTCGAGATAGCATTGTCGCTAAATGAACAGCTGTGGTTGTCTTACCTCCGCCACCTTTTGTATTAACTACAGCATAAATCATGCTTCTTTTCTCTGTTAATAGATATCCTGATATCAATCTATCAATTAAGTATCTGGATATCAAGATAATTTGTTATAAAGATAATAAAACTTTTTTGTTAAATTCCTCCGCTCGCCGCAAGCTAGACTAGGGAACGGCGAAGCCGTGATTCTGTCTGGCGAGGAAGCGGAAGTGCATCGAGTGTTGCGGAGTGCACGGTCACACTAAGGCCAATTAGTCCCCTTACCTGCGCTTTTTCAGTTATCCCCAAACTGGCACCACTTCTAAGTTCTTTATCTGTTTTTAGGTTTTAAACAGATATTTTGCATCTATTACTATACGTGCATACAGTATCAAAATCCGCTTGCATCTATTTGTGGATAAAATTTGTGGGGGGATTTTTGTAGATTGTTTTTTAATCACAACAGGGTCAAAAGGATGAGGTGAAGGAATTTTTCCAGTGATTTTTTGGCCGAAAAATACCTCGAGGCGAGCGCCGTCCTACACGGTAAGGTGTATCGTTTAAATTATGTTAGTCATTTAGGACGGGTTAGCTGCTGTCTGGCGGCGACGTTGGTGGCGAACTCGAAGCGGCTATTTTCTTCATCGTGTAGTAGCGTTCGTTAACGAGCCTCGTAAATTCAACATGCCCCATCTCGGCAAGCTCTTCCTTGGTATACATCTTAACAAGGTCTTGTTGAATCTGTGCCTTCGCGGTCTGTTCATCCATTGCTTCGAGCTTTTTAGCGCGTTTTTCAAGCTTTTTGCGTTCGACCTTTTTCGCCCGTGCCGCAAATGCTGCCGCAATGTGTTTGTCTTTGGCTTTTCTACGCGCCTCGCTGAGAGAAATCGGCTCTTCGCCTTTTTCCTTTAAGCCTTGATTTTCCCAAGCCAGTTGCTGGTTTTGGGCTGATTGGAATTTGCCGTAGTCAAAGCCAATAATGGCAAAGAACAATTCATTTACCCAAACAATATTAGGAATGTAAGAGCCGGTCGTTTTATCCCATTCACGTTCGCACTTCACGGCACCAATCGCTTCAAAGTGTTCAGTAATTGCCCGACTAGCCCGGCTATAGCTCGGTACGCCTTGGTCATTGTAAGTTGTTAGGCCACACCAATCCGAAATTTGGGCCACCGAGGCATGCACTTTACAAGTGACAACGTTGACGTGTGCCGCAATGCATTCAGCAATCGCATCAATTGCCCGTCGCCGGTGAAGGTTGATTGACCGCTGCTCGATGATTGGTTTTTTAGTTACGCCGTGGAAACGGTATCCGGTTCGCCATACTGCGCTCCATGATGGCTTGTTTTCACTCGCTGCTTTGCGCATCGCTTTGATAATACGCGGCGGATTACTCTCAGCCTTTGGCGACTGATAGCACGGTTGAGGATTGAACACATAGCAACGACGATTTAAGGCTGCTTGGGTTGCCTGAGAAAGCGTGGTTTGAGATTGCTTATTAAGCACCACCGCCCGCTCTTATGGAAGAGCAGAGTGTTAAAGTATGCTTTGATACTTGCAAGCTAGTTTTCATTGGGCTAATATCCTTCTTGGATCGCACCTAAAATGATTCGCAATGGCCCTGATAGATTATCCTTCCAAAGAACGTTCTATCGGGGTTTCTTGCGTCTGGGGTCAGACAAAGTTATGTTGCGTACTGACTCCAGGCTCCCTGCCCACTCTATAGGGGGGCGTCCTAAACAGCGGTTTTTAGCCGCACAATTTCAGCAAGATAACGAAAATTAATCGACTTTACAAGTTGACAGTATTTAATATTCCTTTCTTTTGATATAATTAACCATAATCCTCTTTTGTTTAAAGAGTGTGTTGCTAATAAAATAGAAGGCTAATATCCTCGATGACTTCCCAGCTTTCCTACCATGATCACTTTTTCAAGAAATTTCTCGGTGATATCGCTCTGGCAAGGGATTTCCTTGAACTGCATCTACCGCCGAACCTACGCAAATGCTGTAATTTCAGCACTCTTGCGATGGAATCGGGTAGTTTCGTCGAAAATGACCTCAAGAGCCAATGCGCAGATATGCTGTACTCGATGAAAACGTCTAGCGGACAGGATGGCTATATTATTTGTTTGATTGAGCACCAGAGCCGTCCTGAAAAGTTAATGGCTTTTCGTTTAATGCGCTATGCGATTGCGTCGATGCAGCGGCATCTTGAGCAGGGCAATGACCAGTTGCCGGTAGTCATTCCTTTGCTTCTATATCACGGCACCACGTCGCCCTATCCGTACAGTACCAAATGGTTAGACTGTTTCTTCGAGCCAGAACTCGCTGCTACGGTGTATCAAGAAGCCTTTTCGCTGGTTGATGTTACCACAATACCGGATGAGGAGATACTGACCCATCGCCGGGTAGCATTGCTGCAACTCGTGCAAAAGCACATCCAAACTCGTGATATGTTGGAACTTGCCGTAGAGTTAGCTAATCTACTAGAAAAGTGGCAGTATTCCAAAGAACAATGCAGGAGTTTATTATATTATATCGCTCAGGCAGGAAATACGATTGACGGCGAGGGATTCATACGAACCCTTGCGGAAAAAGCACCGACTTACCGGGAGGATTTTATGACCATTGCAGAACAGTTAGAAGCTAAGGGTGAAGCCAGAGGTGAGGCTAGAGGCTACCAGCTAGGCCGACAGGATGGGGTTAACGAGGGTAGGCAAGAAGCTACTCGCCAACTAGCAAAGCAGCTTCTATCTGATGGTGTAGCGAGAGAAAATATTAAACGCTATACCAGTCTATCAGATAGTGAATTAGATAAACTATGAGGCAAGAAGCTAGCTTGCCTCTAGCTTAGAGATAAATTTCAACATAACACAATGACTTATTAATTATTTTGTACCGTTTTCCCTTATCCGTTTCAGCATCCAATAACTTTTAGCAAGAACTCCAAGAAGCTATCCTGATTAACTAATCAATTATCAAACTCATTTTGTATAGTCATCCAGCTTTCTGGTCGTAGTGGGATGATCTTACCACGAGTTTCGCACCAATAAAAAAACGCTCTATTTTTAAGTTTAATTCAGCATAATATATAAATAGATAAAACCTTATAAATTAAATGCAACTTATTGTAATTTAATAAAATTTATGTGTTTTAGTAACTTGCAGATTAATCATTACTTTTAAGCCATTTCTGGAATTTTATATGCCTGTGCGAAACTCGTGCTTACATCCAAATCCTCGACCGTTTTTCTTGTCTGCTTTTGTGCTTCCTCTCCATCGATTCCATAGTGTGCGAGAGCCGGAGCTATTTGTCCGGTTGTTGACTCGATTTCATCTGTCATTAGGGGCTGTCGTCACAAGATGTAAGGCTATGATATTATTTTAAAATGAAAAAATTAGCTTTATTAGCACATCGTCGACACGACATTTCTGATCGCTCCTGGGAAAGAATCGAGTCCTTACTTCCTGGTAGAAAAGGCAAATGGGGCGGCGTCGCAAAGGATAACCGATTGTTTATTAATGCAGTATTCTGGATCTTAAGAACAGGCTCTCCATGGAGAGATCTGCCTCCTGATTACGGTTGTTGGAAAAATACCCATCGTCGCTTTTGCCGTTGGAAAAATAAAGGTGTATGGGCATCGATTCTTGAAAATCTTACCTGCGAAGCAGATATGGAATGGTTGATGATTGATGCAACTCATATAAAAGTCCACCTTCATGGCACTGGAGGTGTAGGTGGGAATGATGAAATGGGCCTTACAAAAGGGGGCTCAACAGCAAGCTACACCTGGCCGTAGACGCACACGGTATGCCACTCAGAGCAACTTTAACGTCTGGCACTGTTGCTGACTGTACAGTCGCTCCAGACTTGCTCAAGGAGTTAACCGCAGATTATTTACTGGCCGACCGGGGCTATGATAGCGATTCAATCATTAAACAAGCCGAAGAACAAGGGATGCAGCCTGTCATTCCACCACGAAAACATAGAAAGCATTATCGAAAGTTTGATAGTGCTCTCTATAAAAACCGCCATGTTGTTGAGAATGTCTTTGCGAAAATTAAGCAGTGGAGAGGGATTGCGACTCGATTTGCCAAAAGAGCGTCCTCCTTTCTGGCAAGCATCCAGATTCGATTTATTGCTATCTGGGCTGAAATCTTGTGACGACAGCCCCTAGCCACATAGTGTATTTTTTGAATCTAGGATGCTTTGTAATTTTAAATAAAATATTACTCCCAATTCCCTCTCTTTTGGCAAAGAAGAAGCAAATCTGTTCTTCCAGGTGGTGGCAAAGCGATATGAAGCGGGTAGTGTGCTCTTAACCAGTAATCTGTCTTTTGCTCAGTGGTCAAGTACATTTGGTGATGATGAGACGCTAACAGCCGCTATGCTGGATCGATTGCTGCACCATGCACATATCGTACAGATTAGTGGACAAAGTTATCGGTTAAAAGACAAGCTAAAAAGCGGTCAGCTACATAAAAAATTGAAAGCGGAACTGAGCGAGTAAATTAAAGGGGTGGATCAGTTTTACTTTAGCAAAGTGGATCAGAATTCAATTGGCATTGACATCAATCTTTCTGATATCCTTTCCAATATCACCCATGTCACCCTTTATCTCGGATTTTATCTAAAGAAACCCCCTGTGTCGCTTAGTCGTTTAAAACATTATGCGGGCGAAGATAACATCACGTTACGCTATAAGAGCCACCGCACGAAAAAACAGGAAGAAGAGGTCATGACATCCGACGAATTTATTACCCGGTTTGAGTCTCATGTACCTGAAAAATGGTTTCACATGATCCGCTATTACGGTTTTTTAAGTCCATCAGCGCCCATGCGAAAAATGTTAACAGAGGTTGTTTATCCTCTAACCCGGCAGGATAAAAAATCTGCTAAAAAAGTGACCTTCCGAAACATGTATCGACATGTCTTTAAAGTCGATCCACTTGCTTGTCTCATATGCGGGAAAAAATTACTTTTCGCAGGAATGAATTTTGGATTGAAGCTTAAAGAGCTTATGGCTCGTCACGACGACCTGGCACGTTTGCGGTGGCAATAAAAACTTCATAAGCGCTAACTAAAAATCATAATGATATATAATTGCTACTCATAATTGAGAAGAGATGATGTAAATGATATCTAGCACAAATTTAGCTTTTGACGACTGGGAAAAAATAACGATGCTTCTACCTGATGGATGGGAAGATAAGGCTCGTGAATGTGGAGCTTTGAAATTTGGGCGTCAATTTACTAGCCCTGCTCTTTTGCTCAGGGTATTGCTGATTTATTTTTGTACAGGTTGCTCAATGCGTGAAACTGTAGCACGAGCGGCGGCGGCGGGTTTAGTCAATATCTCAGATGTTGCATTGTTGAAACGTATTGATAAATGTGGTGAGTGGCTCCGATGGATGACTGAAGGTATTATCGAGAAAACATCAAAGAATGTTGATATTCCTGAATCCATAAGCCATCGATCACTTATTGTGGTAGACGGCTCAGTGGTAAAAGAGCCGGGTAGCAATTCCCCAGACTGGCGAATTCACTACGCAATGGATATCAGAACATTAAACTGTCACCAATCACTTATTACCCCGATCAGTGATGGCGAAACGTTGACAAGGTTTAGTGTGGAGAAAGGAAGCATCGTCATTGCTGACAGAGGATTCAACCACCGTACTGGAATAAAGCATATTATTGATCAGGGAGCAGATGTCGTGGTCAGAATGAATTTACGGGGACTTCCGTTACTTTCCATAGAAGGCAATAAATTTCAACAACTCAACCATCTCCGCACCTTGGCACAAGGTGAGTACGGAGAATGGCCAGCAATCATGCTATTAGAGGGAGTTGAATATCCCGTACGTGTATGCGCTTACCGCAAAACAGAAGCACAACGGATTGAAAGTGAAAGAAAATACCTGAAAAAAATCAGTAAAAATCAGAGAAAACATAACCCTGAAGTCCAAGAAATAACTGGCTATGTAGTGATAGTCACCACGCTAAAAGAACTAAGTAAAGAAGATATTTTAGGGCTTTACAGACAGCGATGGCAGATAGAACTTGCTTTTAAACGCATGAAATCCTTAATAAAACTAGGACACCTAAAAAAGAAAAATCCTATAGGGGTAAAGGCATGGCTACAAGGAAAATTGTTCGTTTCCTGTCTGTTAGAGCGTCTGCTGGCAATCAGCAGACATTTTTCCCCTCAAAAATTCGGATAAAGAACTTAATGATTTAGCTAGCAGATGGCAATCCATATCACTGATATTTAACCTGTTAATTTACAGTCTTTGTCCCGCTGTATCACTCTTTGAATGTATATCAAAATGGGACAAAATACAGCGACACCTTAAAGGCTCTCGAAGTCGAAAGCGGCAATATCAGACTTCATCCTTGTCTCAATTTAAATTTGGTTAGCGCTTATGATAAAAACTTACTACAGGGTAGATCTATCTTTTGTTCAAAACTGATTAATAATCAATCGTTTTTTAACCATCTATTCCGTTCTTTATCTCAACCTTCAAAAATAATTCTGGTAAAACTTAGAAAAAATAAAAATGGGTTCATCATGGAATAGGTTAATTAGTAACCTTTTCGGATATTAATTTCTTATACACACGAGTTTCGCGCCGACAAATAAACAAGTTATTTTTAAGCTCAATTCGATATAATATATAATTCGAAAAAATTGCCAATTAAAACATAAGGTATTGAAATTAAAATATATTTTATGTTATCGCACATCTTGTGGATAAAACATTATTTTAGCTATTTTTTAGAGCTTTATATGTCCGTGCGAAACTCGTGATACATTTAAATAACTTGTTTATTTGTCGGCGCGAAACTCGTGAACACATCTCCGCGGAATGCGTTTAATCAGCAAACCACAGAAACGCAGGCTTTTATCCGTAAAGAGCTTGCTTTACATACTTCGCCTGCCGTTATCAGTGGAAGGCTGCGTTTGAAACATGGGGTTTCTGTCAGTAAAAATACGCTCTATCGCTATATCAAGAGAGACCGACTGGCAGGAGGAAATCTCTATCTCCAGCTTCCTCATCGAGGCAAATATTCACGAGTTTCGCACCAATAAAAAAACGCTCTATTTTTAAATTTAATTCAGCATAATATATAAATAGATAAAACCTTATAAATTAAATGCAACTTATTGTAATTTAATAAAATTTATGTGTTTTAGTAACTTGCAGATTAATCATTACTTTTAAGCCATTTCTGGAATTTTATATGCCTGTGCGAAACTCGTGATATTATCGCTATGGCAAGGGAGAACCCAAGCGTAGCGCTATTCCTGATAGAGTGGGTATTGAAGAGAGACCAGCTGAGACTGATCTCAAGCAACAACCCGGTCATTTTGAAATTGATACTGTATTTGGTAAGGATCAGAAGTCATTCTTATTAACTTTGGCGGATTATACTTGATGTATAAGAAATTAATACCCAAAACGGTTAAATATTAATCAATCTAGGTGTTTTTAAGATTGAAATGGAAATATGTACTCAACCAATCGTCATAAATCGATTTTGAGGTACACCATAACGCTCTATAAGGCGTTTTCTTGATATCACGAGTTTCGCGCCGACAAATAAATAAGTTATTTTTAAGCTCAATTCGATATAATATATAATTCGAAAAAATTGCCAATTAAAACATAAGATATTGAAATTAAAATATATTTTATGTTATCACACATCTTGTGGATAAAACATTATTTTAGATATTTTTAGAGCTTTATATGTCCGTGCGAAACTCGTGGATATAAGTAACCCAATGGTAGCGCTTTTTGATTTGATGGCCTTAGAATGCGATACAGGCGGTGTTGGTGTTGATGGATTTATTGAAACTGGAAGACGGTGACAAGTCGTCGCCGGAGGCGACCATCTTGGAAAACAGTCAGGTTGAAAAAATCGATTACGGCATTATGATTATAAATGGTACTATTTGTTTGTTTAGTATACCTATTCTAATATTGTCGTATGCTAAAAAGCACTAACCGTAATATTCATGTTACTGCTTCTTTGCAGGAAAATACTTGTACACGCTCGCTAAAGAAATACCAAAAAACAAAGCCACCTCCTTTCTGCTATATCCCTTGGCTATCAATCTCGCCGCCTGTGCCTGATCAGTATCCGAAAATACTCTTCGCCTACCCCCGATGCGGCCTTGGCTTCTGGCAACAGCCAGCCCTGCCAAAGTGCGCTCAACAATGAGTTCCCGCTCCATTTGTGCCAACCCGCTCATGACGTGGAAGAAAAATCGCCCAGCAGAGGAAGACGTGTCAATGGAGTCCGTCAAGCTATGAAAATGAATGCCTTTCTCGTCAAGCTCTGAGACTAGCGTGATTAAGTGCTTAATGCTGCGCCCCAGCCTGTCGAGTTTCCAAACAACTAACGTATCGCCCGTTTTTAAGCGATTTAACGCGCGTTTTAATCCAGGTCTCTGGTCTATTTTTCCGCTGATTTTATCCTCAAAAATCTGGTCACAATTTGTACAAATGAGTGATTTTCGCTGTAAATCGGTGTTTTGGTCATTTTTTGACACCCTCATGTAGCCTATTTTTGCCATTTTATCCCCTCATCATGCCTCTGAAAGCACTATGCTAGCTGATTTTGATTGAATTTTAATCAAAAATCATATTATAAAAAATCTTGGTTTGTTGGAAACAATAGATCTGGCTAAAAATGCAACACCCAGCCAGCGTAAAATTAACGGCAAGATACTCGCTCAGGATGTTCAGATAACTGCCACAGATGTAAATGCCGTTACGCCAGAAATATTACGTGTAGAAATTCCTGTAGGAATCCCACTGCCTTGGCCGACTGAAATACCTCCGGTAGGTTGGCGTATATGCAATGGTGATAGCTTCGATAAAAAACAATACCCACTTTTAGCGCTGGCTTACCCGTCCGGAAAGCTCCCTGATTTACGTGGCGAATTTATTCGTGGTTGGGATGCAGGACGTCAGGTGGATAACGAACGCAAGATATTAAGCATACAAAGTGATGCTATGCAGAAAATCTGGGCGCAATGGGCAATCGATGACCAGGCAGTTTCATCAAATTTCCCTCCCAAAGGGGCATTTTATTGTGATAACAAGGATTCTGTTAACTATGATGCTAGCTCAAGAAATGACTGGTGGAGAGGGTATCAAGGACATTTTGATTCATCACGTGTAACACGAACAGCAGAAGAAACCCGCCCGCGAAATGTCGCGTTTAACTACATTGTCAGGGCGGCCTGAGATTGTTATTTTGGCGGTGATTCTGGCCACTCAACGTCCGGCGCGGTGCTGATATCGACACGGTTAAGCAGCACTCGGTATTTTTTCCAGGCCAGCAGTGACGCTTTTTCGGCGTCTGTTGCCATGTCCAGCTCTACCGCATCCTGCCAAGGCGCTATCATTTTTGCTGCCTGTGTCGCTACCAATGTAAAAATGATCCACTTGCTAGGGGCTGTCGTCACAAGATGTAAGGCTATGATATTATTTTAAAATGAAAAAATTAGCTTTATTAGCACATCGTCGACACGACATTTCTGATCGCTCCTGGGAAAGAATCGAGTCCTTACTTCCTGGTAGAAAAGGCAAATGGGGCGGCGTCGCAAAGGATAACCGATTGTTTATTAATGCAGTATTCTGGATCTTAAGAACAGGCTCTCCATGGAGAGATCTGCCTCCTGATTACGGTTGTTGGAAAAATACCCACCGTCGCTTTTGCCGTTGGAAAAATAAAGGTGTATGGGCATCGATTCTTGAAAATCTTACCTGCGAAGCAGATATGAAATGGTTGATGATTGATGCAACTCATATAAAAGTCCACCTTCATGGCACTGGAGCTGTAGGTGGGAATGATGAAATGGGCCTTACAAAAGGGGGCTCAACAGCAAGCTACACCTGGCCGTAGAGGCACACGGTATGCCACTCAGAGCAACTTTAACGTCTGGCACTGTTGCTGACTGTACAGTCGCTCCAGACTTGCTCAAGGAGTTAACCGCAGATTATTTACTGGCCGACCGGGGCTATGATAGCGATTCAATCATTAAACAAGCCGAAGAACAAGGGATGCAGCCTGTCATTCCACCACGAAAACATAGAAAGCATTATCGAAAGTTTGATAGTGCTCTCTATAAAAACCGCCATGTTGTTGAGAATGTCTTTGCGAAAATTAAGCAGTGGAGAGGGATTGCGACTCGATTTGCCAAAAGAGCGTCCTCCTTTCTGGCAAGCATCCAGATTCGATTTATTGCTATCTGGGCTGAAATCTTGTGACGACAGCCCCTAGGGGCTGTCGTCACAAGATGTAAGGCTATGATATTATTTTAAAATGAAAAAATTAGCTTTATTAGCACATCGTCGACACGACATTTCTGATCGCTCCTGGGAAAGAATCGAGTCCTTACTTCCTGGTAGAAAAGGCAAATGGGGCGGCGTCGCAAAGGATAACCGATTGTTTATTAATGCAGTATTCTGGATCTTAAGAACAGGCTCTCCATGGAGAGATCTGCCTCCTGATTACGGTTGTTGGAAAAATACCCATCGTCGCTTTTGCCGTTGGAAAAATAAAGGTGTATGGGCGTCGATTCTTGAAAATCTTACCTGCGAAGCAGATATGGAATGGTTGATGATTGATGCAACTCATATAAAAGTCCACCTTCATGGCACTGGAGCTGTAGGTGGGAATGATGAAATGGGCCTTACAAAAGGGGGCTCAACAGCACGCTACACCTGGCCGTAGACGCACACGGTATGCCACTTAGAGCAACTTTAACGTCTGGCACTCTTGCTGACTGTACAGTCGCTCCAGACTTGCTCAAGGAGTTAACCGCAGATTATTTACTGGCCGACCGGGGCTATGATAGCGATTCAATCATTAAACAAGCCGAAGAACAAGGGATGCAGCCTGTCATTCCACCACGAAAACATAGAAAGCATTATCGAAAGTTTGATAGTGCTCTCTATAAAAACCGCCATGTTGTTGAGAATGTCTTTGCGAAAATTAAGCAGTGGAGAGGGATTGC
Source organism: Coronaproctus castanopsis (assembly GCA_032883995.1). Classification (NCBI taxonomy): domain Eukaryota; kingdom Metazoa; phylum Arthropoda; class Insecta; order Hemiptera; family Monophlebidae; genus Coronaproctus; species Coronaproctus castanopsis. The sequence goes on along the minus strand of JAOQIE010000004.1, from coordinate 1,786,333 downwards.
GACTCGATTTGCCAAAAGAGCGTCCTCCTTTCTGGCAAGCATCCAGATTCGATTTATTGCTATCTGGGCTGAAATCTTGTGACGACAGCCCCTAGTGTAAAACTGATCCACCAAGAGTAAAAATGGCAGTTTTAAAGTACTGCCGATGATAACATTGGAGATCAGAGTGGAAATTTCTGTTTTACATCGCCAGGGTATGTCTATACGTGCGATTGCGCGACGCCTTTCATGTTCAAGAGTAACCGTGAGGCGATATCTTCGTAGCACTGAAGCGGCGGCGAATATGCGTTATAAATCGAGAGCGCCTAGACCCGGTAAGTTGGAGTCCTTCAAGGTATATATTCTCGAACGCGTAGAGGCGGCTAGACCTGATTGGATACCGGCCTGCGTATTGCTACGGGAGATCCGTGAACAAGGGTACACAGGCAGCTATAGCTTGCTGACCGCTTTTCTTCATCCTATGAAAAAACCGGTTATTGAAGACGTTGTTCGCTTTGAGACTGAACCCGGTGAACAGATGCAGGTTGACTTCACGATTATCAGACAGGGGAAGAACCCTTTGCTGGCATTCGTTGCCACGTTAGGTTGGAGTCGTTCCACTTTTGTTAAGTTTTACACCTGTCAAAATTCAGCAGCCTGGTGCGACGGGATTGAGTCAGCCCTACAGTATTTTGGCGGTACGCCTCGTCAGCTGCTATTTGATAATGCGAAGACCATTATCATTGAGCGTGATGTTTATGGTCCTGGTAAACACCGCTGGAACCCACAGCTTATCCAGCTTGCCGAGAAATATGCTTTCAGTCCGAAAGTCTGCCGTCCATACAGGGCGAAGACTAAAGGTAAGGTTGAACGTTTTAATCACTATCTTAAGAACAGTTTCATTGTTCCACTAACCGCGTCATTTCGTCAGGCAGGGCTTATTTTGGATGCTGCCGCCGCCAACTCACGTATTGGAGACTGGCTGAGTTCAATAGCTAATGTACGTAAACACGGCACTACGGGTGTATCGCCGGAGGAGCGCATGCTACAAGAACGCTTAGCGCTGTTGCCGCTGCCGAAAGTCATGCAAGCATTTCCTTTACCGATACATCAGACTCGCCCGATTCCTATGGAGAGCCTACAACATCCTTTGTCCGTCTATCAATCGATTCTGGAGATGCCTATATGAGTCTTCAGTATCAAGATGGTCGCCTCCGGCGACGACTTGTCACCGTCTTCCAGTTCTAAGAAATTTCTCAACACCAAAACTCCCTATATCGCATTCTAAGGATATCAAATCAAAAAGCGCTACCATTGGGGGTTACCTATGTAAAGAAAACGCCTTAGATAGCGTTACAGGTACCTTAAAATCGATTTATGACGATTGGTTGAATGCATATTTCCATTTCAATCTTAAAAATACCCAAATTGATTAATGTTTAACCATTTTGGGTATTAATTTCTTATACATTAAAAACACCCAGGTTGATTAATATTTAACCGTTTTGGGTATTAATTTCTTATACATCAAGATGGTCGCCTCCGGCGACGACTTGTCACCGTCTTCCAGTTCTAAGAAATTTCTCAACACCAAAACTCCCTATATCGCATTCTAAGGATATCAAATCAAAAAGCGCTACCATTGGGTTACCTATTCTGTTGCCGTTAAAGCAGACTAATACCGAACTTTATGTCGCGGACAAACTGGCGGGAACGGTAGAAAAAGTCACCACCGTAGAAAAAGGTGAATTATCTGAAAATAGCGCACTGGCACGGTATTTTACCCAGCAATATGTACGTTTGCGGGAAGGCTATGATTATTTTCGTCTGCAACATGATTACGACACGGTACAGCGCTACGGTAATGAGGTGGTCAACAAAGCCTACCTTGACTGGTGGAATAGTCCGTCTGCACCCGACAAGGTGTTTAAAGACGCAGAATATACCGCCGAAATCACCTTTATTACCAATTTCATTTCTGCCTCCAGCAATCCTGATAATCCCGATTTACTGTCCACCCTTCGTTTTCGTAAGGATATCCGCGATGTCCGTAGCGGTAATGTGCAACCGGAATACTGGACGGTACGCATGACGTGGCGATTTGAGCCACAGCAAGCCATGACCGATGTGCAACGCGCCAATAATCCGCTGGGATTTATCGTCACCAGTTATCAGCGTGAAAAAGAACAGGGGGAATAGCCATGAAAACAGGGGCATTGCTTTTCCTTGCCGGACTGTGGCTTGTGTCTGGCGATGTGCAGGCTGCCGCCACTCCGCAGGGGAGCCGCTTTGATAGCCGGATGCAACAGGTGGCCTACCATCCCCGAAATACCACGATTGTTCATGCTGCCGAAGGCTACGTTTCCACACTGGTTTTCTCCGAAGAGGAAGACGTGATCAGCACACAAACCGGCTTTACCAAAGGCTGGAATGTGACGAAGGAAGGTAATCGCGTCTATATCCGCGTAGCACCCGTCAAGCAGCCCATCAGGACGATTAAATCCGGTGAGGATGGCGATGAAGAGGTGGTGTCAATGCCAATTGAATTCTGATCCACTTTGCTAAAGTAAAACTGATCCACTCCCTTTAATTTACTCGCTCAGTTCCGCTTTCAATTTTTTATGTAGCTGACCGCTTTTTAGCTTGTCTTTTAACCGATAACTTTGTCCACTAATCTGTACGATATGTGCATGGTGCAGCAATCGATCCAGCATAGCGGCTGTTAGCGTCTCATCATCACCAAATGTACTTGACCACTGAGCAAAAGACAGATTACTGGTTAAGAGCACACTACCCGCTTCATATCGCTTTGCCACCACCTGGAAGAACAGATTTGCTTCTTCTTTGCCAAAAGGTAAATAGCCAACTTCATCGATAATCAATAGTCTAGGTTTACTGATAACGCGAGTAAGATATCCCTTAAGGTCACCTTGTCGATGAGAGGTAAGCAGCTTCAACATCATATCCGCCGCAGTTAGAAAACGGATGCTTAATCCATGCATCGCAGCCCTATAGCTTATGGCAGTAGCCAGGTGCGTCTTCCCGACACCAGACGGACCTAGCAACACGATATTCTCCTGGCGCTCAATGAAAGCCAGTCCAGCCAGTTCCTGTATTTGGTTACGGGGAAGCCTTACATCTTGTGACGACAGCCCCTAAATCTGATACTGATTTATTAGTCGAAAAACTTGAGCGAATTGATGAACTAAAGCATTTTGAGGCAATTAACAGCAAAGAGTTTATCTTAATAAAAGAGTATATTTTATCAACAGCAGCGGGCAGCCACTCAGCTATTGATGTTTTGAAACTATGTGATGATATAGACAAACTCAGTGATTTAATTGATAGCGGCATTCTAACCAAAAAAGAATTTGCTCAACAAAAAGAGAAACTGTTAGGGCAGCTACAGATACCAGAATGATTTATTATTTCGTGACATGTCACAGCGTGATTTATTTTTTCAAAAGTATGTCACGCTAATTTACCCAAATATTTTTATAACTCATTTCAGTTTTTCATTTCCTCTTAAGCCGCATGATTACTGGCTTTTTGAAATTATGCGGTTGATATCGCGATCCAACGAAATCCACGTAAAATAGAAATTTCTTTTATCTTTCATTGTGTTGTATTTTTAGCTCGATCCATTTCGTGATCTAAAAACTGAAATCTAATGAAATTCTTTTCACACATTTCAGTTTAATCTTTTCGACAAAACCCTAGTTGTGGCGGGTTCTGGCGATAGATTTTGCCACATTTTAAAACTGAAATAATCTTTAGATCCAAATGGTGCAGGCGGGTGCGGTGTAGCGGATTTTACGTGGTAGTAACTTTTATTTCGTGGGGTGTCAGTACCAAAGTAAATGTGACCCATATTGCTGAAGTAAAATTGATCTCCATCGATGTTATTAACTGATCTCGATGGATGTTATTCGGTGATCTCCATGCATGGTAATATGCATCATTCCATTTATGGAATTTTATGAGGGTGGTGGCGCTTAAATTGGTAGAGTGGATCAGTTTTGTATGATCGGTGATAGTATAAAAAAGGCCCATTCCCAGTCGAAAAGCAACAAACACATAAAGCGTTATGCAGCCATTAGATGAGCTAAAAATACTTCATTTGGAGAAAAATAGCCCAACGATTTTCGTCCCCGAGTATTAAGTATGTGCTCGATGTATAAGAAATTAATACCCGAAAAGGTTACTAATTAACCTATTCCATGATGAACCCATTTTTATTTTTTCTAGGGGCTGTCGTCACAAGATTTCAGCCCAGATAGCAATAAATCGAATCTGGATGCTTGCCAGAAAGGATGACGCTCTTTTGGCAAATCGAGTCGCAATCCCTCTCCACTGCTTAATTTTCGCAAAGACATTCTCAACAACATGGCGGTTTTTATAGAGAGCACTATCAAACTTTCGATAATGCTTTTTATGTTTTCGTGGTGGAATGACAGGCTGCATCCCTTGTTCTTCGGCTTGTTTAATGATTGAATCGCTATCATAGCCCCGGTCGGCCAGTAAATAATCTGCGGTTAACTCCTTGAGCAAGTCTGGAGCGACTGTACAGTCAGCAACAGTGGCAGACGTTAAAGTTGCTCTGAGTGGCATACCGTGTGCATCTACGGCCAGGTGTAGCTCTTGCTGTTGAGCCCCCTTTTGTAAGGCCCATTTCATCATTCCCACCTACAGCTCCAGTGCCATGAAGGTGGACTTTTATATGAGTTGCATCAATCATCAACCATTTCATATCTGCTTCGCAGGTAAGATTTTCAAGAATCGATGCCCATACACCTTTATTTTTCCAACGGCAAAAGCTACGGTGGGTATTTTTCCAACAACCGTAATCAGGAGGCAGATCTCTCCATGGAGAGCCTGTTCTTAAGATCCAGAATACTGCATTAATAAACAATCGGTTATCCTTTGCGACGCCGCCCCATTTGCCTTTTCTACCAGGAAGTAAGGACTCGATTCTTTCCCAGGAGCGATCAGAAACGTCGTGTCGACGATGTGCTAATAAAGCTAATTTTTTCATTTTAAAATAATATCATAGCCTTACATCTTGTGACGACAGCCCCTAATTTTCGCAAAGAGATTTTCAACAACATGGTGGTTTTTATAGAGAGCACTATCAAACTTTCGATAATGCTTTCTATGTTTTCGTGGTGGAATGACAGGCTGCATCCCTTGTTCTTCGGCTTGTTTAATGATTGAATCGCTATCATAGCCCCGGTCGGCCAGTAAATAATCTGCGGTTAACTCCTTGAGCAAGTCTGGAGCGACTGTACAGTCAGCAAGAGTGCCAGACGTTAAAGTTGCTCTGAGTGGCATACCGTGTGCGTCTACGGCCAGGTGTAGCTTGCTGTTGAGCCCCCTTTTGTAAGGCCCATTTCATCATTCCCACCTACAGCTCCAGTGCCATGAAGGTGGACTTTTATATGAGTTGCATCAATCATCAACCATTCCATATCTGCTTCGCAGGTAAGATTTTCAAGAATCGATGCCCATACACCTTTATTTTTCCAACGGCAAAAGCTACGGTGGGTATTTTTCCAACAACCGTAATCAGGAGGCAGATCTCTCCATGGAGAGCCTGTTCTTAAGATCCAGAATACTGCATTAATAAACAATCGGTTATCCTTTGCGACGCCGCCCCATTTGCCTTTTCTACCAGGAAGTAAGGACTCGATTCTTTCCCAGGAGCGATCAGAAATGTCGTGTCGACGATGTGCTAATAAAGCTAATTTTTTCATTTTAAAATAATATCATAGCCTTACATCTTGTGACGACAGCCCCTAAAAATAGCTAAAATAATGTTTTATCCACAAGATGTGTGATAACATAAAATATATCTTAATTTCAATATCTTATGTTTTAATTGGCAATTTTTTCGAATTATATATTATATCGAATTGAGCTTAAAAATAACTTGTTTATTTGTCGGCGCGAAACTCGTGCTGCATTAATAAACAATCGGTTATCCTTTGCGACGCCGCCCCATTTGCCTTTTCTACCAGGAAGTAAGGACTCGATTCTTTCCCAGGAGCGATCAGAAATGTCGTGTCGACGATGTGCTAATAAAGCTAATTTTTTCATTTTAAAATAATATCATAGCCTTACATCTTGTGACGACAGCCCCTAGCAAGTGGATCATTTTTACATTGGTAGCGACAGATTAGGCCTTTCCGAATATAGTGATGTATTTATTAAGGTAAACCAGCCCGAATCCTTTGATATATATTCTTAAAGAATACAATTCATGAGTAGATATTTTTTTGTGGTCTTCCTGCCATGAGTCAATAAGCCGTTGTAGACGATTTATGCTCGTGTAGCGACTCCATCGTGAATCACCATCATTATTACCATTTTTATTTTTTTTATAAGTATTTTTTCCAATGGCAAGGAGAGAAGGCTGACATGAAACAATAGACTCCACCTCAGAATCATCAATCGAGGGGTCGAAGCTGTTGATATAGTCAGTCAGTTTCTGCCTTGCTTTTCTCTCCGTGAAATCATGCTCTGATTCATTAGAGAGTTTATCCTGTTCAAAATTTTCAGTGGGTAGGTGCGATTTTCTAGATGCAAAATGTGACACCCTGAATTTTTTTCCATCTTCCGCTTTGATGTGATAGTTAACCCCCGTGATAGTGATGCCACAGTTGCGATCACTACAGGAAAAAGTGAACCGTTTTCTTTCTTCTGGTTTTCTGGAAAAAAACTCCGTACGCGCATCATCAATGGACACACTGCGTCCTAATTCATGGCAGTAAGCAAATATTACTTTCATTTTTCTTTTCACACTTTCCATGGTTTCAGATAACCACGAGTTTCGCACCAATAAAAAAACGCTCTATTTTTAAGTTTAATTCAGCATAATATATAAATAGATAAAACCTTATAAATTAAATGCAACTTATTGTAATTTAATAAATTTATGTGTTTTAGTAACTTGCAGATTAATCATTACTTTTAAGCCATTTCTGGAATTTTATATGCCTGTGCGAAACTCGTGATAACGAAGGATACATCATGCGAGCGATTTTTTCTGCTGCGCCTTTACTGGTGGTGCTGGCATTGTCCGGCTGCACTGGTATTGAGCGTATTAATCAAAACATGAAAAACAGTGAGGCGACAGACGCAAAGGCAAGGCAGCAGATGCAAAAATTGACCTCGCCATCGCCAGTATTACGCGAAGCCTCCCGGCAGTAGGTGAATCCCACGCCGATGATTGACCGGATGACGATAAAAAAAGCCACACCCCCTTGTACCATTACGATTAACCGGCAAGGCTCACTCAGCCTGCATGACGTCTCTGAGCGTATTACCCGCGTCTGCCATATTCCCGTTTCCGTCACGCCTGATGCATTAACGCTATTGGGCGGCGTCTCTGGCGTCCAGACCCAGCCGATAAAAGGCGATATCCCACCGCCGGATGTCAATGGCATGGTGCCGCTGGCCACCATCGGGATGGTGTCATCCTCTGCGCCTGCGGCGGTTAACACCGGCGCGAATCTGAACGGGCTTTACTGGAACGGCCCGCTTGCCGGGCTGCTTGACACCATTGCCAGTCGCCTTGGTGTGTCGTGGCGCTATGAATCGGGACAGATAGTTATCTACGCGCTGGAAACCCGGTCATTTACGCTGAATTTCATGGATTCACAAACCGATTACCAATCCAGAGTCGTAAGCGGCACCACCTCCAAAGCCGGTAACAGTGGCGGGCAGAGCGGCAATGCACTGAGTGGTGATGCCACTACGTCACAATCCACCTCAACCACCATAAAATCCTCCCTGTATGCTGATTTTCACCCTTAGCTTCTAACTGTTCTGCAATGGTCATAAAATCCTCCCGGTAAGTCGGTGCTTTTTCCGCAAGGGTTCGTATGAATCCCTCGCCGTCAATCGTATTTCCTGCCTGAGCGATATAATAAACTCCTGCATTGTTCTTTGGAATACTGCCACTTTTCTAGTAGATTAGCTAACTCTACGGCAAGTTCCAACATATCACGAGTTCGGATGTGCTTTTGCACGAGTTGCAGCAATGCTACCCGGCGATGGGTCAGTATCTCCTCATCCGGTGTTGTGGTAACATCAACCAGCGAAAAGGCTTCTTGATACACCGTAGCAGCGAGTTCTGGCTCGAAGAAACAGTCTAACCATTTGGTACTGTACGGATAGGGCGACGTGGTGCCGTGATATAGAAGCAAAGGAATGACTACCGGCAACTGGTCATTACCCTGCTCAAGATGCCGCTGCATCGCCGCAATCGCATAGCGCATTAAACGAAAAGCCATTAACTTTTCAGGACGGCTCTGGTGCTCAATCAAACAAATAATATAGCCATCCTGTCCGCTAGACGTTTTCATCGAGTACAGCATATCTGCGCATTGGCTCTTGAGGTCATCTTCGACGAAACTACCCGATTCCATCGCAAGAGTGCTGAAATTACAGCATTTGCGTAGGTTCGGCGGTAGATGCAGTTCAAGGAAATCCCTTGCCACAGCGATATCACCGAGAAATTTCTTGAAAAAGTGATCATGGTAGGAAAGCTGGGAAGTCATCGAGGATATTAGCCTTCTATTTTATTAGCAACACACTCTTTAAACAAAAGAGGATTATGGTTAATTATATCAAAAGAAAGGAATATTAAATACTGTCAACTTGTAAAGTCGATTAATTTTCGTTATCTTGCTGAAATTGTGCGGCTAAAAACCGCTGTTTAGGACACCCCCCCCCTATAGAGTGGGCAGGGAGCCTGGAGTCAGTACGCAACATAACTTTGTCTGACCCCAGACGCAAGAAACCCCGATAGAACGTTCTTTGGAAGGATAATCTATCAGGGCCATTGCGAATCATTTTAGGTGCGATCCAAGAAGGATATTAGCCCAATGAAAACTAGCTTGCAAGTATCAAAGCATACTTTAACACTCTGCTCTTCCATAAGAGCGGGCGGTGGTGCTTAATAAGCAATCTCAAACCACGCTTTCTCAGGCAACCCAAGCAGCCTTAAATCGTCGTTGCTATGTGTTCAATCCTCAACCGTGCTATCAGTCGCCAAAGGCTGAGAGTAATCCGCCGCGTATTATCAAAGCGATGCGCAAAGCAGCGAGTGAAAACAAGCCATCATGGAGCGCAGTATGGCGAACCGGATACCGTTTCCACGGCGTAACTAAAAAACCAATCATCGAGCAGCGGTCAATCAACCTTCACCGGCGACGGGCAATTGATGCGATTGCTGAATGCATTGCGGCACACGTCAACGTTGTCACTTGTAAAGTGCATGCCTCGGTGGCCCAAATTTCGGATTGGTGTGGCCTAACGACTTACAATGACCAAGGCGTACCGAGCTATAGCCGGGCTAGTCGGGCAATTACTGAACACTTTGAAGCGATTGGTGCCGTGAAGTGCGAACGTGAATGGGATAAAACGACCGGCTCTTACATTCCTAATATTGTTTGGGTAAATGAATTGTTCTTTGCCATTATTGGCTTTGACTACGGCAAATTCCAATCAGCCCAAAACCAGCAACTGGCTTGGGAAAATCAAGGCTTAAAGGAAAAAGGCGAAGAGCCGATTTCTCTCAGCGAGGCGCGTAGAAAAGCCAAAGACAAACACATTGCGGCAGCATTTGCGGCACGGGCGAAAAAAGTCGAACGCAAAAAGCTTGAAAAACGCGCTAAAAAGCTCGAAGCAATGGATGAACAGACCGCGAAGGCACAGATTCAACAAGACCTTGTTAAGATGTATACCAAGGAAGAGCTTGCCGAGATGGGGCATGTTGAATTTACGCGGCTCGTTAACGAACGCTACTACACGATGAAGAAAATAGCCGCTTCGAGTTCGCCACCAACGCCGCCGCCAGACAGCAGCTAACCCGTCCTAAATGACTAACATAATTTAAACGATACACCTTACCGTGTAGGACGGCGCTCGCCTCGAGGTATTTTTCGGCCAAAAAATCACTGGAAAAATTCCTTCACCTCATCCTTTTGACCCTGTTGTGATTAAAAAACAATCTACAAAAATCCCCCCACAAATTTTATCCACAAATAGATGCAAGCGGATTTTGATACTGTATGCACGTATAGTAATAGATGCAAAATATCTGTTTAAAACCTAAAAACAGATAAAGAACTTAGAAGTGGTGCCAGTTTGGGGATAACTGAAAAAGCGCAGGTAAGGGGACTAATTGGCCTTAGTGTGACCGTGCACTCCGCAACACTCGATGCACTTCCGCTTCCTCGCCAGACAGAATCACGGCTTCGCCGTTCCCTAGTCTAGCTTGCGGCGAGCGGAGGAATTTAACAAAAAAGTTTTATTATCTTTATAACAAATTATCTTGATATCCAGATACTTAATTGATAGATTGATATCAGGATATCTATTAACAGAGAAAAGAAGCATGATTTATGCTGTAGTTAATACAAAAGGTGGCGTAGGTAAGACAACCACAGCTGTTCATTTAGCGACAATGCTATCTCGAAAAGGAAAGGTACTGCTTATTGATGGCGACCCACAGGCAAGTGCCGCTAGTTGGGCGGCATGGCGTAGAGATAACCCAAACTATGCTCCTAGCCCAACGACAACTTGTCTCACTGGAAAAGCAATACTTAATGAAGGGAAGGCATTAGCACTCGGCTTCGAACATGTCGTCGTTGATGTTGGAGGGCGGGACGCTTCTGGATTACGTTCTGCTTTACTGCTAGCTAATAGAGCAATTATTCCTATTGGTGCATCTAACTTAGATGCAGCTGCAATGGCTGATATGCTAGAAATTTTAGAATTAGCAAAAGATTACAATCCTGATTTAGACGTGCGAGTCTTGTTGACTCGTGTAGATCCGAGAACTAAAGATACAAAAGAAATGTTAGATTTTTTAGCTGAACAAAAAATCGTAGTCCTAAAAAATTATGTTTGTGAACGTGTTGCTTTTCGTCGAGCAATTGGCGATGGGGCAACAGTCTTTGAATTTGGAAAAGATAGTGCAGCGATAAGAGATATTGAATCATTTTTCAGCGAGGTTGAAAAATGAAAAAGAAACCTGATTTAGGAGTGTTCAAAGATCCTAACAACTTTTTGAATGGAGGAGCGGCTGATATAGCTGAAAAAGATTATATAGTTAAAAATAAGACTTCAGAGAAAACGTTGACACAACAAAAAATATTTAGATTATCCGTAGAGGTTTCAAATGCGCTTAAATTACATATTGCTCAAACTCAAGTAAATACAGGCATACGAACAACAGAAACCGAAATAGTTGAAAAACTATTAAGAGCGTATTTAGGCATTTAAAAAATATCTTTTTATCAATGTATTTAGATATAATGATATTCAGATATCATTATATCTTTTAAAATTTTCCAGGATGATGGCTTTTTTAACATAAGCCCTATTTCCCGTACCAATCCTATCCCCCTCAGACAAAAAATACCTCGAAACCGGCAAAAGAGACACTATTCCTGCCTGAAAACCCCGCTTTTTTATGTTACTAATTTGTTACAAAATAGCTGTTTCAACTATTACCAGAGCACCCCAAATGTTTTATCTCATTCATCGAATTTCGCCATCATTTCATGAAAGAGTAATGCATCCAGATTATCGGTGGTGATATTCATCATTTTTTTACTCTCCGGGATTTTTTTATGAAAATAACACATTGTGTAAAAGACGGAAACCTTATCCACTTCAATACCATAGTCAACCAGAAAAAACCCATGCTTGTCATTGACATTTATACACGAGTTTCGCACCAATAAAAAAACGCTCTATTTTTAAGTTTAATTCAGCATAATATATAAATAGATAAAACCTTATAAATTAAATGCAACTTATTGTAATTTAATAAAATTTATGTGTTTTAGTAACTTGCAGATTAATCATTACTTTTAAGCCATTTATGGAATTTTATATGCCTGTGCGAAACTCGTGTTATAGCGAATTAAGGAATTCGCACTCTGAACATCAGCAAGAAAATCTTCATTTTTACCACCTGCAACCGGGACATCTTGGAACCCAGGGATGGGATTTACTTAAAGATTTGTCGCTAGCTGGAGAAGATGCCGAACGCTGGGCTGACACGGTCTCAACGGCGTTATTCTTCAAAGACAACCCATCACCATTAGCACATGAAATGATGAAGTATGTTCTTCTATTCGCAGTGCAGACAGGGACTTTTGCTAATTTTGCCGAAATCGGGTCACTACTTTCTTATGCAGATATCAGACAACTTGTTTATTACTGGCATCAGTGCTATGCGAAAAATTCCTCCGTACAGCACCTGATGACTATGGTTCATTCGTTGCCAGAGAAGGAATTAGAAGCGACGATGAAGGCTCTCATTAATCGTTTAGCTATTTTTCAATCCCCATTGGTTGCATCAACATTTAATCGAGGTGATTTTTCTCTATGGTCACTCAAGGAAAATTCCCAACAAATAATTTTTATTTCACCAGGAATTCATGACATGATGAATAGTAAATTAATTTTTGTTTACCGATTTCTTTTTGCAGCCTTATACCTTCTTGCTGAAAAAAATAACACGCCATTTTTTATTTCTGCCTCACAGCAATATTTGCAAGATGGCACCGTGAATAACTTATTCCAAATAAATTAAAGGGTATTGGTATGAGTTGTTTATTTTCTAACATTAATTCGGTTAACGATAGCAATAAGGATATAGTGGCTAAATAACCATTAAAAATCCCAAGAATTAAAAGGACAATAAAAATGAATACCCCTTTTGGAAAAATCATTCATGTCATCTCATTATTTTGTGAGCTCTGTATAGCTTATCATGTACGTAAAGAAAATAGCACTTTCGGCGATACTTTGATTAGTCTGTTATTGATGATACCTGTCATCGCTATGATGTTACCTGTTACCGTTCCAGTGTTTTGGTTGATGAATGTTTCCCTTCCATTCCCCGCTGCGTGTTTAATTTCGTTAGCGGGCATGGCAACCGCAGGGTTTATTCTGATGTTGATAGAAAATAGACGCCCTTCTTTATTTAAAATCCCAGAAATTAGACCGCTAAAGCAAATTAAAAGTTTTGGGATTTATTATATTTTGAGCCTCGCCCTGACTTTTTTGTACCTCCTTTTCTGTTTAATCCTGCTTCATTTTCTTATCACATTAACAAGCGTTAATTAATTCTTTAAATAAAACTTAAAGGCACAAATATGGGTTATTTAATCCTTTTTTTCTACTGGCGTCGTTATCGCTAGCCGGATTTTATCAGCATCAACAGGCGGACAATCTCAATAGTACCGAAATGACAACCACCACGACGCAACAGGCGATAAGGCCTGGCAAAGAAGACATCAGCACCGGTGATCTCAGTTATCTGTTTATGCATGGAGAACTCAGAACCGTTATCAGCCGTCAGGGTTTTAAAATGACAGAAAGTATTTGCCATGATATCACGGAAGGCTTCTACAACAGTCTCAGCGCGTTTATTCGGCAACCTGCGGATAATAACCTGTCTGGTAGCTTTATCCGCCAAAGTTAATAAGAATGACTGCTGATCCTTACCAAATACAGTATCAATTTCAAAATGACCGGGTTGTTGCTTGAGATCAGCCTCAGCTGGTCTCTCTTCAATACCCACTCTATCAGGAATAGCGCTACGCTTGGGTTCTCCCTTGCCATAGCGATAATATTTGCCTCGATGAGGAAGCTGGAGATAGAGATTTCCTCCTGCCAGTCGGTCTCTCTTGATATAGCGATAGAGCGTATTTTTACTGACAGAAACCCCATGTTTCAAACGCAGCCTTCCACTGATAACGCCAGGTGAAGTATGTAAAGCAAGCTCTTTACGGATAAAAGCCTGCGTTTCTGTGGTTTGCTGATTAAACGCATTCCGCGGAGATGTGTTCATACGTCTGGCTTTCGCTAAGGTATCAGCCCTTCTACAAGAATAAAGTCCATTGAAAGCAGGATCCGTATTACGCTTGAGTTCCCTGCTGACAGTTGAACGAGAAAGCCCCCATTCTCTAGCAATAGTGGCCTGAGTAACACTGTCAATTATTCGTTTTTCGATATAAAAGCGCTCATGTAAATTCAAATGTTTTCCCTTCATACAACAGTATCTCTTATGGGGTCATTACAGTAAGTTTATCTATGTCACGAGTTTCGCACAGGCATATAAAATTCCAGAAATGGCTTAAAAGTAATGATTAATCTGCAAGTTACTAAAACACATAAATTTTATTAAATTACAATAAGTTGCATTTAATTTATAAGGTTTTAGCTATTTATATATTATGCTGAATTAAACTTAGGGGCTGTCGTCACAAGATGTAAGGCTATGATATTATTTTAAAATGAAAAAATTAGCTTTATTAGCACATCGTCGACACGACATTTCTGATCGCTCCTGGGAAAGAATCGAGTCCTTACTTCCTGGTAGAAAAGGCAAATGGGGCGGCGTCGCAAAGGATAACCGATTGTTTATTAATGCAGTATTCTGGATCTTAGGGGCTGTCGTCACAAGATTTCAGCCCAGATAGCAATAAATCGAATCTGGATGCTTGCCAGAAAGGAGGACGCTCTTTTGGCAAATCGACTCGCAATCCCTCTCCACTGCTTAATTTTCGCAAAGACATTCTCAACAACATGGCGGTTTTTATAGAGAGCACTATCAAACTTTCGATAATGCTTTCTATGTTTTCGTGGTGGAATGACAGGCTGCATCCCTTGTTCTTCGGCTTGTTTAATGATTGAATCGCTATCATAGCCCCGGTCGGCCAGTAAATAATCTGCGGTTAACTCCTTGAGCAAGTCTGGAGCGACTGTACAGTCAGCAACAGTGCCAGACGTTAAAGTTGCTCTGAGTGGCATACCGTGTGCGTCTACGGCCAGGTGTAGCTTGCTGTTGAGCCCCCTTTTGTAAGGCCCATTTCATCATTCCCACCTACAGCTCCAGTGCCATGAAGGTGGACTTTTATATGAGTTGCATCAATCATCAACCATTCCATATCTGCTTCGCAGGTAAGATTTTCAAGAATCGATGCCCATACACCTTTATTTTTCCAACGGCAAAAGCGACGATGGGTATTTTTCCAACAACCGTAATCAGGAGGCAGATCTCTCCATGGAGAGCCTGTTCTTAAGATCCAGAATACTGCATTAATAAACAATCGGTTATCCTTTGCGACGCCGCCCCATTTGCCTTTTCTACCAGGAAGTAAGGACTCGATTCTTTCCCAGGAGCGATCAGAAATGTCGTGTCGACGATGTGCTAATAAAGCTAATTTTTTCATTTTAAAATAATATCATAGCCTTACATCTTGTGACGACAGCCCCTAAGAACAGGCTCTCCATGGAGAGATCTGCCTCCTGATTACGGTTGTTGGAAAAATACCCATCGTCGCTTTTGCCGTTGGAAAAATAAAGGTGTATGGGCATCGATTCTTGAAAATCTTACCTGCGAAGCAGATATGGAATGGTTGATGATTGATGCAACTCATATAAAAGTCCACCTTCATGGCACTGGAGCTGTAGGTGGGAATGATGAAATGGGCCTTACAAAAGGGGGCTCAACAGCAAGCTACACCTGGCCGTAGACGCACACGGTATGCCACTCAGAGCAACTTTAACGTCTGGCACTGTTGCTGACTGTACAGTCGCTCCAGACTTGCTCAAGGAGTTAACCGCAGATTATTTACTGGCCGACCGGGGCTATGATAGCGATTCAATCATTAAACAAGCCGAAGAACAAGGGATGCAGCCTGTCATTCCACCACGAAAACATAAAAAGCATTATCGAAAGTTTGATAGTGCTCTCTATAAAAACCGCCATGTTGTTGAGAATGTCTTTGCGAAAATTAAGCAGTGGAGAGGGATTGCGACTCGATTTGCCAAAAGAGCGTCCTCCTTTCTGGCAAGCATCCAGATTCGATTTATTGCTATCTGGGCTGAAATCTTGTGACGACAGCCCCTAAATATTAATATAAAATAAAGCGCCCATATGCAGGGCGCTAGAGTTGAACAATGATGGCTATTTATTAATAAACTTCACAACAATTTAAACAAAATGCGTAGCGATTTTGTGGATCATTCATATGCTGGTAAAATTTGATTTGTTGCTGCAGGTCGTTAGCTATTTTTTGCGGAAGTAACAATTGCAGTGTATTGGGCATCATTGCCTCAGCGCTTGAAGTTAATTCAAGTATTAATTGATCAATAAAAGAACCTTCAGGCTGCATCCAGTCAAGTGATGGTGTAGTGACTTTAGCTAACTCAGCCGCTTTATTTACAGCATCGTCAAAATCACCCAGTTTATCAACCAAACCGTTTTGTAGCGCGTCTGAACCTACCCACACCCGACCTTGAGCGATTTTATCTATCTCTGCCGGTGTTTTATGGCGCGCCTGAGCAACATATTTTAGAAAGGTGTTATAGCCATTTTCTATGGTGATTTGCATCATGTCAGAAAATTGTTTATTAATCCCTTTTGTAGCTGAGATATCCGCTAATGGCGTGGTAGAGACCCCGTCAGTATAAACGCCAATTGTATCTAAGCTTTTTTCAAAGGTATTTATCACACCAAAAATACCAATTGAACCGGTCAGGGTTGTTGGACTGGCAAAAATATAATTGGCCGGTGTTGAAATCCAATAACCTCCTGATGCTGCCATTCCTCCCATCGAAACTACAATAGGTTTATTGGCCTCGCGGACAGCCACAAGCTCATTCCTTATCGCTTCTGAAGCGGTAACACTGCCACCAGGACTATTAACACGTAATACAATCGCTTTAATATCAGGGTTAAGTCTTGCTTTACGTATTTGCGCTACCGTTGTTTCGGTGCCAACCATGCCAGGCTCTTGTGGTCCATCTATAATGGCGCCTTGGGCAATTATCACAGCGATACTTCCAGCTTGCTCATCGGATTCTTTTTGTCGCATTAGCTGATTTTGCTGGGGTTGTTCATTGGCATAATTATAGATACTGATGTAATTAAAATGTTGCTCTTTATCATTCCAGCCAAATTTTTTGCTTAACTCTTTCTCCATAACTGCGCCGGTAAATATATGATCAATGAGTTTTTGTTTAACCGCATATTGCGCACTATCACCATTGACGCTTTTCATTTCTTCAATCAATTTATCGGCACCAGGGAAGATATTTTCTGGCGTCATTTGTCGGTTTTGCGCCACGGTTGATAAATAATGTTGCCATAGTGAACCAATCCAGACTTTATCGGCTTCACGTGCTTCAGGTGACATATTGTCACGAATAAATGGCTCTACTGCTGATTTATAGGTGCCAACACGGAAAATATGGCTATTGACTTTTAGCTTATCCAGTAGCGTCTTATAAAAGAGTTTATTGGTTGAAAAACCGTAAATTCCGACATGACCCTGTTGTGACATATAGATATGATTGGCAAAACTGGCTAAATAATATTGCGATTGATTATAGCCATTACCTACAGCGTAAATAGGTTTTCCCGCTTGCTTAAACTCTATCAACGCCTTACCAATATATTCTAAAGATGGCTGGTCGGAACCAATCAGATTATCCAGTTGTAAAACGATACCGGTAATTTTGTCGTCATAGGTTGCCCGGCGGATAATATTTACAATGTCAAATAAGGAGTTTTCTTGCATGCGTTTGCTTGATGAGCCTAACAATTCGCGGCTCATTTTACCAAGAGGATTAGGGATAGAGACTTGATCAACAATTACACCTTGTAGATCAATAAGTAGCGCACCATGATATTGGCTCGTCGATTTTTTTTCACTTTTATAGGCAAAGTAACTGCTTGCTGCGATAAAGATCAAAAAAAGACAGATAAAACTGGTGACAAATCGTCTGATAAAATTAAGTAATCGCCAACTAAATTTAAAGCAGGTTGCGATTAAATTCCATGGGTTTCGCATGTGATCTCCAATTATATGATTAACATATTTATCTTAAAAGGACATAAGATAATTGTCAGCCATAACTCATAGAATAATTAAAAATATTATTTTATTGCTATTCAAGCTGATCAAGCTGATTGAAAATGTTACCTTACTATACTAGGGGCTGTCGTCACAAGATGTAAGGCTATGATATTATTTTAAAATGAAAAAATTAGCTTTATTAGCACATCGTCGACACGACATTTCTGATCGCTCCTGGGAAAGAATCGAGTCCTTACTTCCTGGTAGAAAAGGCAAATGGGGCGGCGTCGCAAAGGATAACCGATTGTTTATTAATGCAGTATTCTGGATCTTAAGAACAGGCTCTCCATGGAGAGATCTGCCTCCTGTGTCGCTTTTGCCGTTGGAAAAATAAAGGTGTATGGGCATCGATTCTTGAAAATCTTACCTGCGAAGCAGATATGGAATGGTTGATGATTGATGCAACTCATATAAAAGTCCACCTTCATGGCACTGGAGCTGTAGGTGGGAATGATGAAATGGGCCTTACAAAAGGGGGCTCAACAGCAAGCTACACCTGGCCGTAGACGCACACGGTATGCCACTCAGAGCAACTTTAACGTCTGGCACTGTTGCTGACTGTACAGTCGCTCCAGACTTGCTCAAGGAGTTAACCGCAGATTATTTACTGGCCGACCGGGGCTATGATAGCGATTCAATCATTAAACAAGCCGAAGAACAAGGGATGCAGCTTGTCATTCCACCACGAAAACATAGAAAGCATTATCGAAAGTTTGATAGTGCTCTCTATAAAAACCGCCATGTTGTTGAGAATGTCTTTGCGAAAATTAAGCAGTGGAGAGGGATTGCGACTCGATTTGCCAAAAGAGCGTCCTCCTTTCTGGCAAGCATCCAGATTCGATTTATTGCTATCTGGGCTGAAATCTTGTGACGACAGCCCCTAATGCTGATGATAATATTCTATTTTTTAGAAACATACTTATAAAATGGTCATTTCTACGCTATTTGTATTGTAGCTATGCAAATAGTTGCAATATAAGTGAATTTCAACGGCCCATTCCCAGTCGAAAAGCAACAAACACATAAAGCGTTATGCAGCCATTAGATGAGCCAAAAATACTTCATTTGGAGAAAAATAGCCCAACGATTTTCGTCCCCGAGTATTAAGTATGTGCTCGATTTCTGCAATCTCATTGTCCGTGACTTGGTTGAAGTCCGTTCCTTTTGGGTAAAAACGGCGGATAAGTCCGTTACTGTGTTCATTTAAACCACGCTCCCATGAGTGATAAGGCCTGGCAAAGAAGACATCAGCACCGGTGATCTCAGTTATCTGTTTATGCATGGAGAACTCAGAACCGTTATCAGCCGTCAGGGTTTTAAAATGACAGAAAGTATTTTCCATGATATCACGGAAGGCTTCTACAACAGTCTCAGCGCGTTTATTCGGCAACCTGCGGATAATAACCTGTCTGGTAGCTTTATCCGCCAAAGTTAATAAGAATGACTTCTGATCCTTACCAAATCCAGTATCAATTTCAAAATGACCGGGTTGTTGCTTGAGATCAGCCTCAGCTGGTCTCTCTTCAATACCCACTCTATCAGGAATAGCGCTACGCTTGGGTTCTCCCTTGCCATAGCGATAATATTTGCTTCGATGAGGAAGCTGGAGATAGAGATTTCCTCCTGCCAGTCGGTCTCTCTTGATATAGCGATAGAGCGTATTTTTACTGACAGAAACCCCATGTTTCAAACGCAGCCTTCCACTGATAACGGCAGGCGAAGTATGTAAAGCAAGCTCTTTACGGATAAAAGCCTGCGTTTCTGTGGTTTGCTGATTAAACGCATTCCGCGAAGATGTGTTCATACGTCTGGCTTTCGCTAAGGTATCAGCCCTTCTGCAAGAATAAAGTCCATTGAAAGCAGGATCCGTATTACGCTTGAGTTCCCTGCTGACAGTTGAACGAGAAAGCCCCAATTCTCTAGCAATCGTGGCCTGAGTAACACCGTCAATTATTCGTTTTTCGATATAAAAGCGCTCATGTAAATTCAAATGTTTTCCCTTCATACAACAGTATCTCTTATGGGGTCATTACAGTAAGTTTATCTATGTATGACCAAGGATTCACTTTGTTGCATTTCGTTTGGGAATTGGGGAACAAGGAGGAATCTATGGATGCTTTAACACTATTATTAACCCGTCGTTCCATGAGTCATTTGACAACACCGCCACCTGAAGGTCAATCACAGGATAATATTTTGGCAGCCGGAATGCGAGCTCCTGATCATGGTACGTTACGCCCCCTGGCATTTTGTGGTGATCCAAAATCAAGGGCTCGATAAATTTGGACAGTTACTGGAAAAAGCCGCAATTAACGCTAACTTAGGCAAAGAAGCTGAAGAGAAAGCCAAAAAAGCACCTCTACGAGACGAGCTCCGTTAATTATTGCTGTTATTGCTAAAATTGTCGTCGATACAAAAATTCCTGCCTGGGAGCAAGTTATTACTGCTGGTTGTTGTGTTCATGCTATGCAGATGGCTGCTGTTGCTCAAGGATTTGGTGGCATCTGGCGTACCGGCTCTTGGACCTCTGATCCGGTGGTGAGATCAGGTTTAGCTTGCCAACAAGATGATAAAATTGTTGGCTTCCTCTATTTAGGAACGCCAAAATTTAATCCTACAATGAAAAGTTCTTCAGCGGATATAAAGGATTTTGTGACTTATTTTTAAAGGAAAAAATATGCCATCGGAAATCAAATTAACCCAATTTAGTCATGGAACGGGTTGTGGTTGTAAAATTGCGCCAAATATATTGGAGACTATTTTATATAGTGAACGTAAAAAATTTAATGATCCTCATTTGCTGGTTGGTAACGAGACCAACGATGACGCTGCTGTTTATGATCTTGATGTATAAGAAATTAATACCCAAAACGGTTAAATATTAATCAATCTGGGTGTTTTTAAGATTGAAATGGAAATATGTACTCAACCAATCGTCATAAATCCACGAGTTTCGCGCCGACAAATAAACAAGTTATTTTTAAGCTCAATTCGATATAATATATAATTCGAAAAAATTGCCAATTAAAACATAAGATATTGAAATTAAAATATATTTTATGTTATCGCGCATCTTGTGGATAAAACATTATTTTAGCTATTTTTAGAGCTTTATATGTCCGTGCGAAACTCGTGAAATCGATTTTGAGGTACACCATAACGCTCTATAAGGCGTTTTCTTGGCAATGGCGTAGGGATTATTAGGGGCTGTCGTCACAAGATGTAAGGCTATGATATTATTTTAAAATGAAAAAATTAGCTTTATTAGCACATCGTCGACACGACATTTCTGATCGCTCCTGGGAAAGAATCGAGTCCTTACTTCCTGGTAGAAAAGGCAAATGGGGCGGCGTCGCAAAGGATAACCGATTGTTTATTAATGCAGTATTCTGGATCTTAAGAACAGGCTCTCCATGGAGAGATCTGCCTCCTGATTACGGTTGTTGGAAAAATACCCATCGTCGCTTTTGCCGTTGGAAAAATAAAGGTGTATGGGCATCGATTCTTGAAAATCTTACCTGCGAAGCAGATATGGAATGGTTGATGATTGATGCAACTCATATAAAAGTCCACCTTCATGGCACTGGAGCTGTAGGTGGGAATGATGAAATGGGCCTTACAAAAGGGGGCTCAACAGCAAGCTACACCTGGCCGTAGACGCACACGGTATGCCACTCAGAGCAACTTTAACGTCTGGCACTGTTGCTGACTGTACAGTCGCTCCAGACTTGCTCAAGGAGTTAACCGCAGATTATTTACTGGCCGACCGGGGCTATGATAGCGATTCAATCATTAAACAAGCCGAAGAACAAGGGATGCAGCCTGTCATTCCACCACGAAAACATAGAAAGCATTATCGAAAGTTTGATAGTGCTCTCTATAAAAACCGCCATGTTGTTGAGAATGTCTTTGCGAAAATTAAGCAGTGGAGAGGGATTGCGACTCGATTTGCCAAAAGAGCGTCCTCCTTTCTGGCAAGCATATACAGATTCGATTTATTGCTATCTGGGCTGAAATCTTGTGACGACAGCCCCTAGTACCACGGATTTTTTTATGCCAATAGTGGATTCTCCGATTGATTTTGGGCGTATTGCTGCCACTAATGCAATTAGTGATATTTATGCGATGGGTGGTAAACCCATTATGGCGATTGCGATATTAGGTTGGCCCATTAATAAAATCCCAGCTGAGATAGCCCAGCAAGTGATTGAAGGGGGGCGGATGGTTTGTCAGGATGCCTGCATATCACTTGCCGGTGGTCATTCGATCGATGCGCCAGAACCGATATTTGGTCTTGCCATGATAGGTGTTATTAGGGGCTGTCGTCACAAGATGTAAGGCTATGATATTATTTTAAAATGAAAAAATTAGCTTGATTAGCACATCGTCGACACGACATTTCTGATCGCTCCTGGGAAAGAATCGAGTCCTTACTTCCTGGTAGAAAAGGCAAATGGGGCGGCGTCGCAAAGGATAACCGATTGTTTATTAATGCAGTATTCTGGATCTTAAGAACAGGCTCTCCATGGAGAGATCTGCCTCCTGATTACGGTTGTTGGAAAAATACCCACCGTCGCGTTTGCCGTTGAAAAAATAAAGGTGTATGGGCATCGATTCTTGAAAATCTTACCTACGAAGCAGATATGGAATGGTTGATGATTGATGCAACTCATATAAAAGTCCACCTTCATGGCACTGGAGCTGTAGGTGGGAATGATGAAATGGGCCTTACAAAAGGGGGCTCAACAGCAAGCTACACCTGGCCGTAGACGCACACGGTATGCCACTCAGAGCAACTTTAACGTCTGGCACTGTTGTTGACTGTACAGTCGCTCCAGACTTGCTCAAGCCGAAGAACAAGGGATGCAGCCTGTCATTCCAGCACGAAAACATAGAAAGCATTATCGAAAGTTTGAGAGTCCTCTCTATAAAAACCGCCATGTTGTTGAGAATGTCTCACGAGTTTCGCGCCGACAAATAAACAAGTTATTTTTAAGCTCAATTCGATATAATATATAATTCGAAAAAATTGCCAATTAAAACATAAGATATTGAAATTAAAATATATTTTATGTTATCGCGCATCTTGTGGATAAAACATTATTTTAGCTATTTTTAGAGCTTTATATGTCCGTGTGAAACTCGTGTGTCTTTGCGAAAATTAAGCAGTGGAGAGGGATTGCGACTCGATTTGCCAAAAGAGCGTCCTCCTTTCTGGCAAGCATCCAGATTCGATTTATTGCTATCTGGGCTGAAATCTTGTGACGACAGCCCCTAGGGGCTGTCGTCACAAGATGTAAGGCTATGATATTATTTTAAAATGAAAAAATTAGCTTTATTAGCACATCGTCGACACGACATTTCTGATCGCTCTTGGGAAAGAATCGAGTCCTTACTTCCTGGTAGAAAAGGCAAATGGGGCGGCGTCGCAAAGGATAACCGATTGTTTATTAATGCAGTATTCTGGATCTTAAGAACAGGCTCTCCATGGAGAGATCTGCCTCCTGATTACGGTTGTTGGAAAAATACCCACCGTCGCTTTTGCCGTTGGAAAAATAAAGGTGTATGGGCATCGATTCTTGAAAATCTTACCTGCGAAGCAGATATGAAATGGTTGATGATTGATGCAACTCATATAAAAGTCCACCTTCATGGCACTGGAGCTGTAGGTGGGAATGATGAAATGGGCCTTACAAAAGGGGGCTCAACAGCAAGCTACACCTGGCCGTAGAGGCACACGGTATGCCACTCAGAGCAACTTTAACGTCTGGCACTGTTGCTGACTGTACAGTCGCTCCAGACTTGCTCAAGGAGTTAACCGCAGATTATTTACTGGCCGACCGGGGCTATGATAGCGATTCAATCATTAAACAAGCCGAAGAACAAGGGATGCAGCCTGTCATTCCACCACGAAAACATAGAAAGCATTATCGAAAGTTTGATAGTGCTCTCTATAAAAACCGCCATGTTGTTGAGAATGTCTTTGCGAAAATTAAGCAGTGGAGAGGGATTGCGACTCGATTTGCCAAAAGAGCGTCCTCCTTTCTGGCAAGCATCCAGATTCGATTTATTGCTATCTGGGCTGAAATCTTGTGACGACAGCCCCTAATACCGCTAAAGTAAAAAAGAATAGTACTGCAGTTGCGGGTAGCCAATTATTTTTAACTAAATCATTAGGAATTGGTATTCACACAACGGCAGAAAAGAAAAAATTATTGTTACCTGAACATCAAGGGTTAGCGACTCAGATTATGTGTCAATTAAATAAATCAGGCTCAGAATTGGCAAATATTGAAGGAGTTACTGCGATGACCGATGTAACCGGTTTTGGTTTGTTAGGCCATTTAACTGAAATCTGTCGAGCGGCTGATTTACAGGCAACGGTGGCTTTTTCGCAAATAGCTAAATTACCTCATATTGAAAGTTATATTGAGCAAGGGTGTGTACCAGGTGGAACCCAACGTAATTTTGCCAGTAACGGCCATTTTTTAGGCCAGATGACACCGTTACAACGCAATGTATTATCTGATCCGCAGACCTCAGAAGGACTACTAATGGCTGTGTTACCAACAGCAATTGCTGAAGTTAAACAAATTGCCTGGCAAAATAATTTATCTCTTAGCGCAATCGGTCAATTAGAGCAATCCAAATCTGGCAGAGCGATGATTGAGGTAGTTGAATAACCTATGCGCCGTCTATTTATTGCAGAAAAACCCAGTTTAGTGCGTGCTATAGCTGATGTTTTACCTAAGCCACACAAACGACAAGATGGTTTTATTGTCTGTGGTGATTCGCAATATGTGACTTGGTGTATTGGTCATTTATTGGAGCAAGCTGAACCTGAAGCTTACGATCCTCGTTTAGCGCATTGGTCATGAACTGATTTACCGATCATTCCTGAAAAATGGCAATTAAAGCCTCGGGCGGCAGTTATTAGGGGCTGTCGTCACAAGATTTCAGCCCAGATAGCAATAAATCGAATCTGGATCCTTGCCAGAAAGGAGGACGCTCTTTTGGCAAATCGAGTCGCAATCCCTCTCCACTGCTTAATTTTCGCAAAGACATTCTCAACAACATGGCGGTTTTTATAGAGAGCACTATCAAACTTTCGATAATGCTTTCTATGTTTTCGTGGTGGAATGACAGGCTGCATCCCCTGTTCTTCGGCTTGTTTAATGATTGAATCGCTATCATAGCCCCGGTCGGCCAGTAAATAATCTGCGGTTAACTCCTTGAGCAAGTCTGGAGCGACTGTACAGTCAGCAACAGTGCCAGACGTTAAAGTTGCTCTGAGTGGCATACCGTGTGCGTCTACGGCCAGGTGTAGCGTGTTGTTGAGCCCCCTTTTGTAAGGCCCATTTCATCATTCCCACCTACAGCTCCAGTGCCATGAAGGTGGACTTTTATATGAGTTGCATCAATCATCAACCATTCCATATCTGCTTCGCAGGTAAGATTTTCAAGAATCGATGCCCATACACCTTTATTTTTCCAACGGCAAAAGCGACGGTGGGTATTTTTCCAACAACCGTAATCAGGAGGCAGATCTCTCCATGGAGAGCCTGTTCTTAAGATCCAGAATACTGCATTAATAAACAATCGGTTATCCTTTGCGACGCCGCCCCATTTGCCTTTTCTACCAGGAAGTAAGGACTCGATTCTTTCCCAGGAGCGATCAGAAATGTCGTGTCGACGATGTGCTAATAAAGCTAATTTTTTCATTTTAAAATAATATCATAGCCTTACATCTTGTGACGACAGCCCCTAAGCAACTTAATACTATTAAAGCGCTATTAGTTCAGGCCGATGAGATTGTGCATGCGGGAGATCCCGATCGCGAAGGGCAATTGCTGGTGGATGAAGTGTTAGATTTTTTAGCCTTACCCGATGATAAAAAGCAGTCTGTTCAGCGCTGTTTAATTAGCGATTTTAATCCTCAAGCGGTAGTTAAGGCCATCAAGATGGTCGCCTCCGGCGACGACTTGTCATTGCTTGTTAGTACTGGTATAACCCCGAACCTATTTTCTCAATCTTTCAGTGCCATTTATGTCACCACGTTTTAGTCATGTTTTCCAATTTGGTCAACGCTGGCTCAATTGGCTTAACCGTCAACCCTCTGACAGTGTTCGCCCTGTTGTGATCGAAACCATGGTAAAGATTATGGCTTGTGGCACTTCACTTATGGGCTGGTCAATTTGGCGATGCCCTGACCCTGAATGTAATCATGAGAAGCGGGTTAAATTTACCTGCAAAAGCCGAAGCTGCCCTCATTGTGGCGTAAAAGCTTGCCTGCAATGGATTAACAATACGCTGGCCTGGTTACCCGAAGTCCCTTGGCAACACATCACTTTTACCATGCCTTGTGAATATTGGCCTGTTATTCGCGCCAACCGTTGGCTTCTCGGTGAAATGAATCGATTAGCTGCTGATGTAATATTAACAATCTGCCGCGATATCAATATTACCCCCAGCATTTTCACTGCCATACACACCTGGGGACGTGACCAAAAATGGCATCCGCATATTCATCTTTCAACCACCGCCGGCGGGGTGACTAAAAACAATACATGGCGCGATATCAGCTTTTATCGCGAAAACATCATGACCATGTGGCGATACCGGATAACGGAATTGCTGAGAAAACATTATTACACGCTCACCATTCCCGACGAGCTTAAATGTGAAGGAAGAAGTAAATCATCATGGAATCAACTACTTAACACTCACTTCAAACGCGGTTGGAATATCAATCTTTCTGATATCCTTTCCAATATCACCCATGTCACCCTTTATCTCGGATTTTATCTAAAGAAACCCCCTGTGTCGCTTAGTCGTTTAAAACATTATGCGGGCGAAGATAACATCACGTTACGCTATAAGAGCCACCGCACGAAAAAACAGGAAGAAGAGGTCATGACATCCGACGAATTTATTACCCGGTTTGAGTCTCATGTACCTGAAAAATGGTTTCACATGATCCGCTATTACGGTTTTTTAAGTCCATCAGCGCCCATGCGAAAAATGTTAACAGAGGTTGTTTATCCTCTAACCCGGCAGGATAAAAAATCTGCTAAAAAAGTGACCTTCCGAAACATGTATCGACATGTCTTGAAAGTCGATCCACTTGCTTGTCTCATATGCGGGAAAAAATTACTTTTCGCAGGAATGAATTTTGGATTGAAGCTTAAACACGAGTTTCGCACGGACATATAAAGCTCTAAAAATAGCTAAAATAATGTTTTATCCACAAGATGTGCGATAACATAAAATATATTTTAATTTCAATATCTTATATTTTAATTGGCAATTTTTTCGAATTATATATTATATCGAATTGAGCTTAAAAATAACTTGTTTATTTGTCGGCGCGAAACTCGTGATATAAATAGATAAAACCTTATAAATTAAATGCAACTTATTGTAATTTAATAAAATTTATGTCTTTTAGTAACTTGCAGATTAATCATTACTTTTAAGCCATTTCTGGAATTTTATATGCCTGTGCGAAACTCGTGTTAAAGAGCTTATGGCTCGTCACGACGACCTGGCACGTTTGCGGTGGCAATAAAAACTTACTACAGGGTAGATCTATCTTTTGTTCAACTGTCAGCAGGGAACTCAAGCGTAATACGGATCCTGCTTTCAATGGACTTTATTCTTGCAGAAGGGCTGATACCTTAGCGAAAGCCAGACGTATGAACACATCTCCGCGGAATGCGTTTAATCAGCAAACCACAGAAACGCAGGCTTTTATCCGTAAAGAGCTTGCTTTACATACTTCGCCTGCCGTTATCAGTGGAAGGCTGCGTTTGAAACATGGGGTTTCTGTCAGTCACGAGTTTCGCACAGGCATATAAAATTCCAGAAATGGCTTAAAAGTAATGATTAATCTGCAAGTTACTAAAACACATAAATTTTATTAAATTACAATAAGTTGCATTTTGTCGCTACCAATGTAAAAATGATCCACTTGCTAGTGTAAAACTGATCCACCAAGAGTAAAAATGGCAGTTTTAAGGTACTGCCGATGATAACATTGGAGATCAGAGTGGAAATTTCTGTTTTACATCGCCAGGGTATGTCTATACGTGCGATTGCGCGACGCCTTTCATGTTCAAGAGTAACCGTGAGGCGATATCTTCGTAGCACTGAAGCGGCGGCGAATATGCGTTATAAATCGAGAGCGCCTAGACCCGGTAAGTTGGAGCCCTTCAAGGTATATATTCTCGAACGCGTAGAGGCGGCTAGACCTGATTGGATACCGGCCTGCGTATTGCTACGGGAGATCCGTGAACAAGGGTGCACAGGCAGCTATAGCTTGCTGACCGCTTTTCTTCATCCTATGAAAAAACCGGTTATTGAAGACGTTGTTCGCTTTGAGACTGAACCCAGTGAACAGATGCAGGTTGACTTCACGATTATCAGACAGGGGAAGAACCCTTTGCTGGCATTCGTTGCCACGTTAGGTTGGAGTCGTTCCACTTTTGTTAAGTTTTACACCTGTCAAAATTCAGCAGCCTGGTGCGACGGGATTGAGTCAGCCCTACAGTATTTTGGCGGTACGCCTCGTCAGCTGCTATTTGATAATGCGAAGACCATTATCATTGAGCGTGATGTTTATGGTCCTGGTAAACACCGCTGGAACCCACAGCTTATCCAGCTTGCCGAGAAATATGCTTTCAGTCCGAAAGTCTGCCGTCCATACAGGGCGAAGACTAAAGGTAAGGTTGAACGTTTTAATCACTATCTTAAGAACAGTTTCATTGTTCCACTAACCGCGTCATTTCGTCAGGCAGGGCTTATTTTGGATGCTGCCGCCGCCAACTCATGTATTGGAGACTGGCTGAGTTCAATAGCTAATGTACATAAACACGGCACTACGGGTGTCTCGCCGGAGGAGCGCATGCTACAAGAACGCTTAGCACTGTTGCCGCTGCCGAAAGTCATGCAAGCATTTCCTTTACCGATACATCAGACTCGCCCGATTCCTATGGAGAGCCTACAACATCCTTTGTCCGTCTATCAATCGATTCTGGAGATGCCTATATGAGTCTTCAGTATGAACGCATCGAAAAATTCTGCCAGCAGCTTAAACTGGACAGACTAAGCACAGAGTGGCCAGCTGTAACGCAGGCAACTATCGACAAGAACGGTACACACGCTGACTTTCTAGAGTCTATTTTACGACTTCAGTATGAAGGACTTACTGAACGTCGGCGTCAAACGATACTCCGTTTATCTGGGCTGCCAGTGATAAAGACGTTGGAGCAGTTTGATTACAAATATGCCAGCGGTGTTCCCCGTAACCAAATACAGGAACTGGCTGGACTGGCTTTCATTGAGCGCCAGGAGAATATCGTGTTGCTAGGTCCGTCTGGTGTCGGGAAGACGCACCTGGCTACTGCCATAAGCTATAGGGCTGCGATGCATGGATTAAGCATCCGTTTTCTAACTGCGGCGGATATGATGTTGCCGCTGCTTACCTCTCATCGACAAGGTGACCTTAAGGGATATCTTACTCGCGTTATCAGTAAACCTAGACTATTGATTATCGATGAAGTTGGCTATTTACCTTTTGGCAAAGGAAGAAGCAAATCTGTTCTTCCAGGTGGTGGCAAAGCGATATGAAGCGGGTAGTGTGCTCTTAACCAGTAATCTGTCTTTTGCTCAGTGGTCAAGTACATTTGGTGATGATGAGACGCTAACAGCCGCTATGCTGGATCGATTGCTGCACCATGCACATATCGTACAGATTAGTGGACAAAGTTATCGGTTAAAAGACAAGCTAAAAAGCGGTCAGCTACATAAAAAATTGAAAGCGGAACTGAGCGAGTAAATTAAAGGGAGTGGATCAGTTTTACTTTAGCAAAGTGGATCAGAATTCAATTGGCATTGACACATTTAATTTATAAGGTTTTATCTATTTATATATTATGCTGAATTAAACTTAAAAATAGAGCGTTTTTTTATTGGTGCGAAACTCGTGTCAGTAAGAATACGCTCTATCGCTATATCAAGAGAGACCGACTGGCAGGAGGAAATCTCTATCTCCAGCTTCCTCATCGAGGCAAATATTATCGCTATGGCAAGGGAGAACCCAGAGAACCCAAGCGTAGCGCTATTCCTGATAGAGTGGGTATTGAAGAGAGACCAGCTGAGGTTGATCTCAAGCAACAACCCGGTCATTTTGAAATTGATACTGTATTTGGTAAGGATCAGAAGTCATTCTTATTAACTTTGGCGGATAAAGCTACCAGACAGGTTATTATCCGCAGGTTGCCGAATAAACGCGCTGAGACTGTTGTAGAAGCCTTCCGTGATATCATGGCAAATACTTTCTGTCATTTTAAAACCCTGACGGCTGATAACGGTTCTGAGTTCTCCATGCATAAACAGATAACTGAGATCACCGGTGCTGATGTCTTCTTTGCCAGGCCTTATCACTCATGGGAGCGTGGTTTAAATGAACACAGTAACGGACTTATCCGCCGTTTTTACCCAAAAGGAACGGACTTCAACCAAGTCACGGACAATGAGATTGCAGAAATCGAGCACATACTTAGGGGCTGTCGTCACAAGATTTCAGCCCAGATAGCAATAAATCGAATCTGGATGCTTGCCAGAAAGGAGGACGCTCTTTTGGCAAATCGAATCGCAATCCCTCTCCACTGCTTAATTTTCGCAAAGACACACGAGTTTCGCACGGACATATAAAGCTCTAAAAATAGCTAAAATAATGTTTTATCCACAAGATGCGCGATAACATAAAATATATTTTAATTTCAACATCTTATGTTTTAATTGGCAATTTTTTCGAATTATATATTATATCGAATTGAGCTTAAAAATAACTTGTTTATTTGTCGGCGCGAAACTCGTGAGACATTCTCAACAACATGGCGGTTTTTATAGAGAGCACTATCAAACTTTCGATAATGCTTTCTATGTTTTCGGGTGGAATGACAGGCTGCATCCCTTGTTCTTCGGCTTGAGCAAGTCTGGAGCGACTGTACAGTCAACAACAGTGCCAGACGTTAAAGTTGCTCTGAGTGGCATACCGTGTGCGTCTACGGCCAGGTGTAGCTTGCTGTTGAGCCCCCTTTTGTAAGGCCCATTTCATCATTCCCACCTACAGCTCCAGTGCCATGAAGGTGGACTTTTATATGAGTTGCATCAATCATCAACCATTCCATATCTGCTTCGCAGGTAAGATTTTCAAGAATCGATGCCCATACACCTTTATTTTTTCAACGGCAAACGCGACGGTGGGTATTTTTCCAACAACCGTAATCAGGAGGCAGATCTCTCCATGGAGAGCCTGTTCTTAAGATCCAGAATACTGCATTAATAAACAATCGGTTATCCTTTGCGACGCCGCCCCATTTGCCTTTTCTACCAGGAAGTAAGGACTCGATTCTTTCCCAGGAGCGATCAGAAATGTCGTGTCGACGATGTGCTAATAAAGCTAATTTTTTCATTTTAAAATAATATCATAGCCTTACATCTTGTGACGACAGCCCCTAACAAGCAATGACAAGTCGTCGCCGGAGGCGACCATCTTGATTACCTGAATATTGATAATGGACCATCTCTATTTTTTTGCTACGTGTTTTGGCAATCAATGTATCATCGGCAATTTTAGAGCTTTATATGTCCGTGCGAAACTCGTGGATAAGTCTGTCACCCGATTTAACATCTGCCTTCCTGTCGAGCGTAATTTTTCTCTCATCAACAGATGAAATCCTACCACCAATAATGCGACCGGCAAGATTTGCGTCCGCCACTGCAGATTCCGATACTTCCAATCACCGATTCCGGCGATATCCGATCATCCATTCCAATTTCATCCGATCACCCATTCCAGTAATATCCGATCACGCGTTAGCTCATCTCCTGGCTCTGTTTTAGCCTATTTTTTCTGTGGTGGCTACCCCTTGTTCTTTGCGTAGTGATTCACCTTTAAGTTCCAGTCGATAACTGGGGTGTACCAGCCGATCCAGTAACGCATCTGCTGTCGTCGGGTTTTCTATTAGCTCGTACCATTTCTTCACCGGTAATTAGCTGATCAAAATGCTGCTGCTTTTGTCGTAACGATCTTCCATTACCTCCAACAGCATTGTGGCTTGCATAGGGGTCATTGACTCCAGGCCCAGGTCGTCCAGGATCAGTAACTCTATCACGAGTTTCGCACGGACATATAAAGCTCTAAAAATAGCTAAAATAATGTTTTATCCACAAGATGTGCGATAAGATAAAATATATTTTAATTTCAATATCTTATGTTTTAATTGGCAATTTTTTCGAATTATATATTATATCGAATTGAGCTTAAAAATAACTTGTTTATTTGTCGGCGCGAAACTCGTGTCTATTTTTTCCAGCTGCTTAAGCTGTTTTAGGTAGGTCCCTTCTATCTGACATTGGTGAAGGTGTGCGAGTAACCGACCCACCCGCCAATAACGTACTCTATATTGCTGCCGACATGCCTGTTCTCCAAGTGAACAACTGCGCTAGGTCTTGCCAGTGCCCGTCGGACCCGTGATGAGTATGCTTTTTTGATATTTCAGATATTGTCCCCTAGCAGATCTCGCATCTGCTCCGGCGTCACACCTCGCCCCAGTATATAACGGATGTCTTCCGGTTTCGCCTGCAGGCGCATTTGCGATTGGCGCCGCAGACGATATATGCGGTTGTTTTCTCGGTACAGTTTTTCGACTTCGACCATCAGCGTCAACCGTTCTTCGAACCCCAACTCCCCATAGCTGCCAGGGAGTTCACGGTGTGTTTCCAGCGCCTGGGCCATTGCCGACAACTTCAGCTCTCTCAAAGCCATTAAAAGCCATTAATAGTGTATCCATATCTATTCTCCTTAGCGATAACTGTCAGGGCCTCGTAAGTTTTCGTGAACCAGCGGTGTGACACCGGTTTCATCCTGCCTGACCTCACTTTCACGGCCATGCTTCAGAACGTTGGCGATGAACAAGCGGTTTATGCAACCTTTCTCCAACGCCAGCGCGCAAGCCTTCTTAAGGCGTGGCGCTTCGTAGCGCCGTTGCAGATTGAGCAACCCCAGCACGGCGCGGTAAGCCTGTTCCGGATGGGCCTCTTGCTGCGCTGCAAGGACTCAACTACTTTCAGAGTGCTCACACCCACCGACAGCGCCCAACTGCATAGCCGTTCTGGTGTCCACTGACTTTGCCCCTCATGGTTCGCAGGCATGTGCGCTGCTTGTGTCGTGTGCCGATAGGCACTGTCGCTGCGGGGATGCGTTGCCACGCAAACGCCTTTGTGGTGGATCTGCACCAATCGCTGGGTCGCGATGACGTCAACGCGTTCGCCCACCAACGGATGAGGCACCGAGTACCAGTGTTTTCCGTAGTCGATGTGGTAATCCGGTCCCACTCGGGCAACGCGATACTCACTGTATTCCCATTGCGTGGCAGGAAGTGGTCTAAGAGCCGGTTTGTCCAACTGTTCAAAGCGTTCAAGGCGACTTTGTCCGCCGTAATGGCGCATTGGGCGCTGATTCAGCTCATGATTGAGCTCTCGTATCGCCTGGTTGAGTTCAGCCAATGAATAGAACGTACGTTTACGCAGCCGGGCTAGCACCCAGCGCTCTACCAACTGCACAGTTGATTCTGCCTTCGCCTTGTCTTTCGGTTTTCTCGGACGAGCCGGCAGCACAACTGTCTCGTAGTGGTTTGCCAACGCTTGGTAGCTCTGATTTATGACCGGCTCATAACGATCCGGAGTGCTGACCGCGCTACGTAGATTATCGGGTACCAACAGCTCGGGTACCCCGCCCATGAAGTGTAGGCAGCGGCTATTGGCATTGAGCCACGATGCCATGTCCTGGCCCTCACAGGCCTCGATATACGCATAGCCTGATGCGCCCATAGCGGCGACGAAGATAGCCGCCAGGCGAACGGTACCGGGCGCGGGGTTGACGACCGGTACGGTGGGGCCACAGAAGTCGATGAAGAGTTTTTCGCCGGCCTTGTGCTCCATGCGCATGGAGCGACGCTGTTTCTTTTTCCAGTTGCGGAACAGAGCACAGAACTGTGAGTAGCCGAGGGCATCAACGCCCACGGCAGCCTGATATTCCATCCAAAGCAACTGTTTGGTCACGCCCTTACGGCTTAACTCGGTATCAATATCAAGCCAGTTGGGTAAGGTCTTGATAGACTTGCCGGATTTTCCTGGATAGAGCAGGTAGTCGAGGTCAGCGGGTGACAGCTCGGTCTACAGTGGCCAGCTCAGATTAGCTAAGGTGAATCGGCCAAGGATATCGTGCACTGTGGCACAGCCGATGCTGAGTGCGGCGGCGATGGTGCGATTCGAGCGCCGTTGCTCAAACTTCATACGTAATACATTGAGATAAATGCTCATTTCTGTTCTCGCGTTCTTCTTTTTACGTGCCATGCCATACCTCAGGAAACTAAAAGTCCCCAGAGTATGGCGGAACAGGAGATGAGCGATCGGGCGAAATCGGAATCGCTGATCGGGTGACCGGAATAGCCGATCGGATGTGACCGGAACCAGCTGTTTTGTAGTAGCAAACTTGTTAGTGTTTTTTTGCTACTCGTCGCAAGCTTTTCCTTTGCTATATTTTCGCTTTCTGTTTTTTGGTGTCAATGCCAATTGAATTCTGATCCACTTTGCTAAAGTAAAACTGATCCACTCCCTTTAATTTACTCGCTCAGTTCCGCTTTCAATTTTTTATGTAGCTGACCGCTTTTTAGCTTGTCTTTTAACCGATAACTTTGTCCACTAATCTGTACGATATGTGCATGGTGCAGCAATCGATCCAGCATAGCGGCTGTTAGCGTCTCATCATCACCAAATGTACTTGACCACTGAGCAAAAGACAGATTACTGGTTAAGAGCACACTACCCGCTTCATATCGCTTTGCCACCACCTGGAAGAACAGATTTGCTTCTTCTTTGCCAAAAGGTAAATAGCCAACTTCATCGATAATCAATAGTCTAGGTTTACTGATAACGCGAGTAAGATATCCCCACGAGTTTCGCGCCGACAAATAAACAAGTTATTTTTAAGCTCAATTCGATATAATATATAATTCGAAAAAATTGCCAATTAAAACATAAGATATTGAAATTAAAATATATTTTATGTTATCGCGCATCTTGTGGATAAAACATTATTTTAGCTATTTTTAGAGCTTTATATGTCCGTGCGAAACTCGTGATCCCTTAAGGTCACCTTGTCGATGAGAGGTAAGCAGCTGCAACATCATATCTGCCGCAGTTAGAAAACGGATGCTTAATCCATGCATCGCAGCCCTATAGCTTATGGCAGTAGCCAGGTGCGTCTTCCCGACACCAGACGGACCTAGCAACACGATATTCTCCTGGCGCTCAATGAAAGCCAGTCCAGCCAGTTCCTGTATTTGGTTACGGGGAACACCGCTGGCATATTTGTAATCAAACTGCTCCAACGTCTTTATCACTGGCAGCCCAGATAAACGGAGTATCGTTTGACGCCGACGTTCAGTAAGTCCTTCATACTGAAGTCGTAAAATAGACTCTAGAAAGTCAGCGTGTGTACCGTTCTTGTCGATAGTTGCCTGCGCTACAGCTGGCCACTCTGTGCTTAGTCTGTCCAGTTTAAGCTGCTGGCAGAATTTTTCGATGCGTTCATACTGAAGACTCATATAGGCATCTCCAGAATCGATTGATAGACGGACAAAGGATGTTGTAGGCTCTCCATAGGAATCGGGCGAGTCTGATGTATCGGTAAAGGAAATGCTTGCATGACTTTCGGCAGCGGCAACAGTGCTAAGCGTTCTTGTAGCATGCGCTCCTCCGGCGATACACCCGTAGTGCCGTGTTTACGTACATTAGCTATTGAACTCAGCCAGTCTCCAATACGTGAGTTGGCGGCGGCAGCATCCAAAATAAGCCCTGCCTGACGAAATGACGCGGTTAGTGGAACAATGAAACTGTTCTTAAGATAGTGATTAAAACGTTCAACCTTACCTTTAGTCTTCGCCCTGTATGGACGGCAGACTTTCGGACTGAAAGCATATTTCTCGGCAAGCTGGATAAGCTGTGGGTTCCAGCGGTGTTTACCAGGACCATAAACATCACGCTCAATGATAATGGTCTTCGCATTATCAAATAGCAGCTGACGAGGCGTACCGCCAAAATACTGTAGGGCTGACTCAATCCCGTCGTACCAGGCTGCTGAATTTTGACAGGTGTAAAACTTAACAAAAGTGGAACGACTCCCACCTAACGTGGCAACGAATGCCAGCAAAGGGTTCTTCCCCTGTCTGATAATCGTGAAGTCAACCTGCATCTATTCACCGGGTTCAGTCTCAAAGCGAACAACGTCTTCAATAACCGGTTTTTTCATAGGATGAAGAAAAGCGGTCAGCAAGCTATAGCTGCCTGTGTACCCTTGTTCACGGATCTCCCGTAGCAATACGCAGGCCGGTATCCAATCAGGTCTAGCCGCCTCTACGCGTTCGAGAATATATACCTTGAAGGGCTCCAACTTACCGGGTCTAGGCGCTCTCGATTTATAACGCATATTCGCCGCCGCTTCAGTGCTACGAAGATATCGCCTCACGGTTACTCTTGAACATGAAAGGCGTCGCGCAATCGCACGTATAGACATACCCTGGCGATGTAAAACAGAAATTTCCACTCTGATCTCCAATGTTATCATCGGCAGTACCTTAAAACTGCCATTTTTACTTTTGGTGGATCAGTTTTACACTAGCAAGTGGATCATTTTTACATTGGTAGCGACATTTGGTGCTGGGTAGGATCTGATGTAGTTAATAGCCAGTGAGGTGATGAAGGGAATGAGTTTATGGATGGCATTATGACGATTCTTTATTTAATTAAAATATGAAAATATAGTAAATAAAGGCTAAATACTTTCATAAAAAACTTTTATTATAATCGAATCTATATAGCAGCAAACTAGCAAATAAAATAATGTTAATCATTGATTAATGATGGTGGTTTTTATCTGTTGATACAATCAGCTGGCATCAATGTGTTATTTGCAAAAGTTTTTTATCTTGTTATTGATCGAGCTAACACATGGTGAATTTTAAAATCAAATTGCTCAGTTAAGATAAACTCAACTGAGCCATAAATTTATAATTTCTTATATTTAGTTAGCATTAACGCCATGCTAGTCACTAAAATTAAAATATAAACCATCCATAGATATAAATTCATTTCAATTAAGAAACTACCTATCCCACCGATTATAGAAGGAATAACTAAAGAAGCTGAACCCATTAACGCTGAGGTTGCTCCCAGACTATTTTTTTGGCTACTCATTCACGAGTTTCGCACAGGCATATAAAATTCCAGAAATGGCTTAAAAGTAATGATTAATCTGCAAGTTACTAAAACACATAAATTTTATTAAATTACAATAAGTTGCATTTAATTTATAAGGTTTTATCTATTTATATATTATGCTGAATTAAACTTAAAAAGAGAGCGTTTTTTTATTGGTGCGAAACTCGTGTCATGGTTAAATAGGGATATAGAGATTCAAATAACCCACCAGTAAACATAATGATGGCAAAGAATGCAAAAAAAGTGATGGTATTATTTTGGTAGATAAATATTGGCACGAGTTTCGCACGGACATATAAAGCTCTAGGGGCTGTCGTCACAA
Source organism: Coronaproctus castanopsis (assembly GCA_032883995.1). Taxonomy (NCBI): domain Eukaryota; kingdom Metazoa; phylum Arthropoda; class Insecta; order Hemiptera; family Monophlebidae; genus Coronaproctus; species Coronaproctus castanopsis. The sequence goes on along the minus strand of JAOQIE010000004.1, from coordinate 1,748,734 downwards.
GATTTCAGCCCAGATAGCAATAAATCGAATCTGGATGCTTGCCAGAAAGGAGGACGCTCTTTTGGCAAATCGAGTCGCAATCCCTCTCCACTGCTTAATTTTCGCAAAGACACACGAGTTTCGCACGGACATATAAAGCTCTAAAAATAGCTAAAATAATGTTTTATCCACAAGATGTGCGATAACATAAAATATATTTTAATTTCAATATCTTATGTTTTAATTGGCAATTTTTTCGAATTATATATTATATCGAATTGAGCTTAAAAATAACTTGTTTATTTGTCGGCGCGAAACTCGTGAGACATTCTCAACAACATGGCGGTTTTTATAGAGAGCACTATCAAACTTTCGATAATGCTTTCTATGTTTTCGTGGTGGAATGACAGGCTGCATCCCTTGTTCTTCGGCTTGAGCAAGTCTGGAGCGACTGTACAGTCAACAACAGTGCCAGACGTTAAAGTTGCTCTGAGTGGCATACCGTGTGCGTCTACGGCCAGGTGTAGCTTGCTTTTGAGCCCCCTTTTGTAAGGCCCATTTCATCATTCCCACCTACACTGCTTCGCAGGTAAGATTTTCAAGAATCGATGCCCATACACCTTTATTTTTTCAACGGCAAACGCGACGGTGGGTATTTTTCCAACAACCGTAATCAGGAGGCAGATCTCTCCATGGAGAGCCTGTTCTTAAGATCCAGAATACTGCATTAATAAACAATCGGTTATCCTTTGCGACGCCGCCCCATTTGCCTTTTCTACCAGGAAGTAAGGACTCGATTCTTTCCCAGGAGCGATCAGAAATGTCGTGTCGACGATGTGCTAATAAAGCTAATTTTTTCATTTTAAAATAATATCATAGCCTTACATCTTGTGACGACAGCCCCTAAAAATAGCTAAAATAATGTTTTATCCACAAGATGTGCGATAATATAAAATATATTTTAATTTCAATATCTTATGTTTTAATTGGCAATTTTTTCGAATTATATATTATATCGAATTGAGCTTAAAAATAACTTGTTTATTTGTCGGCGCGAAACTCGTGATTGGAATAAATAGAATTATCAATATTTGTAGTGATCTTAGGGGCTGTCGTCACAAGATTTCAGCCCAGATAGCAATAAATCGAATCTGGATGCTTGCCAGAAAGGAGGACGCTCTTTTGGCAAATCGAGTCGCAATCCCTCTCCACTGCTTCATTTTCGCAAAGACACACGAGTTTCGCACGGACATATAAAGCTCTAAAAATAGCTAAAATAATGTTTTATCCAGAAGATGCGCGATAACATAAAATATATTTTAATTTCAATATCTTATGTTTTAATTGGCAATTTTTTCGAATTATATATTATATCGAATTGAGCTTAAAAATAACTTGTTTATTTGTCGGCGCGAAACTCGTGCAACAGTGCCAGACGTTAAAGTTGCTCTGAGTGGCATACCGTGTGCGTCTACGGCCAGGTGTAGCTTGCTGTTGAGCCCCCTTTTGTAAGGCCCATTTCATCATTCCCACCTACAGCTCCAGTGCCATGAAGGTGGACTTTTATATGAGTTGCATCAATCATCAACCATTCCATATCTGCTTCGCAGGTAAGATTTTCAAGAATCGATGCCCATACACCTTTATTTTTCCAACGGCAAAAGCGACGATGGGTATTTTTCCAACAACCGTAATCAGGAGGCAGATCTCTCCATGGAGAGCCTGTTCTTAAGATCCAGAATACTGCATTAATAAACAATCGGTTATCCTTTGCGACGCCGCCCCATTTGCCTTTTCTACCAGGAAGTAAGGACTCGATTCTTTCCCAGGAGCGATCAGAAATGTCGTGTCGACGATGTGCTAATAAAGCTAATTTTTTCATTTTAAAATAATATCATAGCCTTACATCTTGTGACGACAGCCCCTAGTGTAAAACTGATCCACCAAGAGTAAAAATGGCAGTTTTAAGGTACTGCCGATGATAACATTGGAGATCAGAGTGGAAATTTCTGTTTTACATCGCCAGGGTATGTCTATACGTGCGATTGCGCGACGCCTTTCATGTTCAAGAGTAACCGTGAGGCGATATCTTCGTAGCACTGAAGCGGCTGCGAATATGCGTTATAAATCGAGAGCGCCTAGACCCGGTAAGTTGGAGCCCTTCAAGGTATATATTCTCGAACGCGTAGAGGCGGCTAGACCTGATTGGATACCGGCCTGCGTATTGCTACGGGAGATCCGTGAACAAGGGTACACAGGCAGCTATAGCTTGCTGACCGCTTTTCTTCATCCTCACGAGTTTCGCACGGACATATAAAGCTCTAAAAATAGCTAAAATAATGTTTTATCCACAAGATGCGCGATAACATAAAATATATTTTAATTTCAATATCTTATGTTTTAATTGGCAATTTTTTCGAATTATATATTATATCGAATTGAGCTTAAAAATAACTTGTTTATTTGTCGGCGCAAAACTCGTGATCCTATGAAAAAACCGGTTATTGAAGACGTTGTTCGCTTTGAGACTGAACCCGGTGAACAGATGCAGGTTGACTTCACGATTATCAGACAGGGGAAGAACCCTTTGCTGGCATTCGTTGCCACGTTAGGTTGGAGTCGTTCCACTTTTGTTAAGTTTTACAGCTGTCAAAATTCAGCAGCCTGGTGCGACGGGATTGAGTCAGCCCTACAGTATTTTGGCGGTACGCCTCGTCAGCTGCTATTTGATAATGCAAAGACCATTATCATTGAGCGTGATGTTTATGGTCCTGGTAAACACCGCTGGAACCCACAGCTTATCCAGCTTGCCGAGAAATATGCTTTCAGTCCGAAAGTCTGCCGTCCATACAGGGCGAAGACTAAAGGTAAGGTTGAACGTTTTAATCACTATCTTAAGAACAGTTTCATTGTTCCACTAACCGCGTCATTTCGTCAGGCAGGGCTTATTTTGGATGCTGCCGCCGCCAACTCACGTATTGGAGACTGGCTGAGTTCAATAGCTAATGTACGTAAACACGGCACTACGGGTGTATCGCCGGAGGAGCGCATGCTACAAGAACGCTTAGCACTGTTGCCGCTGCCGAAAGTCATGCAAGCATTTCCTTTACCGATACATCAGACTCGCCCGATTCCTATGGAGAGCCTACAACATCCTTTGTCCGTCTATCAATCGATTCTGGAGATGCCTATATGAGGCTTCAGTATGAACGCATCGAAAAATTCTGCCAGCAGCTTAAACTGGACAGACTAAGCACAGAGTGGCCAGCTGTAGCGCAGGCAACTATCGACAAGAACGGTACACACGCTGACTTTCTAGAGTTTATTTTACGACTTCAGTATGAAGGACTTACTGAACGTCGGCGTCAAACGATACTCCGTTTATCTGGGCTGCCAGTGATAAAGACGTTGGAGCAGTTTGATTACAAATATGCCAGCGGTGTTCCCCGTAACCAAATACAGGAACTGGCTGGACTGGCTTTCATTGAGCGCCAGGAGAATATCGTGTTGCTCGGTCCGTCTGGTGTCGGGAAGACGCACCTGGCTACTGCCATAAGCTATAGGGCTTCGATGCATGGATTAAGCATCCGTTTTCTAACTGCGGCGGATATGATGTTGCCGCTGCTTACTTCTCATCGACAAGGTGACCTTAAGGGATATCTTACTCGCGTTATCAGTAAAGCTAGACTATTGATTATCGATGAAGTTGGCTATTTACCTTTTGGCAAAGAAGAAGCAAATCTGTTCTTCCAGGTGGTGGCAAAGCGATATGAAGCGGGTAGTGTGCTCTTAACCAGTAATCTGTCTTTTGCTCAGTGGTCAAGTACATTTGGTGATGATGAGACGCTAACAGCCGCTATGCTGGATCGATTGCTGCACCATGCACATATCGTACAGATTAGTGGACAAAGTTATCGGTTAAAAGACAAGCTAAAAAGCGGTCAGCTACATAAAAAATTGAAAGCGGAACTGAGCGAGTAAATTAAAGGGAGTGGATCAGTTTTACTTTAGCAAAGTGGATCAGAATTCAATTGGCATTGACATTATCCGCCGTTTTTACCCAAAAGGAACGGACTTCAACCAAGTCACGGACAATGAGATTGCAGAATTCGAGCACATACTTAATACTCGGGGACGAAAATCGTTGGGCTATTTTTCTCCAAATGAAGTATTTTTAGCTCATCTAATGGCTGCATAACGCTTTATGTGTTTGTTGCTTTTCGACTGGGAATGGGCCTTATTTTTTGCTCACTGCATAAGGAACCCTGAACCCGACCACAACGATAAAGGACGCCACCGATGACCCGACAAAAGTACCTGCAGTTAATCCATATTGCCGCCCACCACCTCAAGCTGGACGACACGACTTACCGCCAGATGCTGCACAGGCTAACCGGCACGAGTTTCGCACAGGCATATAAAATTCCAGAAATGGCTTAAAAGTAATGATTAATCTGCAAGTTACTAAAACACATAAATTTTATTAAATTACAATAAGTTGCATTTAATTTATAAGGTTTTATCTATTTATATATTATGCTGAATTAAACTTAAAAATAGAGCGTTTTTTTATTGGTGCGAAACTCGTGACCGGGAAAACATCGGCAAAAGCCCTGAATATCAGTCAACTGGCTCAGGTGTTAAACGCCCTGAAAGCCAAAGGCTTCCGCATCCAGCCCCATAAAGCCAGTACAAAAAAGCAGACTGACCGTCCACAACTCCAAAAAATGGAGGCTCTGTGGCGGGCAATGGCCCACGAGGGCATTGTCCGGGATGCGTCAGCAACAGCGCTTGCCCACTTTGTTAAACGGGAAACCGGCTGTGATTCGCCTTACTGGCTGGATAACCAACAGGCCAGCCAGGTTATCGAGAAACTCAAGCAGTGGCAGAAGCGCGTGGCGAGGGCAACATCATGCTAGAGAATACCTTTCGTAGCAAAGGGCCAGAGTTACTGGTTGAGCTGGCCGAGCACACCGCACAGACCGTCAGGCAGATTATCGATGTTGACCCCGCTGTCGCCAGCCAGATAGGCGATGCGATGGCCAGTCAAATGATGGCGGTCTGGGGTGGGCAGAATGTCTATTTTCCGATGGGGCTAATATTGAAAGTCAGCCAGCGTGACCGGGAGATATTTGCCGATTTCAATGGGCATAACCACCACGCGCTGGCGCGTAAATACAAAGTCTCACTACAGTGGATTTATTCAGTGGTCAAACGGGTTAAAAAAGAAGAGCTGGCCCGCATTCAGGGCAGTCTGTTTGAAGATGAAGATAAGCCGTCTCGATGACTGTTTCTTGTTTCACATAGTGAAACTTAATTATCTTGCCCCGTCCCAGGTAGATCCACATTTATCGCACGTTTCCCTTTTAAATATCTCACGTCCTAGGGGCTGTCGTCACAAGATGTAAGGCTATGATATTATTTTAAAATGAAAAAATTAGCTTTATTAGCACATCGTCGACACGACATTTCTGATCGCTCCTGGGAAAGAATCGAGTCCTTACTTCCTGGTAGAAAAGGCAAATGGGGCGGCGTCGCAAAGGATAACCGATTGTTTATTAATGCAGTATTCTGGATCTTAAGAACAGGCTCTCCATGGAGAGATCTGCCTCCTGATTACGGTTGTTGGAAAAATACCCACCGTCGCGTTTGCCGTTGAAAAAATAAAGGTGTATGGGCATCGATTCTTGAAAATCTTACCTGCGAAGCAGATATGGAATGGTTGATGATTGATGCAACTCATATAAAAGTCCACCTTCATGGCACTGGAGCTGTAGGTGGGAATGATGAAATGGGCCTTACAAAAGGGGGCTCAACAGCAAGCTACACCTGGCCGTAGACGCACACGGTATGCCACTCAGAGCAACTTTAACGTCTGGCACTGTTGTTGACTGTACAGTCGCTCCAGACTTGCTCAAGCCGAAGAACAAGGGATGCAGCCTGTCATTCCACCACGAAAACATAGAAAGCATTATCGACAGTTTGATAGTGCTCTCTATAAAAACCGCCATGTTGTTGAGAATGTCTCACGAGTTTCGCGCCGACAAATAAACAAGTTATTTTTAAGCTCAATTCGATATAATATATAATTCGAAAAAATTGCCAATTAAAACATAAGATATTGAAATTAAAATATATTTTATGTTATCGCACATCTTGTGGATAAAACATTATTTTAGCTATTTTTAGAGCTTTATATGTCCGTGCGAAACTCGTGTGTCTTTGCGAAAATTAAGCAGTGGAGAGGGATTGCGACTCGATTTGCCAAAAGAGCGTCCTCCTTTCTGGCAAGCATCCAGATTCGATTTATTGCTATCTGGGCTGAAATCTTGTGACGACAGCCCCTAGAGCTTTATATGTCCGTGCGAAACTCGTGTATGTATGACCAAGGATTCACTTTGTTGCATTTCGTTTGGGAATTGGGGCAAGCGCTAACCTTATTAATAATAACCTGGCTAGAGTGACGGAAGGAATTCGCCTTTATTCTCAATATCCAAGGGCTAAATTAATTTTTACTGGCGGGCGCAGTAACAATTTAATCAGTAATGCTGAAGTGGCAGCAAAAGTCGCACTATCGTTAGGGGTACCAGAAACAGCCATAATTACCTTAAGCACCCCCAGAGATACCCAAGAAGAAGCCTTCGAAGTAGAAAAAATCGTTGGCCAGCAACCTTTTCTATTGGTGACTTCAGCTAACCATATGGCACGCGCTGAACGTTTCTTTATAGCTAGAAATATGCATCCCATTACAGCACCCGACAATCAACTTGCCATTACCTCACCATTACAACCCTGGGAAAAATTTTTCCCATCGATTTACTTTTTTTCCCACTCAGAACGCGCTTGGTATGAATTTATTGGCTCAATATGGCAGTCAATAAAAATTGACAATACCCAACCTCTAATGCTCAGTTCCAATGTAGTGGAATAGATAGCTTTTTATAATTGGTGACATCAGAATAATTTTAACTAGGGAAAAATGCTTTCCGAACAGCATCGAGATCCTGCTGATTATCAACCCCAGGCCCTGGTGTTTTAACTGCCAGGGCTACATGAATTTTTTCGCCGTACCACAGTACACGTAGCTGCTCAAGCATTTCTATCGTCTCTAACGGACTTATCGACCATTGGATATAACGACGAATAAAACCGGCCCGATAAGCATAAATACCGATATGACGCAAAAAATGCTGGCCAATTTCCATTTTGCTAACGGCAAAGCGCTCACGTTCCCAGGGAATAGCCGCTCTGGAAAAATATAAGGCATTGCTCTGTTTATCCGTCACAACTTTTACAATAGCCGGATCAAATACTTCCTGTGGATCGTTTATCTGTGCCGCTAATGTTGCCATGCCGACGTTATTTAGCATCAGATTACTAGCTAATTGATTAATTATTTCTGGTGGGATTAAAGGTTCGTCACCTTGTACATTGATAATAATTTCATCGTCAGAGAATTTATATTTTTCAATAACTTCCGCTAATCTTTCAGTGCCTGATTGGTGGTCAACGTCGGTCATGCAAACCTCTCCATTGGCCGCTTGCACCACATCAAATACGGCCTGATGATCAGTCGCCACAATAACTTGCGTCGCATCTGACATTAGCGCTCTTTCCATTACTCTAATAATCATAGGTTTGCCATGAATATCAGCTAACGGCTTGCCCGGTAAGCGATTAGAAGCAAAACGCGCCGGAATAATAACTGTAAACATGTTACTTTTCTTCATCTAAAGGCAACTCACGAGCTTCTTCTTTTAATAATACCGGTATGTTATTACGCACAGGATAAGCAAGATGATCAAATTTACAGATAAGCTCTAAATTTTGTTTATCATAGACTAGTTTGCCATGACAAATAGGACAAGCAATGATATCAAGTAGACGGTGATCCATATATTCCTCATCAAAAACGTAATTTAAGATGAAACCAGAATAGCATAAGCATGCATCACCGTTAACTTTAATATCTGCTCTAATGTGTATTTGTCAGTAATCTGACAAATTGGCAGCTAACATTAGGTTAAAATTCATAAGCGATAACATCAGCGGCAGCAATGCCATAAGCGTTACGCGTAACTGAAAATTCAACACACTGGCCTTCTTTAAGCCATTTATTTTTAGTGTTCGCAATAGCTCGACGATTAACATAGATATCTTGACCGCCATTCACTGGGGAGATAAATCCATAGCCTTCTTTTACATCAAACCATTTTACGCGACCCATTTGTAATTGTAATGTCATAATAAAACTCCTTTTGTTCACTAGGGGCTGTCGTCACAAGATTTCAGCCCAGATAGCAATAAATCGAATCTGGATGCTTGCCAGAAAGGAGGACGCTCTTTTGGCAAATCGAGTCGCAATCCCTCTCCACTGCTTAATTTTCGCAAAGACATTCTCAACAACATGGCGGTTTTTATAGAGAGCACTATCAAACTTTCGATAATGCTTTCTATGTTTTCGTGGTGGAATGACAGGCTGCATCCCTTGTTCTTCGGCTTGTTTAATGATTGAATCGCTATCATAGCCCCGGTCGGCCAGTAAATAATCTGCGGTTAACTCCTTGAGCAAGTCTGGAGCGACTGTACAGTCAGCAACAGTGCCAGACGTTAAAGTTGCTCTGAGTGGCATACCGTGTGCGTCTACGGCCAGGTGTAGCTTGCTGTTGAGCCCCCTTTTGTAAGGCCCATTTCATCATTCCCACCTACAGCTCCAGTGCCATGAAGGTGGACTTTTATATGAGTTGCATCAATCATCAACCATTCCATATCTGCTTCGCAGGTAAGATTTTCAAGAATCGATGCCCATACACCTTTATTTTTCCAACGGCAAAAGCGACGATGGGTATTTTTCCAACAACCGTAATCAGGAGGCAGATCTCTCCATGGAGAGCCTGTTCTTAAGATCCAGAATACTGCATTAATAAACAATCGGTTATCCTTTGCGACGCCGCCCCATTTGCCTTTTCTACCAGGAAGTAAGGACTCGATTCTTTCCCAGGAGCGATCAGAAATGTCGTGTCGACGATGTGCTAATAAAGCTAATTTTTTCATTTTAAAATAATATCATAGCCTTACATCTTGTGACGACAGCCCCTAGGTGACAAAATTTCATTTTCTCCTAATGCTCCCTACTCTTTTATTAAGCTTTCGATAGAAACCCCATTTTTTCTTTCACCAAATACCCTTAATGTCAGAGTAGTATTATTATATTAAAAAAACACCAACTCAGTAGTGTCTGTTGCTATTTATTAGGATCTGTTTAAATATCAAACAACATAACACATGCCAAATTATTCATTTATTCATTACTAGAGTTTATCAATCAGATTTGATACTAAATAAAATTAAAGAATTTTTTATTAATGAAATAATAGCTGGCGTGGTATAATTGAAATGAAGTCACTACATTCCTAACTAGATTCCACTTATAGATAACATGATAATGTTATTGTTTCAAGCATTTTTACCAGACTTGATGTATAAGAAATTAATACCCAAAATGGTTAAACATTAATCAATTTAGGTATTTTTAAGATTGAAATGGAAATATGCATTCAATCAGTCGTCATAAATCGATTTTAAGCTACCTGTAACGCTATCTAAGGCGTTTTCTTTACATAGGTAACCCCAATGGTAGCGCTTTTTGATTTGATATCCTTAGAATGCGATATAGGGAGTTTTGGTGTTGAGAAATTTCTTAGAACTGGAAGACGGTGACAAGTCGTCGCCGGAGGCGACCATCTTGACCAATTCACTAATGGTTGAAAGGGTTTTTCCTGCACCAGGCTGTGCAAGTTGGGCATTTACTGGCAGATACCACCAATTTAATTGAGCAAAATGAAAACATTTCACTGCGTCCTTTTCAGTCATTAATAATGTTTGATGTTCAGTCACTAAGGTTGTTAGTTTAGAAAACTCATAACACTGGTGATCAGCGAAAGCGTGTGTTGCAATTAATGGCACTCCTTTTTGTTCAAGACTTGAAAAAAAACGTGCTGGGTGCCCAATTCCTGCAATGGCAACAACTTGCTCCAACTCACAGACTGAGCGTTTTTCACCGGTCAACATATTGATAGCAATATCGCCTGTTAACTGCATGGCAATCTCCCCATACTTAGCGATACCACCATTAGTAATAACAGCATTAACGGTATTCAAACGATATTGACATTCTCGTAATGGACCAGCAGGCAGCAACCAACCATTGCCAAAACGACGGATACCGTCGATAACAACGATCTCAAAATCCCTTTGTAGTGCGTAATGCTGAAGACCATCATCAGCAATAATAACATCCAGTTTTTGTTGCTTTAGTAGCATCTTAACTGCGTCTACTCGTTTAGGGGCAACTGCCACTGGCACACCAGTTCGTCTATAAATTAACGCAGGTTCATCGCCGGTTTCTTTTATTGATATACTTTCATTAACTAATAGCGGATAAGAAGTTGCTTTACCGCCATATCCACGGGATACAACACCAACACTATAACCCCGTGATAAAAGCTGCTCAACTAACCAAATAACAACCGGCGTTTTACCATTACCGCCGACAGTCAAATTACCCACAACGATAATAGGTATCGGCGCTTTCCAACTAGAGAAAATTGCCAAATGATAGCCAAGGCGTCTTAATCCAATAATCATGCCATATAATATCGACAACGGTAGTAGCAAAAGATATAGCCACGAACCACCTAACCATATTTTATCAATCATTGTTTAAATTGCATGCTATAAAGTTGAGCATATGCCCCATCGCACTTAAGCACGAGTTTCGCACGGACATATAAAGCTCTAAAAATAGCTAAAATAATGTTTTATCCACAAGATGTGTGATAACATAAAATATATTTTAATTTCAATATCTTATGTTTTAATTGGCAATTTTTTCGAATTATATATTATATCGAATGGCCCATTCCCAGTCGAAAAGCAACAAACATATAAAGCGTTATGCAGCCATTAGATGAGCTAAAAATACTTCATTTGGAGAAAAATAGCCCAACGATTTTCGTCCCCGAGTATTAAGTATGTGCTCGATTTCTGCAATCTCATTGTCCGTGACTTGGTTGAAGTCCGTTCCTTTTGGGTAAAAACGGCGGATAAGTCCGTTACTGTGTTCATTTAAACCACGCTCCCATGAGTGATAAGGCCTGGCAAAGAAGACATCAGCACCGGTGATCTCAGTTATCTGTTTATGCATGGAGAACTCAGAACCGTTATCAGCCGTCAGGGTTTTAAAATGACAGAAAGTATTTGCCATGATATCACAGAAGGCTTCTACAACAGTCTCACCGCGTTTATTCGGCAACCTGCGGATAATAACCTGTCTGGTAGCTTTATCCGCCAAAGTTAATAAGAATGACTTCTGATCCTTACCAAATACAGTATCAATTTCAAAATGACCGGGTTGTTGCTTGAGATCAGCCTCAGCTGGTCTCTCTTCAATACCCACTCTATCAGGAATAGCGCTACGCTTGGGTTCTCCCTTGCCATAGCGATAATATTTGCCTCGATGAGGAAGCTGGAGATAGAGATTTCCTCCTGCCAGTCGGTCTCTCTTGATATAGCGATAGAGCGTATTTTTACTGACAGAAACCCCATGTTTCAAACGCAGCCTTCCACTGATAACGGCAGGCGAAGTATGTAAAGCAAGCTCTTTACGGATAAAAGCCTGCGTTTCTGTGGTTTGCTGATTAAACGCATTCCGCCGAGATGTGTTCATACGTCTGGCTTTCGCTAAGGTATCAGCCCTTCTGCAAGAATAAAGTCCATTGAAAGCAGGATCCGTATTACGGTTGAGTTCCCTGCTGACAGTTGAACGAGAAAGCCCCCATTCTCTAGCAATAGTGGCCTGAGTAACACCGTCAATTATTCGTTTTTCGATATAAAAGCGCTCATGTAAATTCAAATATTTTCCCTTCATACAACAGTATCTCTTATGGGGTCATTACAGTAAGTTTATCTATGTATGACCAAGGATTCACTTTGTTGCATTTCGTTTGGGAATTGGGGAATGAGCTTAAAAATAACTTGTTTATTTGTCGGCGCGAAACTCGTCTTAAGTAGAGTTTGATGGGTACCTCGTTCAATAATTTTACCATCCTGAATAACTAAAATTTCATCTGCATTTTCTATTGTCGAAAGACGATGGGCAATAATAATCGAAGTCCGATTTTTCTGTAATTCGTCCAATGCTGCCTGAATCGCTCTCTCTGACTCAGTATCAAGTGCAGATGTAGCTTCATCAAGAATTAATATAGATGAGTTATGTAATAAAGCACGCGCAATCGCAATTCGTTGCCGCTGCCCACCAGAAAGCATTACACCATTTTCACCAATAACGGTATCTAGTCCATTATCCAGTTTTTGAATAAAGTCCATTGCATAAGCCATTTTAGCGGCTTTTTCGATCGCTTTTCGACTGAAACGACCATCGGTTGCGTAACCAATATTATTGGCAATAGTATCGTTAAAAAGATATACATGCTGAGAAACGAGTGCGACTTGACTGCGTAGAGAGCTTAAAGTGTATTCACGTAAATCATGATCATCAAGCAGTATTTGACCTTCATTAACCTCATAAAAGCGGGTAATTAGATTCGCAATAGTCGATTTTCCTGAACCTGATCGTCCGACTAAGGCAATGGATTTCCCTGCCGGTATTTTAAAACAGATATCATGTAATGCAGGATGCTCTTTTGTTGCATACTTAAAGGTAACATGTTTAAACTCTATTTCACCTTTCGCTTTTTTTAAGGTTAATTTACCCTCGTCTTTTTCCTGCTCCATATCTAAAATGGTAAACAATGTCTGGCATGCGGCCATACCTCTTTGAAATTGTGCATTAACATTTGTTAATGACTTTAATGGGCGCATTAATGCAAACATGGATGAAAAAACCACACCGATAGTGCCTGCTGTCAATGTTTGCATAACTTCAGGAAAACTCGCGATATAAAGCGTGAATGCTAATGCTAGAGAGGCTATCAGTTGGATAATAGGATCAGAGATAGAAGATGCCGTCACCATTTTCATCGTTTGCCGACGCATATGATTACTCACTTTGCTAAAACGCTCAGTTTCAACTTTTTGCCCACCAAAAATCAAAACTTCCTTATGGCCTTTTAACATCTGTTCCGCACTAGCAGTTACTTGTCCCATGCCAGTTTGCATACTTTTACTAATATTCCTAAAGTGTTTAGAAACCGAGCGAATGGTTAACGCAACAATAGGAGCAATAACAATTAATATTAGTGAAAGATGCCAACTGTAATAAAACATCAGCCCAAACAGACCGATAATGTAAGCGCTTTCTCGAACAATAGTGATTAAAGCGCTAGAGGAAGATGAAGCGACTTGCTCAGAATCATACGTTATGCGAGAAAGTAAAGTTCCTGTCGACTGCTGATCAAAAAAAGAAACCGGCATCCCCATCATATGCCCAAACAAACGCCTACGCATATTCATTACAACTTTACCAGAAACCCAGGCAATACAATAATTGGAGATAAAACTCGATATCCCTCTTATCAGCATTAGCCCCAATATAGCAATGGGTAACCATTTTAGTGTGCTGTTATCAGCTTTACCGAAACCTTCATCAAGCAAAGGTTTTAATAAGGAGATCATGAATGCATCGCCGGCAGCGTTAATAATTAACGCAACAGCAGCTACACTTAATCCCAGTTTAAATGGCAAAATCATAGGCCATAGTCGGCGAAATGTTTGCCATGTAGAAAGATCTTTATCATTCATTATCATTGTCTTATTAAATACCCATAAAAATAAGCCGTTTATTTTACTTGAGAAATCTCTAAATACCAAACTGCTGATGATACCAGCGAGGATAAACTTCCTGTCTATAACGCATTATTTCAATTTTATCAAAATAGAACTGCGCTATAATTTGCCCTGATTCCGCTGTACTCAGCCAATTTTCCCCTATATTCTCATATCGTTGGCGTACTTTATCAGAAGGTAAACGCCAACGGCTATAACGTGCAACAGAAGTAAGTGCATATTGCGGTTTAATTGCTTGAATAAACGCCATCGTCGACGAAGTATTACTACCATGATGAGGAACTTGTAATAAATGAGCCGGCAAATTTGCTATTGCTAGACGCACGAGTTCTTTCTCCGTTGTTTTTTCGATATCGCCAGATAGAATAACCGAATGATAGCCATCACTAATTTTTACTACACACGATTCATTATTATCACGAGTTTCGCACCAATAAAAAAACGCTCTATTTTTAAGTTTAATTCAGCATAATATATAAATAGATAAAACCTTATAAATTAAATGCAACTTATTGTAATTTAATACAATTTATGTGTTTTAGTAACTTGCAGATTAATCATTACTTTTAAGCCATTTCTGGAATTTTATATGCCTGTGCGAAACTCGTGATTACGTGATCTTTTTTGATCAATTATTGACCATAATACTTCAAAATGTAATTTCTGCCATTGCCAATAAATACCTCGATGGCATGGAAAATGATTTTTTTTATCAAAGTGACTTCTAATCTTTAATTCAGGATAGGTTAATAATAAACTCCCTACCCCCATCAGTGTGATCGATATGATTATGACTAAGTATAATGCCTTCAGGTGTTAAACGATGATATCGTAAATAAGGCAAAATAGTACTATTAGCACTACTGTTTTTCTTCCATGAAATACCAGTGTCATAAATTAACACTTTTCCCTGTCGCTCAATAATAATTGCTAATCCATGCCCCACATCTAACATAATCAATCGCCAAAGAACCAAATCGCTTTGTTTCATGGTCGTGATTGACCAATAAATTAACACTATTATCAGCAATTTATACTGCACAAACCAACTAAACTGCCAACATAAAATAATAAGCCAACTAAGCCCAGTTATGATAATTGGAAGATGGCCAGTATCAAACCAGTAACGCTCAATATGAGCCAGGGGCCATAATGCTAAACTAATGCTTTTATCGATTATATCAAATAATAAATTTTGTCCTGCGTACCAAAAAATACAAATATATGAAACCGTAATTAACGGTATGGTTATAAATGAGATAATTGGCACAGCCCATAAATTAGCAAAAATACTAGGGCTGTCGTCACAAGATGTAAGGCTATGATATTATTTTAAAATGAAAAAATTAGCTTTATTAGCACATCGTCGACACGACATTTCTGATCGCTCCTGGGAAAGAATCGAGTCCTTACTTCCTGGTAGAAAAGGCAAATGGGGCGGCGTCGCAAAGGATAACCGATTGTTTATTAATGCAGTATTCTGGATCTTAAGAACAGGCTCTCCATGGAGAGATCTGCCTCCTGATTACGGTTGTTGGAAAAATACCCATCGTCGCTTTTGCCGTTGGAAAAATAAAGGTGTATGGGCATCGATTCTTGAAAATCTTACCTGCGAAGCAGATATGGAATGGTTGATGATTGATGCAACTCATATAAAAGTCCACCTTCATGGCACTGGAGCTGTAGGTGGGAATGATGAAATGGGCCTTACAAAAGGGGGCTCAACAGCAAGCTACACCTGGCCGTAGACGCACACGGTATGCCACACAGAGCAACTTTAACGTCTGGCACTGTTGCTGACTGTACAGTCGCTCCAGACTTGCTCAAGGAGTTAACCGCAGATTATTTACTGGCCGACCGGGGCTATGATAGCGATTCAATCATTAAACAAGCCGAAGAACAAGGGATGCAGCCTGTCATTCCACCACGAAAACATAGAAAGCATTATCGAAAGTTTGATAGTGCTCTCTATAAAAACCGCCATGTTGTTGAGAATGTCTTTGCGAAAATTAAGCAGTGGAGAGGGATTGCGACTCGATTTGCCAAAAGAGCGTCCTCCTTTCTGGCAAGCATCCAGATTCGATTTATTGCTATCTGGGCTGAAATCTTGTGACGACAGCCCCTAGACAGCGGTTGTTAATACTGTCTGTCGGGTATCTGTCTACTTGATTTTTAAATGACGCGAGAAGGTTTACGACATCGTGTTCTTGTGTGTGATGTTCGGCGGGTTCACGCCATATGTTATTAATGATTTCTTCGGTTGAGCGTTTTTTTAGTAAACTTAATCTTATTGTGCGTATTCGAGATTGGTCGCGATAATGCATTTGACGCCGTTCACGGCAACGTTGACGAGCATTCATTGATAAATGACTCCTCTATAAGAAGATTTATGCTAAGCACGAAAAGTACTTACTACAAATCCACCTATTGGTTATTTGGTGTCAATGCCAATTGAATTCTGATCCACTTTGCTCAAGTAAAACTGATCCACTCCCTTTAATTTACTCGCTCAGTTCCGCTTTCAATTTTTTATGTAGCTGACCGCTTTTTAGCTTGTATTTTAACCGATAACTTTGTCCACTAATCTGTACGATATGTGCATGGTGCAGAAATCGATCCAGCATAGCGGCTGTTAGCGTCTCATCATCACCAAATGTACTTGACCACTGAGCAAAAGACAGATTACTGGTTAAGAGCACACTACCCGCTTCATATCGCCACGAGTTTCTCACGGACATATAAAGCTCTAAAAATATCTAAAATAATGTTTTATCCACAAGATGTGTGATAACATAAAATATATTTTAATTTCAATATCTTATGTTTTAATTGGCAATTTTTTCGAATTATATATTATATCGAATTGAGCTTAAAAATAACTTGTTTATTTGTCGGCGCGAAACTCGTGATCGCTTTGCCACCACCTGGAAGAACAGATTTGCTTCTTCTTTGCCAAAAGGTAAATAGCCAACTTCATCGATAATCAATAGTCTAGGTTTACTGATAACGCGAGTAAGATATCCCTTAAGGTCACCTTGTCGATGAGAGGTAAGCAGCGGCAACATCATATCCGCCGCAGTTAGAAAACGGATGCTTAATCCATGCATCGCAGCCCTATAGCTTATGGCAGTAGCCAGGTGCGTCTTCCCGACACCAGACGGACCTAGCAACACGATATTCTCCTGGCGCTCAATGAAAGCCAGTCCAGCCAGTTCCTGTATTTGGTTACGGGGAACACCGCTGGCATATTTGTAATCAAACTGCTCCAACGTCTTTATCACTGGCAGCCCAGATAAACGGAGTATCGTTTGACGCCGACGTTCAGTAAGTCCTTCATACTGAAGTCGTAAAATAGACTCTAGACAGTCAGCGTGTGTACCGTTATTGTCGATAGTTGCCTGCGCTACAGCTGGCCACTCTGTGCTTAGTCTGTCCAGTTTAAGCTGCTGGCAGAATTTTTCGATGCGTTCATACTGAAGACTCATATAGGCATCTCCAGAATCGATTGATAGACGGACAAAGGATGTTGTGGGCTCTCTATAGGAATCGGGCGAGTCTGATGTATCGGTAAAGGAAATGCTTGCATGACTTTCGGCAGCGGCAACAGTGCTAAGCGTTCTTGCTTGTAGCATGCGCTCCTCCGGCGATACACCCGTAGTGCCGTGTTTACGTACATTAGCTATTGAACTCAGCCAGTCTCCAATACGTGAGTTGGCGGCGGCAGCATCCAAAATAAGCCCTGCCTGACGAAATGACGCGGTTAGTGGAACAATGAAACTGTTCTTAAGATAGTGATTAAAACGTTCAACCTTACCTTTAGTCTTCGCCCTGTATGGACGGCAGACTTTCGGACTGAAAGCATATTTCTCGGCAAGCTGGATAAGCTGTGGGTTCCAGCGGTGTTTACCAGGACCATAAACATCACGCTCAATGATAATGGTCTTCGCATTATCAAATAGCAGCTGACGAGGCGTACCGCCAAAATACTGTAGGGCTGACTCAATCCCGTCGCACCAGGCTGCTGAATTTTGACAGGTGTAAAACTTAACAAAAGTGGAACGACTCCAACCTAACGTGGCAACGAATGCCAGCAAAGGGTTCTTCCCCTGTCTGATAATCGTGAAGTCAACCTGCATCTGTTCACCGGGTTCAGTCTCAAAGCGAACAACGTCTTCAATAACCGGTTTTTTCATAGGATGAAGAAAAGCGGTCAGCAAGCTATAGCTGCCTGTGTACCCTTGTTCACGGATCTCCCGTAGCAATACGCAGGCCGGTATCCAATCAGGTCTAGCCGCCTCTACGCGTTCGAGAATATATACCTTGAAGGGCTCCAACTTACCGGGTCTAGGCGCTCTCGATTTATAACGCATATTCGCCGCCGCTTCAGTGCTACGAAGATATCGCCTCACGGTTACTCTTGAACATGAAAGGCGTCGCGCAATCGCACGTATAGACATACCCTGGCGATGTAAAACAGAAATTTCCACTCTGATCTCCAATGTTATCATCGGCAGTACCTTAAAACTGCCATTTTTACTCTTGGTGGATCAGTTTTACACTAGGGGCTGTCGTCACAAGATGTAAGGCTATGATATTATTTTAAAATGAAAAAATTAGCTTTATTAGCACATCGTCGACACGACATTTCTGATCGCTCCTGGGAAAGAATCGAGTCCTTACTTCCTGGTAGAAAAGGCAAATGGGGCGGCGTCGCAAAGGATAACCGATTGTTTATTAATGCAGTATTCTGGATCTTAAGAACAGGCTCTCCATGGAGAGAGCTGCCTCCTGATTACGGTTGTTGGAAAAATACCCATCGTCGCTTTTGCCGTTGGAAAAATAAAGGTGTATGGGCATCGATTCTTGAAAATCTTACCTGCGAAGCAGATATGGAATGGTTGATGATTGATGCAACTCATATAAAAGTCCACCTTCATGGCACTGGAGCTGTAGGTGGGAATGATGAAATGGGCCTTACAAAAGGGGGCTCAACAGCAAGCTACACCTGGCCGTAGACGCACACGGTATGCCACTCAGAGCAACTTTAACGTCTGGCACTGTTGCTGACTGTACAGTCGCTCCAGACTTGCTCAAGGAGTTAACCGCAGATTATTTACTGGCCGACCGGGGCTATGATAGCGATTCAATCATTAAACAAGCCGAAGAACAAGGGATGCAGCCTGTCATTCCACCACGAAAACAATAGAAAGCATTATCGAAAGTTTGATAGTGCTCTCTATAAAAACCGCCATGTTGTTGAGAATGTCTTTGCGAAAATTAAGCAGTGGAGAGGGATTGCGACTCGATTTGCCAAAAGAGCGTCCTCCTTTCTGGCAAGCATCCAGATTCGATTTATTGCTATCTGGGCTGAAATCTTGTGACGACAGCCCCTAGGGGCTGTCGTCACAAGATGTAAGGCTATGATATTATTTTAAAATGAAAAAATTAGCTTTATTAGCACATCGTCGACACGACATTTCTGATCGCTCCTGGGAAAGAATCGAGCACGAGTTTCGCACGGACATATAAAGCTCTAAAAATAGCTAAAATAATGTTTTATCCACAAGATGTGCGATAACATAAAATATATTTTAATTTCAATATCTTATGTTTTAATTGGCAATTTTTTCGAATTATATATTATATCGAATTGAGCTTAAAAATAACTTGTTTATTTGTCGGCGCGAAACTCGTGTCGAGTCCTTACTTCCTGGTAGAAAAGGCAAATGGGGCGGCGTCGCAAAGGATAACCGATTGTTTATTAATGCAGTATTTTGGATCTTAAGAACAGGCTCTCCATGGAGAGATCTGCCTCCTGATTACGGTTGTTGGAAAAATACCCATCGTCGCTTTTGCCGTTGGAAAAATAAAGGTGTATGGGCATCGATTCTTGAAAATCTTACCTGCGAAGCAGATATGGAATGGTTGATGATTGATGCAACTCATACACGAGTTTCGCGCCGACAAATAAACAAGTTATTTTTAAGCTCAATTCGATATAATATATAATTCGAAAAAATTGCCAATTAAAACATAAGATATTGAAATTAAAATATATTTTATGTTATCGCACATCTTGTGGATAAAACATTATTTTAGCTATTTTTAGAGCTTTATATGTCCGTGCGAAACTCGTGTCATATAAAAGTCCACCTTCATGGCACTGGAGCTGTAGGTGGGAATGATGAAATGGGCCTTACAAAAGGGGGCTCAACAGCAAGCTACACCTGGCCGTAGACGCACACGGTATGCCACTCAGAGCAACTTTAACGTCTGGCACTGTTGCTGACTGTACAGTCGCTCCAGACTTGCTCAAGGAGTTAACCGCAGATTATTTACTGGCCGACCGGGGCTATGATAGCGATTCAATCATTAAACAAGCCGAAGAACAAGGGATGCAGCCTGTCATTCCACCACGAAAACATAGAAAGCATTATCGAAAGTTTGATAGTGCTCTCTATAAAAACCGCCATGTTGTTGAGAATGTCTTTGTGAAAATTAAGCAGTGGAGAGGGATTGCGACTCGATTTGCCAAAAGAGCGTCCTCCTTTCTGGCAAGCATCCAGATTCGATTTATTGCTATCTGGGCTGAAATCTTGTGACGACAGCCCCTAAAGGACCTATGGCGATTAGTTGAACCTTCTATAGACAAAAAAAGCCCTTGCGTACTAATTGCCGATGATACATTGATTGCCAAAACACGTAGTAAAAAAATAGAGATGGTCCATTATCAATATTCAGGTAATGAACATGATGTTATTGCTGGCATAGGTTTAGTTAATTTGCTTTGGCATGATCTGACGAAGGTTGAATCAATTCCTATTGATTATCGTATTTATGATAAAGATTCTGATGGAAAAACAAAAAACACGCACTTTTCCGAAATGCTCGCTCTTGCTAAAAAAAGAGGGATCATGCCAGAAGCGGTAGTGATGGATGCTTGGTATTCTAGCCTGGATAACCTAAAATCAATTCGCTCTCATGGTTGGATCTGGGTAACCACGCTGAGGAAAAATAGGATTGTTAACCATAACAAACAACTGAACAAGTTAGACATCTCAGAAGAAGGAACGTCAATACACTTGCGAGGATATGGTTGGGTGACCGTTTTCAAATTTACAGCCAAAAACGGCCGTATTGATTACATAGTAACAAACAAAGAGAATCCCACCCGTCAATACGTTAAATCTATCATGGATGCCCGTTGGTCTGTTGAAGTTTATCATCGAGAAGTTAAACAAAACTGTGGTCTTGAACGCTGTCAGGCTCGCACGAGCCGAGCGCAAAGAAATCATATTTTTCTCGCTATTTCTGCGTGGTTTGAACAACATAAACGTCGTATATCTGAAAAAATAACCCTTTATCAACAAAATTGGGACGTAATCAAAAATGCTATTGCTGAGCACATCCGTGTTTTATTGGCGTACCCAAATTAGTTTTGTGCGAAACTCGTGTAGATCTATCTTTTGTTCAAAACTGATTAATAATTAATCGTTTTTTAACCATCTATTCCGTTCTTTATCTCAACCTTCAACCTTCAAAAATAATTCTGCCAAAACTTAGAAAAAATAAAAATGGGTTCATCATGGAATAGGTTAATTAGTAACCTTTTCGGGTATTAATTTCTTATACATGAACGAAAAAGCCCCAATTCTCTAGCAATAGTGGCCTGAGTAACACCGTCAATTATTCGTTTTTCGATATAATAGCGCTCATGTAAATTCAAATGTTTTCCCTTCATACAACAGTATCTCTTATGGGGTCATGACAGTAAGTTTATCTATGTATGACCAAGGATTCACTTTGTTGCATTTCGTTTGGGAATTGGGGATTTGCGCGTCGGCCGACTTTACTCGCGCCAGATTGGTGTGCAAATCGTTGGTTAGGCATGAATGCGTTATATCAATATCTCTGTCAGTATGGCGGCCAGGGCTCTGCAATTTAAGTTTGTGGAGGGAACTAAAATAGGTTGTTGGCAGATATTTTATATGGCGGTGAGGGAGGGATTCGAACCCTCGATACGTTTTCACGTATATACACTTTCCAGGCGTGCTCCTTCAGCCACTCGGACACCTCACCGGTTATCATTTTAATATAGTAGGATACTAGAATGATGGGGCGCTACTATAGGAAAAAGCAGACTAACCGTCAATAATATATTGCAACTTTTGTCTTTTTTTGCAGTTAACAAGATAAATAAAGAACAATTTGTTGAAAATATATTCGATATTACCGCCAAGGTTTTATTGTCCTTACTAGGGGCTGTCGTCACAAGATTTCAGCCCAGATAGCAATAAATCGAATCTGGATGCTTGCCAGAAAGGAGGACGTTCTTTTGGCAAATCGAGTCGCAATCCCTCTCCACTGCTTAATTTTCGCAAAGACATTCTCAACAACATGGCGGTTTTTATAGAGAGCACTATCAAACTTTCGATAATGCTTTCTATGTTTTCGTGGTGGAATGACAGGCTGCATCCCTTGTTCTTCGGCTTGTTTAATGATTGAATCGCTATCATAGCCCCGGTCGGCCAGTAAATAATCTGCGGTTAACTCCTTGAGCAAGTCTGGAGCGACTGTACAGTCAGCAACAGTGCCAGACGTTAAAGTTGCTCTGAGTGGCATACCGTGTGCGTCTACGGCCAGCTGTAGCTTGCTGTTGAGCCCCCTTTTGTAAGGCCCATTTCATCATTCCCACCTACAGCTCCAGTGCCATGAAGGTGGACTTTTATATGAGTTGCATCAATCATCAACCATTCCATATCTGCTTCGCAGGTAAGATTTTCAAGAATCGATGCCCATACACCTTTATTTTTCCAACGGCAAAAGCGACGATGGGTATTTTTCCAACAACCGTAATCAGGAGGCAGATCTCTCCATGGAGAGCCTGTTCTTAAGATCCAGAATACTGCATTAATAAACAATCAGTTATCCTTTGCGACGCCGCCCCATTTGCCTTTTCTACCAGGAAGTAAGGACTCGATTCTTTCCCAGGAGCGATCAGAAATGTCGTGTCGACGATGTGCTAATAAAGCTAATTTTTTCATTTTAAAATAATATCATAGCCTTACATCTTGTGACGACAGCCCCTAGGGGCTGTCGTCACAAGATTTCAGCCCAGATAGCAATAAATCGAATCTGGATCCTTGCCAGAAAGGAGGACGCTCTTTTGGCAAATCGAGTCGCAATCCCTCTCCACTGCTTAATTTTCGCAAAGACATTCTCAACAACATGGCGGTTTTTATAGAGAGCACTATCAAACTTTCGATAATGCTTTCTATGTTTTCGTGGTGGAATGACAGGCTGCATCCCCTGTTCTTCGGCTTGTTTAATGATTGAATCGCTATCATAGCCCCGGTCGGCCAGTAAATAATCTGCGGTTAACTCCTTGAGCAAGTCTGGAGCGACTGTACAGTCAGCAACAGTGCCAGACGTTAAAGTTGCTCTGAGTGGCATACCGTGTGCGTCTACGGCCAGGTGTAGCGTGCTGTTGAGCCCCCTTTTGTAAGGCCCATTTCATCATTCCCACCTACAGCTCCAGTGCCATGAAGGTGGACTTTTATATGACACGAGTTTCGCACCAATAAAAAAACGCTCTATTTTTAAGTTTAATTCAGCATAATATATAAATAGATAAAACCTTATAAATTAAATGCAACTTATTGTAATTTAATAAAATTTATGTGTTTTAGTAACTTGCAGATTAATCATTACTTTTAAGCCATTTCTGGAATTTTATATGCCTGTGCGAAACTCGTGTATGAGTTGCATCAATCATCAACCATTCCATATCTGCTTCGCAGGTAAGATTTTCAAGAATCGATGCCCATACACCTTTATTTTTCCAACGGCAAAAGCGACGGTGGGTATTTTTCCAACAACCGTAATCAGGAGGCAGATCTCTCCATGGAGAGCCTGTTCTTAAGATCCAGAATACTGCATTAATAAACAATCGGTTATCCTTTGCGACGCCGCCCCATTTGCCTTTTCTACCAGGAAGTAAGGACTCGATTCTTTCCCAGGAGCGATCAGAAATGTCGTGTCGACGATGTGGTAATAAAGCTAATTTTTTCATTTTAAAATAATATCATAGCCTTACATCTTGTGACGACAGCCCCTAGGGGCTGTCGTCACAAGATTTCAGCCCAGATAGCAATAAATCGAATCTGGATGCTTGCTGTCGCTACTAATGTAAAAATGATCCACTTGCTAGTGTAAAACTGATCCACCAAGAGTAAAAATGGCAGTTTTAAGGTACTGCCGATGATAACATTGGAGATCAGAGTGGAAATTTCTGTTTTACATCGCCAGGGTATGTCTATACGTGCGATTGCGCGACGCCTTTCATGTTCAAGAGTAACCGTGAGGCGATATCTTCGTAGCACTGAAGCGGCGGCGAATATGCGTTATAAATCGAGAGCGCCTAGACCCGGTAAGTTGGAGCCCTTCAAGGTATATATTCTCGAACGCGTAGAGGCGGCTAGACCTGATTGGATACCGGCCTGCGTATTGCTACGGGAGATCCGTGAACAAGGGTACACAGGCAGCTATAGCTTGCTGACCGCTTTTCTTCATCCTATGAAAAAACCGGTTATTGAAGACGTTGTTCGCTTTGAGACTGAACCCGGTGAACAGATGCAGGTTGACTTCACGATTATCAGACAGGGGAAGAACCCTTTGCTGGCATTCGTTGCCACGTTAGGTTGGAGTCGTTCCACTTTTGTTAAGTTTTACACCTGTCAAAATTCAGCAGCCTGGTGCGACGGGATTGAGTCAGCCCTACAGTATTTTGGCGGTACGCCTCGTCAGCTGCTATTTGATAATGCGAAGACCATTATCATTGAGCGTGATGTTTATGGTCCTGGTAAACACCGCTGGAACCCACAGCTTATCCAGCTTGCCGAGAAATATGCTTTCAGTCCGAAAGTCTGCCGTCCATACAGGGCGAAGACTAAAGGTAAGGTTGAACATTTTAATCACTATCTTAAGAACAGTTTCATTGTTCCACTAACCGCGTCATTTCGTCAGGCAGGGCTTATTTTGGATGCTGCCGCCGCCAACTCAGGTATTGGAGACTGGCTGAGTTCAATAGCTAATGTACGTAAACACGGCACTACGGGTGTATCGCCGGAGGAGCGCATGCTACAAGAACGCTTAGCACTGTTGGCGCTGCCGAAAGTCATGCAAGCATTTCCTTTACCGATACATCAGACTCGCCCAATTCCTATGGAGAGCCTACAACATCCTTTGTCCGTCTATCAATCGATTCTGGAGATGCCTATATGAGTCTTCAGTATGAACGCATCGAAAAATTCTGCCAGCAGCTTAAACTGGACAGACTAAGCACAGAGTGGCCAGCTGTAGCGCAGGCAACTATCGACAAGAACGGTACACACGCTGACTTTCTAGAGTCTATTTTACGACTTCAGTATGAAGGACTTACTGAACGTCGGCGTCAAACGATACTCCGTTTATCTGGGCTGCCAGTGATAAAGACGTTGGAGCAGTTTGATTACAAATATGCCAGCGGTGTTCCCCGTAACCAAATACAGGAACTGGCTGGACTGGCTTTCATTGAGCGCCAGGAGAATATCGTGTTGCTAGGTCCGTCTGGTGTCGGGAAGACGCACCTGGCTACTGCCATAAGCTATAGGGCTGCGATGCATGGATTAAGCATCCGTTTTCTAACTGCGGCGGATATGATGTTGCAGCTGCTTACCTCTCATCGACAAGGTGACCTTAAGGGATATCTTACTCGCGTTATCAGTAAACCTAGACTATTGATTATCGATGAAGTTGGCTATTTACCTTTTGGCAAAGAAGAAGCAAATCTGTTCTTCCAGGTGGTGGCAAAGCGATATGAAGCGGGTAGTGTGCTCTTAACCAGTAATCTGTCTTTTGCTCAGTGGTCAAGTACATTTGGTGATGATGAGACGCTAACACGAGTTTCGCACCAATAAAAAAACGCTCTATTTTTAAGTTTAATTCAGCATAATATATAAATAGATAAAACCTTATAAATTAAATGCAACTTATTGTAATTTAATAAAATTTATGTGTTTTAGTAACTTGCAGATTAATCATTACTTTTAAGCCATTTCTGGAATTTTATATGCCTGTGCGAAACTCGTGGCTAACAGCCGCTATGCTGGATCGATTGCTGCACCATGCACATATCGTACAGATTAGTGGACAAAGTTATCGGTTAAAAGACAAGCTAAAAAGCGGTCAGCTACATAAAAAATTGAAAGCGGAACTGAGCGAGTAAATTAAAGGGAGTGGATCAGTTTTACTTTAGCAAAGTGGATCAGAATTCAATTGGCATTGACACTTTATCTGGCGTCACTGTGCGGTCTGAAATTTAACCCTGTGATGAAGCTGATGTATGAGAGGTTGTGCCAGCGTGGCAAGGCTAAAATGTGCGCCATTGGTGCTTTGATGAGGAAACTTGTTCACTGGTGCTATGGCGTTTTGCATACGCAGAAACCGTTTGATGCTGAATATCAGTCTTCCGATGGGCGTAGCGCATGTAAGGCGGCATGATGTTGTTTTATATGGCTCTATAGTTAAACCGACGACACCCGGCGTAAGCCGGTGAAGGACTGTCAGAGAGCCGTATACCCCATCCGCCCTGAATAGCCATGTGTGCTTATAGCTATGATGGTGTTGATATAAGCCCTTTTAACCCCATAAGCGCTAACTAAAAATCATAATGATATATAATTGCTACTCATAATTGAGAAGAGATGATGTAAATGATATCTAGCACAAATTTAGCTTTTGACGACTGGGAAAAAATAACGATGCTTCTACCTGATGGATGGGAAGATAAGGCTCGTGAATGTGGAGCTTTGAAATTTGGGCGTCAATTTACTAGCCCTGCTCTTTTGCTCAGGGTATTGCTGATTTATTTTTGTACAGGTTGCTCAATGCGTGAAACTGTAGCACGAGCGGCGGCGGCGGGTTTAGTCAATATCTCAGATGTTGCATTGTTGAAACGTATTGATAAATGTGGTGAGTGGCTCCGATGGATGACTGAAGGTATTATCGAGAAAACATCAAAGAATGTTGATATTCCTGAATCCATAAGCCATCGATCACTTATTGTGGTAGACGGCTCAGTGGTAAAAGAGCCGGGTAGCAATTCCCCAGACTGGCGAATTCACTACGCAATGGATATCAGAACATTAAACTGTCACCAATCACTTATTACCCCGATCAGTGATGGCGAAACGTTGACAAGGTTTAGTGTGGAGAAAGGAAGCATCGTCATTGCTGACAGAGGATTCAACCACCGTACTGGAATAAAGAAAGCATATTATTGATCAGGGAGCAGATGTCGTGGTCAGAATGAATTTACGGGGACTTCCGTTACTTTCCATAGAAGGCAATAAATTTCAACAACTCAATCATCTCCGCACCTTGGCACAAGGTGAGTACGGAGAATGGCCAGCAATCATGCTATTAGAGGGAGTTGAATATCCCGTACGTGTATGCGCTTACCGCAAAACAGAAGCACAACGGATTGAAAGTGAAAGAAAATACCTGAAAAAAATCAGTAAAAATCAGAGAAAACATAACCCTGAAGTCCAAGAAATAACTGGCTATGTAGTGATAGTCACCACGCTAAAAGAACTAAGTAAAGAAGATATTTTAGGGCTTTACAGACAGCGATGGCAGATAGAACTTGCTTTTAAACGCATGAAATCCTTAATAAAATTAGGACACCTAAAAAAGAAAAATCCTATAGGGGTAAAGGCATGGCTACAAGGAAAATTGTTCGTTTCCTGTCTGTTAGAGCGTCTGCTGGCAATCAGCAGACATTTTTCCCCTCAAAAATTCGGATAAAGAACTTAATGATTTAGCTAGCAGATGGCAATCCATATCACTGATATTTAACCTGTTAATTTACAGTCTTTGTCCCGCTGTATCACTCTTTGAATGTATATCAAAATGGGACAAAATACAGCGACACCTTAAAGGCTCTCGAAGTCGAAAGCGGCAATATCAGACTTCATCCTTGTCTCAATTTAAATTTGGTTAGCGCTTATGCTTTTAACCCCGCTAGCACGGCCTAGCCGCCATGTATCGGGGACTTAGTACTGGCAGCTTGCTGCCAGTGCTTAGGGGGCTGTATTCCTGAAATTAAAGCGAGTTTTTTCTTGACTTCACACGGTAGCTCCCATGCCTTCGGCATAATTTATTAGCATGGTAATAAATCCTTATCCACAAAAAAACTCACTGATCGGTTATGACTGGAATGTGTGATCGAATGAAATCGGAATCAATGATCGGGCAACCGGAATCAGTGATCGGACGTATCGGAATATGCAGCTTGCTTTTTCTGCATTTAAGGAGCAGATATCGTGAAGATTATCACCTTTTGGCTCGCCATAAGTTTAACCACGGCGGCACAGGCGTTTTGTTTTAATGAGGGGGGGGGCGATATACCAGATTGACCCCAAACTGCTTAAAGCCATCGGACAGCAGGAAAGCAGCCTGTCGGCAAAAGCCGTGAATATCAATCGTGATAAACAGGGGCGTGTGTTGAGCGTGGATTACGGGCTGATGCAGGTCAATTCCACGCATATTCGTGAACTCCAGAAAATGGGGATCATTCACAATCATGAGGATTTGCTCAATCAGCCGTGCCTTAACGTTAAGATCGGCGCGTGGATACTGGCGCAGCATCTGCGCGAATGTGGCGTCAACTGGACTTGTCTGGGGTCATATAACGCGGGCTTTCATCCCCGCAATGAAAAGAAACGCTTGCGCTACGCCCAACAGATTTATGCGCGCTACTGGCCGGTTATCAGCGGTGACGGAAGGACACCGTGAGCGCGGTGAGTCTGGTGTTGCTGGGGCTGTGCGCCGTCATCGTGCAAAGCAGCGTGGTCATTGTCGCAAGGCATTTTCTCTATGTTCATCAGGAGCGCCCGCTGTCAGCTATCGGTAGGCTGGTTACGGTAACGTCTATGATTTTTACCGGATTAACCTTTCTATCGGTAATGTTAGGGGCTGTCGTCACAAGATCACGAGTTTCGCGCCGACAAATAAATAAGTTATTTTTAAGCTCAATTCGATATAATATATAATTCGAAAAAATTGCCAATTAAAATATAAGATATTGAAATTAAAATATATTTTATGTTATCGCGCATCTTGTGGATAAAACATTATTTTAGCTATTTTTAGGGGCTGTCGTCACAAGATTTCAGCCCAGATAGCAATAAATCGAATCTGGATGCTTGCCAGAAAGGAGGACGCTTTTTTGGCAAATCGAGTCGCAATCTCTCTCCACTGCTTAATTTTCGCAAAGAGATTTTCAACAACATGGTGGTTTTTATAGAGAGCACTATCAAACTTTCGATAATGCTTTCTATGTTTTCGTGGTGGAATGACAGGCTGCATCCCCTGTTCTTCGGCTTGTTTAATGATTGAATCGCTATCATAGCCCCGGTCGGCCAGTAAATAATCTGCAGTTAACTCCTTGAGCAAGTCTGGAGCGACTGTACAGTCAGCAACAGTGCCAGACGTTAAAGTTGCTCTGAGTGGCATACCGTGTGCGTCTACGGCCAGGTGTAGCTTGCTGTTGAGCCCCCCTTTTGTAAGGCCCATTTCATCATTCCCACCTACAGCTCCAGTGCCATGAAGGTGGACTTTTATATGAGTTGCATCAATCATCAACCATTCCATATCTGCTTCGCAGGTAAGATTTTCAAGAATCGATGCCCATACACCTTTATTTTTCCAACGGCAAAAGCGACGGTGGGTATTTTTCCAACAACCGTAATCAGGAGGCAAATCTCTCCATGGAGAGCCTGTTCTTAAGATCCAGAATACTGCACACGAGTTTCCCACGGACATATAAAGCTCTAAAAATAGCTAAAATAATGTTTTATCCACAAGATGTGTGATAACATAAAATATATTTTAATTTCAATATCTTATGTTTTAATTGGCAATTTTTTCGAATTATATATTATATCGAATTGAGCTTAAAAATAACTTGTTTATTTGTCGGCGCGAAACTCGTGCTGCATTAATAAACAATCGGTTATCCTTTGCGACGCCGCCCCATTTGCCTTTTCTACCAGGAAGTAAGGACTCGATTCTTTCCCAGGAGCGATCAGAAATGTCGTGTCGACGATGTGCTAATAAAGCTAATTTTTTCATTTTAAAATAATATCATAGCCTTACATCTTGTGACGACAGCCCCTAGCGCCATCACCGTTACAAGGGATTTTTTCTCTGCTTTTCCTCGCGTTTTTAGCCTTGTTCACCTATCTGGATGCGGCCAGTCGCTGCTTACCGCGCTGTTTTACGCTGGCGTTTGGATTGACCGGAGCCGTCTGGCATTTTCTTTTGTACCCAGAGACGGCGCTACCAGCTCTGCTCACCGTGTTAAGTGTCTTTGGTGTGCTTTGGGCACTACGTACCCTCGCTTATCGTCGTAATGGCTCCGCGCAGTTTGGTTTGGGCGATGTGTACCTGATGGCGGGGTTGGGCATGTGGTTTTCCTTCCCGGCGGTACTTTGGATCATCAGTGGTGCCGCCGTTTCAGGGGGTCTTTTTTTGCTGGCAAGAAGATCACGCCATCCGATGCAGTGGCAAGAAAACGTCAATTATCGTTCAGCACCCTTTGCGCCGTTTTTATGTGGCATGGCGGCGATTGAGCACCTTTGGCTGATGGGAAGTTATCTTTAGGAGGTCACATCTTGAAAAAAACAATCAAGAAAAAAAGCCAGAAATCCATCGCGGATTTGTCTCTCTGGAAGTGTTAGGGGCGTTGGTGGTTGTGGCATTAGCGGCTCTATTTGGCGCAGAGAAATACAGCGACTATCTGGATGAACAGGAGTGGGTGGTCGCAGCGCGTCATGCCAGCCAGTTTAATGAAGCAGCAAAGCAGTATATTGCTGATCATAGCGATGAATTACTCAATCAACCGCTACCCTACCGTATTACCCCGTCGTTACTGATTAAAAACGGTTATTTGCAACAGGGCTTCGCGGAGAAAAATGGTTTTGGTCACCAGTACGTAACCGGCGTCGTCAAAAACCGTCTGAAAAACTCGCCAGCGCTACAGGCGCTCACCTGTAGCGTACAGGGTGATACTCTGTCAGAAAAAGGGATGCGCCGTATTGCCGCACAGATCAGCGGAATGGGTGGGTTTGTTGACAAAAAAAATATCGCTATCGGGGCTTACGGCGGCTGGAAAAGCCAGCCAAGGGATTTTGGCCTTGACTGCCGTCACGGGCATATTGCCATTGCGTTATCGTCGGAAATACTCGGCAGCGTGTTACAGGAAAGCGACCGGCTGTATCGCTTTCACGTGAAGCATCGGCCAGAACTAAACCGGATGCACACCCATATCGATATGGGTGGCAATGACCTGAATAATACTGCCACAATCAATAGCCAAAGGCTTAACAGTGATACCGTCTACGCCAAAGGTCGTATCCAGACCGATGAGGTAATTGGGCTGAGTAACAGTCATATTGCCGGAACGCGCTGCAACACAACAGGCGATATTAGCCGCGATGCCAATGGCGGTTTATTAACCTGCCAGCAAGGGTTATGGTCAGGTGCTGAAAGTTACCCGGTTGGTAGCCCTATTCCGTGGCCTTCTCGCATTATCCCACCGGGGTATCTGGCCTGTGATGGCCATTCATTTAATAAAGCGCATTATCCCAAACTGGCACTAGCTTACCCCTCTGGCATATTGCCAGATTTACGCGGTGTTTTTTTGCGGGGTTGGGATGCTGGCCGGGGTTTAGATAAAGGACGTCAAGTATTGGGTTATCAAAATGATGAAAACGGAATGGTATTAGGTGGAGGAGAATTACACGGTCACCACAGTGGGATGGAGCACTGGTATCGGGACAGAACTCAGGAGGTCAGACCGAAAAACATTGCCTTTTATTACATCGTAAAAGCAGAGTGAAAACTCATTGCAGTATAGGGATTAAGTTTTTCGGTTCTTTGAAAGAACCCGTTTTAATTTTAATCAATAACTTTAGTCTCTGTTATTTCAAAGGTATCAGCATTAACAGGAAAAGGAATTGCTGTTATCTCTAAATCTTTTCCTTCTTTTAAATTATTTTCCATAAAAAAGGTTTTACCAACAATATTCCCTTCTTTAATTAAATTTATACATATTTTTACCATTCTAGGGGCTGTCGTCACAAGATGTAAGGCTATGATATTATTTTAAAATGAAAAAATTAGCTTTATTAGCACATCGTCGACACGACATTTCTGATCGCTCCTGGGAAAGAATCGAGTCCTTACTTCCTGGTAGAAAAGGCAAATGGGGCGGCGTCGCAAAGGATAACCGATTGTTTATTAATGCAGTATTCTGGATCTTAAGAACAGGCTCTCCATGGAGAGATCTGCCTCCTGATTACGGTTGTTGGAAAAATACCCATCGTCGCTTTTGCCGTTGGAAAAATAAAGGTGTATGGGCATCGATTCTTGAAAATCTTACCTGCGAAGCAGATATGGAATGGTTGATGATTGATGCAACTCATATAAAAGTCCACCTTCATGGCACTGGAGCTGTAGGTGGGAATGATGAAATGGGCCTTACAAAAGGGGGCTCAACAGCAAGCTACACCTGGCCGTAGACGCACACGGTATGCCACTCAGAGCAACTTTAACGTCTGGCACTGTTGCTGACTGTACAGTCGCTCCAGACTTGCTCAAGGAGTTAACCGCAGATTATTTACTGGCCGACCGGGGCTATGATAGCGATTCAATCATTAAACAAGCCGAAGAACAAGGGATGCAGCCTGTCATTCCACCACGAAAACATAGAAAGCATTATCGAAAGTTTGATAGTGCTCTCTATAAAAACCGCCATGTTGTTGAGAATGTCTTTGCGAAAATTAAGCAGTGGAGAGGGATTGCGACTCGATTTGCCAAAAGAGCGTCCTCCTTTCTGGCAAGCATCCAGATTCGATTTATTGCTATCTGGGCTGAAATCTTGTGACGACAGCCCCTAATATTGTGCTAGGGGCTGTCGTCACAAGATGTAAGGCTATGATATTATTTTAAAATGAAAAAATTAGCTTTATTAGCACATCGTCGACACGACATTTCTGATCGCTCCTGGGAAAGAATCGAGTCCTTACTTCCTGGTAGAAAGGGCAAATGGGGCGGCGTCGCAAAGGATAACCGATTGTTTATTAATGCAGTATTCTGGATCTTAAGAACAGGCTCTCCATGGAGAGATCTGCCTCCTGATTACGGTTGTTGGAAAAATACCCACCGTCGCGTTTGCCGTTGAAAAAATAAAGGTGTATGGGCATCGATTCTTGAAAATCTTACCTGCGAAGCAGATATGGAATGGTTGATGATTGATGCAACTCATATAAAAGTCCACCTTCATGGCACTGGAGCTGTAGGTGGGAATGATGAAATGGGCCTTACAAAAGGGGGCTCAACAGCAAGCTACACCTGGCCGTAGACGCACACGGTATGCCACTCAGAGCAATTTTAACGTCTGGCACTGTTGTTGACTGTACAGTCGCTCCAGACTTGCTCAAGCCGAAGAACAAGGGATGCAGCCTGTCATTCCACCACGAAAACATAGAAAGCATTATCGAAAGTTTGATAGTGCTCTCTATAAAAACCGCCATGTTGTTGAGAATGTCTCACGAGTTTCGCGCCGACAAATAAACAAGTTATTTTTAAGCTCAATTCGATATAATATATAATTCGAAAAAATTGCCAATTAAAACATAAGATATTGAAATTAAAATATATTTTATGTTATCGCGCATCTTGTGGATAAAACATTATTTTAGCTATTTTTAGAGCTTTATATGTCCGTGCGAAACTCGTGTGTCTTTGCGAAAATTAAGCAGTGGAGAGGGATTGCGACTCGATTTGCCAAAAGAGCGTCCTCCTTTCTGGCAAGCATCCAGATTCGATTTATTGCTATCTGGGCTGAAATCTTGTGACGACAGCCCCTAATAGTGTGATCGGTTTTGTTATTTATTTTTCCAACTATATTCCGCTGCCCATTAGGGGCTGTCGTCACAAGATGTAAGGCTATGATATTATTTTAAAATGAAAAAATTAGCTTTATTAGCACATCGTCAACACGACATTTCTGATCGCTCCTGGGAAAGAATCGAGTCCCTACTTCCTGGTAGAAAAGGCAAATGGGGCGGCGTCGCAAAGGATAACCGATTGTTTATTAATGCAGTATTCTGGATCTTAAGAACAGGCTCTCCATGGAGAGATCTGCCTCCTGATTACGGTTGTTGGAAAAATACCCACCGTCGCTTTTGCCGTTGGAAAAATAAAGGTGTATGGGCATCGATTCTTGAAAATCTTACCTGCGAAGCAGGTATGGAACGGTTGATGATTGATGCAACTCATATAAAAGTCCACCTTCATGGCACTGGAGCTGTAGGTGGGAATGATGAAATGGGCCTTACAAAAGGGAGCTCAACAGCAAGCTACACCTGGCCGTAGACGCACACGGTATGCCACTCAGAGCAACTTTAACGTCTGGCACTGTTGCTGACTGTACAGTCGCTCCAGACTTGCTCAAGGAGTTAACCGCAGATTATTTACTGGCCGACCGGGGCTATGATAGCGATTCAATCATTAAACAAGCCGAAGAACAAGGGATGCAGCCTGTCATTCCACCACGAAAACATAGAAAGCATTATCGAAAGTTTGATAGTGCTCTCTATAAAAAACCGCCATGTTGTTGAGAATGTCTTTGCGAAAATTAAGCAGTGGAGAGGGATTGCGACTCGATTTGCCAAAAGAGCGTCCTCCTTTCTGGCAAGCATCCAGATTCGATTTATTGCTATCTGGGCTGAAATCTTGTGACGACAGCCCCTAATACTTGAACAAATTTTTTAATCTGAGAACTTCTCATAAATTTGCTTGGCTTTTGAGATTCTGTAGCTTCACCTTTTATTACTGCTGCCGCATGCAAATCATTGAGACTAAAGTGTCCTTCTTCATCGACTCTAACAGGAATGCCATAAATATTTACTTTTGGATATTTCATGATGCTAACCTTTCAAAAAAGAGACCTCAGCTCACACAGAACGAACAGACCCCGAACGCATCATGATTGACTGACGTTCTCTGAGGTCTATTTTGTGAATTGTCTCGGGTTTATTTAAATGCGCGGTGAGGGCGCGGTGATTGTTAAGATTTGAATGTATCTACCGATTGATTGACACTCTGTTTTGATATAACTCTGTGGATATTTTGTCTGTTCTTCATTTTTGGCTATCATTTCTCTGTTCTTCAATTCGCCTTATCGCCGCTTTATCTTGATTACACATCTCGAGCGCCAGTAGTAGTTGCTCATTGAGTATCAGGCTATCGCCCCAAGTCATGTGTTCCGATATCACCAGCAGAGCGCAATCATCGAGTAGTGTGGCCGGAATCGGCGCTGGTCGCACGAGGAGATATTTTATCGGCCACGAGTTTCGCACAGGCATATAAAATCCCAGAAATGGCTTAAAAGTAATGATTAATCTGCAAGTTACTAAAACACATAAATTTTATTAAATTACAATAAGTTGCATTTAATTTATAAGGTTTTATCTATTTATATATTATGCTGAATTAAACTTAAAAATAGAGCGTTTTTTTATTGGTGCGAAACTCGTGTCGGCGTGCGCACGGAACCGGTTAACAGCGGCAGTAGGCACAAGCAGATGCGCACACCGTTCAGGCATAATCGCTTCCTGTATCTTAATTGTTTGAGGCTGCGATGCCTGTATGGCCTGTTGGTGTGCATCCTGGGTGGCTCCCGCTATGGTGTTAAAAATATCAACCGTCTGCGCATAGTGGGTAAATTGAGCACGGGCAGCATCACGCTCAGCACGCATCGACTGGTTGGCCAGTTTCAGACCGACGTTCTCAACATATTGAAACCGGACTACAATGGAGAGTACGGTGATTGTGATAAGTAGCGCCGTGGTGAGAAGGAGTTTCCAATGCATAACGTTAATCCGGTAGACAAAGCTCACGCTCTACCGCACGACGATTGACCAGCCCTTTGGATACCTTGCCTTCATCATATTTCCAGCGCCGTAGCTCATCACAAGCACCAGGCATATCACCGGCATTCAGTTTTTTCAGTAACGTTGAACGCGCAAAAGCCCCACTTCCTACGTTATAAATGAATGAGGCCAAAGCCGCTTTCTGCATTTCAGTCAGCGGCACGGTAACCTGAGTATCAACTACCGCCATCGCCGCCTTCAGGTCACTATCCAACAGCGCCTGACATTCCTCGTTTGTGTAGTGTTTACCCGGAACAACCTCTTTGCCGGTATGCCCGTAGCAGACCGTTAGCACGTCACCACCGTCTTTATAGGGTTTATGCCTCATTCCTTCATGCCACTGCACTAATACCGCTGCAATAGCAACAGCGCTGCCTGTCATTGCCGTCAGCAGTTGTCGTTTAAGGTCAGGACTCATTATCTTTTCTTACACGAAAACTGTATTCCTTATGTCGGTAATACCAGTTCACGCCACAGGTCAATAGCGTACAAACGATACCGGTAATCAGCGCCCAGTCACTCAGCGAAAACAAACCCAGAAAACAGGTGGCAAAGCTCCAGCTGTAGGCGGAGCCCGTTGTGTATTTTTCCATGAAATATTAACAAGCTTCTTTTTACCCAGGGAATACGGGCTCTGATCAATTAGCTTTTTTATCCTTATTAAAATTACCCAAAATAAGCATATCTCCCGGTACTGCTACTTTTTCAAAATTGATGTAATTATCTTTTGGGAAAAGCAAGTTCTTAATTGCAAATAACGAAACAGGCTCAAACCTAATATTATTCAGATGGATATTAATTTTTGGAGGCACTTTCTCCTGAATTTGTTGATTTACTTGGGCTTCTAGATCATCGGAACCAGAAGGCCCTCCTCCAGCAACATGACCCGTAATATTCATATTTGGATTTATTGTCATTATAAAACTTTGATTACGTTCTTCACCGTCGATAATTATCTTCATGGAACCTAAAACATCTGAGGTTGCATTTATTGAATAACTTACATTACTAGTTTGATATTCGCGCCATCTGCTATAGTAATATGTTTCTTGACAAAGTAAAGAAACAGACTGATCTTTACTACCAGAAAGTTTTATCTCACCATTCTCTTGGGATTTTAAGGTTAATCCACTAAGATTCCAGGTTACAGTATTATTATCGAAATAATAACTGCGTTTTACATCTATATAATAAAAGTCTCCATCAGGAACAGAATTTTCTGTATTTAACTTACTTACATCAATACCAGCTGCCGAAACAGGCGCGCTGGTAAATTCCCCATACCATTTTTTATGGTCTGAAGTTTCTCTTCCTTTTAATTTCCATCCCTTAGATTTATCCAAGCTTTGAGGTAATACTTTAGAGAAGAATAACCCGCTACGAACCAGCAAAGAAGTTTCACTGCCTACTGGTAATGGCTCAGTCACATTATTTAAATGAGTCAGGCTACCACCATTAACATTATTACTTACGGTATCGATGAAGAGCTGTAAAATGCTCACTTTAGCAGGCGTCGTAATAACCACAAACTTAAATCCGGTTGGCTTCATGGCGCTGATAACCGGATTGTGAGTCAGGTCTAGTCTGTTGATAAGATACTCTACTTTGTTATTAACAAAATAAGCCTTAATGTTGTTACTTAGCTTGACTTTTTCCTCATCACTTATTTCAATACTTTCTATACTGAAAGCGCCCTCGGCCATATTTAGCCTTACATCCAATATGTTATTACCTTCGGAAGTGGTACCTGACACTTTCGATAATTCAACGTAAGCGGTTAAGGTCTTTCCTGCCATACTGATCTCTTCATCACATTCTTCCGGATTTTCTTTATACTTTTCGCATCTAATTAACGTTCCTTTTTCTATTGGCATTTCTAGCTTAACAGTTTTAGCGTTGTTTTCGTCAAAAGTTAACCGGGGATAACCATATTCCAGGTGGAATTTTTTGATTACCTTGACTCGACTTGTTTCTTTGTTTTCTGTAGCTACATCAATAATATTTTTGTATGTAGTGTTGCTTTTGAGATCATCGTACTGCTTGTGCAAAGCATCGTTGATTGATTTTAGTTCCATATTAAAGACGACATCCCAGCCGTTGGGTGCGTCGTTAGCGTTGTATAGTGTTTTAATTAAATCTTGTTGTGACCCTCTTATTCGGGCTTGAGCCATTATGCTCTTGTGCAGCGTTTCGGCTTTTAAAGCACGGTTATCAATTTGAGTATTATCCTTATTCATGACTCTTCTCGATGCATCAACGATTCTTGCTTTAACCGTGAATGTCAGTCGAATGTCGACGGTCACGTCTTTGAAAATCAGTCCGCGATTAATCTGTGTTTTCGGCAATGATACCAACCAAGCGCCAAAAGGCGTCACACAATTTACACCTTCTGACCACAATTTTCCTTCATCGGTAAAATTTGGGTTTCCTGTGGCTAGGTCATACTCATAAATCCGT
Source organism: Coronaproctus castanopsis (assembly GCA_032883995.1). Taxonomy (NCBI): domain Eukaryota; kingdom Metazoa; phylum Arthropoda; class Insecta; order Hemiptera; family Monophlebidae; genus Coronaproctus; species Coronaproctus castanopsis. The sequence continues at coordinate 1,710,452 of JAOQIE010000004.1, read as the reverse complement.
TCACGCCATGGTGTGTTGAAGCGAAGGTTTTCACGCTTGATATTGCGATCGGTAAAAGGTTTATTTTCAAAAGTCAGGTTAACAAGAAGTTTTCCACTTTCAGTTGATTTTACCCCTATAATTTCAGCGACGACGGATTGAACACGCAAATTGACGTATTCTTTAAATTTGGGATGATTAGGATCGATGATGATTTCAAACGTGTTCCCGTTACTGATGTTTTCAGCTATGACGCCCTTAATGTCGAGACTGATGGGTTTGGTCGTTGACGCTTGATACTTAAGCAGCAAAGATTGCGCTATTTCTGTTTCTTGGCTTTGTCTGATGCGAGAACGCATGAAAGTTAACAGACTGTAGCTTGCGATTGGGGTTGGATTTTGTAACCATGCGTACTGCAAAGCCTGATCCTGAAGCAGAAAAGTTTTCGCTAACGTTGTGAGCATTTGTTGGCGTAGATAGTCTAAACTGCGAGTCAATCCCACTAAGTCAATAGCTTCTTTATCCAGTTCCTCAATTTTCGCAGGATGTAAGCTACCGACTAACTTGTTTAGACGATCTTCTTCACGTTTGCTCAATGCTTTTTGGCACTGTGTGGTGTAAATATCGCGTTGGATCTGCAGTAGATTCGATTGCGCACTGGCTAACGCTTTGCCTCGGGCAGACAGGATTTTGAAGGCGTTCACCACTTCGTTTTTCGCCGGGATATTCGGTCCATGAGCCATGACGGTATCCAAATTTAAAATAAGCTCTTCCCAATTCAATGCCGTTATATCGCCATAGCCCATATCGTCGAGACCATCTAACGCCTTGTTGGCATCACTAATATTCTTTATTGAGCCAGCTGATGAGCTATAAATTTTCATTATCGCATTCAACACATTCAACAGTTTCTGAATACGTTGTGCCATGGTGCACAGCTCTTTTACGCCTGAAAGCGTGCTCGATGGAATGGTCATGGCAGTGCCTACGCTAAATGTATTGGTGACGACTTCTAAGCCGAACTTGATGGCTTCCATCGTTTGCCATTTTTCAACCGCTGCTTTGTATTTTTGCCCTGCCTTATCCACTTCAGCTTGTTGCTCGAAAACAGCATTCGATAGTGCGTTAATTTTGCTCTGTTGGTCTTTGGCTTCTTTTTCATTGGCTTTAATGACCGAATCATAGTAACCAGACAAGTCTTTTGATGATTGCGCATTCGCTTTGATGAGACCGGTGAGTAATTCTCCGGATTGAACAATATTTTCGTTTAATGTTTTAGCGGTAACATTAATTAATTCTGCCTGTTTACGCTGTTCAATTAGGATGTTGTTTTCACCAATTTGACGCTGGATTTCCTGAAGATAATCTAGAATTTTATTGACTGAATTTTCGTACTCAGTAGCCGGTAAAATTGGTACAAATACACCATACCCGGTGTTGGGTGAATAGTTGCTCAAGTCAAGCGCTCTGAAACGCATGGTCAACAAATCCTGATTTTGGGTATCGGCGGGAATGACTTTGCCCACCCACTTTAGATAGCCCCGCGCGAGTTGTTGTGTTGGATTATCATTTTTCGTGCTGGTTTGTATACCAAGTACGGACTCGCCAAAGGCCAGCGAAAATTCTATACTGTCTTTCAAGTCAGATAAATAGGCGATACTCGGTGGCTGTCGAACATCGTAGGTAATGGACGGCCAACCATTTCCATCCAAATCGTAGCGTAAACCGTCGGTGACCAGAAAATGTTTATTGCCGTCATGAGTTTGGAAACGCGCCACACCAAGGAAATGCGCACAACCCAGCTGTAACCCCTCAAACCCTTTTGAGCTGAGTGAAATTATGTTAGGTTGTCCGGTTGCGCGCATATCCAATTTGTAGCCGAATAGTCGAACATTTTCACCTGGCAAACTCACTACGTTCTTTGACGTGCCGCTGACAACATAACCGTAAGAGATAAACGTTTTCACCTCTTCCTGCGCTTTAAACTGCATGCCTTCCAAATCAAGTCTTGCTTTATAAATGTTGATAGTCGGCGTAGCGATGCTAGAAATAACACCCGGTTGGTCTTCTAGAATGATTTTTGAGAAGTCAGTGTTGTCTTGCGGCTTAAAATTAGGATTAATGGTATCACCGAAAACGGTTGACATCGCCGCCTTGAAGATTTGTCGCCACACGGCTGTTCGCTTATACTCAGTAAACGTTGTTAACGGGGCAAGCGTAAGTTCAATAGGTGCCTGCTCGGTAAGATTGTTATTCAACCATAGACGTGATACCCCGGTATCTTTGCTAAAAATCTGGAATACACTATCGTGTTTAGCCCAGAATTTTTCGTTCCATAGCCCTTTATTGACACTTTCCTGAAATTTTTTATTATTACTGAAGCAGAGAATTTTTCCATACTCTTTTACGTAAGCAAATTTTCCTTTATTGGCATCCGTTGTATAAGATGTGAAATGTACTGAATTAGGGCCGGTGAAATCATTTGTTTTAAATCCTTCTTTTACTTTTTTAAAACGCTCTTCTTCGTATGCAAATACTTGAACAATTTGGTCACCAACCGATATTGACGAAACAAAGTGGGTACCGTATTGCGAGAATTGCGTTAAGTAAGCATTGGCGTCTGCTGGGGTTAAATCGGTGAAAGTATCGGGAGCTGATACAAGGAAATGGCGTAGGCGGGCCATAGAGCGCATAAAATCGGCATTAACACCGATGCGGGGGTCAGGTTTCAAGGCATGGACTGTTGTGAGAATGCCATGTTCTTTCGTCGTATGAAGCAGTGTTTCGTCAAATCTTGTCAACTTGACAAGCGCATAACGTAGATTAGTATCTGCCAGGGAAACCCCTAAAGTTTCCTTCAGCACTTCCTTTGCCTTTTGTCCTGTTGGTGCAGATAGCAGCAATGACCCGGCTGGAAGAGAGGGGGGAGCGTCATCGATAGCCGGCGCATCTATCTTGTATCCGAGTAATTCTGTTATCAAACTGTCTACAGTTTCATGTAAGCTTATGACAGGGTATCCCCAATCTCCTTTCTTTCCAGACGGTTCTGGTATTTGCGGCTTCATGTGTTGTTCTGTTGGTCTATTGAGGATATCCAGTTTCCCATTTGCAGGGTTCCAGCCGGGCGCATACCCCTTTATTAGATTAGCAGCGACGCCCAGTTGCATGTTAAATGAATTAAAAGCGATTTTATCATTTGAGTTTTCAATTTTAGTTGTTTCAGTCATTTTTATTTCTCGACAATAAGTTTATTGAAAGTGAAAGATAGTTTTTTTGAAAAGGGTTACTACACCGTACACATGTATCAGCGAGGTAATTTCAATATTAATTTATGTTTTTAGATTTAAATTTTATCAAACGGATATTTTTATGGAGTGGACCACAGAGTATGAAAATTTTGTGAATCATTTATGTTCTGTGATAGAACTATCAGCTCACCACCTTGATTGTTCCATCGGGCTAAATCGCCAACTCATAGCACATTAACAAACTTTTTGCGGACCGCACTAGGGGCTGTCGTCACAAGATTTCAGCCCAGATAGCAATAAATCGAATCTGGATCCTTGCCAGAAAGGAGGACGCTCTTTTGGCAAATCGAGTCGCAATCCCTCTCCACTGCTTAATTTTCGCAAAGACATTCTCAACAACATGGCGGTTTTTATAGAGAGCACTATCAAACTTTCGATAATGCTTTCTATGTTTTCGTGGTGGAATGACAGGCTGCATCCCCTGTTCTTCGGCTTGTTTAATGATTGAATCGCTATCATAGCCCCGGTCGGCCAGTAAATAATCTGCGGTTAACTCCTTGAGCAAGTCTGGAGCGACTGTACAGTCAGCAACAGTGCCAGACGTTAAAGTTGCTCTGAGTGGCATACCGTGTGCGTCTACGGCCAGGTGTAGCGTGCTGTTGAGCCCCCTTTTGTAAGGCCCATTTCATCATTCCCACCTACAGCTCCAGTGCCATGAAGGTGGACTTTTATATGAGTTGCATCAATCATCAACCATTCCATATCTGCTTCGCAGGTAAGATTTTCAAGAATCGATGCCCATACACCTTTATTTTTCCAACGGCAAAAGCGACGGTGGGTATTTTTCCAACAACCGTAATCAGGAGGCAGATCTCTCCATGGAGAGCCTGTTCTTAAGATCCAGAATACTGCATTAATAAACAATCGGTTATCCTTTGCGACGCCCCCCATTTGCCTTTTCTACCAGGAAGTAAGGACTCGATTCTTTCCCAGGAGCGATCAGAAATGTCGTGTCGACGATGTGCTAATAAAGCTAATTTTTTCATTTTAAAATAATATCATAGCCTTACATCTTGTGACGACAGCCCCTACAAAGAATACTACAAATAATAAAAACATATTCACGAGTTTCGCACGGACATATAAAGCTCTAAAAATAGCTAAAATAATGTTTTATCCACAAGATGTGTGATAACATAAAATATATTTTAATTTCAATATCTTATGTTTTAATGGGCAATTTTTTCGAATTATATATTATATCGAATTGAGCTTAAAAATAATTTGTTTATTTGTCGGCGCGAAACTCGTGATATTGATCGAACCCGTTCGATCTGAGGTTAAAAAAACAGAATCTGAAATTACAAAAGCAAATCAAAATCCGATTGATTTAGCGTTTGAAGGCATATTTTGGCCAGAGGTTCAACGAAAGGTTGGGAAACAATCAGCCAAATCAGCTTTCAAAACACAATTCAAGTTGTGGCGGAGAGAGACAAGGGAGACACCGGAACAGTTTGCAGAATTTCTCGTCGCTGATATTCGTTTGAGGTTACAGGCTAATCAGTTTGGCTTTGAAAAGTTACACCCTGCCACTTACCTCAATGGCAAACGCTGGCTGGATGACAAACCGATAACACAATCTCATCAGTCTAAACCGCAAAAAACGACCACATCGACGTTTACTGTCAGTAACGGACTGGTATTTTTCTAACGAAATCATCATGAAAGCAATCATCAAATCAATACTCATCCGTGGGTATAACTATGGCTGGCTCAGTGCTCGCATTGTTCAATACGGGTTTGAGAAATTTAATCTGAGGGAAGCATGATAACGATTACAGAATTATCAGACCGCTTATGGCTTGATGTTGTCAGAGTGGCTAAATACCTCTTACCTGAAGGCAAAAAAGAGGGTCATGAGTGGGTAACAGGTTCTGTTCAAGGCGAACAGGGTAAAAGTTTAAAAGTTAATCTGTCTGGCAAAAAGGTTTGGTCAGATTTTGCTGAGGGAACAGGAGGGGATTTACTGGATTTGTGGGTTCAGGTCAGGGATTGTAGTTTGCATCAGGCGATGGCAGAGGCAAAAAAGTTTCTGGGGATAGCCGATGAATGCGGTACATTTGAAGCAAAACGAAAAAAACTGTTTAAACGCCCACAAACAGCATCACTGAAAAAAACTATCCGTAAACCACAAGACTGTTACGAATATCTTCAAACACGAGGTATAGACCGCAAAACGGCTGAAGAATTTCAGGTCAGTGATGGGATTGTCTGGTCAGCTGAAGAAAACAAAGAAATACCCGCAATTGTCGCTACCAATGTAAAAATGATCCACTTGCTAGTGTAAAACTGATCCACCAAGAGTAAAAATGGCAGTTTTAAGGTACTGCCGATGATAACATTGGAGATCAGAGTGGAAATTTCTGTTTTACATCGCCAGGGTATGTCTATACGTGCGATTGCGCGACGCCTTTCATGTTCAAGAGTAACCGTGAGGCGATATCTTCGTAGCACTGAAGCGGCGGCGAATATGCGTTATAAATCGAGAGCGCCTAGACCCGGTAAGTTGGAGCCCTTCAAGGTATATATTCTCGAACGCGTAGAGGCGGCTAGACCTGATTGGATACCGGCCTGCGTATTGCTACGGGAGATCCGTGAACAAGGGTACACAGGCAGCTATAGCTTGCTGACCGCTTTTCTTCATCCTATGAAAAAACCGGTTATTGAAGACGTTGTTCGCTTTGAGACTGAACCCGGTGAACAGATGCAGGTTGACTTCACGATTATCAGACAGGGGCAGAACCCTTTGCTGGCATTCGTTGCCACGTTAGGTTGGAGTCGTTCCACTTTTGTTAAGTTTTACACCTGTCAAAATTCAGCAGCCTGGTGCGACGGGATTGAGTCAGCCCTACAGTATTTTGGCGGTACGCCTCGTCAGCTGCTATTTGATACACGAGTTTCGCACAAAACTAATTTGGGTACGCCAATAAAACACAGATGTGCTCAGCAATAGCATTTTTGATTACGTCCCAATTTTGTTGATAAAGGGTTATTTTTTCAGATATACGACGTTTATGTCGTTCAAACCACGCAGAAATAGCGAGAAAAATATGATTTCTTTGCGCTCGGCTCGTGCGAGCCTGACAGCGTTCAATACCACAGTTTTGTTTAACTTCTCGATGATAAACTTCAATAGACCAACGGGCATCCATGATAGATTTGACGTATTGACGGGTGGGATTCTCTTTGTTTGTTACTATGTAATCAATACGGCCGTTTTTGGCTGTAAATTTGAAAACGGTCACCCAACCATATCCTCGCAAGTGTATTGACGTTCCTTCTTCTGAGATGTCTAACTTGTTCAGTTGTTTGTTATGGTTAACAATCCTATTTTTCCTCAGCGTGGTTACCCAGATCCAACCATGAGAGCGAATTGATTTCAGGTTATCCAGGCTAGAATACCAAGCATCCATCACTACCGCTTCTGGCATGATCCCTCTTTTTTTAGCAAGAGCGAGCATTTCGGAAAAGTGCGTGTTTTTTGTTTTTCCATCAGAATCTTTATCATAAATACGATAATCAATAGGAATTGATTCAACCTTCGTCAGATCATGCCAAAGCAAATTAACTAAACCTATGCCAGCAATAACATCATGTTCATTACCTGAATATTGATAATGGACCATCTCTATTTTTTTACTACGTCACGAGTTTCGCACGGACATATAAAACTCTAAAAATAGCTAAAATAATGTTTTATCCACAAGATGCGCGATAACATAAAATATATTTTAATTTCAATATATTATGTTTTAATTGGCAATTTTTTCGAATTATATATTATATCGAATTGAGCTTAAAAATAACTTGTTTATTTATCGGCGCAAAACTCGTGTACGTGTTTTGGCAATCAATGTATCATCGGCAATTAGGGGCTGTCGTCACAAGACGTAAGGCTATGATATTATTTTAAAATGAAAAAATTAGCTTTATTAGCACATCGTCGACACGACATTTCTGATCGCTCCTGGGAAAGAATCGAGTCCTTACTTCCTGCTAGAAAAGGCAAATGGGGCGGCGTCGCAAAGGATAACCGATTGTTTATTAATGCAGTATTTTGGATCTTAAGAACAGGCTCTCCATGGAGAGATCTGCCTCCTGATTACGGTTGTTGGAAAAATACCCATCGTCGCTTTTGCCGTTGGAAAAATAAAGGTGTATGGGCATCGATTCTTGAAAATCTTACCTGCGAAGCAGATATGGAATGGTTGATGATTGATGCAACTCATATAAAAGTCCACCTTCATGGCACTGGAGCTGTAGGTGGGAATGATGAAATGGGCCTTACAAAAGGGGGCTCAACAGCAAGCTACACCTGGCCGTAGACGCACACGGTATGCCACTCAGAGCAACTTTAACGTCTGGCACTGTTGCTGACTGTACAGTCGCTCCAGACTTGCTCAAGGAGTTAACCGCAGATTATTTACTGGCCGACCGGGGCTATGATAGCGATTCAATCATTAAACAAGCCGAAGAACAAGGGATGCATCCTGTCATTCCACCACGAAAACATAGAAAGCATTATCGAAAGTTTGATAGTGCTCTCTATAAAAACCGCCATGTTGTTGAGAATGTCTTTGCGAAAATTAAGAAGTGGAGAGGGATTGCGACTCGATTTGCCAAAAGAGCGTCCTCCTTTCTGGCAAGCATCCAGATTCGATTTATTGCTATCTGGGCTGAAATCTTGTGACGACAGCCCCTAGGAATTAATACCATTAATTTATAAAAATGTGTAGATACCTATGCGTAGGGTACAGAGGTAAGATGTTCTATTTTTAAAATCTATTACTTTATGTAATAAGATAAGCTAATTATTAAGCTGCTCTACTCAAATAATTGACTGGAGCATTTTTTTATTTGTTTTTAAGAAAATGTGACAGTAGTGATAGATAAAGCCCTCTAATTATCCATCATGTAGACTAATTATGCTCAGAATGGTGCTCATTGAACCATTCATCTAATTTAAGTTGTAATTTATCGATACCTATTTTTTTCAATGAAGAAAAGGTTTCAACTTGTATATTACCCGCCACTGTTTTTAATCTATTACGTACTGCTATGATTTGAGTTTTTTGTTTATTGGGTACTAGTTTGTCTGCTTTGGTTAGCAATACCAATATCGGGATATTCATTGCTACAGACCATTCAATCATTTGTATATCCATATCTTTTAATGGATGACGAATGTCCATTAATATTATCAATCCTTTTAAACATGTTCTTTTTTGTAAATATTCACTTAATGCTTGTTGCCATTGGCGTTTAATCGATTCAGGGACTTCTGCATAGCCGTAGCCAGGTAAATCAACCAGCCTAATACCCTCTGCAACTTCGAACAAATTGATTAGCTGTGTTCTGCCAGGTGTTTTACTGGTACGGGCTAGATTTTTTTGTTGGGTAAGTGCATTTAATGCACTGGATTTACCGGCGTTAGAACGTCCAGAGAAGGCAATTTCTATACTATGATCGTTTGGTAAATGGCGAATATCAGGTGCGCTTGTGACAAATTTTGTCTGGTGATAATTATAATTTTTGTTTGTCATCATTGTTTCTCGCTGATTTCGGCTTAAATTAGAGAAATTATACCTTTAAGAGGATAAATTAAGATAGTGATAGCTACATGAAAGATAGATTATTATGTGTTAATGAATTTTATTAAAAATAACATTTTTTACATAAGAAAAAAATATGGAATGTGACAGAATAGATCCTATTATTTAAATTAGGTCAATTTAGGGGCTGTCGTCACAAGATTTCAGCCCAGATAGCAATAAATCGAATCTGGATGCTTGCCAGAAAGGAGGACGCTCTTTTGGCAAATCGAGTCGCAATCCCTCTCCACTGCTTAATTTTCGCAAAGACATGCTCAACAACATGGCGGTTTTTATAGAGAGCACTATCAAACTTTCGATAATGCTTTCTATGTTTTCGTGGTGGAATGACAGGCTGCATCCCTTGTTCTTCGGCTTGTTTAATGATTGAATCGCTATCATAGCCCCGGTCGGCCAGTAAATAATCTGCGGTTAACTCCTTGAGCAAGTCTGGAGCGACTGTACAGTCAGCAACAGTGCCAGACGTTAAAGTTGCTCTGAGTGGCATACCGTGTGCGTCTACGGCCAGGTGTAGCTTGCTGTTGAGCCCCCCTTTTGTAAGGCCCATTTCATCATTCCCACCTACAGCTCCAGTGCCATGAAGGTGGACTTTTATATGAGTTGCATCCATCATCAACCATTCCATATCTGCTTCGCAGGTAAGATTTTCAAGAATCGATGCCCATACACCTTTATTTTTCCAACGGCAAAAGCGACGATGGGTATTTTTCCAACAACCGTAATCAGGAGGCAGATCTCTCCATGGAGAGCCTGTTCTTAAGATCCAGAATACTGCATTAATAAACAATCGGTTATCCTTTGCGACGCCGCCCCATTTGCCTTTTCTACCAGGAAGTAAGGACTCGATTCTTTCCCAGGAGCGATCAGAAATGTCGTGTCGACGATGTGCTAATAAAGCTAATTTTTTCATTTTAAGATAATATCATAGCCTTACATCTTGTGACGACAGCCCCTAAAGCTAATGCCTTTGTTCATCATATGGTACGCAATATTGTTGGTAGTTTGCTGGCAGTAGGGTGTGGTGATCAGGATATTAGTTGGGTAGCAGAGCTTTTAGCATTGAAAGATAGAACAAAAGCGGCGGCGACTCCAAAAGCAGAGGGGCTCTATTTAGATGCTGTCGATTATCCGGTAAAATATAAATTACCTACAACGATCGTAGGACCGCTTTTTTTACCAGAATAATGAATTTAATTTTGCGTTTAATTACACAGCGCTGAAGCTGTCAACTGTTGGATTTTTTATGGAATTTATTACTTTTATTATTGATTTTATTATACACATCGATCTTCATTTAGCTGAGCTGGTTGCTGAATATGGCATTTGGCTATATGCCATTCTATTTTTGATAGTATTTTGTGAAACTGGATTAATTGTTACGCCTTTTTTACCGGGTGACTCCCTATTATTTGTTGCTGGGGCATTAACGGCACTGGAGAGCAATGATCTTAATGTTCATTTAATGGTAGTATTAATAATTATTGCAGCAATTATTGGTGATGCGGTTAATTATACTATTGGTCGTTTATTCGGCGAGCGTCTATTTAGCAATCCTAATTCAAAAATTTTTCGACGGGTTTATTTGGAAAAAACACACCAATTTTATGAAAAACATGGTGGTAAAGCGATTATTTTAGCTAGATTTATACCTATCATTAGGGGCTGTCGTCACAAGATAAAAATACCGAGGATAGTATATTTAATACCCATATTATGGTCAAAATTCACTCGGGATTATACTGGTATGATGAGTAATTTAATCAAACTTGAGGTGTAAAGCTACCTTTTTCTATTTATTTTTAACTAAAAAATGAACAATCTATACCTGTCTTTAACTCGTGACGATAGCCCCTAGAACGTTTGCTCCATTTGTCGCAGGGATGGGAAAAATGTCATATCGGCATTTTGCTTTTTATAATGTGGCCGGGGCTTTAATATGGGTTCTATTATTTACTTACGCGGGTTACTTTTTTGGTGATTTGCCAATTGTTCAGCAGAATCTAAAATTATTAATTGTGGCAATTATTTTAATTTCTATTCTGTTGGGTATTATTGAGATTTGGCGTTATCGTCGATCATCAATAAAAGAAAAACAGGTTGTTAAACCAAAAAATAGATAGTCATTAGCAGGTTTGATCAGTTTTTTATCCACTATGCTTTGTCATTGTGGTTTAATGATTAACATAATAATGAGACTGATAATGTAATTTCAGACAGAAAGGTCTATTAATGAGCTGGATTGAAAAGATTCTTAATAAAAGCAATATTAGCCAGACCCGTAAAGCGAGTATCCCTGAAGGGGTTTGGACAAAATGTGATAGCTGCGGGCAAGTACTCTATCGCGCTGAATTAGAAAGTAATTTAGCCGTATGTCCAAAATGTGATCATCATATGCGTATTTCGGCCCGTCAACGTCTGGCCTCTTTTCTTGATGAAGGAACCACGGCTGAATTAGGTAGTGAATTAGAGCCGAAAGATATTTTAAAATTTCGTGATTCAAAGAAATATAAAGATCGCATATCAGCAGCACAAAAAGCGACACATGAAAAAGATGCTTTAATCGTGATGAAAGGCTCGCTTAAAGGTATGCCGGTCATTGTAGCCGCTTTTGAATTTGCTTTTATGGGCGGCTCAATGGCTTCAGTTGTTGGTGCACGTTTTGTGCGTGCGGTAGAGCAAGCACTGGAAGATAATTGTCCGTTAGTTTGTTTTTCTGCCAGTGGCGGTGCTCGCATGCAAGAAGCATTAATGTCCTTGATGCAAATGGCAAAGACCAGTGCGGCACTGGCGAAGATGCAGGAACGAGGGCTTCCCTATATCTCAGTACTTACCGATCCAACTATGGGCGGTGTATCAGCAAGTTTAGCCATGTTAGGCGATATTAATGTTGCCGAACCTAAAGCGTTAATCGGCTTTGCTGGTCCTCGGGTTATTGAGCAAACGGTACGTGAAAAATTACCACCAGGTTTTCAGCGCAGTGAATTTCTGATTGAAAAAGGTGCGATTGATATGATTGTCAGACGGTCTGAAATGAGGGATAAATTAGCCAAAATACTGGCAATGCTCACTCATCAAACCGTTCAAGATGCAAGTCAAATTGATGTTATTACCTTAGTTGACGATGATCTGGAGCCCCCCTATCGTGAGAAACCCGAAATTGACAACAAATCAGATCAAAAATGAGAAGATATCTGAACCCTTGATGATACCAGGGGTAACCTCTTCTTTAGCTACCTGGTTAACTTATTTAACCCAGCAACATAGCAAAATTATCGATATGGGGCTTGAGCGGGTTGGTGTCGTCGCTCGACAGCTGGATCTTTTATATCCCGCCCCGAAAGTCGTTACTGTTGCTGGCACTAATGGTAAAGGAACGACTTGCCATACATTGGAATCGATTTTAATCGAAGCAGGATTAAAAGTCGGCGTTTATAGTTCTCCTCACCTGTTAGATTATACTGAGCGCGTTAGGATCCAGGGTAAGATGTTACCTGAAGCTGAATTTTGTCGGGTTTTTGCCGATATTGAATCGAAACGCGGCACAACAACGCTGACCTATTTTGAATATGGCACCTTAGCTGCTTTACAGTTATTTAAACAAGCTAAACTTGATGTGGTTATTTTAGAAGTTGGTTTGGGTGGACGGTTAGATGCAACCAATATCGTCGATGCGGATATTGCTGCCATCACTAGCATTGCATTGGATCACACTGACTGGCTTGGTGGTGATCGTGAACAGATTGGCTACGAAAAAGTCGGTATTTTTCGCTCAGGGCGCTATGCGGTTGTGGGTGAACCGGATATGCCGCAGTCGATTAATCAAGTGGCTCAAACCTTAGGAGCAAAGTTATTTCGTTGTGGGGTAGATTGGCAATTTGAGCTACAAAATGATCATTGGTATTGGCGATCCCATGATCACGATTTTAAACAGTTACCTGTGCCAAATGTCCCACTGGCCAATGCTGCAACCGCATTGGCAATTATTAATTGTTTAATCAAACAGGGTGATCCCATTGGGCAGGCGATATCATTGCCAGCTATTCAGCAGGGATTGATTAAGGCGAAATTACCAGGACGTTTTCAAATTATCTGCGAGCAACCTTGTGTAATTTTAGATGTTGCGCACAATCCCCATGCGGCAGCTTATTTAGCCGATAGACTAACTCGCTTACCCAGGCAGAAAAATACTAAAGTTCATGCCGTTGTAGCGATGTTAGTCAATAAAGATATAAAAAGTACATTATCTTATTTGGCTGCGCAGGTTGATAAATGGTATCTCGCTTCATTAAGTGGGATACGCGGTGCCGATGCAGCGCAATTAGCGCAGTATGTTGAATCGCCATACCAATTTGCGACGGTCAAAGATGCCTGGTTGCAGGCTATGGCCGAGGCTGACAAGCAGGACATTGTGTTGGTTTGCGGCTCATTTCATACTGTTGCAGAGGTTATGGAACTGCAGACAAAAGAGGAAAGTTTAAGTGGCCAGTAAGTTTCAAAACCGTTTGGTGGGAACGATTGTTATTGTTGCAGTTGGTGTTATTGTATTACCCATATTATTGGATGGTAATAAGAAATATAATGAGACTGAATTTGCAGCGATCCCTTTGGTGCCTAAAGCCAGCGATGAATATGAAATTGAACCTATTGCGCCGATTAATCCGAAGCCTCTAGCGACATCTTCAGCGAGCGCTGCAGAAGCCATGATTTCTGAGACCACTTCTGATTCGAAGGCCAAATCAGCAGATACTCTGTCCGCTCAACAACAAGCAAAGTCTAAACCAGCTGTCAAAGTTGAAAAACCCGCGCTAGTGCCAGAACATATCACTAAGTCAAATGAGAAAACTCAAGCACCGCAGGCGCGGGCTTATGTTATTCAGTTGGCAGTACTGAAAAATGCAGCAAAAGTGGAAGAAATTATTGCCAAATTACGTTTATCTGGCTACCAGGTTTATACCGAGCCATCATTACCAATTAATGGTCAATTAACTCGAATTTTTGTTGGCCCGAATGCTTCGAGAGATAAATTGCAATCCAGGTTGTCGGAATTGAAAGATTTAACCGGCTTACAGGGGCAAATACGCGGTTATAAACTGTAAAATGGGTATGTACTAATAGATAAAACATATTGATACTAAACAATTATATTAATTATTCCTGCTGCGATCATGATTTATCTTTTCGCCGCAATTTATTGCTACTTTTCAGCAAAATATCTAACGCAAACGTTTTCGTTTTCTGCTAGAATGCGTTCGACCATGCTGAATGTTTAATTTTTTGGATTAAAATTATGGTTTGGATTGATTACGTTATTATTGCCATTATTTGCTTTTCGGCCTTGGTTAGTTTAATTCGTGGTTTTGTACGAGAAGCTTTGTCACTTATTACTTGGGGTTGTGCTTTTTTTGTTGCCAGCCAATTTTATCCTTATCTGGCGACTAATCTCACCCGCTTCGATGACACGCTGATTAGAAATGGTATTGCGATTGCAATTTTATTTATCGCCACTTTAATTGTGGGTGCGGTAGTCAATTATGTGATTAGCTCGTTAGTTGAGCGAACAGGATTATCAGGTACTGATCGCGTGTTAGGCGTCTGTTTTGGTGTATTACGCGGTATATTAATTGTGTCGGCAATCCTGTTTTTCCTGGATACTTTTACACCCTTGCCAAAAAGTGAAGATTGGCAACGTTCTGAATTGATACCCCAATTTAGTCATATTATTAGATGGTTTTTTGATTATTTAAAAAATGCGTCAAGTTTTTTACCTGAAAATATCACTCTGTTCCCCAATTCCCAAACGAAATGCAACAAAGTGAATCCTTGGTCATACATAGATAAACTTACTGTAATGACCCCATAAGAGATACTGTTGTATGAAGGGAAAACATTTGAATTTACATGAGCGCTTTTATATCGAAAAACGAATAATTGACGGTGTTACTCAGGCCACTATTGCTAGAGAATTGGGGCTTTCTCGTTCAACTGTCAGCAGGGAACTCAAGCGTAATACGGACACGAGTTTCGCACGGACATATAAAGCTCTAAAAATAGCTAAAATAATGTTTTATCCACAAGAGGCGCGATAACATAAAATATATTTTAATTTCAATATCTTATGTTTTAATTGGCAATTTTTTCGAATTATATATTATATCGAATTGAGCTTAAAAATAACTTGTTTATTTGTCGGCGCGAAACTCGTGACGGATCCTGCTTTCAATGGACTTTATTCTTGCAGAAGGGCTGATACCTTAGCGAAAGCCAGACGTATGAACACATCTCCGCGGAATGCGTTTAATCAGCAAACCACAGAAACGCAGGCTTTTATCCGTAAAGAGCTTGCTTTACATACTTCGCCTGCCGTTATCAGTGGAAGGCTGCGTTTGAAACATGGAGTTTCTGTCAGTAAAAATACGCTCTATCGCTATGGCAAGGGAAAACCCAAGCGTAGCGCTATTCCTGATAGAGTGGGTATTGAAGAGAGACCCGCTGAGGCTGATCTCAAGTAACCGATGCTTCAGGTAGTGATCGATTAAGTATCGGTTGTATGCGTAATGATTATGGTGCACCTGAGATATTACAGTTTTGGTCGGTTGCCGATAATACCCGATTTGGTGGTGCTCGAATGTTAATAGAAACTGCGGAGCGATTAGTGCAGGAGCAATATTATTAATGTTGGAAAAGCAACCCCCTTTGTCGATGGCTAAAATTGCGTTAGGCATTGAGTATGATGGTAGCCATTATTATGGCTGGCAGCGTCAACAACAGGTAAAAAGTATTCAAGCTTGTTTGGAGTTCGCGCTAACAAACGTTACCAATGAATCTATCCACGTTTATTGCGCCGGGCGCACTGATGCAGGTGTGCATGCGACTGGTCAGGTTATCCATTTTGAAACATCTGTCATACGTAAAGATTCTGCCTGGACGATGGGGGTTAATAGTTACTTACCATCCGACATTGCAGTACAGTGGTGCAAAATTGTTGAGCCAGATTTTCATGCTCGTTTTTCTGCCACCGCGCGTCGATATCGTTATATGATTTTCAATCATCGACTTAGACCTGCGATATTAGCCGCAGGCGTAACGCATTACCATGCCCCCTTAGATGCGGAAAAAATGCATCTTGCCGCTCAGGCATTGGTTGGGGAGCAGGATTTTACTTCATTTAGGGCTATTCAGTGTCAATCTAAATCACCTTGGCGTAATATAAAGCATGTTCATGTCAACCGTTATGGTGACTATATTGTGGTTGATATTAAAGCTAATGCCTTTGTTCATCATATGGTACGCAATATTGTTGGTAGTTTGTTGGCAGTAGGGTGTGGTGATCAGGATATTAGTTGGGTAGCAGAGCTTTTAGCATTGAAAGATAGAACAAAAGCGGCGGCGACTGCAAAAGCAGAGGGGCTCTATTTAGTTGCTGTCGATTATCCGGTAAAATATAAATTACCTACAACGATCGTAGGACCGCTTTTTTTACCAGAATAATGAATTTAATTTTGCGTTTAATTACACAGCGCTGAAGCTGTCAACTGTTGGATTTTTTATGGAATTTATTACTTTTATTATTGATTTTATTATACACATCGATCTTCATTTAGCTGAGCTGGTTGCTGAAAATGGCATTTGGCTATATGCCATTCTATTTTTGATAGTATTTTGTCAATGCCAATTGAATTCTGATCCACTTTGCTAGGGGCTGTCGTCACAAGATGTAAGGCTATGATATTATTTTAAAATGAAAAAATTAGCTTTATTAGCACATCGTCGACACGACATTTCTGATCGCTCCTGGGAAAGAATCGAGTCCTTACTTCCTGGTAGAAAAGGCAAATGTGGCGGCGTCGCAAAGGATAACCGATTGTTTATTAATGCAGTATTCTGGATCTTAAGAATAGGCTCTCCATGGAGAGATCTGCCTCCTGATTACGGTTGTTGGAAAAATACCCACCGTCGCGTTTGCCGTTGAAAAAATAAAGGTGTATGGGCATCGATTCTTGAAAATCTTACCTGCGAAGCAGGTATGGAATGGTTGATGATTGATGCAACTCATATAAAAGTCCACCTTCATGGCACTGGAGCTGTAGGTGGGAATGATGAAATGGGCCTTACAAAAGGGGGCTCAACAGCAAGCTACACCTGGCCGTAGACGCACACGGTATGCCACTCAGAGCAACTTTAACGTCTGGCACTGTTGTTGACTGTACAGTCGCTCCAGACTTGCTCAAGCCGAAGAACAAGGGATGCAGCCTGTCATTCCACCACGAAAACATAGAAAGCATTATCGAAAGTTTGATAGTGCTCTCTATAAAAACCGCCATGTTGTTGAGAATGTCTCACGAGTTTCGCGCCGACAAATAAACAAGTTATTTTTAAGCTCAATTCGATATAATATATAATTCGAAAAAATTGCCAATTAAAACATAAGATATTGAAATTAAAATATATTTTATGTTATCGCGCCTCTTGTGGATAAAACATTATTTTAGCTATTTTTAGAGCTTTATATGTCCGTGCGAAACTCGTGTGTCTTTGCGAAAATTAAGCAGTGGAGAGGGATTGCGACTCGATTTGCCAAAAGAGCGTCCTCCTTTCTGGCAAGCATCCAGATTCGATTTATTGCTATCTGGGCTGAAATCTTGTGACGACAGCCCCTAGTAATATTAACTCCTTGATGTATAATAAATTAATACCCGAAAAGGTTACTAATTAACCTATTCCATGATGAACCCATTTTTATTTTTTCTAGGGGCTGTCGTCACAAGATCACGAGTTTCGCGCCGACAAATAAATAAGTTATTTTTAAGCTCAATTCGATATAATATATAATTCGAAAAAATTGCCAATTAAAACATAAGATATTGAAATTAAAATATATTTTATGTTATCACACATCTTGTGGATAAAACATTATTTTAGCTATTTTTAGGGGCT
Source organism: Coronaproctus castanopsis (assembly GCA_032883995.1). Lineage (NCBI taxonomy): Eukaryota > Metazoa > Arthropoda > Insecta > Hemiptera > Monophlebidae > Coronaproctus > Coronaproctus castanopsis. Next base: position 1,692,619 of record JAOQIE010000004.1, on the reverse strand, counting down.
GTCGTCACAAGATTTCAGCCCAGATAGCAATAAATCGAATCTGGATCCTTGCCAGAAAGGAGGACGCTCTTTTGGCAAATCGAGTCGCAATCCCTCTCCACTGCTTAATTTTCGCAAAGACATTCTCAACAACATGGCGGTTTTTATAGAGAGCACTATCAAACTTTCGATAATGCTTTCTATGTTTTCGTGGTGGAATGACAGGCTGCATCCCCTGTTCTTCGGCTTGTTTAATGATTGAATCGCTATCATAGCCCCGGTCGGCCAGTAAATAATCTGCGGTTAACTCCTTGAGCAAGTCTGGAGCGACTGTACAGTCAGCAACAGTGCCAGACGTTAAAGTTGCTCTGAGTGGCATACCGTGTGCGTCTACGGCCAGGTGTAGCGTGCTGTTGAGCCCCCTTTTGTAAGGCCCATTTCATCATTCCCACCTACAGCTCCAGTGCCATGAAGGTGGACTTTTATATGAGTTGCATCAATCATCAACCATTCCATATCTGCTTCGCAGGTAAGATTTTCAAGAATCGATGCCCATACACCTTTATTTTTCCAACGGCAAAAGCGACGGTGGGTATTTTTCCAACAACCGTAATCAGGAGGCAGATCTCTCCATGGAGAGCCTGTTCTTAAGATCCAGAATACTGCATTAATAAACAATCGGTTATCCTTTGCGACGCCCCCCATTTGCCTTTTCTACCAGGAAGTAAGGACTCGATTCTTTCCCAGGAGCGATCAGAAATGTCGTGTCGACGATGTGCTAATAAAGCTAATTTTTTCATTTTAAAATAATATCATAGCCTTACATCTTGTGACGACAGCCCCTAGAGCTTTATATGTCCGTGCGAAACTCGTGAAGATTTCAGCCCAGATAGCAATAAATCGAATCTGGATGCTTGCCAGAAAGGAGGACGCTCTTTTGGCAAATCGAGTCGCAATCCCTCTCCACTGCTTAATTTTCACAAAGACATTCTCAACAACATGGCGGTTTTTATAGAGAGCACTATCAAACTTTCGATAATGCTTTCTATGTTTTCGTGGTGGAATGACAGGCTGCATCCCTTGTTCTTCGGCTTGTTTAATGATTGAATCGCTATCATAGCCCCGGTCGGCCAGTAAATAATCTGCGGTTAACTCCTTGAGCAAGTCTGGAGCGACTGTACAGTCAGCAACAGTGCCAGACGTTAAAGTTGCTCTGAGTGGCATACCGTGTGCGTCTACGGCCAGGTGTAGCTTGCTGTTGAGCCCCCTTTTGTAAGGCCCATTTCATCATTCCCACCTACAGCTCCAGTGCCATGAAGGTGGACTTTTATATGACACGAGTTTCGCACGGACATATAAAGCTCTAAAAATAGCTAAAATAATGTTTTATCCACAAGATGTGTGATAACATAAAATATATTTTAATTTCAATATCTTATGTTTTAATTGGCAATTTTTTCGAATTATATATTATATCGAATTGAGCTTAAAAATAACTTGTTTATTTGTCGGCGCGAAACTCGTGTATGAGTTGCATCAATCATCAACCATTCCATATCTGCTTCGCAGGTAAGATTTTCAAGAATCGATGCCCATACACCTTTATTTTTCCAACGGCAAAAGCGACGATGGGTATTTTTCCAACAACCGTAATCAGGAGGCAGATCTCTCCATGGAGAGCCTGTTCTTAAGATCCAAAATACTGCATTAATAAACAATCGGTTATCCTTTGCGACGCCGCCCCATTTGCCTTTTCTACCAGGAAGTAAGGACTCGACACGAGTTTCGCGCCGACAAATAAACAAGTTATTTTTAAGCTCAATTCGATATAATATATAATTCGAAAAAATTGCCAATTAAAACATAAGATATTGAAATTAAAATATATTTTATGTTATCACACATCTTGTGGATAAAACATTATTTTAGCTATTTTTAGAGCTTTATATGTCCGTGCGAAACTCGTGCTCGATTCTTTCCCAGGAGCGATCAGAAATGTCGTGTCGACGATGTGCTAATAAAGCTAATTTTTTCATTTTAAAATAATATCATAGCCTTACATCTTGTGACGACAGCCCCTAAGTTTTGCCAGAATTATTTTTGAAGGTTGAGATAAAGAACGGAATAGATGGTTAAAAACCGATTAATTATTAATCAGTTTTGAACAAAAGATAGATCTACCCTGTAGTAAGTTTTTATTGCCACCGTAAACGTGCCAGGTCGTCGTGACGAGCCATAAGCTCTTTAAGCTTCAATCCAAAATTCATTCCTGTATCGCCACATGGTCATGATGTTTTCGCGATAAAAGCTGATATCGCGCCATGTATTGTTTTTAGTCACCCCGCCGGCGGTGGTTGAAAGATGAATATGCGGATGCCATTTTTGGTCACGTCCCCAGGTGTGTATGGCAGTGAAAATGCTGGGGGTAATATTGATATCGCGGCAGATTGTTAATATTACATCAGCAGCTAATCGATTCATTTCACCGAGAAGCCAACGGTTGGCGCGAATAACAGGGCAATATTCACAAGGCATGCTAAAAGTGATGTGTTGCCAAGGGACTTCGGGTAACCAGGCCAGCGTATTGTTAATCCATTGCAGGCAAGCTTTTACGCCACAATGAGGGCAGCTTCGGCTTTTGCTGGTAAATTTAACCCGCTTCTCATGATTACATTCAAGGTCAGGGCATCGCCAAATTGACCAGCCCATAAGTGAAGTGCCACAAGCCATAATCTTTACCATGGTTTCGATCACAACACGAGTTTCGCACTGGCATATAAAATTCCAGAAATGGCTTAAAAGTAATGATTAATCTGCAAGTTACTAAAACACATAAATTTTATTAAATTACAATAAGTTGCATTTAATTTATAAGGTTTTAGCCATTTATATATTATGCTGAATTAAACTTAAAAATAGAGCGTGTTTTTATTGGTGCGAAACTCGTGCACAACAGGGCGAACACTGTCAGAGGGTTGACGGTTAACCCAATTGAGCCAGCGTTGACCAAATTGGAAAACATGACTAAAACGTGGTGACATAAATGGCACTGAAAGATTGAAAAAATAGGTTCGGGGTTATACCAGTATATGTATAAGAAATTAATACCCAAAACGGTTAAATATTAATCAATCTGGGTGTTTTTAAGATTGAAATGGAAATATAAATATAGATTGAAATGGAAATATAAATATGTACTCAACCAATCGTCATAAATCGATTTTGAGGTACACCATAACGCTCTATAAGGCGTTTTCTTGATGTATAAGAAATTAATACCCAAAACGGTTAAATATTAATCAATCTGGGTGTTTTTAAGATATATAAGTAACCAATGGTAGCGCTTTTTGATTTGATGGCCTTAGAATGCGATACAGGCGGTTTTGGTGTTGATGGATTTATTGAAACTGGTAAGAATATTTTATAGATCACGAGTTTCGCACCAATAAAAAAACGCTCTATTTTTAAGTTTAATTCAGCATAATATATAAATAGATAAAACCTTATAAATTAAATGTAACTTATTGTAATTTAATAAAATTTATGTGTTTTAGTAACTTGCAGATTAATCATTACTTTTAAGCCATTTATGGAATTTTATATGCCTGTGCGAAACTCGTGGTTAAACAAAACTGTGGTATTGAACGCTGTCAGGCTCGCACGAGCCGAGCGCAAAGAAATCATATTTTTCTCGCTATTTCTGCGTGGTTTGAACAACATAAACGTCGTATATCTGAAAAAATAACCCTTTATCAACAAAATTGGGACGTAATCAAAAATGCTATTGCTGAGCACATCCGTGTTTTATTGGCGTACCCAAATTAGTTTTGTGCGAAACTCGTGATTTAGAGTAAATACGATGGCCTTGAAAGAACTTTTCTTATAGTTTAGCTTAGGGGCTGTCGTCACAAGATTTCAGCCCAGATAGCAATAAATCGAATCTGGATGCTTGCCAGAAAGGAGGACGCTCTTTTGGCAAATCGAGTCGCAATCCCTCTCCACTGCTTAATTTTCGCAAAGACATTCTCAACAACATGGCGGTTTTTATAGAGAGCACTATCAAACTTTCGATAATGCTTTCTATGTTTTCGTGGTGGAATGACAGGCTGCATCCCTTGTTCTTCGGCTTGTTTAATGATTGAATCGCTATCATAGCCCCGGTCGGCCAGTAAATAATCTGCGGTTAACTCCTTGAGCAAGTCTGGAGCGACTGTACAGTCAGCAACAGTGCCAGACGTTAAAGTTGCTCTGAGTGGCATACCGTGTGCGTCTACGGCCAGGTGTAGCTTGCTGTTGAGCCCCCTTTTGTAAGGCCCATTTCATCATTCCCACCTACAGCTCCAGTGCCATGAAGGTGGACTTTTATATGAGTTGCATCAATCATCAACCATTCCATATCTGCTTCGCAGGTAAGATTTTCAAGAATCGATGCCCATACACCTTTATTTTTGCAACGGCAAAAGCGACGATGGGTATTTTTCCAACAACCGTAATCAGGAGGCAGATCTCTCCATGGAGAGCCTGTTCTTAAGATCCAGAATACTGCATTAATAAACAATCGGTTATCCTTTGCGACGCCGCCCCATTTGCCTTTTCTACCAGGAAGTAAGGACTCGATTCTTTCCCAGGAGCGATCAGAAATGTCGTGTCGACGATGTGCTAATAAAGCTAATTTTTTCATTTTAAAATAATATCATAGCCTTACATCTTGTGACGACAGCCCCTAGCAAGTGGATCATTTTTACATTGGTAGCGACACTAGCTAAAACTAAAAGTTATTTTAATGATTGTAATGCTATTACATATTTAAATTTATCTCTATAACTAATTGTTTTAAATGATTAATTTTAATTAATACTTATAAAAATCTATATTGAATCCAGTAATATTAATTATTTATTGTATAAAATATTAAATAATTTTTATGACATTTAGTCTGTTTTAAGCAATTTTTTATTATTTACTTTTATATTTAAGGATATTAGGGGCTGTCGTCACAAGATTTCAGCCCAGATAGCAATAAATCGAATCTGGATGCTTGCCAGAAAGGAGGACGCTCTTTTGGCAAATCGAGTCGCAATCCCTCTCCACTGCTTAATTTTCGCAAAGACATTCTCAACAACATGGCGGTTTTTATAGAGAGCACTATCAAACTTTCGATAATGCTTTCTATGTTTTCGTGGTGGAATGACAGGCTGCATCCCTTGTTCTTCGGCTTGTTTAATGATTGAATCGCTATCATAGCCCCGGTCGGCCAGTAAATAATCTGCGGTTAACTCCTTGAGCAAGTCTGGAGCGACTGTACAGTCAGCAACAGTGCCAGACGTTAAAGTTGCTCTGAGTGGCATACCGTGTGCGTCTACGGCCAGGTGTAGCTTGCTGTTGAGCCCCTTTTGTAAGGCCCATTTCATCATTCCCACCTACAGCTCCAGTGCCATGAAGGTGGACTTTTATATGAGTTGCATCAATCATCAACCATTCCATATCTGCTTCGCAGGTAAGATTTTCAAGAATCGATGCCCATACACCTTTATTTTTCCAACGGCAAAAGCGACGATGGGTATTTTTCCAACAACCGTAATCAGGAGGCAGATCTCTCCATGGAGAGCCTGTTCTTAAGATCCAGAATACTGCATTAATAAACAATCGGTTATCCTTTGCGACGCCGCCCCATTTGCCTTTTCTACCAGGAAGTAAGGACTCGATTCTTTCCCAGGAGCGATCAGAAATGTCGTGTCGACGATGTGCTAATAAAGCTAATTTTTTCATTTTAAAATAATATCATAGCCTTACATCTTGTGACGACAGCCCCTAGATTAAATATAAATAATTTAAATTGACTGGAACTTTGCGAGTTTTTGTCACTCAAAAAAATGCTTGCTAAACAAATGAGAGAAAACATGGCGGGTTCAAATAAGGAAAATATGAGGCTTATTTTCGGGAGAAGTGACCTCGAATGAGCGAGCAGTTAACAGACCAGGTGCTGGTTGAACGGGTACAAAAAGGGGATAAAAAAGCTTTTAATTTACTGGTTATTAGATACCAGAATAAAGTTGTGAGCCTTGTTTCTCGTTATGTGCCGCAGGGAGATGTACCGGATGTAGCTCAAGAGGCATTTATTAAAGCTTATCGCGCTATCAGTTCATTTCGTGGTGAAAGCGCATTTTATACTTGGCTTTACCGGATCTCTGTAAATACAGCAAAAAATTATCTTATATCCCAAGGACGTCGACCGCCATCGAATGATTTGGATGTAGTTAATGCAGAGAATTTTGAGGCTTCTAATGCATTAAAAGAAATTTCGAACCCTGAGAATTTAATGTTGTCAGAAGAATTGAGAAAAGTAGTCTTCCGGACTATAGAGTCACTTCCTGAAGATTTACGTCTGGCAATTACGCTTAGGGAGTTAGATGGACTAAGTTATGAGGAGATAGCGCTTTTTATGGATTGTCCTGTTGGTACAGTTCGTTCGCGCATTTTTCGAGCAAGAGAAGTTATTGATAATAAAGTGCAACCGCTAATACGAAATTAAATGTGGTTCACATTTTACTGAAGGGTACTTTGGCATGCATAGAGAGAGACTTTCCGCTTTAATGGATGGAGAGATCTTTGATTCAGAATTAATCCATACCATTTTACAAGATGTTTCGTTACAGAAACGATGGGAGAGCTACCATCTTATCCGCGACAGTTTGAGAGGCGATATCAATGAAGTTATCCATGTTGATATTACCGACAAAGTAGAGCAGGCGCTGGCAAGTGAGCCTATCCAAATTGCGCCTAATGCAATACCGGAGTCGCAACCTGTGCCTGCTAGCTGGTGTTTAATGCCTTTTTGGCGTAAGCTTCGCCCTTGGGCTAACCAGATGACGCAAGTTGGTGTCGCAGCGAGCGTTGCCGTAGCTGTTATTGCAGGTGTTCAGAATTATAATACGTCTAGCATAGAAACTGATGTCAAATCTGACTCACCCATATTTAATACGGTACCTATCATGGGGGCTGCGTCGCCTGTGAGTTTAAATGTATCTAATGATCAATTGTTTGCTCATCCACAAACCGAGCAGCTAGAACAACGTAATCGCCGATTTGGTCTGATGTTACAACAATATGAGCTTGAGCGTCGTTCAATGCTGAATCAAAGTGTAACATCATCTTCACCAGTAGCAGAAAAATCTTACTCAGGAGCAGAATAGTAGTAATGAAACATTGGTTATCCGCCCTCTTTTTTTTGCTGGGCGGTTTATTGTTGCCTTTACATTCCTATGCGAAAGAATTATCGGCTGAAACTTTATTAACTGATATGGGTAATGCAGTAAAGTCTTTACCCTACGAATTATCATTTATTATTGTCAATCCACAAGGTATAACGCCGATCAGATATCGTCATGTCATTATTGACAATAAACCAATTGCTCAAATGATGCAGATGGATAATTCTCGTCGTGAAATTATTCAGAAAGGTAATCAAGTTAGCTACTTTGAGCCAGGATTTGATTCTTTTAGCTTAGAGGGCGCTTATATCGTTGATTATTTGCCGTCGGTAGTTTTTGCTAATTTTACTAAACTGCAATCCTATTATAATTTCATTAAGTTAGGCAGAACACACATTGGTGATATAATCTGTCAGGTTATTCGTGTTATACCGAAAGATAATTCACGTTTTAGCTATATCTTATTAATTGATGAAAAAAGCAAGTTACCATTGCGCATTGATCTTTTAGATAGTAAGAATGAAATATTAGAGCAATTTAGAGTTGTCTCTGTGGCTTTTAATAGTCAAGCGTTGCTGAAATCAATGCATGTGATCGCATCGTTGAATATGCCTCCCTTATTACTTATTCCCAAATCGATCACTAAGCGATTTAACTGGCAAATAAACCAACTGCCGTTGGGATTTGAAGAAATTTCTCGTAGTTGTAAAGAGATTGCTGCTAATGAATCTTTAGAGGCCATGTTATTTAGTGATGGGTTATTTAGTTTTTCTATTAATGTTACTAAAGCAGGTGAGCGTCAACTTAGTGAAAAACCATTTCGTAAAGGTGGTTTAACTATTTATACGGTGATAAAAGGACAATACGAAGTGACGGTTATTGGCCAGTTACCATTGTTAATCGCTAGCCAGATTGCAGCTAATGTTAGTTTTAAAGAGGCAAGTAATGGTTAAAGAGTGGGCAAGGGTTGTGTATTGGCATAATGGTCGAGCTGTGTTGCGATATGGTTCTAATTCTGCTTGTGGTAGTTGTGCTGCTCGCTCAACTTGCGGATCTTATATTCTCAATAAAATAGGACCGAAAACTGAGTATCAATTAGAACTTGAGGTCAGTCAGCCTCTGATAGTTGGTCAGAAAATTGAAGTCGGGATCCCTGAAGCCAGTTTATTACGTTCAGCAATGCTTGTTTACCTTACCCCATTAGTTGGCCTTTTTATCGGCAGTGGGGTTATGCAATTTCTTTTTTTAAATCAATTTATTATCTTTTTAGGTGCAGTTATTGGTGGCAGTGTTGGCTTTTTTCTGGCAAAAAAAATTGCGCATTATTGGGAAAAAGAGACGCTATATCAACCGATCATTTTACAAATAGGTTTACCGCCTGATGAATTAAAACAGCAAGTATGAATGACATAGTAAGCCTAAATGCCTATCATTAGTAATTACATATCGTCACTAATCTATGCCTATAACCGCCTTATTCATAAAAACGACTTTTTCATTATCAATGATTCTTTGAGTTGTTTGTCGCTTATATGTAAAATGCATTCCCAAGATTGTTATAACAGCTTTTATTAGTTTTAGCTTTGTAGGGCTAAGCTATCGCTAAAACTGATTTTATAAGGCCATTTAGAAGAAGATATAACCTTGATGTATAAGAAATTAATACCCAAAACGGTTAAATATTAATCAATCTGGGTGTTTTTAAGATTGAAATGGAAATATGTACTCAACCAATCGTCATAAATCGATTTTGAGGTACACCATAACGCTCTATAAGGCGTTTTCTTGATATAAGTAACCCAAATGGTAGCGCTTTTTGATTTGATGGCCTTAGAATGCGATACAGGCGGTTTTGGTGTTGATGGATTTATTGAAACTGGAAGACGGTGACAAGTCGTCGCCGGAGGCGACCATCTTGAAAATCAAACATATAAGAAATTTTTCCATCATCGCTCACATTGATCATGGTAAATCAACTCTGTCGGATCGTATTATCCAGATCTGTAGTGGCCTTTCTGATCGTGAAAGGGCAGCCCAGGTATTAGATTCTATGGATTTGGAGCGGGAACGAGGGATCACAATAAAAGCGCAGAGTTTTACCCTGAATTATAAAGCCAGTGATGGTGAAACTTATCAGCTTAATTTTATTGATACGCCTGGCCATGTTGACTTCTCTTATGAAGTATCCCGTTCATTAGCTGCTTGTGAAGGGGCATTACTGGTTGTTGATACCGGGCAAGGTGTGGAAGCGCAAACCCTTGCTAATTGCTATACCGCTATTGAAATGGATTTAGAAGTTGTTCCTGTACTTAATAAAATCGATTTACCTGCGGCAGAGCCTGATCGGGTAGCTGAAGAAATTGAAGATATTGTTGGCATCGATGCTCATGATGCTGTTGGATGCTCAGCAAAAACTGGATTAGGGGTACAAGACGTAATTGAACGGCTGGTTAAAGAGATCCCACCACCAGAAGGTGATCCGGCAGCGCCTTTGCAGGCATTAATTATTGATTCGTGGTTTGATAATTATTTAGGTGTTGTTTCGCTGGTACGGATTAAAAATGGTACGCTTTGTAAAGGTGATAAAATTAAAGTGATGAGCTCTGGCCAACTTTATAATGTTGATCGCTTAGGAATTTTCACACCCAAACGAATTGATCGTCAACAACTAAATTGTGGTGAAGTCGGTTGGCTGGTCTGTGCCATAAAAGATATTCACGGCGCGCCGGTTGGCGATACATTAACTGGCGCTCCTCATTCTGCAATACAGGCGTTGCCTGGTTTTAAAAAAGTAAAACCGCAGGTTTACGCCGGTTTATTCCCCGTTAGCTCTGATGATTATGAAGCATTTCGTGACGCTTTAGCTAAATTAAGCTTGATGTATAAGAAATTAATACCCGAAAAGGTTACTAATTAACCTATTCCATGATGAACCCATTTTTATTTTTTCTAAGTTTTACCAGAATTATTTTTGAAGGCACGAGTTTCGCGCCGACAAATAAACAAGTTATTTTTAAGCTCAATTCGATATAATATATAATTCGAAAAAATTGCCAATTAAAACATAAGATATTGAAATTAAAATATATTTTATGTTATCGCACATCTTGTGGATAAAACATTATTTTAGCTATTTTTAGAGCTTTATATGTCCGTGCGAAACTCGTGGAAGGTTGAGATAAAGAACGGAATAGATGGTTAAAAAACGATTAATTATTAATCAGTTTTCAAGATGGTCGCCTCCGGCGACGACTTGTCACCGTCTTCCAGTTTCAATAAATCCATCAACACCAAAATCGCCTGTATCGCATTCTAGGGGCTGTCGTCACAAGATTTCAGCCCAGATAGCAATAAATCGAATCTGGATGCTTGCCAGAAAGGAGGACGCTCTTTTGGCAAATCGAGTCGCAATCCCTCTCCACTGCTTAATTTTCGCAAAGACACACGAGTTTCACACGGACATATAAAGCTCTAGGGGCTGTCGTCACAAGATGTAAGGCTATGATATTATTTTAAAATGAAAAAATTAGCTTTATTAGCACATCGTCGACACGACATTTCTGATCGCTCCTGGGAAAGAATCGAGTCCTTACTTCCTGGTAGAAAAGGCAAATGGGGGGCGTCGCAAAGGATAACCGATTGTTTATTAATGCAGTATTCTGGATCTTAAGAACAGGCTCTCCATGGAGAGATCTGCCTCCTGATTACGGTTGTTGGAAAAATACCCACCGTCGCTTTTGCCGTTGGAAAAATAAAGGTGTATGGGCATCGATTCTTGAAAATCTTACCTGCGAAGCAGATATGGAATGGTTGATGATTGATGCAACTCATATAAAAGTCCACCTTCATGGCACTGGAGCTGTAGGTGGGAATGATGAAATGGGCCTTACAAAAGGGGGCTCAACAGCACGCTACACCTGGCCGTAGACGCACACGGTATGCCACTCAGAGCAACTTTAACCTCTGGCACTGTTGCTGACTGTACAGTCGCTCCAGACTTGCTCAAGGAGTTAACCGCAGATTATTTACTGGCCGACCGGGGCTATGATAGCGATTCAATCATTAAACAAGCCGAAGAACAGGGGATGCAGCCTGTCATTCCACCACGAAAACATAGAAAGCATTATCGAAAGTTTGATAGTGCTCTCTATAAAAACCGCCATGTTGTTGAGAATGTCTTTGCGAAAATTAAGCAGTGGAGAGGGATTGCGACTCGATTTGCCAAAAGAGCGTCCTCCTTTCTGGCAAGCATCCAGATTCGATTTATTGCTATCTGGGCTGAAATCTTGTGACGACAGCCCCTAAAAATAGCTAAAATAATGTTTTATCCACAAGATGCGCGATAACATAAAATATATTTTAATTTCAATATCTTATGTTTTAATTGGCAATTTTTTCGAATTATATATTATATCGAATTGAGCTTAAAAATAACTTATTTATTTGTCGGCGCGAAACTCGTGATCTTGTGACGACAGCCCCTAAGGCCATCAAATCAAAAAGCGCTACCATTGGTTACTTATATCAAGAAAACGCCTTATAGAGCGTTATGGTGTACCTCAAAATCGATTTATGACGATTGGTTGAGTACATATTTCCATTTCAATCTCAATCTTAAAAACACCCAGATTGATTAATATTTAACCGTTTTGGGTATTACACGAGTTTCGCACGGACATATAAAGCTTTAAAAATAGCTAAAATAATGTTTTATCCACAAGATGTGCGATAACATAAAATATATTTTAATTTCAATATCTTATGTTTTAATTGGCAATTTTTTCGAATTATATATTATATCGAATTGAGCTTAAAAATAACTTGTTTATTTGTCGGCGCGAAACTCGTGTATTAATTTCTTATACATGAACAATACTACATGGTATAAGCGTTTAATTATCGGTTTTTTAACTGACATAACAAATGTGAAGACATGGGCTTTTATGATTAGTTTGATGCCTCAATTTATAGAGCCATCAAGCGTTTTATGGAAACAAATAGTAATAATGGCTATTACCATGATGACAGTAGATACAGTGATGATGAATATTTACGCTTTTTCTGTTAGTCAGATGAAAAAACTCATCAATAACACGAGTTTCGCGCCGACAAATAAACAAGTTATTTTTAAGCTCAATTCGATATAATATATCATTCGAAAAAATTGCCAATTAAAACATAAGATATTGAAATTAAAATATATTTTATGTTATCGCACATCTTGTGGATAAAACATTATTTTAGCTATTTTTAGAGCTTTATGTGTCCGTGCGAAACTCGTGAATAACAGAAGAATCATGTTACTCCAGAATATTATATTTGGGAGTATACTGATTATCATGGGAAGTGGAGTACTATTTTTCACCCATTAATTTATGTTATTTAATTTTTTATTTTTCTTCATTTTCATTTGACAATAATCATCTTGATCATTGTCAAATTCTTCGTTTTTTGAAGAAGGTATTTCAATTTCTTGCCTGACTTTATGGGTATCTTCTTTCTGATTTTTTTCTGGCACGAGTTTCGCACAAAACTAATTTGGGTACGCCAATAAAACACGGATGTGCTCAGCAATAGCATTTTGGATTACGTCCCAATTTTGTTGATAAAGGGTTATTTTTTCAGATATACGACGTTTAAGATTGAAATGGAAATATGTACTCAACCAATCGTCATAAATCGATTTTGAGGTACACCATAACGCTCTATAAGGCGTTGTCTTGATATAAGTAACCAATGGTAAATGGTAGCGCTTTTTGATTTGATGGCCTTAGAATGCGATACAGGCAGTTTTGGTGTTGATGGATTTATTGAAACTGGAAGACGGTGACAAGTCGTCGCCGGAGGCGACCATCTTGGTCATACATAGATAAACTTACTGTAATGACCCCATAAGAGATACTGTTGTATGAAGGGAAAACATTTGAATTTACATGAGCGCTTTTATATCGAAAAACGAATAATTGACGGTGTTACTCAGGCCACTATTGCTAGAGAATTGGGGCTTTCTCGTTCAACTGTCAGCAGGGAACTCAAGCGTAATACGGATCCTGCTTTCAATGGACTTTATTCTTGCAGAAGGGCTGATACCTTAGCGAAAGCCAGACGTATGAACACATCTCCGCGGAATGCGTTTAATCAGCAAACCACAGAAACGCAGGCTTTTATCCGTAAAGAGCTTGCTTTACATACTTCGCCTGCCGTTATCAGTGGAAGGCTGCGTTTGAAATATGGGCTGTCAGTAAAAATACGCTCTATCTCTATATCAAGAGAGACCGACTGGCAGGAGGAACTCTCTATCTCCAGCTTCCTCATCGAGGCAAATATTATCGCTATGGCAAGGGAGAACCCAAGCGTAGCGCTATTCCTGATTGAGTGGGTATTGAAGAGAGACCAGCTGAGGCTGATCTCAACCAACAACCCGGTCATTTTGAAAGTGATACTGTATTTGGTAAGGATCAGAAGTCATTCTTATTAACTTTGGCGGATAAAGCTACCAGACAGGTTATTATCCGCAGGTTGCCGAATAAATGCGCTGAGACTGTTGTAGAAGCCTTCCGTGATATCATGGCAAATACTTTCTGTCATTTTAAAACCCTGACGGCTGATAACGGTTCTGAGTTCTCCATGCATAAACAGATAACTGAGATCACGGGTGCTGATGTCTTCTTTTTTGCCAGGCCTTATCACTCATGGGAGCGTGGTTTAAATGAACACAGTAACGGACTTATCCGCCGTTTTTACCCAAAAGGAACGGACTTCAACCAAGTCACGGACAATGAGATTTCAGAAATCGAGCACATACTTAATACTCAGGGACGAAAATCGTTGGGCTATTTTTCTCCAAATGAAGTATTTTTAGCTCATCTAATGGCTGCATAACGCTTTATGTGTTTGTTGCTTTTCGACTGGGAATGGGCCGTTTATAAGTTGCATTTCATATGAAACTTAAATTGTTTAATGCTAGGGGCTGTCGTCACAAGATCACGAGTTTCGCGCCGACAAATAAATAAGTTATTTTTAAGCTCAATTCGATATAATATATAATTCGAAAAAATTGCCAATTAAAATATAAGATATTGAAATTAAAATATATTTTATGTTATCGCACATCTTGTGGATAAAACATTATTTTAGCTATTTTTAGAGCTTTATATGTCCGTGCGAAACTCGTGAAGATTTCAGCCCAGATAGCAATAAATCGAATCTGGATGCTTGCCAGAAAGGAGGACGCTCTTTTGGCAAATCGAGTCGCAATCCCTCTCCACTGCTTAATTTTCGCAAAGACATTCTCAACAACATGGCGGTTTTTATAGAGAGCACTATCAAACTTTCGATAATGCTTTCTATGTTTTCGTGGTGGAATGACAGGCTGCATCCCTTGTTCTTCGGCTTGTTTAATGATTGAATCGCTATCATAGCCCCGGTCGGCCAGTAAATAATCTGCGGTTAACTCCTTGAGCAAGTCTGGAGCGACTGTACACTCAGCAACAGTGCCAGACGTTAAAGTTGCTCTGAGTGGCATACCGTGTGCGTCTACGGCCAGGTGTAGCTTGCTGTTGAGCCCCCTTTTGTAAGGCCCATTTCATCATTCCCACCTACAGCTCCAGTGCCATGAAGGTGGACTTTTATATGACACGAGTTTCGCACGGACATATAAAGCTCTAAAAATAGCTAAAATAATGTTTTATCCACAAGATGTGCGATAACATAAAATATATTTTAATTTCAATATCTTATGTTTTAATTGGCAATTTTTTCGAATTATATATTATATCGAATTGAGCTTAAAAATAACTTGTTTATTTGTCGGCGCGAAACTCGTGTATGAGTTGCATCAATCATCAACCATTCCATATCTGCTTCGCAGGTAAGATTTTCAAGAATCGATGCCCATACACCTTTATTTTTCCAACGGCAAAAGCGACGATGGGTATTTTTCCAACAACCGTAATCAGGAGGCAGATCTCTCCATGGAGAGCCTGTTCTTAAGATCCAAAATACTGCATTAATAAACAATCGGTTATCCTTTGCGACGCCGCCCCATTTGCCTTTTCTACCAGGAAGTAAGGACTCGATTCTTTCCCAGGAGCGATCAGAAATGTCGTGTCGACGATGTGCTAATAAAGCTAATTTTTTCATTTTAAAATAATATCATAGCCTTACATCTTGTGACGACAGCCCCTAATCATCGTGATGATTTATGGGGCGGTAGTTATCAAAATCGGATCCGCTTTCCAATTGAAGTCATTAAAGCTGTTCGGCAACAGGTAGGGAATAATTTCATTATTATCTACCGACTATCTATGCTTGATTTAATTGAAAAAGGCTCCAATTGGGGTGAAATTGAGCTTTTAGCAAAAGCAATCGAAAATGCAGGCGCATCGATGATTAGTACAGGTATTGGCTGGCATGAATCGAAGATCCCGACGATTGCAATGATGGTACCAAGAGCAGGCTTTACTTGGGTCACTAAAAAATTGATGGGAAAAATATCAATCCCCTTAATTTGCACTAATCGTATCAATTCACCTGAGGTAGCTGAAAAGATTTTATCTGACGGCTGTGCTGATTTAGTTTCTATGGCTCGGCCATTTCTTGCTGATGCAGAGTTTATGACAAAAGCAGCCGAAAATCGTGCGGATGAAATTAATACCTGTATTGCTTGTAATCAAGCCTGTTTAGATCAGATATTTGTTGGCAAACAAGCATCATGTTTAGTTAACCCCCCGAGCTTGCCATGAATTAGACTTTCCTTTCCAACCAGTATTAGGGGCTGTCGTCACAAGATTTCAGCCCAGATAGCAATAAATCGAATCTGGATGCTTGCCAGAAAGGAGGACGCTCTTTTGGCAAATCGAGTCGCAATCCCTCTCCACTGCTTAATTTTCGCAAAGACACACGAGTTTCGCACGGACATATAAAGCTCTAAAAATAGCTAAAATAATGTTTTATCCACAAGATGTGCGATAACATAAAATATATTTTAATTTCAATATCTTATGTTTTAATTGGCAATTTTTTCGAATTATATATTATATCGAATTGAGCTTAAAAATAACTTGTTTATTTGTCGGCGCGAAACTCGTGAGACATTCTCAACAACATGGCGGTTTTTATAGAGAGCACTATCAAACTTTCGATAATGCTTTCTATGTTTTCGTGGTGGAATGACAGGCTGCATCCCTTGTTCTTCGGCTTGAGCAAGTCTGGAGCGACTGTACAGTCAACAACAGTGCCAGACGTTAAAGTTGCTCTGAGTGGCATACCGTGTGCGTCTACGGCCAGGTGTAGCTTGCTGTTGAGCCCCCTTTTGTAAGGCCCATTTCATCATTCCCACCTACAGCTCCAGTGCCATGAAGGTGGACTTTTATATGAGTTGCATCCATCATCAACCATTCCATATCTGCTTCGCAGGTAAGATTTTCAAGAATCGATGCCCATACACCTTTATTTTTTCAACGGCAAACGCGACGGTGGGTATTTTTCCAACAACCGTAATCAGGAGGCAGATCTCTCCATGGAGAGCCTGTTCTTAAGATCCAGAATACTGCATTAATAAACAATCGGTTATCCTTTGCGACGCCGCCCCATTTGCCTTTTCTACCAGGAAG
This sequence comes from Coronaproctus castanopsis, assembly GCA_032883995.1. Classification (NCBI taxonomy): domain Eukaryota; kingdom Metazoa; phylum Arthropoda; class Insecta; order Hemiptera; family Monophlebidae; genus Coronaproctus; species Coronaproctus castanopsis. The sequence goes on along the minus strand of JAOQIE010000004.1, from coordinate 1,675,815 downwards.
TAAGGACTCGATTCTTTCCCAGGAGCGATCAGAAATGTCGTGTCGACGATGTGCTAATAAAGCTAATTTTTTCATTTTAAAATAATATCATAGCCTTACATCTTGTGACGACAGCCCCTAGCCATAGAAAAATAACCTTGTTGGTTTTGTAACTTAAGCACCTACAAATCTACAAGGTTTTTTCTGTCTGTTAAATGTTATTTCAAGCCTTTATCCACCTATATTTATCCATATTTAATCCATATTTATTAACCCGCGAAAAAGTATCTGTATTATCCAGTGCCAAACCTGACCCATTACGCTCAGCAGTTTGTACCTCAAAGACATAGGCAGAAACGACAACCTCATCCATCACGGTATCGATTTTAGGTAACAATACTTTTAATTGGGCAATATCGGCTTTAGTACCATAATAAACTAGGGGCTGTCGTCACAAGATTTCAGCCCAGATAGCAATAAATCGAATCTGGATCCTTGCCAGAAAGGAGGACGCTCTTTTGGCAAATCGAGTCGCAATCCCTCTCCACTGCTTAATTTTCGCAAAGACATTCTCAACAACATGGCGGTTTTTATAGAGAGCACTATCAAACTTTCGATAATGCTTTCTATGTTTTCGTGGTGGAATGACAGGCTGCATCCCCTGTTCTTCGGCTTGTTTAATGATTGAATCGCTATCATAGCCCCGGTCGGCCAGTAAATAATCTGCGGTTAACTCCTTGAGCAAGTCTGGAGCGACTGTACAGTCAGCAACAGTGCCAGACGTTAAAGTTGCTCTGAGTGGCATACCGTGTGCGTCTACGGCCAGGTGTAGCGTGTTGTTGAGCCCCCTTTTGTAAGGCCCATTTCATCATTCCCACCTACAGCTCCAGTGCCATGAAGGTGGACTTTTATATGAGTTGCATCAATCATCAACCATTCCATATCTGCTTCGCAGGTAAGATTTTCAAGAATCGATGCCCATACACCTTTATTTTTCCAACGGCAAAAGCGACGGTGGGTATTTTTCCAACAACCGTAATCAGGAGGCAGATCTCTCCATGGAGAGCCTGTTCTTAAGATCCAGAATACTGCATTAATAAACAATCGGTTATCCTTTGCGACGCCGCCCCATTTGCCTTTTCTACCAGGAAGTAAGGACTCGATTCTTTCCCAGGAGCGATCAGAAATGTCGTGTCGACGATGTGCTAATAAAGCTAATTTTTTCATTTTAAAATAATATCATAGCCTTACATCTTGTGACGACAGCCCCTAGTATGATCCCGAGTGAATTTTGACCATAATATGGGTATTAAATATACTATCCTCGGTATTTTTATCTTGTGACGACAGCCCCTAGTACATCGCCTGTCCGGTTCAGAAAATCCGAAGCCGTCACGAGTTTCGCGCCGACAAATAAACAAGTTATTTTTAAGCTCAATTTGATATAATATATACACGAGTTTCGCAATCTCCAAAAAAGAAGTATAAATTTAAAACCAAGAAAAAATCAGGGTGTTCATATTTTGTCCGGTTATCCATGTATTAAAGATATCTATAAAACATTCTTACAAGTAAGCAGTTTAAGATACTCTGGTTTGGCGTTATCAGAAGTAAGCCCATCGCCTTTATCTCATGACACTGTTAGCCGATGGCTAAAAAGTAGATGTTTTCGACCTAAAGACCTATGGCGATTAGTTGAACCTTCTATAGACAAAAAAAGCCCTTGCGTACTAATTGCCGATGATACATTGATTGCCAAAACACGTAGTAAAAAAATAGAGATGGTCCATTATCAATATTCAGGTAATGAACATGATGTTATTGCTGGCATAGGTTTAGTTAATTTGCTTTGGCATGATCTGACGAAGGTTGAATCAATTCCTATTGATTATCGTATTTATGATAAAGATTCTGATGGAAAAACAAAAAACACGCACTTTTCCGAAATGCTCGCTCTTGCTAAAAAAAGAGGGATCATGCCAGAAGCGGTAGTGATGGATGCTTGGTATTCTAGCCTGGATAACCTGAAATCAATTCGCTCTCATGGTTGGATCTGGGTAACCACGCTGAGGAAAAATAGGATTGTTAACCATAACAAACAACTGAACAAGTTAGACATCTCAGAAGAAGGAACGTCAATACACTTGCGAGGATATGGTTGGGTGACCGTTTTCAAATTTACAGCCAAAAACGGCCGTATTGATTACATAGTAACAAACAAAGAGAATCCCACCCGTCAATACGTCACATCTATCATGGATGCCCGTTGGTCTGTTGAAGTTTATCATCGAGAAGTTAAACAAAACTGTGGTATTGAACGCTGTCAGGCTCGCACGAGCCGAGCGCAAAGAAATCATATTTTTCTCGCTATTTCTGCGTGGTTTGAACAACATAAACGTCGTATATCTGAAAAAATAACCCTTTATCAACAAAATTGGGACGTAATCAAAAATGCTATTGCTGAGCACATCCGTGTTTTATTGGCGTACCCAAATTAGTTTTGTGCGAAACTCGTGGCCGTCCCCGCCACGGCTTTTTCTGGTGCGATTTGCCCCACTGAAATACCACTACGAGGCGAATTAAAATTACCGTCAAACTGGCTGCGTAATAAATCCGATAAGTACTCTACTGAGCGATAACGGGGCTGATAGACATAGGTTTCCCTGAGTACTATGGGTGTTTTTGGCGTAAAAGAAACTAAATAATCAATCCCATTACGTTCATGAATGGCAATCTGTAAATTATTTAAATAACGCTTAATGAAAGCCCGTTCATTAATTTCTGGCGTAATACGAAAAGTCACTTTACGAGGGTCATTGATTAATTCTGGCGATAACATAAACGGACGTTCAAAAATCTGTCGATAAATCACATTCAACACTTGCGGTAAGGGCACGTTATCCAGTTCCATCATCACACCTTTAGCCATTAACAAGGGACTTACCGTTAACAACACCCCTATCCATGCCCTTTTCATTTCATGCCTCCCGAATAGGTTGTGACAACGTCACCGTCAATGTTGCCCGTCATCCGCAAACCATAAAAACGAAACTGCGATAATGGCTCAAGTTGAATCTGCCCCTGCTGATTAAGTAACACCACCCACGCCTGACCACGCTGACTAACCTTGCCAGCAATACGCCATTGAGCCGATAAATTTTGTGGCGACGGATTTTGATGTGATTTTTGGGTAGTCATTGATTTATCAACTGATTCAGAGACAGGCCGATTTTTGGGCGTTATCCCGTTACCACCAAAAAATTGATAAAGAAAATAAACAGAGGCTATGACCAGCAACAACAGTCCTGATGTTAATAACCAGAATTTAGATTGATTAAAAATACTCTGGCCCCAATTCCCAAACGAAATGCAACAAAGTGAATCCTTGGTCATACATAGATAAACTTACTGTCATGACCCCATAAGAGATACTGTTGTATGAAAGGAAAACATTTGAATTTACATGAGCGCTTTTATATCGAAAAACGAATAATTGACGGTGTTACTCAGGCCGCTATTGCTAGAGAATTGGGGCTTTCTCGTTCAACTGTCAGCAGGGAACTCAAGCGTAATACGGATCCTGCTTTCAATGGACTTTATTCTTGCAGAAGGGCTGATACCTTAGCGAAAGCCAGACGTATGAACACATCTCCGCGGAATGCGTTTAATCAGCAAACCACAGAAACGCAGGCTTTTATCCGTAAAAAGCTTGCTTTACATACTTCGCCTGCCGTTATCAGTGGAAGGCTGCGTTTGAAACATGGGGTTTCTGTCAGTAAAAATACGCTCTATCGCTATATCAAGAGAGACCGACTGGCAGGAGGAAATCTCTATCTCCAGCTTCCTCATCGAGGCAAATATTATCGCTATGGCAAGGGAGAACCCAAGCGTAGCGCTATTCCTGATAGAGTGGGTATTGAAGAGAGACCAGCTGAGGCTGATCTCAAGCAACAACCCGGTCATTTTGAAATTGATACTGTATTTGGTAAGGATCAGAAGTCATTCTTATTAACTTTGGCGGATAAAGCTACCAGACAGGTTATTATCCGCAGGTTGCCGAATAAACGCGCTGAGACTGTTGTAGAAGCCTTCCGTGATATCATGGCAAATACTTTCTGTCATTTTAAAACCCTGACGGCTGATAACGGTTCTGAGTTCTCCATGCATAAACAGATAACTGAGATCACCGGTGCTGATGTCTTCTTTGCCAGGCCTTATCATTCATGGGAGCGTGGTTTAAATGAACACAGTAACGGACTTATCCGCCGTTTTTACCCAAAAGGAACGGAATTCAACCAAGTCACGGACAATGAGATTGCAGAAATCGAGCACATACTTAATACTCGGGGACGAAAATCGTTGGGCTATTTTTCTCCAAATGAAGTATTTTTAGCGCATCTAATGGCTGCATAACGCTTTATGTGTTTGTTGCTTTTCGACTGGGAATGCGCCTTGGGAAATTGTACAGCAGGAGTGATGATGTGCAGAGATATTCAACAAGTGTTAGGGGCTGTCGTCACAAGATGTAAGGCTATGATATTATTTTAAAATGAAAAAATTAGCTTTATTAGCACATCGTCGACACGACATTTCTGATCGCTCCTGGGAAAGAATCGAGTCCTTACTTCCTGGTAGAAAAGGCAAATGGGGCGGCGTCGCAAAGGATAACCGATTGTTTATTAATGCAATATTCTGGATCTTAAGAACAGGCTCTCCATGGAGAGATCTGCCTCCTGATTACGGTTGTTGGAAAAATACCCATCGTCGCTTTTGCCGTTGGAAAAATAAAGGTGTATGGGCATCGATTCTTGAAAATCTTACCTGCGAAGCAGATATGGAATGGTTGATGATGGATGCAACTCATATAAAAGTCCACCTTCATGGCACTGGAGCTGTAGGTGGGAATGATGAAATGGGCCTTACAAAAGGGGGGCTCAACAGCAAGCTACACCTGGCCGTAGACGCACACGGTATGCCACTCAGAGCAACTTTAACGTCTGGCACTGTTGCTGACTGTACAGTCGCTCCAGACTTGCTCAAGGAGTTAACCGCAGATTATTTACTGGCCGACCGGGGCTATGATAGCGATTCAATCATTAAACAAGCCGAAGAACAAGGGATGCAGCCTGTCATTCCACCACGAAAACATAGAAAGCATTATCGAAAGTTTGATAGTGCTCTCTATAAAAACCGCCATGTTGTTGAGCATGTCTTTGCGAAAATTAAGCAGTGGAGAGGGATTGCGACTCGATTTGCCAAAAGAGCGTCCTCCTTTCTGGCAAGCATCCAGATTCGATTTATTGCTATCTGGGCTGAAATCTTGTGACGACAGCCCCTAAGTTTTACCAGAATTATTTTTGAAGGTTGAGATAAAGAACGGAATAGATGGTTAAAAAACGATTAATTATTAATCAGTTTTGAACAAAAGATAGATCTACCCTGTAGTAAGTTTTTATTGCCACCGCAAACATGCCAGGTCGTCGTGACGAGCCATAAGCTCTTTAAGCTTCAATCCAACACGAGTTTCGCGCCGACAAATAAACAAGTTATTTTTAAGCTCAATTCGATATAATATATAATTCGAAAAAATTGCCAATTAAAATATAAGAGATTGAAATTAAAATATATTTTATGTTATCGCACATCTTGTGGATAAAACATTATTTTAGCTATTTTTAGAGCTTTATATGTCCGTGCGAAACTCGTGTCCAAAATTCATTCCTGCGAAAAGTAATTTTTTCCCGCATATGAGACAAGCAAGAGGATCGACTTTAAAGACATGTCGATACATGTTGCGGAAGGTCACTTTTTTAGCAGATTTTTTATCCTGCCGGGTTAGAGGATAAACAACCTCTGTTAACATTTTTCGCATGGGCGCTGATGGACTTAAAAAACCGTAATAGCGGATCATGTGAAACCATTTTTCAGGTACATGAGACTCAAACCGGGTAATAAATTCGTCGGATGTCATGACCTCTTCTTCCTGTTTTTTCGTGCGGTGGCTCTTATAGCGTAACGTGATGTTATCTTCGCCCGCATAATGTTTTAAACGACTAAGCGACACAGGGGGTTTCTTTAGATAAAATCCGAGATAAAGGGTGACATGGGTGATATTGGAAAGGATATCAGAAAGATTGATATTCCAACCGCGTTTGAAGTGAGTGTTAAGTAGTTGATTCCATGATGATTTACTTCTTCCTTCACATTTAAGCTCGAAGCTCGTCGGGAATGGTGAGCGTGTAATAATGTTTTCTCAGCAATTCCGTTATCCGGTATCGCCACATGGTCATGATGTTTTCGCGATAAAAGCTGATATCGCGCCATGTATTGTTTTTAGTCACCCCGCCGGCGGTGGTTGAAAGATGAATATGCGGATGCCATTTTTGGTCACGTCCCCAGGTGTGTATGGCAGTGAAAATGCCGGGGGTAATATTGATATCGCGGCAGATTGTTAATATTACATCAGCAGCTAATCGATTCATTTCACCAAGAAGCCAACGGTTGGCGCGAATAACAGGCCAATATTCACAAGGCATGGTAAAAGTGATGTGTTGCCAAGGGACTTCGGGTAACCAGGCCAGCGTATTGTTAATCCATTGCAGGCAAGCTTTTACGCCACAATGAGGGCAGCTTCGGCTTTTGCAGGTAAATTTAACCCGCTTCTCATGATTACATTCAGGGTCAGGGCATCGCCAAATTGACCAGCCCATAAGTGAAGTGCCACAAGCCATAATCTTTACCATGGTTTCGATCACAACAGGGCGAACACTGTCAGAGGGTTGACGGTTAAGCCAATTGAGGCAGCGTTGACCAAATTGGAAAACATGACTAAAACGTGGTGACATAAATGGCACTGAAAGATTGAGAAAATAGGTTCGGGGTTATACCAGTACTAACAAGCAATGACAAGTCGTCGCCGGAGGCGACCATCTTGAAGGGCTCCAACTTACCGGGTCTAGGCGCTCTCGATTTATAACGCATATTCGCCGCCGCTTCAGTGCTACGAAGATATCGCCTCATGGTTACTCTTGAACATGAAAGGCGTCGCGCAATCGCACGTATAGACATACCCTGGCGATGTAAAACAGAAATTTCCACTCTGATCTCCAATGTTATCATCGGCAGTACCTTAAAACTGCCATTTTTACTCTTGGTGGATCAGTTTTACACTAGCAAGTGGATCATTTTTACATTGGTAGCGACAGTGGAAAGCGAACGGGTTTTTGAGCCGCAGGATAAAGACTGGCGTACCAATCTGTTTGTCACCACCACCAAGCATTTCTACAGCCTTGAGCTTCGCCTTATCGACAAGGGGCAACCGCTGTCGCAACTGGCTTATGTCATTGATTACCGCTATCCGCAGGAAGAGCAGGCGCAGACGCGGAAAACGCAGCAGGCTAGGCAACGTGAATGGGAAAAGGCGCAGATGAAGCAATCCATCGCGCAGGCATTTAATGCTGCACAAGCGCCGCGTAACTGGGATTATTACATGCTGGTAGCAAAAGACAGCCGCGATATCGCCCCCGATTTTGCCTATGACGATGGACGCTTTACCTATCTCGGTTTTTCCCCCATCAAAACCTTTCCTGCCGCGTTTGTCGCCTATGGTGAGAAAGAGCATATCGTTAACGCCAGTGTGCAGCAGAAGGGCAATTATAAAGTATTGGTTATTCATCAGATTAATCCGCGCTTTGTGCTGCGGGCAGGGCATAAGGTCGTGGGGATTGAAAATCATGGCGTGGGTAAAGTCACTGTGCCCGATGGAAATACCATTTCCCCCCACGTTGGGCGCGTGGAGACGGAACAATGAATCATGAAGAAAAAACGACGGACGACATCGAGCGGGAAGCGCGAAAGTACCTTGCCAGGGAAGCGGAAACGTCACCCGCAGAAACAGCCAACGATGCAGTAGACGCCAAACCGGAAGAGGACGGTACAGAAACCGAAAAACCACAGGTTAAAACCGTAAGCGACATGGAAAAAGAGGTGAAAGCGCGGATCACCGCTGTTGCTAACGAGAAGGGACATTCTGCAAAGAAAAGTGGGGCATCAACAGCCGTCGAGGTGGCAAAAACACAAAAACGGCAAAAAAATAAACTGCTATTGGGGATTGGCGGGGCTGCCGTGGTTGTCGCGTTAATCGGGATGGTAGGATTTCATCTATGGGAGACCACCCGAACAATCCATACCGAGAAACCGCCCGTCAGTGCGGAGAAATCCGAAGGTGTCAGTAACCAGCGGCGGGATTTAGGCAAAAAGGTTGATCCGTTTCATAAGGAAAAGCAGACACAAGCGCAAACTCAGACAGAGAAGCCCGCAGACAGTGGCGGACAAAGCCGACAGGTCACGCCAGTAAACAGCGTTAGCGCTGAGCCGTCCTTTTCTGAGCCGGTATTCAGACGCTATCTTGCGCTGGAAACCGCAGAGGAAGTCTTGTCCACGCAAAGCCACAGCCAAACGAGGGCGCAGGAAAAACAGGGCGATAAGACGCCCGCCAGGGTTGACGCCAAAGACGCGGCAAAGCCTGAAAATGCTGATGCATCAGGGGCGCTTAATCAGGTCACGCGTATTCCTTACGATCCGGATTTATACCTGCCGGAAAATATGCCGATCCCCTGTGCGCTGGATTATCGCTTTGTTTCTGATTTGGCGGGAAAAATCCGCTGTACCATTACCCGTGATATTTACAGCGCCAGCGGCCATACCCGCCTGATAGACAAGGGCACCACCGCCTACGGGGTCTATAACGCGGGAACGCTCAGGCATGGGCAAGGGCGTGTTTTTATCCGTATTACCAAACTGCGCACCCGCCAGCCCCCTTATCTGGATATTCCCATGAGTGGTTCACAGGCCGCGGGAGAGCTGGGTGAATCCGGTTCAGATGGCTGGATTGATGAAATGGGCCTTACAAAAGGGGGCTCAACAGCAAGCTACACCTGGCCGTAGACGCACACGGTATGCCACTCAGAGCAACTTTAACGTCTGGCACTGTTGCTGACTGTACAGTCGCTCCAGACTTGCTCAAGGAGTTAACCGCAGATTATTTACTGGCCGACCGGGGCTATGATAGCGATTCAATCATTAAACAAGCCGAAGAACAAGGGATGCAGCCTGTCATTCCACCACGAAAACATAGAAAGCATTATCGAAAGTTTGATAGTGCTCTCTATAAAAACCGCCATGTTGTTGAGAATGTCTTTGCGAAAATTAAGCAGTGGAGAGGGATTGCGACTCGATTTGCCAAAAGAGCGTCCTCCTTTCTGGCAAGCATCCAGATTCGATTTATTGCTATCTGGGCTGAAATCTTGTGACGACAGCCCCTAGAGCGATGGGGAACCTGGGCCCGTGATAACAACACCGGGATAGACTGCTCGCCGATAGCGGCCGGTTTTAAGGGATTGCTCCCATTACGCCCGTCTATGCGCCCTTCGTGCTCGGATGATGATGGTCGGATTATCGATAATTGCGTTTTACAACTGCAAAAAGTGCGCCAGCCGGAAGAGCTCAACCTGATTATCGCGTATTACGTGAAGGGCTATTCGAAGCGGGCCATCGCTCGCCGACGTCGGGTGGATGAGCGGCTGATACGGGCAAAGTTGCAGATTGGTGAGGGATTTATTGACGGTTGTTTATCGCTGCTGGCCGTGCGATTAGACATGGACCCAGAGGTTAAAATTTATTCGCCACAAAAAACTGAAAAAAGTATTAGGGGCTGTCGTCACAAGATTTCAGCCCAGATAGCAATAAATCGAATCTGGATGCTTGCCAGAAAGGAGGACGCTCTTTTGGCAAATCGAGTCGCAATCCCTCTCCACTGCTTAATTTTCGCAAAGACATTCTCAACAACATGGCGGTTTTTATAGAGAGCACTATCAAACTTTCGATAATGCTTTCTATGTTTTCGTGGTGGAATGACAGGCTGCATCCCTTGTTCTTCGGCTTGTTTAATGATTGAATCGCTATCATAGCCCCGGTCGGCCAGTAAATAATCTGCGGTTAACTCCTTGAGCAAGTCTGGAGCGACTGTACAGTCAGCAACAGTGCCAGACGTTAAAGTTGCTCTGAGTGGCATACCGTGTGCGTCTACGGCCAGGTGTAGCTTGCTGTTGAGCCCCCTTTTGTAAGGCCCATTTCATCATTCCCACCTACAGCTCCAGTGCCATGAAGGTGGACTTTTATATGAGTTGCATCAATCATCAACCATTCCATATCTGCTTCGCAGGTAAGATTTTCAAGAATCGATGCCCATACACCTTTATTTTTCCAACGGCAAAAGCGACGATGGGTATTTTTCCAACAACCGTAATCAGGAGGCAGATCTCTCCATGGAGAGCCTGTTCTTAAGATCCAGAATACTGCATTAATAAACAATCGGTTATCCTTTGCGACGCCGCCCCATTTGCCTTTTCTACCAGGAAGTAAGGACTCGATTCTTTCCCAGGAGCGATCAGAAATGTCGTGTCGACGATGTGCTAATAAAGCTAATTTTTTCATTTTAAAATAATATCATAGCCTTACATCTTGTGACGACAGCCCCTAGTGCGGTCCGCAAAAAGTTTGTTAATGTGCTATGAGTGGGTGATTTAGCTCGATAGAACTATCGGCCCACTACTTTTTTATTTTATTAAATTATAGGTAAATAATTCACAAGTTGTCTTTCACCTGTAAGCCTGCTTCATAAAAATATCCGTTTGATAAAATTCAAATCTGAAAACATAAATTAATATTGAAATTTCCTCGCTGATACATGTATATGGCGCAGTTGTCGCTACCAATGTAAAAATGATCCACTTGCTAGTGTAAAACTGATCCACCAAGAGTAAAAATGGCAGTTTTAAGGTACTGCCGATGATAACATTGGAGATCAGAGTGGAAATTTCTGTTTTACATCGCCAGGGTATGTCTATACGTGCGATTGCGCGACGCCTTTCATGTTCAAGAGTAACCGTGAGGCGATATCTTCGTAGCACTGAAGCGGTGGCGAATATGCGTTATAAATCGAGAGCGCCTAGACCCGGTAAGTTGGAGCCCTTCAAGGTATATATTCTCGAACGCGTAGAGGCGGCTAGACCTGATTGGATACCGGCCTGCGTATTGCTACGGGAGATCCGTGAACAAGGGTACACAGGCAGCTATAGCTTGCTGACCGCTTTTCTTCATCCTATCACGAGTTTCGCACAGGCATATAAAATTCCAGAAATGGCTTAAAAGTAATGATTAATCTGCAAGTTACTAAAACACATAAATTTTATTAAATTACAATAAGTTGTATTTAATTTATAAGGTTTTATCTATTTATATATTATGCTGAATTAAACTTAAAAATAGAGCGTTTTTTTATTGGTGCGAAACTCGTGCCTATGAAAAAACCGGTTATTGAAGACGTTGTTCGCTTTGAGACTGAACCCGGTGAACAGATGCAGGTTGACTTCACGATTATCAGACAGGGGAAGAACCCTTTGCTGGCATTCGTTGCCACGTTAGGTGGGAGTCGTTCCACTTTTGTTAAGTTTTACACCTGTCAAAATTCAGCAGCCTGGTGCGACGGGATTGAGTCAGCCCTACAGTATTTTGGCGGTACGCCTCGTCAGTTGCTATTTGATAATGCGAAGACCATTATCATTGAGCGTGATGTTTATGGTCCTGGTAAACACCGCTGGAACCCACAGCTTATCCAGCTTGCCGAGAAATATGCTTTCAGTCCGAAAGTCTGCCGTCCATACAGGGCGAAGACTAAAGGTAAGGTTGAACGTTTTAATCACTATCTTAAGAACAGTTTCATTGTTCCACTAACCGCGTCATTTCGTCAGGCAGGGCTTATTTTGGATGCTGCCGCCGCCAACTCACGTATTGGAGACTGGCTGAGTTCAATAGCTAATGTACGTAAACACGGCACTACGGGTGTATCGCCGGAGGAGCGCATGCTACAAGCAAGAACGCTTAGCACTGTTGCCGCTGCCGAAAGTCATGCAAGCATTTCCTTTACCGATACATCAGACTCGCCCGATTCCTATGGAGAGCCTACAACATCCTTTGTCCGTCTATCAATCGATTCTGGAGATGCCTATATGAGTCTTCAGTATGAACGCATCGAAAAATTCTGCCAGCAGCTTAAACTGGACAGACTAAGCACAGAGTGGCCAGCTGTAGCGCAGGCAACTATCGACAAGAACGGTACACACGCTGACTTTCTAGAGTCTATTTTACGACTTCAGTATGAAGGACTTACTGAACGTCGGCGTCAAACGATACTCCGTTTATCTGGGCTGCCAGTGATAAAGACGTTGGAGCAGTTTGATTACAAATATGCCAGCGGTGTTCCCCGTAACCAAATACAGGAACTGGCTGGACTGGCTTTCATTGAGCGCCAGGAGAATATCGTGTTGCTAGGTCCGTCTGGTGTCGGGAAGACGCACCTGGCTACTGCCATAAGCTATAGGGCTGCGATGCATGGATTAAGCATCCGTTTTCTAACGGCGGCGGATATGATGTTGCCGCTGCTTACCTCTCATCGACAAGGTGACCTTAAGGGATATCTTACTCGCGTTATCAGTAAACCTAGACTATTGATTATCGATGAAGTTGGCTATTTGCCTTTTGGCAAAGAAGAAGCAAATCTGTTCTTCCAGGTGGTGGCAAAGCGATATGAAGCGGGTAGTGTGCTCTTAACCAGTAATCTGTCTTTTGCTCAGTGGTCAAGTACATTTGGTGATGATGAGACGCTAACAGCCGCTATGCTGGATCGATTGCTGCACCATGCACATATCGTACAGATTAGTGGACAAAGTTATCGGTTAAAAGACAAGCTAAAAAGCGGTCAGCTACATAAAAAATTGAAAGCGGAACTGAGCGAGTAAATTAAAGGGAGTGGATCAGTTTTACTTTAGCAAAGTGGATCAGAATTCAATTGGCATTGACACAGTAACCCTTTTCAAAAAACTATCTTTCACTTTCAATAAACTTATTGTCGAGAAATAAAAATGACTGAAACAACTAAAACTGAAAACTCAAATGATAAAATCGCTTTTAATTCATTTAACATGCAACTGGGCGTCGCTGCTAATCTAATAAAGGGGTATGCGCCCGGCTGGAACCCTGCAAATGGAAAACTGGATATCCTCAATAGACCGACAGAACAACCCATGAAGCCGCAAATACCAGAACCGTCTGGAAAGAAAGGGGGTTGGGGATACCCTGCAATAAGCTTACATGAAACTGCAGACAGTTTGATAACAGAATTACTCGGATACAAGATAGATGCGCCGGCTATCGATGACGCTCCCCCATCTCTTCCCGCCGGGTCATTGCTGCTATCTTCGCCGACAGGCGAAAAAGCAAAGAAAGCGTTAGCGGAAACTTTAGGTCACGAGTTTCGCGCCGACAAATAAACAAGTTATTTTTAAGCTCAATTCGATATAATATATAATTCGAAAAAATTGCCAATTAAAACATAAAATATTGAAATTAAAATATATTTTATGTTATCGCACATCTTGTAGATAAAACATTATTTTAGCTATTTTTAGAGCTTTATATGTCCGTGCGAAACTCGTGTAGGTGTCTCCCTGGCAGATGCCACTCTTCGTTATGCCCTTGTCAAGTTGACCCGATTTGACGAAACACTGCTGCATACCACGAAAGAACATGGCATTCTCACAACCGTTCATGCCTTGATGCCTTGAAACCTGACCCCCGCATTGGTGTTAATGCCGATTTTATGCGCTCCATGGCCCGCCTACGCCATTTCCCCGTATCAGCCACCAACAATACTTTCACCGATTTAACCCCAGCCGACGCCAATGCTTACTTAACGCAATTCGCGCAATGCGGCACCCATTTTGTTTCATCAATATCGGTTGGCGACCAGATTGTTCAAGTATTTGCATACGAAGAAGAGCGGTTTAAAAAAGTGAAAGAAGGATTTGAAAAAAATGATTTTACAGGTCCTAATTCAATGGATTTCAGATATTATACAACGGATGCCAATAAAGGAAAATTTACTTACGTAAAAGAGTACGGAAAAATTCTTTGCTTCAGCAATAACAAACAATTTCAAGAAAGTTTGAATAAAGGACTATGGAACGAAAAATTTTGGGCTAAACATGACAGTGTGTTCCAAATTTTTAGCGACGATACGGGGGTATCGCGTATATGGTTGAATAAAAATCTTACCGAGCAAGCACCTATCGAACTCACGCTCGCCCCTCTAACAACATTTACCGAGTACAAGCGAACAGCCGTGTGGCGACAAATCTTCAAGGCGGCGATGTCAACCGTTTTCGGTGATACCATTAATCCTAATTTTAAGCCGCAAGACGACACTAACTTCTCAAAAATCATTCTAGAAGACCAACCAGGTGTTATTTCTAGCATCGCTACGCCGACTATCAACATTTATAAAGCAAGACTTGATTTGGAAGGCATGCAGTTTAAAGCGCAGGAAGAGGTGAAAACGTTTATCTCTTACGGTTATGTTGTCAGCGGAACGTCAAAGAACGTAGTGAGTTTGCCAGGTGAAAATGTTCGACTATTCGGCTACAAATTGGATATGCGCGCAACCGGACAACCCAACATAATTTCACTCAGTTCAAAAGGGTTTGAGGGTTTACAGCTTAGTTGTGAGCATTTCCTTGGTGTGGCACGTTTCCAAACGACCGACGGTAACAAACATTTTCTGGTCACCGACGGTTTACGCTACGATTTGGATGGAAATGGTTGGCCATCCGTTACCCACGATGTTCGACAGCCACCGAGTATCGCCTATTTATCTGACTTGAAAGACAGTATCGAATTTTCGCTGGCCTTTGGCGAGGCTGTACTTGGTATACAAAGCGGTACAAAAGGTGATAGCCCAACACAAGCGCTCGCGCGGGGATATCTAAAGTGGGTGGGCAAAGTCATTCCCGCCGATACCCAAAATCAGGATTTGTTGACCATGCGTTTCCGAGCGCTTGACTTGAGCAACTATTCACCCAACACCGGGTATGGTGCATTTGTACCAATTTTACCGGCTACTGAGTACGAAAATTCAGTCAATAAAATTCTAGACACGAGTTTCGCGCCGACAAATAAACAAGTTATTTTTAAGCTCAATTCGATATAATATATAATTCGAAAAAATTGCCAATTAAAACATAATATATTGAAATTAAAATATATTTTATGTTATCGCACATCTTGTGGATAAAACATTATTTTAGCTATTTTTAGAGCTTTATATGTCCGTGCGAAACTCGTGCTAGAGTCTCTTCAGGAAATCCAGCGTCAAATTGGTGAAAACAACATCCTGATTGAACAGCGTAAACAGGCAGAATTAATTAATGTTACCGCTAAAACATTAAACGAAAATATTGTTCAATCCGGAGAATTACTCACCGGTCTCATCAAAGCGAATGCGCAATCATCAAAAGACTTGTCTGGTTACTATGATTCTGTCATTAAAGCAAATGAGAGGGAAGCCAATGACCAGCAGAAAAAAATTAACGCATTATCGCAAGCTGTTTTTGATCAACAAGCTGAAGTGGATAAGGCGGGGCAGAAATATAAAGCAGCGGTTGAACAATGGCAAACGATGGAAGCCATCAAGTTCGGCTTAGAAGTAGTCACCAATACATTTAGCTTAGGTACTGCCATTACCATTCCGTCAAGCACGCTTACAGGCGTAAAAGAGCTGTGCACCATGGCACAACGTATTCAGAAACTGCTGAATGTGTTGAATGCGACAATGAAAATTTATAGTTCATTATCTAGCTCAATAAAGAATATTAGTGATGCCAACAAGGCGTTAGATGGTCTTGACGATATGGGCTATGGCGATATAACGGCATTGAATTGGGAAGAGCTTCTTTTAAATTTGGATACCGTCATGGCTCATGGACCGAATATCCCGGCGAAAACAGAACTGGTGAACGCCTTCAAAATCCTGTCTGCCCGAGGCAAAACGTTAGCCAGTGCACAATCAAATCTACTCCAGATCCAACGCGATATTTACACCACACAGTGTCAAAAAGCATTGAGTAAACGTGAAGAAGATCGTCTAAACACGTTAGTTAGCACCTTGCATCCTGCGAAAATTGAAGAACTGGATAAAGAGGCTATTGACTTAGTTGGATTGACTCGCAGTTTAGACTATCTGCGCCAACAAATGCTCACGACGTTGGCCAAATCTTTTCTGCTTCAAGATCAAGCGTTACAGTATGCGTGGCTACAAAATTCAACACCGATAGCGAGTTATAGTCTGTTAACTTTCATGGGCTCTCGCATCACACAAAGTCAAGAGACAGAAAGAGCTAAATCCTTGCTTTTGCAGTATCAAGCTTCAACGACCAAACCTATAACTATCGACATCAAGGGGGTAAGAGCGGAAGACATCAGTAACGGTCACACATTTGAGAAGGTTATCGATCCTAATCATCTTAAATTTAAGGAATACGTTAATCTTCGTGTTCAATCCGTAATCGCTGAAGTTATGGGTGTAAAATCAACCGAAAGTGGAAAACTTCTTGTTAATCTGACTTTTAAAAATAAACCATTTGCCGACCGTAATGTCAAGCGCGAAAACCTTCGCTTCAACACACCATGGCGTGAGCGGACTTATGAGTATGACCTAGCCACAGGAAAGCCAAATTTTACCGATGAAGGAAAATCGTGGTCAGAAGGTGTAAATTGTGTGACGTCTTTTGGCGCTTGGTTGGTATCATTGCCCAAAACAGAGATTAATCGCGGACTGATTTTCAAAGACGTGACCGTCGACATCCGACTGACATTCACGGTTAAAGCAAGAATCGTTGATGCATCGAGAAGAGTCATGAATAAGGATAATACTCAAATTGATAACCGTGCTTTAAAAGCTGAAGTGCTGCACAAGAGCATAATGGCTCAAGCCGGAATTAGAGGGTCACAAGAAGATTTAATTAAAACACTATACAACACTAACGACGCAACCAACGGCTGGGATGTCGTCTTTAATATGGAACTAGAGTTAATCAACGATGCTTTACGCAAGCAGTACGATGATCTTAAAAGCAACACTACATACAAAAATATTATTGATGTAGCTACAAACAATAAATCAACAGATCGAGTCACGGTAATAAAAAAATTCCACATGGAATATGGTTATCCATTGTTAACTTTTCATGAAAACAACGCTAACACTGTTATGCTGGAGATGCCGATAGAGAAAGGAGCGTTAATTAGCTGCGAGAAGTATAAAGAAAATCCGGCACGAGTTTCGCACCAATAAAAAAACGCTCTATTTTTAAGTTTAATTCAGCATAATATATAAATAGATAAAACCTTATAAATTAAATGCAACTTATTGTAATTTAATAAAATTTATGTGTTTTAGTAACTTGCAGATTAATCATTACTTTTAAGCCATTTATGGAATTTTATATGCCTGTGCGAAACTCGTGTCCGGAAGAGTGTGATCCAGAGATCAGTATAGCAGGAAAGACCTTAACCGCTTACGTTGAATTATCGAAAGTGTCAGGAAATACTGTTGAAGGTAATGAAACATTAGATGTGAAGCTAAATATGAAGGAGGGGGCTTTCAGCATAAAAAACATTGACATAAGTGATGAGGAGAAAGTCAAGCTAAATGACGCAATCAAAGCGTATTTTGTCAAGAGTGAAGTGGAGTATCTTATTAACAAGTTAGACCTGACTCATGTACCAACCCTTAAATCGATGAAGCCAACCGGACACGAGTTTCGCACCAATAAAAAAACGCTCTATTTTTAAGTTTAATTCAGCATAATATATAAATAGCTAAAACCTTATAAATTAAATGCAACTTATTGTAATTTAATAAAATTTATGTGTTTTAGTAACTTGCAGATTAATCATTACTTTTAAGCCATTTCTGGAATTTTATATGCCTGTGCGAAACTCGTGCCGGATTTAAGTTTGTGGTTATTAGGGGCTGTCTGTCGTCACAAGATTTCAGCCCAGATAGCAATAAATCGAATCTAGATGCTTGCCAGAAAGGAGGACGCTCTTTTGGCAAATCGAGTCGCAATCCCTCTCCACTGCTTAATTTTCGCAAAGACACACGAGTTTCGCACGGACATATAAAGCTCTAAAAATAGCTAAAATAATGTTTTATCCACAAGATGTGTGATAACATAAAATGTATTTTAATTTCAATATCTTATGTTTTAATTGGCAATTTTTTCGAATTATATATTATATCGAATTGAGCTTAAAAATAACTTGTTTATTTGTCGGCGCGAAACTCGTGAGACATTCTCAACAACATGGCGGTTTTTATAGAGAGCACTATCAAACTTTCGATAATGCTTTCTATGTTTTCGTGGTGGAATGACAGGCTGCATCCCTTGTTCTTCGGCTTGAGCAAGTCTGGAGCGACTGTACAGTCAACAACAGTGCCAGACGTTAAAGTTGCTCTGAGTGGCATACCGTGTGCGTCTACGGCCAGGTGTAGCTTGCTGTTGAGCCCCCTTTTGTAAGGCCCATTTCATCATTCCCACCTACAGCTCCAGTGCCATGAAGGTGGACTTTTATATGAGTTGCATCAATCATCAACCATTCCATATCTGCTTCGCAGGTAAGATTTTCAAGAATCGATGCCCATACACCTTTATTTTTTCAACGGCAAACGCGACGGTGGGTATTTTTCCAACAACCGTAATCAGGAGGCAGATCTCTCCATGGAGAGCCTGTTCTTAAGATCCAGAATACTGCATTAATAAACAATCGGTTATCCTTTGCGACGCCGCCCCATTTGCCTTTTCTACCAGGAAGTAAGGACTCGATTCTTTCCCAGGAGCGATCAGAAATGTCGTGTCGACGATGTGCTAATAAAGCTAATTTTTTCATTTTAAAATAATATCATAGCCTTACATCTTGTGACGACAGCCCCTAGGGGCTGTCGTCACAAGATTTCAGCCCAGATAGCAATAAATCGAATCTGGATGCTTGCCAGAAAGGAGGACGCTCTTTTGGCAAATCGAGTCGCAATCCCTCTCCACTGCTTAATTTTCGCAAAGACACACGAGTTTCACACGGACATATAAAGCTCTAAAAATAGCTAAAATAATGTTTTATCCACAAGATGTGCGATAACATAAAATATAGTTTAATTTCAATATCTTATGTTTTAATTGGCAATTTTTTCGAATTATATATTATATCGAATTGAGCTTAAAAATAACTTGTTTATTTGTCGGCGCGAAACTCGTGAGACATTCTCAACAACATGGCGGTTTTTATAGAGAGCACTATCAAACTTTCGATAATGCTTTCTATGTTTTCGTGCTGGAATGACAGGCTGCATCCCTTGTTCTTCGGCTTGAGCAAGTCTGGAGCGACTGTACAGTCAAGAACAGTGCCAGACGTTAAAGTTGCTCTGAGTGGCATACCGTGTGCGTCTACGGCCAGGTGTAGCTTGCTGTTGAGCCCCCTTTTGTAAGGCCCATTTCATCATTCCCACCTACAGCTCCAGTGCCATGAAGGTGGACTTTTATATGAGTTGCATCAATCATCAACCATTCCATATCTGCTTCGCAGGTAAGATTTTCAAGAATCGATGCCCATACACCTTTATTTTTTCAACGGCAAACGCGACGGTGGGTATTTTTCCAACAACCGTAATCAGGAGGCAGATCTCTCCATGGAGAGCCTGTTCTTAAGATCCAGAATACTGCATTAATAAACAATCGGTTATCCTTTGCGACGCCGCCCCATTTGCCTTTTCTACCAGGAAGTAAGGACTCGATTCTTTCCCAGGAGCGATCAGAAATGTCGTGTCGACGATGTGCTAATAAAGCTAATTTTTTCATTTTAAAATAATATCATAGCCTTACATCTTGTGACGACAGCCCCTAGCAAGTGGATCATTTTTACATTGGTAGCGACAGTAAGTTTATCTATGTATGACCAAGGATTCACTTTGTTGCATTTCGTTTGGGAATTGGGGGATACGCTATCATCAAAATTAGGTAAATATGCAATTTTATTAATATATCAAACCTAATTTACCTTCTTTTTTCTATTGTGCGAAATAAGCCAGAAGAACCTTCAGAGTAATCT
The DNA here is from genome assembly GCA_032883995.1 of Coronaproctus castanopsis. Lineage (NCBI taxonomy): Eukaryota > Metazoa > Arthropoda > Insecta > Hemiptera > Monophlebidae > Coronaproctus > Coronaproctus castanopsis. The sequence goes on along the minus strand of JAOQIE010000004.1, from coordinate 1,655,781 downwards.
TTAGGTGGTAAATTAACGGGAGCTTGATCATTGTCTAATTCTGATTCAGTCAAACGATAGTTAAAAGGGTTGTTTTGTATTGGCATATCTGGCATCAATTCATGAGAATTTTTTGCCATATGCTGGTAGAGTTGACGATAATCTTGCGCCATGTTATCGAGTAACTCTGCACTACGCGCAAAATGGCTGACCAATTCTTTACGATATTCTTCCAATTCATGGTTTTTCTTTTCAAGTTCAGCTTGTAAAGCTTGTTGGTTGCGTAGCTTGGTATTGCCGAAGCGAACTACTAGTGCACCAATAATGAAACCTACAATTAGACCGATTAGTGCATATTCCCAAGTCATGTTGACTCCTTCATTAACAAAACAACATTTATTTTTATAGAAATAGATTCACAGTATAGCAGTCACTATACCTGTTAAAAGGCTATAAGTGAAAGTGGGAAAAGTTATTGCTAATGATTTCATAGTATTTTGCGGTATTAAAGTAGTAAAGATTATCGATATAATGTTTATGATTGGTTTCATTGGTCAATTAAATTATGACATTTTTAAGGAGTATCACGTTGATGGCATTGTTGACTCCCACTAAACTTTACCAACAGTTTTTGGCTACCGGTGATTATCAATTTGATAAGGTGCAAAGTAAGGCGATAGCACGTTTAGATATTATTCATCATCAGTTGCTTAATAAAACATCCCAGTTATTATTGAAAAATAAAATTGGCCAAATATTTGCTAAGAAACCTCATACAAATCGTGAGCCTGTGCAGGGATTATATATGTGGGGAGGTGTCGGCCGAGGTAAAACTTGGCTGATAGATCTCTTTTATCAGAGTTTACCGGATGGCAGAAAATTACGCTTACATTTTCATCGTTTCATGTGGCGAGTGCAGAATGAAATAATTGAGTTACAAGGTCAGCCAGATCCATTGGAAATTATTGCTGATAGATTTAAAAAACAGACCGATGTTTTATGCTTTGATGAGTTTTTTGTCTCTGATATCACTGATGCCATGATTTTGGCAACGTTATTGAAAGCTTTATTTGCCAGAGGCATTTGCTTCATAGCAACATCTAATATTCATCCAGATGAACTCTATCGAAATGGATTGCAACGAACACGTTTTCTACCTGCGATCGAACAAATTAAAAAATATTGTGACATTATCAATGTTGATGCAGGTATTGATTATCGTTTACGTACCTTGAAGCAAGCGGGGCTTTATCTTACGCCAATTGATGAAGCGAACTGCAATCGTATGGATGAGATATTTATTAAATTAGCTGGCAAATCTGGAGTTAGGTTTCCTATTCTTGAGATTAATCATCGTACTATGCCGGCAATCTGTACCGCAGAAGGCATTTTATCGATTGAATTTAACACGAGTTTCGCACAAAACTAATTTGGGTACGCCAATAAAACACGGATGTGCTCAGCAATAGCATTTTTGATTACGTCCCAATTTTGTTGATAAAGGGTTATTTTTTCAGATATACGACGTTTATGTTGTTCAAACCACGCAGAAATAGCGAGAAAAATATGATTTCTTTGCGCTCGGCTCGTGCGAGCCTGACAGCGTTCAATACCACAGTTTTGTTTAACTTCTCGATGATAAACTTCAACAGACCAACGGGCATCCATGATAGATTTGACGTATTGACGGGTGGGATTCTCTTTGTTTGTTACTATGTAATCAATACGGCCGTTTTTGGCTGTAAATTTGAAAACGGTCACCCAACCATATCCTCGCAAGTGTATTGACGTTCCTTCTTCTGAGATGTCTAACTTGTTCAGTTGTTTGTTATGGTTAACAATCCTATTTTTCCTCAGCGTGGTTACCCAGATCCAACCATGAGAGCGAATTGATTTCAGGTTATCCTGGCTAGAATACCAAGCATCCATCACTACCGCTTCTGGCATGATCCCTCTTTTTTTAGCAAGAGCGAGCATTTCGGAAAAGTGCGTGTTTTTTGTTTTTCCATCAGAATCTTTATCATAAATACGATAATCAATAGGAATTGATTCAACCTTCGTCAGATCATGCCAAAGCAAATTCACGAGTTTCGCACAGGCATATAAAATTCCAGAAATGGCTTAAAAGTAATGATTAATCTGCAAGTTACTAAAATACATAAATTTTATTAAATTACAATAAGTTGCATTTAATTTATAAGGTTTTATCTATTTATATATTATGCTGAATTAAACTTAAAAATAGAGCGTTTTTTTATTGGTGCGAAACTCGTGAAATTAACTAAACCTATGCCAGCAATAACATCATGTTCATTACCTGAATATTGATAATGGACCCTCTCTATTTTTTTACTAGGTGTTTTGGCAATCAATGTATCATCGGCAATTAGTACGCAAGGGCTTTTTTTGTCTATAGAAGGTTCAACTAATCGCCATAAGTCTTTAGGTCGAAAACATCTACTTTTTAGCCATCGGCTAACAGTGTCATGAGATAAAGGCGATGGCTTACTTCTGATAACGCCAAACCAGAGTATCTTAAACTGCTTACTTGTAAGAATGTTTTATAGATATCTTTAATACATGGATAACCGGACAAAATATGAACACCCTGATTTTTTCTTGGTTTTAAATTTATACTTCTTTTTTGGAGATTGCGAAACTCGTGTTTAAGGTATTATGTGAAGATGCACGTAGTCAAAATGACTATATCGTCTTAGCAAAAGAGTATCATACGGTATTACTGTATAATGTTTTGTTGATGTCAGAACTCCATGAAGATGTAGCCAGGCGTTTTCTCGCTCTGATTGATGAATTTTATGAACGAAAAGTTAAGTTGATTATTAATGCTGAGGTAGCAATGGATAAACTTTACCAAGGGCATTTGTTACGTTTTGAATATCAACGCTGTTTATCAAGAAATGCAGAGTGAGGAATACCTAAAATTACCTCATATAGCTTGATTAGCGGGTAATAATACAAGATCGGGATAGGGGCACTCTTCACAGAGCACCTCCTCCCACACCACCGTACATACGGGTCCGTATACGGCGGTTCAGCTATGTTTATCGTTTCATGCCTTACATAACTGGCATCCCCATATCCCTGAACAGCTGGTTGGGAAGGGCTATACATAGCGCTGGAGATTGACTAACTCGCCATTGTTTGTGGTGGCTCCCTGCAGTTCGAGCGGCGAGGTCACGACCAACACCTCTTATTCTCAGTTCGTTGTATCGTTTTCTCCATGTTTTCCACTGTTTCCACAGCAGACTACGCAGCCTTCTTCTGATCCATCCACCTATGTCCTTAATTATCGAGGTTTGCTCGTTTAACGAGTAATAATTTAACCACCCTGTCAGATAGACTTTAAGTTCCCCGATAACCTGTTCCAAGCCATGACCTCTGCTTCGTCTGGTTATTTTCCTTATCCGAGTTTTGCACTGTTTTACGGACTCGGAGGAGATTATTGATCGTATCTTTCCTTTCCAGAGCTGGATACTGTAGGCGAGGAATTTACGTTCGGTTGGTGAGGATACCGCACTCTTCCGTTCGTTAACCTTCAATTTCAGTTTCTTATCCAGCCAGCGGGTAATATTTTTCTTGACTCGTTTTCCAGCTTTTTCGCTTTTGACATAGATATTGCAATCGTCCGCATAACGAACGTACTTCAGAGCACGCTTCTCCAACTCCTGGTCTAATTCATCCAGTAGTAAGTTAGATAATAACGGTGAGAGAGGCCCGCCTTGAGGTGCTCCCTCGGTATTTGGGCTGACTACGCCCGCATCCATCATACCTACGTTCAGGAAAGTTCGGATAATCTTCAGTATGCGTTTATCCAGCACTCGCTTTGCAATTCGGCTCATCAGCACATCGTGGTTTAATCGGTCGAAAAACTTTTCTAGGTCGATATCAACTACCCATTGGTAACCGTCTTCGACATAGCTTTTCGCCCGTTTCACTGCTTGATGTGCCGACTTACCTGGACGAAATCCATAGCTGTTCTCGCTAAAGGTAGTATCCCACTGATCTTGTAGCACTTGCATAACTGCCTGCTGGATGAATCTGTCCAAGACGGTTGGAATACCCAATTGTCGGGTTCCTCCTCCTCGTTTTGGGATATTCACCTTGCGCACAGGCTGAGGTTGGTATGTGCCTTCCAGTAGTTGGCCCATTCCCAGTCGAAAAGCAACAAACACATAAAGCGTTATGCAGCCATTAGATGAGCCAAAAATACTTCATTTGGAGAAAAATAGCCCAACGATTTTCGTCCCCGAGTATTAAGTATGTGCTCGATTTCTGCAATCTCATTATCCGTGACTTGGTTGAAGTCCGTTCCTTTTGGGTAAAAACGGCGGATAAGTCCGTTACTGTGTTCATTTAAACCACGCTCCCATGAGTGATAAGGCCTGGCAAAGAAGACATCAGCACCGGTGATCTCAGTTATCTGTTTATGCATGGAGAACTCAGAACCGTTATCAGCCGTCAGGGTTTTAAAATGACAGAAAGTATTTGCCATGATATCACGGAAGGCTTCTACAACAGTCTCAGCGCGTTTATTCGGCAACCTGCGGATAATAACCTGTCTGGTAGCTTTATCCGCCAAAGTTAATAAGACACGAGTTTCGCGCCGACAAATAAACAAGTTATTTTTAAGCTCAATTCGATATAATATATAATTCGAAAACATTGCCAATTAAAACATAAGACATTGAAATTAAAATATATTTTTATGTTATCGCGCATCTTGTGGATAAAACATTATTTTAGCTATTTTTAGAGCTTTATATGTCCGTGCGAAACTCGTGTAAGAATGACTTCTGATCCTTACCAAATACAGTATCAATTTCAAAATGACCGGGTTGTTGCTTGAGATCAGCCTCAGCTGGTCTCTCTTCAATACCCACTCTATCAGGAATAGCGCTACGCTTGGGTTCTCCCTTGCCATAGCGATAATATTTGCCTCGATGAGGAAGCTGGAGATAGAGATTTCCTCCTGCCAGTCGGTCTCTCTTGATATAGCGATAGAGCGTATTTTTACTGACAGAAACCCCATGTTTCAAACGCAGCCTTCCACTGATAACGGCAGGCGAAGTATGTAAAGCAAGCTCTTTACGGATAAAAGCCTGCGTTTCTGTGGTTTGCTGATTAAACGCATGCCGCGAAGATGTGTTCATACGTCTGGCTTTCGCTAAGGTATCAGCCCTTCTGCAAGAATAAAGTCCATTGAAAGCAGGATCCGTATTACGCTTGAGTTCCCTGCTAACAGTTGAACGAGAAAGCCCCAATTCTCTAGCAATCGTGGCCTGAGTAACACCGTCAATTATTTGTTTTTCGATATAAAAGCGCTCATGTAAATTCAAATGTTTTCCCTTCATACAACAGTATCTCTTATGGGGTCATTACAGTAAGTTTATCTATGTATGACCAAGGATTCACTTTGTTGCATTTCGTTTGGGAATTGGGGGTTGCTCCGTAGCTCAGGCCAGTGACGCTTCAGATGTGCCGGTAATTGTTTTACGCTCATTCCGTCAACACCTGGTGCACCTTTATTGGCCTTCACTTTCTTTAGCGCATGCTTCAGGTTTTCTGGTCTAAGAATTAGATCCATTAGATCGTTCTCTAACGACGGGGTTTTTCTGACCGGATGTGTCTGCGTGATTTCACCTCCTGGCGGTTGTAATTTTCGGGCTTCACCCTGTTTACACTCGTTGGGATCGCTTTGCTTTTTCTGCTGCATGACCATTCAGAACCTCCGGCGATACTTGCCGCTCATAACTGTTTGGGCCTTCAGGTATCGCACCCTACTATGCCCTCTGCTGACTTCTGTACGGCGTTCAGCACACCTTACGGTGTGCTCAGTCCTCATCTTAGATGTGTAGGACACCGTACAGATCTCCCGGGGTAAGCGCTATCGCCTTCACCACACACCTGCCCGATCTACTCCTTTACCCTTTGATGGTTATGGCTTTTGCGTTACGTTGCACGCTCTGCCGGGTAAATTAGCCTTGTATCGGATTTCTGTCCGTCAGGTCATGGTTTTGTTCCCCACTTCCTTTAGACCCCACCTCGCGATGACGCCCTTGTGGATCACTAGTCCTTCGCCACCATCAGGCTGGACAGGGGACTTTCACCCCCAAGCTATAGTGCATGCCCGGCACACAACGAATCAGCCTCCGGCTGCAAATCGATAACCAGTAAGTACAGACATCAAAAAAACCACCTGTAATTGATTTTAAGGCTATCAAATAAAAAATCTATAAAATATTACCCCATCGTAGATCTCTTCATAAAGAGTGATACAGGGCGTTTTATAGAGTGTTTTGTCGGTTAGTTAAGATAAGATTTGGTTAAATAATCCTGTAACGTTAAAATTGATTATTTTTTCATCCTAAAACATGACAGTTATTAATCGTTAACTGGCTAATTTCGTTTATTTATTTCTGTGAGTTAACTTCCTGATGAGAGCTGATTTTCAACCCAGACCATTAAAATTGCTTTTTGAGCGGAATAATGCCTGGGCGGAGATCATGGAAACTACCCAACTGAGAGAGATTGAAATCGAGGTTGTAACAAAAATGTTAGCCTGTGGCACAACGATGATGGGGTTCCGTGAGTATTGTTGTGAAAATGAAGATTGTGCTCATCAGAAGTTAGTTTGTGTTACCTGCAAGGGACGAGGTTGTCCATCCTGTGGAACAAAAGCTACGGATACTTGGATAGACACGAATATAATGCGTTTACCGGATGTCGAATGGCAACATGGTACGTTTACGATGCCGCACACTCTTTGGCCTCTCGTTGAATTGAATCGATGGTTACTAGGGAAACTGTTCCCGTTTGCTGCGGACAATTTACTTTATGCAGCCAAAAAACGGGGATTAACCATGGGTATTTTTGGTGCGCTACATACCTATTGTCGCTACCAATGTAAAAATGATCCACTTGCTAGGGGCTGTCGTCACAAGATTTCAGCCCAGATAGCAATAAATCGAATCTGGATCCTTGCCAGAAAGGAGGACGCTCTTTTGGCAAATCGAGTCGCAATCCCTCTCCACTGCTTAATTTTCGCAAAGACATTCTCAACAACATGGCGGTTTTTATAGAGAGCACTATCAAACTTTCGATAATGCTTTCTATGTTTTCGTGGTGGAATGACAGGCTGCATCCCCTGTTCTTCGGCTTGTTTAATGATTGAATCGCTATCATAGCCCCGGTCGGCCAGTAAATAATCTGCGGTTAACTCCTTGAGCAAGTCTGGAGCGACTGTACAGTCAGCAACAGTGCCAGACGTTAAAGTTGCTCTGAGTGGCATACCGTGTGCGTCTACGGCCAGGTGTAGCGTGCTGTTGAGCCCCCTTTTGTAAGGCCCATTTCATCATTCCCACCTACAGCTCCAGTGCCATGAAGGTGGACTTTTATATGAGTTGCATCAATCATCAACCATTCCATATCTGCTTCGCAGGTAAGATTTTCAAGAATCGATGCCCATACACCTTTATTTTTCCAACGGCAAACGCGACGGTGGGTATTTTTCCAACAACCGTAATCAGGAGGCAGATCTCTCCATGGAGAGCCTGTTCTTAAGATCCAGAATACTGCATTAATAAACAATCGGTTATCCTTTGCGACGCCGCCCCATTTGCCTTTACATCTTGTGACGACAGCCCCTAGTGTAAAACTGATCCACCAAGAGTAAAAATGGCAGTTTTAAGGTACTGCCGATGATAACATTGGAGATCAGAGTGGAAATTTCTGTTTTACATCGCCAGGGTATGTCTATACGTGCGATTGCGCGACGCCTTTCATGTTCAAGAGTAACCGTGAGGCGATATTTTCGTAGCACTGAAGCGGCGGCGAATATGCGTTATAAATCGAGAGCGCCTAGACCCGGTAAGTTGGAGCCCTTCAAGGTATATATTCTCGAACGCGTAGAGGCGGCTAGACCTGATTGGATACCGGCCTGCGTATTGCTACGGGAGATCCGTGAACAAGGGTACACAGGCAGCTATAGCTTGCTGACCGCTTTTCTTCATCCTATGAAAAAACCGGTTATTGAAGACGTTGTTCTCTTTGAGACTGAACCCGGTGAACAGATGCAGGTTGACTTCACGATTATCAGACAGGGGAAGAACCCTTTGCTGGCATTCGTTGCCACGTTAGGTTGGAGTCGTTCCACTTTTGTTAAGTTTTACACCTGTCAAAATTCAGCAGCCTGGTTCGACGGGATTGAGTCAGCCCTACAGTATTTTGGCGGTACGCCTCGTCAGCTGCTATTTGATAATGCGAAGACCATTATCATTGAGCGTGATGTTTATGGTCCTGGTAAACACCGCTGGAACCCACAGCTTATCCAGCTTGCCGAGAAATATGCTTTCAGTCCGAAAGTCTGCCGTCCATACAGGGCGAAGACTAAAGGTAAGGTTGAACGTTTTAATCACTATCTTAAGAACAGTTTCATTGTTCCACTAACCGCGTCATTTCGTCAGGCAGGGCTTATTTTGGATGCGGCCGCCGCCAACTCAGGTATTGGAGACTGGCTGAGTTCAATAGCTAATGTACGTACACACGGCACTACGGGTGTATCGCCGGAGGAGCGCATGCTACAAGAACGCTTAGCACTGTTGCCGCTGCCGAAAGTCATGCAAGCATTTCCTTTACCGATACATCAGACTCGCCTGATTCCTATGGAGAGCCTACAACATCCTTTGTCCGTCTATCAATCGATTCTGGAGATGCCTATATGAGTCTTCAGTATGAACGCATCGAAAAATTCTGCCAGCAGCTTAAACTGGACAGACTAAGCACAGAGTGGCCAGCTGTAGCGCAGGCAACTATCGACAAGAACGGTACACACGCTGACTTTCTAGAGTCTATTTTACGACTTCAGTATGAAGGACTTACTGAACGTCGGCGTCAAACGATACTCCGTTTATCTGGGCTGCCAGTGATAAAGACGTTGGAGCAGTTTGATTACAAATATGCCAGCGGTGTTCCCCGTAACCAAATACAGGAACTGGCTGGACTGGCTTTCATTGAGCGCCAGGAGAATATCGTGTTGCTAGGTCCGTCTGGTGTCGGGAAGACGCACCTGGCTACTGCCATAAGCTATAGGGCTGCGATGCATGGATTAAGCATCCGTTTTCTAACTGCGGCGGATATGATGTTGCCGCTGCTTACCTCTCATCGACAAGGTGACCTTAAGGGATATCTTACTCGCGTTATCAGTAAACCTAGACTATTGATTATTGATGAAGTTGGCTATTTACCTTTTGGCAAAGAAGAAGCAAATCTGTTCTTCCAGGTGGTGGCAAAGCGATATGAAGCGGGTAGTGTGCTCTTAACCAGTAATCTGTCTTTTGCTCAGTGGTCAAGTACATTTGGTGATGATGAGACGCTAACAGCCGCTATGCTGGATCGATTTCTGCACCATGCACATATCGTACAGATTAGTGGACAAAGTTATCGGTTAAAAGACAAGCTAAAAAGCGGTCAGCTACATAAAAAATTGAAAGCGGAACTGAGCGAGTAAATTAAAGGGAGTGGATCAGTTTTACTTGAGCAAAGTGGATCAGAATTCACTTGGCATTGACATCGGTGTAACAGCGCGTTTCCCTGTCAAGCATCGGCAATTTCCTCTTTGATTTTTTCTTTTGTCTCTTCATCGGTCGTTAAAGGGATTGGGTTGGCGGCATTGACGCTGACCAGCATCTCATCTAGCCCATCTACCGGATTCATATCTTCAAACGCGCGGGCTTCGTTACGGCTCATCCAGCCGTCGATAATCGCATAGTGATAAAATTGGGCGCGCTCTTGTGGCGTTCCGCGCATCAAGCCAGCAAGATTAAACCGCACGTAAAAACCCGCACGTCGTTCAGCGCGCGTAAATAGACGCCGGTTAAGCTCCTGCTCCCAATTAGCTACCCAAGGCATGATGCTATAACGCACAAAGTGAATGGCTTGCGCAGTGATATTGCTGTAGGTGGCTTTCTCCAAATCGTTAATCATATGTGACGGCAAATTAAAAATACCGGCAATCATGGAACGATTGAGTTTCATCATGTCAATGATTTGTGCATCGACTGGCGAAACGGTCAGCGCCTTGTAATCCAGGTCTGCCGGAAGAAGTAACGTTTTATTCTCCTCACGCCGTAATGCCAACATGGCATTGGTCCATAGCGCCTTTAATCGTAGCCAGCCGTCGTCTTTAATTTCTCCTTTGACTGAAACGATGCCGCTAGGTCGCCCATTACCGGCAAAGAAACTAGCCGTATATTGTTGGCCGCTCATGCCGATGCCAATCGTATCAGCATGTTGCAAAATCGGACTTAACCCCATTTTCTGGTTATTGCCCAGTGCTTGAATGTGGATCATATCGTTCATCGATACTGCAAAATGGCCTTGTTCGTTGTAAACGCCGTAGGTATAGCGTCCTACCGTCTTCATCAGTGTGGTTTCCCACGGCATACAGGCTTCCAGTGATAGCACCTCGCCGCGACGAGAGCGCATCACGCGCGTAAAACCATTGCCCCAGCCCAAAATATGTCGTTGAGTTAATTCCCGCCACTTGTAACTCGTTTGCCACGTATTTGGCTCATCATGAACCAGATAGAACGCAGGATGATCGCGGGCAATATTTGACGCTAGCACGGTGATACAGGAATAGACGGCGGCCAGTTTCAGCGCGGTTTCAGGATTAACGTAAGTCCCTGATCGGAATAGTCCATCTGTCTCTGCCATCTCTGCACTAATGCCCGTTTTGGGGTTTTCCAGTGGTTCATGACGGAAAATGGCATCAAGTAGCATGTCTCCTCCTCATGGCGGCTAATAGCGCCCATGCCAGCACGAGAGTACCGGAAAACATCAGTGAACAGGGCAGATCAAATTGCAGGTACACCCCAGCGGAGAGCAAGCCAAAACCGACCAGCCCTATAATATCAATGATTAAATATTTCATAGCATTAGGAGATCTTCGATAGGATCCAGTGTTGAGAGAAAATCAGTCTTATTACCACCGTTAACTAATACGCGACTCATCGCAGTAAACAAGGCGACAGGCCCATCTATTTTTGCTTAAGGTGTTGATTTATTGGGGAAAATATTGTCATTTTTATCGATTTTTACCGTGATATTTGACATCATCCAGTTCATTAACGGGTTTTGTGTGTGATGCAAACGTCCGCTATAAACTAGCGCTTCCACCTCTTTCATGGCTTCGGATAAATTTTTCACCGTTTGCGGTATTTCAACCAGCGGCAAGCCCTCTTCCGCAAGCGATAAACTGAACTGGTTCGATGTGATTCTTTACGCAGCGGGGCGTATAGAAACGCCTTGAACGATAACCAAGGCTCATTGAGTTGGAATGATTAGTGCATTTGGATTTAAACAAAGCTCCCGTTCTACCTCTCTGCGGTTAATCAGCCCGTTTGATATTGTCAATGCCAATTGAATTCTGATCCACTTTGCTAAAGTAAAACTGATCCACTCCCTTTAATTTACTCGCTCAGTTCCGCTTTCAATTTTTTATGTAGCTGACCGCTTTTTAGCTTGTCTTTTAACCGATAACTTTGTCCACTAATCTGTACGATATGTGCATGGTGCAGCAATCGATCCAGCATAGCGGCTGTTAGCGTCTCATCATCACCAAATGTACTTGACCACTGAGCAAAAGACAGATTACTGGTTAAGAGCACACTACCCGCTTCATATCGCTTTGCCACCACCTGGAAGAACAGATTTGCTTCTTCTTTGCCAAAAGGTAAATAGCCAACTTCATCGATAATCAATAGTCTAGGTTTACTGATAACGCGAGTAAGATATCCCTTAAGGTCACCTTGTCGATGAGAGGTAAGCAGCTGCAACATCATATCCGCCGCAGTTAGAAAACGGATGCTTAATCCATGCATCGCAGCCCTATAGCTTATGGCAGTAGCCAGGTGCGTCTTCCCGACACCAGACGGACCTAGCAACACGATATTCTCCTGGCGCTCAATGAAAGCCAGTCCAGCCAGTTCCTGTATTTGGTTACGGGGAACACCGCTGGCATATTTGTAATCAAACTGCTCCAACGTCTTTATCACTGGCAGCCCAGATAAACGGAGTATCGTTTGACGCCGACGTTCAGTAAGTCCTTCATACTGAAGTCGTAAAATAGACTCTAGAAAGTCAGCGTGTGTACCGTTCTTGTCGATAGTTGCCTGCGCTACAGCTGGCCACTCTGTACTTAGTCTGTCCAGTTTAAGCTGCTGGCAGAATTTTTCGATGCGTTCATACTGAAGCCTCATATAGGCATCTCCAGAATCGATTGATAGACGGACAAAGGATGTTGTAGGCTCTCCATAGGAATCGGGCGAGTCTGATGTATCGGTAAAGGAAATGCTTGCATGCCTTTCGGCAGCGGCAACAGTGCTAAGCGTTCTTGTAGCATGCGCTCCTCCAGCGATACACCCGTAGTGCCGTGTTTACGTACATTAGCTATTGAACTCAGCCAGTCTCCAATACGTGAGTTGGCGGCGGCAGGGCCGCATCCAAAATAAGCCCTGCCTGACGAAATGACGCGGTTAGTGGAACAATGAAACTGTTCTTAAGATAGTGATTAAAACGTTCAACCTTACCTTTAGTCTTCGCCCTGTATGGACGGCAGACTTTCGGACTGAAAGCATATTTCTCGGCAAGCTGGATAAGCTGTGGGTTCCAGCGGTGTTTACCAGGACCATAAACATCACGCTCAATGATAATGGTCTTCGCATTATCAAATAGCAGCTGACGAGGCGTACCGCCAAAATACTGTAGGGCTGACTCAATCCCGTCGCACCAGGCTGCTGAGTTTTGACAGGTGTAAAACTTAACAAAAGTGGAACGACTCCAACCTAACGTGGCAACGAATGCCAGCAAAGGGTTCTTCCCCTGTCTGATAATCGTGAAGTCAACCTGCATCTGTTCACCGGGTTCAGTCTCAAAGCGAACAACGTCTTCAATAACCGGTTTTTTCATAGGATGAAGAAAAGCGGTCAGCAAGCTATAGCTGCCTGTGTACCCTTGTTCACGGATCTCCCGTAGCAATACGCCGGCCGGTATCCAATCAGGTCTAGCCGCCTCTACGCGTTCGAGAATATATACCTTGAAGGGCTCCAACTTACCGGGTCTAGGCGCTCTCGATTTATAACGCATATTCGCCGCCGCTTCAGTGCTACGAAGATATCGCCTCACGGTTACTCTTGATGTATAAGAAATTAATACCTAAAACGGTTAAATATTAATCAATCTGGGTGTTTTTAAGATTGAAATGGAAATATGTACTCAACCAATCGTCATAAATCGATTTTGAGGTACACCATAACGCTCTATAAGGCGTTTTCTTGATATAAGTAACCAATGGTAGCGCTTTTTGATTTGATGGCCTTAGAATGCGATACAGGCGGTTTTGGTGTTGATGGATTTATTGAAACTGGAAGACGGTGACAAGTCGTCGCCGGAGGCGACCATCTTGAACATGAAAGGCGTCGCGCAATCGCACGTATAGACATACCCTGGCGATGTAAAACAGAAATTTCTACTCTGATCTCCAATGTTATCATCGGCAGTACCTTAAAACTGCCATTTTTACTCTTGGTGGATCAGTTTTACACTAGCAAGTGGATCATTTTTACATTGGTAGCGACACAATAAAATCGCCAAGCTTAGGGGCTGTCGTCACAAGATTTCAGCCCAGATAGCAATAAATCGAATCTGGATGCTTGCCAGAAAGGAGGACGCTCTTTTGGCAAATCGAGTCGCAATCCCTCTCCACTGCTTAATTTTCGCAAAGACATTCTCAACAACATGGCGGTTTTTATAGAGAGCACTATCAAACTTTCGATAATGCTTTCTATGTTTTCGTGGTGGAATGACAGGCTGCATCCCTTGTTCTTCGGCTTGTTTAATGATTGAATCGCTATCATAGCCCCGGTCGGCCAGTAAATAATCTGCGGTTAACTCCTTGAGCAAGTCTGGAGCGACTGTACAGTCAGCAACAGTGCCAGACGTTAAAGTTGCTCTGAGTGGCATACCGTGTGCGTCTACGGCCAGGTGTAGCTTGCTGTTGAGCCCCCTTTTGTAAGGCCCATTTCATCATTCCCACCTACAGCTCCAGTGCCATGAAGGTGGACTTTTATATGAGTTGCATCAATCATCAACCATTCCATATCTGCTTCGCAGGTAAGATTTTCAAGAATCGATGCCCATACACCTTTATTTTTCCAACGGCAAAAGCGACGATGGGTATTTTTCCAACAACCGTAATCAGGAGGCAGATCTCTCCATGGAGAGCCTGTTCTTAAGATCCAGAATACTGCATTAATAAACAATCGGTTATCCTTTGCGACGCCGACCCATTTGCCTTTTCTACCAGGAAGTAAGGACTCGATTCTTTCCCAGGAGCGATCAGAAATGTCGTGTCGACGATGTGCTAATAAAGCTAATTTTTTCATTTTAAAATAATATCATAGCCTTACATCTTCTGACGACAGCCCCTAGAGCACTTAGTCCAATATTGGCAAACCATTCGTTATTACCAAGATAAACGGCAATAGTAGTTACAAAACCCGTTAATAATAAGCCAAGGATAAATTTAAAATTTTTATGCTTAATAGGTGTTGCCATAACTGTTTTAACCATAGGTTTATGCAATATGCATTATCTCATTCTGTTATAAGCATATATCATTAGGGGCTGTCGTCACAAGATGTAAGGCTATGATATTATTTTAAAATGAAAAAATTAGCTTTATTAGCACATCGTCGACACGACATTTCTGATCGCTCCTGGGAAAGAATCGAGTCCTTACTTCCAGGTAGAAAAGGCAAATGGGGCGGCGTCGCAAAGGATAACCGATTGTTTATTAATGCAGTATTCTGGATCTTAAGAACAGGCTCTCCATGGAGAGATCTGCCTCCTGATTACGGTTGTTGGAAAAATACCCATCGTCGCTTTTGCCGTTGGAAAAATAAAGGTGTATGGGCATCGATTCTTGAAAATCTTACCTGCGAAGCAGATATGGAATGGTTGATGATTGATGCAATTCATATTAAAAGTCCACCTTCATGGCACTGGAGCTGTAGGTGGGAATGATGAAATGGGCCTTACAAAAGGGGGCTCAACAGCAAGCTACACCTGGCCGTAGACGCACACGGTATGCCACTCAGAGCAACTTTAACGTCTGGCACTGTTGCTGACTGTACAGTCGCTCCAGACTTGCTCAAGGAGTTAACCGCAGATTATTTACTGGCCGACCGGGGCTATGATAGCGATTCAATCATTAAACAAGCCGAAGAACAAGGGATGCAGCCTGTCATTCCACCACGAAAACATAGAAAGCATTATCGAAAGTTTGATAGTGCTCTCTATAAAAACCACCATGTTGTTGAGAATGTCTTTGCGAAAATTAAGCAGTGGAGAGGGATTGCGACTCGATTTGCCAAAAGAGCGTCCTCCTTTCTGGCAAGCATCCAGATTCGATTTATTGCTATCTGGGCTGAAATCTTGTGACGACAGCCCCTAGAAAAAATAAAAATGGGTTCATCATGGAATAGGTTAATTAGTAACCTTTTCGGGTATTAATTTCTTATACATATACCCAAATTAGTTTTGTGCGAAACTCGTGTTAAGTATGATCTTGCGACATAGAGGTAATATTTAATGATAAAAGGATTACGAATAAATCAATTTAATGCAGGTTATCCTAAATGTCCGGTGATCCAAAATTTATCCACCGATATTTTACCAACTGGAAAAATTACCGTTTTACTTGGGCCAAATGGTAGTGGTAAATCTACGTTATTGCGTTCTTTAGCTGGATTAAATAGCGCTGCTGGCCAGTTATGGTTGAATGGGCAGGATTTAATGGCGATGAATTTTGCTCAACGTGCCAAACAAGTGGTTTATTTACCGCAATCATTACCAAATGGTGTTCATTTACATGTGCTGAAATCGATTATTGTTGTCCAACGTGCTGCCGGCGGAAATTGCGATCAAATTTGCCAATTAGAGGTTATGAAACTACTACGGCAATTAGGCATAGAGCATCTGGCACTGTGTTATTTAGATCAGCTGTCAGGTGGACGCCCCAATTCCCAAACGAAATGCAACAAAGTGAATCCTTGGTCATACATACACGAGTTTCGCACCAATAAAAAAACGCTCTATTTTTAAGTTTAATTCAGCATAATATATAAATAGATAAAACCTTATAAATTAAATGCAACTTATTGTAATTTAATAAAATTTATGTGTTTTAGTAACTTGCAGATTAATCATTACTTTTAAGCCATTTCTGGAATTTTATATGCCTGTGCGAAACTCGTGACATAGATAAACTTACTGTAATGACCCCATAAGAGATACTGTTGTATGAAGGGAAAACATTTGAATTTACATGAGCGCTTTTATATCGAAAAACGAATAATTGACGGTGTTACTCAAGCCACTATTGCTAGAGAATTGGGGCTTTCTCGTTCAACTGTCAGCAGGGAACTCAAGCGTAATACGGATCCTGCTTTCAATGGACTTTATTCTTGCAGAAGGGCTGATACCTTAGCGAAAGCCAGACGTATGAACACATCTCCGCGGAATGCGTTTAATCAGCAAACCACAGAAACGCAGGCTTTTATTCGTAAAGAGCTTGCTTTACATACTTCGCCTGCCGTTATCAGTGGAAGGCTGCGTTTGAAACATGGGGTTTCTGTCAGTAAAAATACGCTCTATCGGTATATCAAGAGAGACCGACTGGCAGGAGGAACTCTCTATCTCCAGCTTCCTCATCGAGGCAAATATTATCGCTATGGCAAGGGAGAACCCAAGCGTAGCGCTATTCCTGATAGAGTGGGTATTGAAGAGAGACCAGCTGAGGCTGATCTCAAGCAACAACCTGGTCATTTTGAAATTGATACACGAGTTTCGCGCCGACAAATAAACAAGTTATTTTTAAGCTCAATTCTATATAATATATAATTCGAAAAAATTGCCAATTAAAATATAAGATATTGAAATTAAAATATATTTTATGTTATCGCACATCTTGTGGATAAAACATTATTTTAGCTATTTTTAGAGCTTTATATGTCCGTGCGAAACTCGTGTTAACTTTGGCGGATAAAGTTACCAGACAGGTTATTATCCGCAGGTTGCCGAATAAACGCGCTGAGACTGTTGTTGTCAATGCCAATTGAATTCTGATCCACTTTGCTAAAGTAAAACTGATCCACTCCCTTTAATTTACTCGCTCAGTTCCGCTTTCAATTTTTTATGTAGCTGACCGCTTTTTAGCTTGTCTTTTAACCGATAACTTTGTCCACTAATCTGTACGATATGTGCATGGTGCAACAATCGATCCAGCATAGCGGCTGTTAGCGTCTCATCATCACCAAATATACTTGACCACTGAGCAAAAGACAGATTACTGGTTAACACGAGTTTCGCACAAAACTAATTTGGGTACGCCAATAAAACACGGATGTGCTCAGCAATAGCATTTTTGATTACGTCCCAATTTTGTTGATAAAGGGTTATTTTTTCAGATATACGATGTTTATGTTGTTCAAACCACGCAGAAATAGCCACGAGTTTCGCAATCTCCAAAAAAGAAGTATAAATTTAAAACCAAGAAAAAATCAGGGTGTTCATATTTTGTCCGGTTATCCATGTATTAAAGATATCTATAAAACATTCTTACAAGTAAGCAGTTTAAGATACTCTGGTTTGGCGTTATCAGAAGTAAGCCCATCGCCTTTATCTCATGACACTGTTAGCCGATGGCTAAAAAGTAGATGTTTTCGACCTAAAGACCTATGGCGATTAGTTGAACCTTCTATAGACAAAAAAAGCCCTTGCGTACTAATTGCCGATGATACATTGATTGCCAAAACACGTAGTAAAAAAATAGAGATGGTCCATTATCAATATTCAGGTAATGAACATGATGTTATTGCTGGCATAGGTTTAGTTAATTTGCTTTGGCATGATCTGACGAAGGTTGAATCAATTCCTATTGATTATCGTATTTATGATAAAGATTCTGATGGAAAAACAAAAAACACGCACTTTTCCGAAATGCTCGCTCTTGCTAAAAAAAGAGGGATCATGCCAGAAGCGGTAGTGATGGATGCTTGGTATTCTAGCCTGGATAACCTGAAATCAATTCGCTCTCATGGTTGGATCTGGGTAACCACGCTGAGGAAAAATAGGATTGTTAACCATAACAAACAACTGAACAAGTTAGACATCTCAGAAGAAGGAACGTCAATACACTTGCGAGGATATGGTTGGGTGACCGTTTTCAAATTTACAGCCAAAAACGGCCGTATTGATTACATAGTAACAAACAAAGAGAATCCCACCCGTCAATACGTCACATCTATCATGGATGCCCGTTGGTCTGTTGAAGTTTATCATCGAGAAGTTAAACAAAACTGTGGTATTGAACGCTGTCAGGCTCGCACGAGCCGAGCGCAAAGAAATCATATTTTTCTCGCTATTTCTGCGTGGTTTGAACAACATAAACGTCGTATATCTGAAAAAATAACCCTTTATCAACAAAATTGGGACGTAATCAAAAATGCTATTGCTGAGCACATCCGTGTTTTATTGGCGTACCCAAATTAGTTTTGTGCGAAACTCGTGGTTAAGAGCACACTACCCGCTTCATATCGCTTTGCCACCACCTGGAAGAACAGATTTGCTTCTTCTTTGCCAAAAGGTAAATAGCCAACTTCATCGATAATCAATAGTCTAGGTTTACTGATAACGCGAGTAAGATATCCCTTAAGGTCACCTTGTCGATGAGAGGTAAGCAGCTGCAACATCATATCCGCCGCAGTTAGAAAACGGATGCTTAATCCATGCATCGCAGCCCTATAGCTTATGGCAGTAGCCAGGTGCGTCTTCCCGACACCAGACGGACCTAGCAACACGATATTCTCCTGGCGCTCAATGAAAGCCAGTCCAGCCAGTTCCTGTATTTGGTTACGGGGAACACCGCTGGCATATTTGTAATCAAACTGCTCCAACGTCTTTATCACTGGCAGCCCAGATAAACGGAGTATCGTTTGACGCCGACGTTCAGTAAGTCCTTCATACTGAAGTCGTAAAATAGACTCTAGAAAGTCAGCGTGTGTACCGTTCTTGTCGATAGTTGCCTGCGCTACAGCTGGCCACTCTGTGCTGAGTCTGTCCAGTTTAAGCTGCTGGCAGAATTTTTCGATGCGTTCATACTGAAGACTCATATAGGCATCTCCAGAATCGATTGATAGACGGACAAAGGATGTTGTAGGCTCTCCATAGGAATCGGGCGAGTCTGATGTATCGGTAAAGGAAATGCTTGCATGACTTTCGGCAGCGGCAACAGTGCTAAGCGTTCTTGTAGCATGCGCTCCTCTGGCGATACACCCGTAGTGCCGTGTTTACGTACATTAGCTATTGAACTCAGCCAGTCTCCAATACGTGAGTTGGCGGCGGCAGCATCCAAAATAAGCCCTGCCTGACGAAATGACGCGGTTAGTGGAACAATGAAACTGTTCTTAAGATAGTGATTAAAACGTTCAACCTTACCTTTAGTCTTCGCCCTGTATGGACGGCAGACTTTCGGACTGAAAGCATATTTCTCGGCAAGCTGGATAAGCTGTGGGTTCCAGCGGTGTTTACCAGGACCATAAACATCACGCTCAATGATAATGGTCTTCGCATTATCAAATAGCAGCTGACGAGGCGTACCGCCAAAATACTGTAGGGCTGACTCAATCCCGTCGCACCAGGCTGCTGAATTTTGACAGGTGTAAAACTTAACAAAAGTGGAACGACTCCAACCTAACGTGGCAACGAATGCCAGCAAAGGGTTCTTCCCCTGTCTGATAATCGTGAAGTCAACCTGCATCTGTTCACCGGGTTCAGTCTCAAAGCGAACAACGTCTTCAATAACCGGTTTTTTCATAGGATGAAGAAAAGCGGTCAGCAAGCTATAGCTGCCTGTGTACCCTTGTTCACGGATCTCCCGTAGCAATACGCAGGCCGGTATCCAATCAGGTCTAGCCGCCTCTACGCGTTCGAGAATATATACCTTGAAGGGCTCCAACTTACCGGGTCTAGGCGCTCTCGATTTATAACGCATATTCGCCGCCGCTTCAGTGCTACGAAGATATCGCCTCACGGTTACTCTTGAACATGAAAGGCGTCGCGCAATCGCACGTATAGACATACCCTGGCGATGTAAAACAGAAATTTCCACTCTGATCTCCAATGTTATCATCGGCAGTACCTTAAAACTGCCATTTTTACTCTTGGTGGATCAGTTTTACACTAGCAAGTGGATCATTTTTACATTGGTAGCGACAGTTGTAGAAGCCTTCCGTGATATCATGGCAAATACTTTCTGTCATTTTAAAACCCTGACGGCTGATAACGGTTCTGAGTTCTCCATGCATAAACAGATAACTGAGATCACCGGTGCTGATGTCTTCTTTGCCAGGCCTTATCACTCATGGGAGCGTGGTTTAAATGAACACAGTAACGGACTTATCCGCCGTTTTTACCCAAAAGGAACGGACTTCAACCAAGATGGTCGCCTCTGGCGACGACTTGTCATTGCTTGTTAGTACTGGTATAACCCCGAACCTATTTTCTCAATCTTTCAGTGCCATTTATGTCACTACGTTTTAGTCATGTTTTCCAATTTGGTCAACGCTGGCTCAATTGGCTTAACCGTCAACCCTCTGACAGTGTTCGCCCTGTTGTGATCGAAACCATGGTAAAGATTATGGCTTGTGGCACTTCACTTATGGGCTGGTCAATTTGGCGATGCCCTGACCCTGAATGTAATCATGAGAAGCGGGTTAAATTTACCTGCAAAAGCCGAAGCTGCCCTCATTGTGGCGTAAAAGCTTGCCTGCAATGGATTAACAATACGCTGGCCTGGTTACCCGAAGTCCCTTGGCAACACATCACTTTTACCATGCCTTGTGAATATTGGCCTGTTATTCGCGCCAACCGTTGGCTTCTCGGTGAAATGAATCGATTAGCTGCTGATGTAATATTAACAATCTGCCGCGATATCAATATTACCCCCGGCATTTTCACTGCCATACACACCTGGGGACGTGACCAAAAATGGCATCCGCATATTCATCTTTCAACCACCGCCGGCGGGGTGACTAAAAACAATACATGGCGCGATATCAGCTTTTATCGCGAAAACATCATGACCATGTGGCGATACCGGATAACGGAATTGCTGAGAAAACATTATTACACGCTCACCATTCCCGACGAGCTTAAATGTGAAGGAAGAAGTAAATCATCATGGAATCAACTGCTTAACACTCACTTCAAACGCGGTTGGAATATCAATCTTTCTGATATCCTTTCCAATATCACCCATGTCACCCTTTATCTCGGATTTTATCTAAAGAAACCCCCTGTGTCGCTTAGTCGTTTAAAACATTATGCGGGCGAAGATAACATCACGTTACGCTATAAGAGCCACCGCACGAAAAAACAGGAAGAAGAGGTCATGACATCTGACGAATTTATTACCCGGTTTGAGTCTCATGTACCTGAAAAATGGTTTCACATGATCCGCTATTACGGTTTTTTAAGTCCATCAGCGCCCATGCGAAAAATGTTAACAGAGGTTGTTTATCCTCTAGGGGCTGTCGTCACAAGATGTAAGGCTATGATATTATTTTAAAATGAAAAAATTAGCTTTATTAGCACATCGTCGACACGACATTTCTGATCGCTCCTGGGAAAGAATCGAGTCCTTACTTCCTGGTAGAAAAGGCAAATGGGGCGGCGTCGCAAAGGATAACCGATTGTTTATTAATGCAGTATTTTGGATCTTAAGAACAGGCTCTCCATGGAGAGATCTGCCTCCTGATTACGGTTGTTGGAAAAATACCCATCGTCGCTTTTGCCGTTGGAAAAATAAAGGTGTATGGGCATCGATTCTTGAAAATCTTACCTGCGAAGCAGATATGGAATGGTTGATGATTGATGCAACTCATACACGAGTTTCGCGCCGACAAATAAACAAGTTATTTTTAAGCTCAATTCGATATAATATATAATTCGAAAAAATTGCCAATTAAAACATAAGATATTGAAATTAAAGTATATTTTATGTTATCGCACATCTTGTGGATAAAACATTATTTTAGCTATTTTTAGAGCTTTATATGTCCGTGCGAAACTCGTGTCATATAAAAGTCCACCTTCATGGCACTGGAGCTGTAGGTGGGAATGATGAAATGGGCCTTACAAAAGGGGGCTCAACAGCAAGCTACACCTGGCCGTAGACGCACACGGTATGCCACTCAGAGCAACTTTAACGTCTGGCACTGTTGCTGACTGTACAGTCGCTCCAGACTTGCTCAAGGAGTTAACCGCAGATTATTTACTGGCCGACCGGGGCTATGATAGCGATTCAATCATTAAACAAGCCGAAGAACAAGGGATGCAGCCTGTCATTCCACCACGAAAACATAGAAAGCATTATCGAAAGTTTGATAGTGCTCTCTATAAAAACCGCCATGTTGTTGAGAATGTCTTTGCGAAAATTAAGCAGTGGAGAGGGATTGCGACTCGATTTGCCAAAAGAGCGTCCTCCTTTCTGGCAAGCATCCAGATTCGATTTATTGCTATCTGGGCTGAAATCTTCACGAGTTTCGCACGGACATATAAAGCTCTAAAAATAGCTAAAATAATGTTTTATCCACAAGATGTGTGATAACATAAAATATATTTTAATTTCAATATCTTATATTTTAATTGGCAATTTTTTCGAATTATATATTATATCGAATTGAGCTTAAAAACAACTTATTTATTTGTCGGCGCGAAACTCGTGATCTTGTGACGACAGCCCCTAGGGGCTGTCGTCACAAGATTTCAGCCCAGATAGCAATAAATCGAATCTGGATCCTTGCCAGAAAGGAGGACGCTCTTTTGGCAAATCGAGTCGCAATCCCTCTCCACTGTTTAATTTTCGCAAAGACATTCTCAACAACATGGCGGTTTTTATAGAGAGCACTATCAAACTTTCGATAATGCTTTCTATGTTTTCGTGGTGGAATGACAGGCTGCATCCCCTGTTCTTCGGCTTGTTTAATGATTGAATCGCTATCATAGCCCCGGTCGGCCAGTAAATAATCTGCGGTTAACTCCTTGAGCAAGTCTGGAGCGACTGTACAGTCAGCAACAGTGCCAGACGTTAAAGTTGCTCTGAGTGGCATACCGTGTGCGTCTACGGCCAGGTGTAGCGTGTTGTTGAGCCCCCTTTTGTAAGGCCCATTTCATCATTCCCACCTACAGCTCCAGTGCCATGAAGGTGGACTTTTATATGAGTTGCATCAATCATCAACCATTCCATATCTGCTTCGCAGGTAAGATTTTCAAGAATCGATGCCCATACACCTTTATTTTTCCAACGGCAAAAGCGACGGTGGGTATTTTTCCAACAACCGTAATCAGGAGGCAGATCTCTCCATGGAGAGCCTGTTCTTAAGATCCAGAATACTGCATTAATAAACAATCGGTTATCCTTTGCGACGCCGCCCCATTTGCCTTTTCTACCAGGAAGTAAGGACTCGATTCTTTCCCAGGAGCGATCAGAAATGTCGTGTCGACGATGTGCTAATAAAGCTAATTTTTTCATTTTAAAATAATATCATAGCCTTACATCTTGTGACGACAGCCCCTAGTACGCAAGGGCTTTTTTTGTCTATAGAAGGTTCAACTAATCGCCATAGGTCTTTAGGTCGAAAACATCTACTTTTTAGCCATCGGCTAACAGTGTCATGAGATAAAGGCGATGGGCTTACTTCTGATAACGCCAAACTAGAGTATCTTAAACTGCTTACTTGTAAGAATGTTTTATAGATATCTTTAATACATGGATAACCGGACAAAATATGAACACCCTGATTTTTTCTTGGTTTTAAATTTATAGTTCTTTTTTGGAGATTGCAAAACTCGTGTATCTATGTCAAAAGCGAAAAAGCTGGAAAACGAGTCAAGAAAAATATTACCCGCTGGCTGGATAAGAAACTGAAATTGACGGTTAACGAACGGAAGAGTGCGGTATCCTCACCAACCGAACGTAAATTCCTCGGCTACAGTATCCAGCTCTGGAAAGGAAAGATACGATCAATAATCTCCTCCGAGTCCGTAAAACAGTGCAAAACTCGGATAAGGAAAATAACCAGACGAAGCAGAGGTTGTGGCTTGGAACAGGTTATCGGGGAACTTAAAGTCTATCTGACAGGGTGGTTAAATTATTACTCGTTAAACGAGCAAACCTCGATAATTAAGGACATAGGTGGATGGATCAGAAGAAGGCTGCGTAGTCTGCCGTGGAAACAGTGGAAAACATGGAGAAAACGATACAACGAACTGAGAATAAGAGGTGTTGGTCGTGACCTCGCCGCTCGAACTGCAGGGAGCCACCACAAACAATGGCGAGTTAGTCAATCTCCAGCGCTATGTATAGCCCTTCCCAACCAGCTGTTCAGGGATATGGGGATGCCCGTTATGTAAGGCATGAAACGATAAACATAGCTTAAACATAGCTCAAGATGGTCGCCTCCGGCGACAACTTGTCACCGTCTTCCAGTTTCAATAAATCCATCAACACCAAAACCGCCTGTATCGCATTCTAAGGCCATCAAATCAAAAAGCGCTACCATTGGGTTACTTATATCAAGAAAACGCCTTATAGAGCGTTATGGTGTACCTCAAAATCGATTTATGACGATTGGTTGAGTACATATTTCCATTTCAATCTTAAAAACACCCTAATTGATTAATATTTAACCGTTTTGGGTATTAATTTCTTATACATGAACCGCCGTATACGGACCCGTATGTACGGTGGTGTGGGAGGAGGTGCTCTGTGAAGAGTGCCCCTATCCCGATCTGACACGGTATTCCGGCGGGTTGCAAATCCCGACATCTGATCCTGCAGATGCAAATAAACTATAGCGCATGATATCTTCTTTCGTCAATGGTTATTGTTAGGTTATACTTACCCAAAAGGAGGATAACATTATGGGTCAGGTTGCATTTGATACACTACAAGCATCAGAAGAGCTTGAAGGTGCTGGCATTTCCAGAGAACAGGCTAGAGCTATCTCACTTGTCGTACGTAAATCACATGAGGTTGCTGATGTAGCGACTAAAGCTGATATTGTTGAGGTAAATCGCAATATTGCTGATGTTCGCAAAGACTTATCGGCTGAAATAACTAATGTCCGCAAAGACATGGAGATAGTTCGCAAAGACCTACAACTTGAAATGTCAGGCATTCGCGCTGAACAGAAGTTGATGCGCTGGATGTTAAGCGCGGGTATTTTAGGTATCCTCTCTCTGGTGGTAAAAGCGTTTTTGATGCCTGCACTATAACAAATATCGTGGGTTATTAGCTCAGTGGGTAGAGCAATGGACTCTTAATCCATCGGTCGCAGGTTCGAGCCCTGCATAGCCCACCATCTTAGCGATGGCTTTTTGCCAGTCGCTTATTCTCTTTTCTCAGGTACTGGTTTTCTTCTGCCAGTAGCTGGATCATGTTGATTAAGGTTTTGGTTTCCTCATCGTCGTATATGGATTGCTCTAGATTAAGCAGATAATAGCTATTATTGCTGGGGTTAGTGAGCGCAATGGTTTCAGCAATATTATCTAATTTCATTTTTAAGACCCCTCGGGTTATGTACACTTTACATATCAGATTTTCCTTAAGATAAATTGAGTAAAAATTACTCATACACGAGTTTCGCACGGACATATAAAGCTCTAAAAATAGCTAAAACACGAGTTTCGCACAGGCATATAAAATTCCAGAAATGGCTTAAAAGTAATGATTAATCTGCAAGTTACTAAAACACATAAATTTTATTAAATTACAATAAGTTGCATTTAATTTATAAGGTTTTATCTATTTATATATTATGCTGAATTAAACTTAAAAATAGAGCGTTTTTTTATTGGTGCGAAACTCGTGTAAAATAATGTTTTATCCACAAGATGTGTGATAACATAAAATATATTTTAATTTCAATATCTTATATTTTAATTGGCAATTTTTTCGAATTATATATTATATCGAATTGAGCTTAAAAATAACTTGTTTATTTGTCGGCGCGAAACTCGTGTCATAAATACGATAATCAATAGGAATTGATTCAACCTTCGTCAGATCATGCCAAAGCAAATTAACTAAACCTATGCCAGCAATAACATCATCACGAGTTTCGCAATCTCCAAAAAAGAAGTATAAATTTAAAAACAAAAAAATTAGGGTGTTCATATTTTGTCCGGTTATCGATGCATTAAAGATATCTATAAAACATTCTTACAAGTAAGCAGTTATAAGATACTCTGGTTTGGCGTTATCAGAAGTAAGCCCATCGCCTTTATCTCATGACACTGTTAGCCGATGGCTAAAAAGTAGATGTTTTCGACCTAAAGACCTATGGCGATTAGTTCAAGATGGTCGCCTCTGGCGACGACTTGTCGCTGTCCTTCAGTTTCAATATATTCCATTCACATTATAATCGCCTGTAATCGATTTTAAGCCTATCAAATTAAAAAGTGCTACCATTGGTTACCTATATCACGAAAACGCCGTAGAGAGCTTTACGGTGTAGCTTAAAATCGATTTATGACATTTGGTTTAGTACATATTTCCATTTCAATCTTAAAAATATCCAAATTGATTGATATTTAACCGTTTTGGGTATTAATTTCTTATACATGAACAACATAAACGTCGTATATCTGAAAAAATAACCCTTTATCAACAAAATTGGGACGTAATCAAAAATGCTATTGCTGAGCACATCCGTGTTTTATTGGCGTACCCAAATTAGTTTTGTGCGAAACTCGTGATCATGTTCATTACCTGAATATTGATAATGGACCATCTCTATTTTTTTGCTACGTGTTTTGGCAATCAATGTATCATCGGCAATTAGTACGCAAGGGCTTTTTTTGTCTATAGAAGGTTCAACTAATCGCCATAGGTCTTTAGGTCGAAAACATCTACTTTTTAGCCATCGGCTAACAGTGTCATGAGATAAAGGCGATGGGCTTACTTCTGATAACGCCAAACCAGAGTATCTTAAACTGCTTACTTGTAAGAATGTTTTATAGATATCTTTAATGCATCGATAACCGGACAAAATATGAACACCCTAATTTTTTTGTTTTTAAATTTATACTTCTTTTTTGGAGATTGCGAAACTCGTGGTCTTCTTTTTTTGCACCGTTTTTTACTAAATGTGTAACAACGTCTAAAACGGCTTGTTCAACGGTATTCATACAGTGATGAACAATTTCTTTATCAATTTCCTTCCCGTCAACAATCACGGTTTTCTTGCTTAAATGTTCGTGATTCATGTTTGACCTCTTGATATTGGTATCTGATGTGCAAATGTCGTCACTCACCATAGGCCACTTCGCAAAATGACCTGTAATTAGTGTTTTTTTTGCGTTTGTACAGTCTGTTATGGCTGCCTGTCCCTTGACATTGCTGTCCTGCAAAGAGCGGATCGCACTCAATGCAACGTGCATATCTGCACTCATACAGACATAACGCGCTGTACATTCCGACTTTCTAAATTGTTAAAGAGCGGGTGTTCTATAAATCGTTTTATTCATAATCGTATAGATAATATTATGCAAAAAATGCATTTAGTCAATTATTTTTCGTATTATTTTTTAATAAATCGTATTGGGCTTTGAGTAGAAGTACTCACTTAGTCTCTATAGTACACGTGTTTCGCACAAAACTAATTTGGGTACGCCAATAAAACACGGATGTGCTCAGCAATAGCATTTTTGATTACGTCCCAATTTTGTTGATAAAGGGTTATTTTTTCAGATATACGACGTTTATGTTGTTCAAACCACGCAGAAATAGCAAAATGGTCGCCTCCGGCGACGACTTGTCATTGCTTGTTAGTACTGGTATAACCCCGAACCTATTTTCTCAATCTTTCAGTGCCATTTATGTCACCACGTTTTAGTCATGTTCACGAGTTTCGCACGGACATATAAAGCTCTAAAAATAGCTAAAATAATGTTTTATTCACAAGATGTGCGATAACATGAAATATATTTTAATTTCAATATCTTATATTTTAATTGGCAATTTTTTCGAATTATATATTATATCGAATTGAGCTTAAAAATAACTTGTTTATTTGTCGGCGCGAAACTCGTGATGTTTTCCAATTTGGTCAACGCTGGCTCAATTGGCTTAACCGTCAACCCTCTGACAGTGTTCGCCCTGTTGTGATCGAAACCATGGTAAAGATTATGGCTTGTGGCACTTCACTTATGGGCTGGTCAATTTGGCGATGCCCTGACCCTGAATGTAATCATGAGAAGCGGGTTAAATTTACCTGCAAAAGCCGAAGCTGCTCTCATTGTGGCGTAAAAGCTTGCCTGCAATGGATTAACAATACGCTGGCCTGGTTACCCGAAGTCCCTTGGCAACACATCACTTTTACCATGCCTTGTGAATATTGGCCTGTTATTCGCGCCAACCGTTGGCTTCTCGGTGAAATGAATCGATTAGCTGCTGATGTAATATTAACAATCTGCCGCGATATCAATATTACCCCCGGCATTTTCACTGCCATACACACCTGGGGACGTGACCAAAAATGGCATCCGCATATTCATCTTTCAACCACCGCCGGCGGGGTGACTAAAAACAATACATGGCGCGATATCAGCTTTTATCGCGAAAACATCATGACCATGTGGCGATACCGGATAACGGAATTGCTGAGAAAACATTATTACACGCTCACCATTCCTGACGAGCTTAAATGTGAAGGAAGAAGTAAATTATCATGGAATCAACAGCTTAACACTCACTTCAAACGCGGTTGGAATATCAATCTTTCTGATATTGTCGCTACCAATGTAAAAATGATCCACTTGCTAGTGTAAAACTGATCCACCAAGAGTAAAAATGGCAGTTTTAAGGTACTGCCGATGATAACATTGGAGATCAGAGTGGAAATTTCTGTTTTACATCGCCAGGGTATGTCTATACGTGCGATTGCGCGACGCCTTTCATGTTCAAGAGTAACCGTGAGGCGATATCTTCGTAGCACTGAAGCGGCGGCGAATATGCGTTATAAATCGAGAGCGCCTAGACCCGGTAAGTTGGAGCCCTTCAAGGTATATATTCTCGAACGCGTAGAGGCGGCTAGACCTGATTGGATACTGGCCTGCGTATTGCTACGGGAGATCCGTGAACAAGGGTACACAGGCAGCTATAGCTTGCTGACCGCTTTTCTTCATCCTATGAAAAAACCGGTTATTGAAGACGTTGTTCGCTTTGAGACTGAACCCGGTGAACAGATGCAGGTTGACTTCACGATTATCAGACAGGGGAAGAACCCTTTGCTGGCATTCGTTGCCACGTTAGGTTGGAGTCGTTCCACTTTTGTTAAGTTTTACACCTGTCAAAATTCAGCAGCCTGGTGCGACGGGATTGAGTCAGCCCTACAGTATTTTGGCGGTACGCCTCGTCAGCTGCTATTTGATAATGCGAAGACCATTATCATTGAGCGTGATGTTTATGGTCCGGGTAAACACCGCTGGAACCCACAGCTTATCCAGCTTGCCGAGAAATATGCTTTCAGTCCGAAAGTCTGCCGTCCATACAGGGCGAAGACTAAAGGTAAGGTTGAACGTTTTAATCACTATCTTAAGAACACACGAGTTTCGCACGGACATATAAAGCTCTAAAAATAGCTAAAATAATGTTTTATCCACAAGATGTGCGATAACATAAAATATATTTTAATTTCAATATCTTATGTTTTAATTGGCAATTTTTTCGAATTATATATTATATCGAATTGAGCTTAAAAATAACTTGTTTATTTGTCGGCGCGAAACTCGTGGAACAGTTTCATTGTTCCACTAACCGCGTCATTTCGTCAGGCAGGGCTTATTTTGGATGCTGCCGCCGCCAACTCACGTATTGGAGACTGGCTGAGTTCAATAGCTAATGTACGTAAACACGGCACTACGGGTGTATCGCCGGAGGAGCGCATGCTACAAGAACGCTTAGCACTGTTGCCGCTGCCGAAAGTCATGCAAGCATTTCCTTTACCGATACATCAGACTCGCCCGATTCCTATGGAGAGCCTACAACATCCTTTGTCCGTCTATCAATCGATTCTGGAGATGCCTATATGAGTCTTCAGTATGAACGCATCGAAAAATTCTGCCAGCAGCTTAAACTGGACAGACTAAGCACAGAGTGGCCAGCTGTAGCGCAGGCAACTATCGACAAGAACGGTACACACGCTGACTTTCTAGAGTCTATTTTACGACTTCAGTATGAAGGACTTACTGAACGTCGGCGTCAAACGATACTCCGTTTATCTGGGCTGCCAGTGATAAAGACGTTGGAGCAGTTTGATTACAAATATGCCAGCGGTGTTCCCCGTAACCAAATACAGGAACTGGCTGGACTGGCTTTCATTGAGCGCCAGGAGAATATCGTGTTGCTAGGTCCGTCTGGTGTCGGGAAGACGCACCTGGCTACTGCCATAAGCTATAGGGCTGCGATGCATGGATTAAGCATCCGTTTTCTAACTGCGGCGGATATGATGTTGGTGTCAATGCCAATTGAATTCTGATCCACTTTGCTAAAGTAAAACTGATCCACTCCCTTTAATTTACTCGCTCAGTTCCGCTTTCAATTTTTTATGTAGCTGACCGCTTTTTAGCTTGTCTTTTAACCGATAACTTTGTCCACTAATCTGTACGATATGTGCATGGTGCAGCAATCGATCCAGCATAGCGGCTGTTAGCGTCTCATCATCACCAAATGTACTTGACCACTGAGCAAAAGACAGATTACTGGTTAAGAGCACACTACCCGCTTCATATCGCTTTGCCACCACCTGGAAGAACAGATTTGCTTCTTCTTTACCAAAAGGTAAATAGCCAACTTCATCGATAATCAATACACGAGTTTCGCACGGACATATAAAGCTTTAAAAATAGCTAAAATAATGTTTTATCCACAAGATGTGCGATAACATAAAATATATTTTAATTTCAATATCTTATGTTTTAATTGGCAATTTTTTCGAATTATATATCATATCGAATTGAGCTTAAAAATAACTTGTTTATTTGTCGGCGCGAAACTCGTGCAATAGTCTAGGTTTACTGATAACGCGAGTAAGATATCCCTTAAGGTCACCTTGTCGATGAGAGGTAAGCAGCTGCAACATCATATCCGCCGCAGTTAGAAAACGGATGCTTAATCCATGCATCACAGCCCTATAGCTTATGGCAGTAGCCAGGTGCGTCTTCCCGACACCAGACGGACCTAGCAACACGATATTCTCCTGGCGCTCAATGAAAGCCAGTCCAGCCAGTTCCTGTATTTGGTTACGGGGAACACCGCTGGCATATTTGTAATCAAACTGCTCCAACGTCTTTATCACTGGCAGCCCAGATAAACGGAGTATCGTTTGACGCCGACGTTCAGTAAGTCCTTCATACTGAAGTCGTAAAATAGACTCTAGAAAGTCAGCGTGTGTACCGTTCTTGTCGATAGTTGCCTGCGCTACAGCTGGCCACTCTGTGCTTAGTCTGTCCAGTTTAAGCTGCTGGCAGAATTTTTTGATGCGTTCATACTGAAGACTCATATAGGCATCTCCAGAATCGATTGATAGACGGACAAAGGATGTTGTAGGCTCTCCATAGGAATCGGGCGAGTCTGATGTATCGGTAAAGGAAATGCTTGCATGACTTTCGGCAGCGGCAACAGTGCTAAGCGTTCTTGTAGCATGCGCTCCTCCGGCGATACACCCGTAGTGCCGTGTTTACGTACATTAGCTATTGAACTCAGCCAGTCTCCAATACGTGAGTTGGCGGCGGCAGCATCCAAAATAAGCCCTGCCTGACGAAATGACGCGGTTAGTGGAACAATGAAACTGTTCTTAAGATAGTGATTAAAACGTTCAACCTTACCTTTAGTCTTCGCCCTGTATGGACGGCAGACTTTCGGACTGAAAGCATATTTCTCGGCAAGCTGGATAAGCTGTGGGTTCCAGCGGTGTTTACCAGGACCATAAACATCACGCTCAATGATAATGGTCTTCGCATTATCAAATAGCAGCTGACGAGGCGTACCGCCAAAATACTGTAGGGCTGACTCAATCCCGTCGCACCAGGCTGCTGAATTTTGACAGGTGTAAAACTTAACAAAAGTGGAACGACTCCAACCTAACGTGGCAACGAATGCCAGCAAAGGGTTCTTCCCCTGTCTGATAATCATGAAGTCAACCTGCATCTGTTCACCGGGTTCAGTCTCAAAGCGAACAACGTCTTCAATAACCAGTTTTTTCATAGGATGAAGAAAAGCGGTCAGCAAGCTATAGCTGCCTGTGTACCCTTGTTCACGGATCTCCCGTAGCAATACGCAGGCCGGTATCCAATCAGGTCTAGCCGCCTCTACGCGTTCGAGAATATATACCTTGAAGGGCTCCAACTTACCGGGTCTAGGCGCTCTCGATTTATAACGCATATTCGCCGCCGCTTCAGTGCTACGAAGATATCGCCTCACGGTTACTCTTGAACATGAAAGGCGTCGCGCAATCGCACGTATAGACATACCCTGGCGATGTAAAACAGAAATTTCCACTCTGATCTCCAATGTTATCATCGGCAGTACCTTAAAACTGCCATTTTTACTCTTGGTGGATCAGTTTTACACTAGCAAATGGATCATTTTTACATTGGTAGCGACAGATATCATAGCCAAATAGGTTAAAGTGATTTTTTTCATAACTATTGTATACATAATTAACTATCTAGTTATCTCATAGCCATTTAATTCTGCCAGTATTTTAGTTAATAATTTAATATTAAAATTATTTCATATGTTTAACAATTAACCGTCTACTTAACTTAATCGAATTTAATTAATGTAATTCAACTGTTTTTATTTCATCTTTATAAAATAAGATTAAAATTTTACCATAGTAATTCACAATATAGTCTGTTTAGCAACTTAATTTAATAAAATTGTGTTAGCAGCTAATTAGGGGCTGTCGTCACAAGATTTCAGCCCAGATAGCAATAAATCGAATCTGGATCCTTGCCAGAAAGGAGGACGCTCTTTTGGCAAATCGAGTCGCAATCCCTCTCCACTGCTTAATTTTCGCAAAGACATTCTCAACAACATGGCGGTTTTTATAGAGAGCACTATCAAACTTTCGATAATGCTTTCTATGTTTTCGTGGTGGAATGACAGGCTGCATCCCCTGTTCTTCGGCTTGTTTAATGATTGAATCGCTATCATAGCCCCGGTCGGCCAGTAAATAATCTGCGGTTAACTCCTTGAGCAAGTCTGGAGCGACTGTACAGTCAGCAACAGTGCCAGACGTTAAAGTTGCTCTGAGTGGCATACCGTGTGCGTCTACGGCCAGGTGTAGCGTGCTGTTGAGCCCCCTTTTGTAAGGCCCATTTCATCATTCCCACCTACAGCTCCAGTGCCATGAAGGTGGACTTTTATATGAGTTGCATCAATCATCAACCATTCCATATCTGCTTCGCAGGTAAGATTTTCAAGAATCGATGCCCATACACCTTTATTTTTCCAACGGCAAAAGCGACGGTGGGTATTTTTCCAACAACCGTAATCAGGAGGCAGATCTCTCCATGGAGAGCCTGTTCTTAAGATCCAGAATACTGCATTAATAAACAATCGGTTATCCTTTGCGACGCCCCCCATTTGCCTTTTCTACCAGGAAGTAAGGACTCGATTCTTTCCCAGGAGCGATCAGAAATGTCGTGTCGACGATGTGCTAATAAAGCTAATTTTTTCATTTTAAAATAATATCATAGCCTTACATCTTGTGACGACAGCCCCTAATATTTAAGCTGCTCTTAGGTATACTTTAATAAAAGTAAATTAATAACTAATGACAATAAAATAAAGTTTTTCTAATCCAATCTTTACTCAACATCTTTTGCTAACAAAAAGCTTTTTTTAATCCAAGCACACACCTATGCGCTTAGCAACCTCTTCATAAGCTTCAATTAATCCTCCTAGACTCTGGCGAAAACGATCTTTATCTAATTTATCCTTGATTTTTTTATCCCACACGAGTTTAAAATCGACCAAAATTAACTCCGCTTTATCAAAAAGCGCATTCAATACTTCGTTCGCTTTATAACTTAATCGTTTCATCTCGCTTAGATGCGCTCTACTAACCCAACAAAAAGTTTCACAGTAAGATTCATTAATCATGGGATCATGCTGCGCATCATTTTTCAAAAACAGATCAAAGATAGGTGGCTCAAGCAACGTACCTTCTTCGATACCAAGCCGTTTAACTAAAGAACCAGCTGCTCGATTACAAATAATGCATTCAACCGGGATCATGGTTAATTTTTTTACTAATGATTCAGTATCTGACAGTAATCGTTCCATTTGGGTTGGAATGCCGGCTTGCTCCAGTTTTTGCATAATGAAATGATTAAATTTATTATTTATCATTCCTTTACGTTCAAACTGCTCTATACGCTCACCATCTAGTGCCGATGTATCATTGCGGAATTCTAATACTAATAAATTAGGATCATCCGTAAAATATACGGTTTTCGCTTTTCCAGGATACAACTCAGCTTTTTTCTGCATTTTATTTACTCCGAAATTTGATCATTTTAATAAAAAAACGCTTAAATATGGCTTTAACGCAAGACGCAAACGTTTACTTTGTTAGGAAAAGGAGAATAACAGATTAGCGGTTATTTATGTTAATTAAATTACTTTACTGGAAACATTTTAATTAGCCTAAAAACTGACCGAGCAAAACAAAAAAACAGATGATCCATAGTGAATAAATCACTACCAACCATCCATCATTTATATAAGCAATGTTATAGCTAATCGTAATAAACCCAGTTTTATAAACTAATTACTACTCACTTTACTAGGGGCTGTCGTCACAAGATTTCAGCCCAGATAGCAATAAATCGAATCTGGATGCTTGCCAGAAAGGAGGACGCTCTTTTGGCAAATCGAGTCGCAATCCCTCTCCACTGCTTAATTTTCGCAAAGACATTCTCAACAACATGGCGGTTTTTATAGAGAGCACTATCAAAGTTTCGATAATGCTTTCTATGTTTTCGTGGTGGAATGACAGGCTGCATCCCTTGTTCTTCGGCTTGTTTAATGATTGAATCGCTATCATAGCCCCGGTCGGCCAGTAAATAATCTGCGGTTAACTCCTTGAGCAAGTCTGGAGCGACTGTACAGTCAGCAACAGTGCCAGACGTTAAAGTTGCTCTGAGTGGCATACCGTGTGCGTCTACGGCCAGGTGTAGCTTGCTGTTGAGCCCCCTTTTGTAAGGCCCATTTCATCATTCCCACCTACAGCTCCAGTGCCATGAAGGTGGACTTTTATATGAGTTGCATCAATCATCAACCATTCCATACCTGCTTCGCAGGTAAGATTTTCAAGAATCGATGCCCATACACCTTTATTTTTCCAACGGCAAAAGCGACGATGGGTATTTTTCCAACAACCGTAATCAGGAGGCAGATCTCTCCATGGAGAGCCTGTTCTTAAGATCCAGAATACTGCATTAATAAACAATCGGTTATCCTTTGCGACGCCGCCCCATTTGCCTTTTCTACCAGGAAGTAAGGACTCGATTCTTTTCCAGGAGCGATCAGAAATGTCGTGTCGACGATGTGCTAATAAAGCTAATTTTTTCATTTTAAAATAATATCATAGCCTTACATCTTGTGACGACAGCCCCTAAACACCCCTTTTAATGCCGAGACCATTTCATCATTTTGTTTTTGTGTTAAGGTTGTCCCTTTTATCGCCATAAATTGCAGACTACTACGATTATTCATATCGCCAACTTGTAATTTATAATCCCCTTTTGTCATGGTTGGATTATCGACGCCAATCGCTTGCCAATCACTATCACTCATACCATTAAAAGTGAGGGTAATTGATCCGGTAGAACGACTACGGTCACCAACTTGCATACCAATGCTTTCAAGCACAGAGGGTAATCTATCCCAAACAACATCATAAGGCGCACGTACAATTATTCGAGGTAAGCCACTGCTATCACTACCCGTTTGCACATCAATAATGGCATAACGACCTTGGGCACCAGAACTGGTTGCGGTACTACGCAGCTTATTTATTGAATCAATCAACTCATTTAACATTAAAATATTATAGCGCTGTATTTCTGCCTGATCGGTGATGCTCTCTTCACCCTGCTTTATACCTTCATTAGTTACCGTGATGACTATTTGATTATTTTGTGGGTTCAGCTGAATTTTCTGTCGGGTTTGTATCGCAATATCTTCATCTCCTCGCGGCCAGGTAATCCAATCGGTAATCAAGGAGTGGTCAGGATCATTTTTTTGCCTAACTTTAATCATTTTTTGTTGCAAAATAGCGTTAATTTGCGAACAAAGGGCGCTGTTTTCAGCTGTATTAGTTAAAAATAAGCGACTCCCGGTTAGGCTATTTTCGGTATGGGTATCACTAAGTAACGAAAGTGTTTGAATAGGAGGACGAATATCTAATGCTTTACCTACAGCACCATTTTGATTAGCTGGCGGAATATCATATTCACCGTTTTGTAACGGTAACGATATACCTTGAGGGATCGTCAAATTTTTTAACGGAGGTGTATTTAAATATGATTCGTCACCACTGACTTGACGCTTATAACGTTGATTGTTCGTGCAGGCTACCAAAAATATAGCGAGTGACAGCCCTGCAAGCTTAATAGCCTTTGATTTGTGCAATATTGTTGCCATTAAATTTCCCTACATTTTTTGTAAATCAGGATCTTTAGCGCCTTTTGTACCGCTATCTGACCGGTCAGTGTTAATGGTGTCATCGGTAAGCGCAATGTATCAGAATTAATAAGTCCTAACTGATAGCAAGCCCATTTAACTGGAATCGGATTAGGCTCAATAAATAATTGATGATGCAATTCACTTAGTCGATAATTTAACTTATGCGCTTCGGCATACTTTTCTGATAATGCTAATTTGCATATTTCAGCCATTAATTTGGCGGCAATATTGGCTGTTACTGAAATTACCCCTTGCCCACCTAATTGCATAAATTCTAACGCAGTTGCATCATCACCGCTAAGCAAAATAAAATTTTCATCATTAATTAATCTGCGAATGCGATTCACACGACTTAAATCACCACTAGCTTCCTTAAGGGCAACAATATTACCTAACTTTGCTAATCTGGCAACTGTCTCGGGCAATAAATCACAACAGGTGCGCGAAGGAACATTGTATAAGATTTGCGGTAAATCTGTCTGTTCGGCAATCGCTTTAAAATGCTGATAAAGTCCTTCTTGTGAAGGTTTGTTATAGTATGGTGTTACCGCCAAACAGGCAACAACCCCCGTTTTTTCCAAAGATTTAGTTAATGCAATAGCTTGTTTAGTAGCATTTGCGCCACTGCCTGCAATAATCGGAATTCTGCCATCAGCATACTCTAATGTCGTCAATACCACATCCAAGTGCTCACTATGATCAAGTGTTGCTGATTCTCCAGTTGTACCAACAGATACAATCGCAGTTGTGCCATTATTAACATGATAATCAATCAGTTTTTTCAGACTGGGTTTATCTATTTGCCCTTTTATATCCATTGGGGTAACAATCGCAGCAAGACTGCCACGCAAAAAATTCCGATATTTAATAGAATTATTAACCATAACCTTTTTCCTAAATGAGACATTAAAATTATGGTACTTTTTCAGTCTAAAGAAAAAAACCTTCTTATACACAAAATTTAATGAAATTTATTAATAACCACTCTGTTTTAAGAAAAATACATAATGATTATCATCCTATTTCCAGTTTATTTTTCTCGTTCAATTTATTATTTTATCAGCAAAAATGTGAACATTTCATTCCATCAAATATCATTTTATCACTACTCAGTATGTAAACTTATTATATTGATATATTTGTTTTTTTATCTTGGCAGGAGCTTTTTTTTATGGTTACCATAGATATTCAGAAATCATAAATTTATAAGGAAAACGACTTGCCACATAGTGAACAACAATCAATCATTATTATTGTACTTGTTGCAGATCATCCCGGTAAGATTAATACCGTTATCCAACTGGTCAACAAATGTCAATGTAAGATTGAAGATAGCTTTATCGCTATATTTGGCAAATAATTCTTCTTTATTATGATGTTATCAGATAGCAGGCAATCAATTTCTTTAATAGAAGCAATGTTGCTTAAGCATGATACTGAATTAAAATTATTATCTATTATGCAAAAGACCACTTCTGGCGTTTATAAAGAATATTTTTCAATAATAATTGCCAATGTTATTGTTAATGTCGCTCCTGCTATAATTGAACAATTTACTTGTTTATTTATCACTCATAACTTCAACCTAGCCAAACTGGTTGCAAAAATACAACCAGCGACAAACAAATATGATCAACAACTTGAAATTGATATGAATGCCCAAAGTTTTATTGGTGATAATGAGTGAATTAACAAAAATAGATTTAAACAATTGTGCACAAAATTAAATGTCCAATGTACAATGTACAATTAGCATTATCAGCAAATCGCAATAACATATAGAATTAAACGGAGAGAATCTAATGAGCCCATTGAAAGCCGGTGATAAGGCCCCCCAATTTAGCCTTCCTGACCAAGATGGCGAAATAATCAATTTATCTGATTATCTTGGTCAACGAATTTTGATTTATTTTTATCCTAAAGCAATGACTCCTGGTTGTACAATACAAGCTTGTGGATTACGTGACGAAATGGATAAATTAAAACAAATGGGTGTTGAAGTTTTTGGTATAAGTACTGATAAAGCAGAAAAGTTATTACGTTTCACTGAAAAAGAGATTCTAAATTTT
Organism: Coronaproctus castanopsis; assembly: GCA_032883995.1. Lineage (NCBI taxonomy): Eukaryota > Metazoa > Arthropoda > Insecta > Hemiptera > Monophlebidae > Coronaproctus > Coronaproctus castanopsis. The sequence goes on along the minus strand of JAOQIE010000004.1, from coordinate 1,616,832 downwards.
ACATTACTATCGGATCATAAGCATGAGGTAGCGGAAAAATTCGGTGTATGGGGAGCAAAGCAATTTATGGGGAAAACGTTTGATGGCATTCATCGCATCAGTTTTCTGATTAATGCAAAAGGTGAGATTGAACATGTGTTTGACAAATTTAAAACTAGTGATCATCACCAAATTGTACTGAATTATCTTAATACTCATCCGTGATTAAAATCGATTGTTAATTGCTCCTGCCTGTTTTGGTGGCAATTAACAATTAAAAAATTATTTTTCAGTTACGAGATTATCTTCCGGCCACACATGCATAACGGCTTTAATTAAAGTTGCCAATGGAATGGCAAAAAATACCCCCCAAAAACCCCAAAGCCCACCAAATACTAGGGGCTGTCGTCACAAGATTTCAGCCCAGATAGCAATAAATCGAATCTGGATGCTTGCCAGAAAGGAGGACGCTCTTTTGGCAAATCGAGTCGCAATCCCTCTCCACTGCTTAATTTTCGCAAAGACATTCTCAACAACATGGCGGTTTTTATAGAGAGCACTATCAAACTTTCGATAATGCTTTCTATGTTTTCGTGGTGGAATGACAGGCTGCATCCCTTGTTCTTCGGCTTGTTTAATGATTGAATCGCTATCATAGCCCCGGTCGGCCAGTAAATAATCTGCGGTTAACTCCTTGAGCAAGTCTGGAGCGACTGTACAGTCAGCAACAGTGCCAGACGTTAAAGTTGCTCTGAGTGGCATACCGTGTGCGTCTACGGCCAGGTGTAGCTTGCTGTTGAGCCCCCTTTTGTAAGGCCCATTTCATCATTCCCACCTACAGCTCCAGTGCCATGAAGGTGGACTTTTATATGAGTTGCATCAATCATCAACCATTCCATATCTGCTTCGCAGGTAAGACACGAGTTTCGCGCCGACAAATAAACAAGTTATTTTTAAGCTCAATTCGATATAATATATAATTCGAAAAAATTACCAATTAAAACATAAGATATTGAAATTAAAATATATTTTATGTTATCGCACATCTTGTGGATAAAACATTATTTTAGCTATTTTTAGAGCTTTATATGTCCGTGCGAAACTCGTGTAAGATTTTCAAGAATCGATGCCCATACACCTTTATTTTTCCAACGGCAAAAGCGACGATGGGTATTTTTCCAACAACCGTAATCAGGAGGCAGATCTCTCCATGGAGAGCCTGTTCTTAAGATCCAGAATACTGCATTAATAAACAATCGGTTATCCTTTGCGACGCCGCCCCATTTGCCTTTTCTACCAGAAAGTAAGGACTCGATTCTTTCCCAGGAGCGATCAGAAATGTCGTGTCGACGATGTGCTAATAAAGCTAATTTTTTCATTTTAAAATAATATCATAGCCTTACATCTTGTGACGACAGCCCCTACGACAGATAAAATAATAACTAACTGATGCAAATTAACCGCTTCAGAGAATAAAATGGGCACCAATAAATTGGCATCAAGCCCTTGAACAATTAAATAAGCGATTACACGAGTTTCGCACAGGCATATAAAATTCCAGAAATGGCTTAAAAGTAATGATTAATCTGCAAGTTACTAAAACACATAAATTTTATTAAATTACAATAAGTTGCATTTAATTTATAAGGTTTTATCTATTTATATCACGAGTTTCGCGCCGACAAATAAACAAGTTATTTTTAAGCTCAATTCGATATAATATATAATTCAAAAAAATTGCCAATTAAAACATAAGATGTTGAAATTAAAATATATTTTATGTTATCACGCATCTTGTGGATAAAACATTATTTTAGCTATTTTTAGAGCTTTATATGTCCGTGCGAAACTCGTGGATTAGTAAAGTCCAAAAATCAGGTCCAATACCCCATTGAAAAAGAGCAACTAAAACTACTGGGATGGTAACCACCACCGCACCAATATAGGGGATCAAGACAGAAATACCGACTAGTACTGACAAAAATAGCGAGTAGCGCAAACCTAAACACGAGTTTCGCACGGACATATAAAGCTCTAAAAATAGCTAAAATAATGTTTTATCCATAAGATGCGTGATAACATAAAATATATTTTAATTTCAATATCTTATGTTTTAATTGGCAATTTTTTTGAATTATATATTATATCGAATTGAGCTTAAAAATAACTTGTTTATTTGTCGGCGCGAAACTCGTGCTAAAAAAACAAAGGCGATATAAGTACAGATACCAACAATAACCATTTCAATAACTTTACCACGGATATAGTTAGTGATCTGTTGGTTCATTTCCTGCCAAACTTGTCCGACCAATAATCGATCACGGGGTAAAATACGTTGTAAACCACGTATTATTTTAGTCTTATCTTTCAGTAGAAAAAATACCATTAGTGGTACTAGGGGCTGTCGTCACAAGATGTAAGGCTATGATATTATTTTAAAATGAAAAAATTAGCTTTATTAGCACATCGTCAACACGACATTTCTAATCGCTCCTGGGAAAGAATCGAGTCCCTACTTCCTGGTAGAAAAGGCAAATGGGGCGGCGTCGCAAAGGATAACCGATTGTTTATTAATGCAGTATTCTGGATCTTAAGAACAGGCTCTCCATGGAGAGATCTGCCTCCTGATTACGGTTGTTGGAAAAATACCCACCGTCGCTTTTGCCGTTGGAAAAATAAAGGTGTATGGGCATCGATTCTTGAAAATCTTACCTGCGAAGCAGGTATGGAATGGTTGATGATTGATGCAACTCATATAAAAGTCCACCTTCATGGCACTGGAGCTGTAGGTGGGAATGATGAAATGGGCCTTACAAAAGGGGGCTCAACAGCAAGCTACACCTGGCCGTAGACGCACACGGTATGCCACTCAGAGCACCTTTAACGTCTGGCACTGTTGCTGACTATACAGTCGCTCCAGACTTGCTCAAGGAGTTAACCGCAGATTATTTACTGGCCGACCGGGGCTATGATAGCGATTCAATCATTAAACAAGCCGAAGAACAAGGGATGCAGCCTGTCATTCCACCACGAAAACATAGAAAGCATTATCGAAAGTTTGATAGTGCTCTCTATAAAAACCGCCATGTTGTTGAGAATGTCTTTGCGAAAATTAAGCAGTGGAGAGGGATTGCGACTCGATTTGCCAAAAGAGCGTCCTCCTTTCTGGCAAGCATCCAGATTCGATTTATTGCTATCTGGGCTGAAATCTTGTGACGACAGCCCCTAAAACCAGATATATTGCTATGGTAATAATACCAATAAGCGAAGCAACAGAATACTTAACCACAGATTCACCTAAAGTCGATAAGCAACCGCGTAAATTATCCACTATCATATCAATAATACAGGCATCAACTAAAGCGGGATAGCGTTCAGGCAATGCTTTGGCATATTCATTAAAGCTATTTACCATTGAAGGTAAATCAAATAATAAATTCATGCCTTGCTGCCAGACAATGGGCACAATAATTAAAAAAACCATGGCACTAGGGGCTGTCGTCACAAGATGTAAGGCTATGATATTATTTTAAAATAAAAAAATTAGCTTTATTAGCACATCGTCGACACGACATTTCTGATCGCTCCTGGGAAAGAATCGAGTTCTTACTTCCTGGTAGAAAAGGCAAATGGGGCGGCGTCGCAAAGGATAACCGATTGTTTATTAATGCAGTATTCTGGATCTTAAGAACAGGCTCTCCATGGAGAGATCTGCCTCCTGATTACGGTTGTTGGAAAAATACCCACCGTCGCTTTTGCCGTTGGAAAAATAAAGGTATATGGGCATCGATTCTTGAAAATCTTACCTGCGAAGCAGATATGGAATGGTTGATGATTGATGCAACTCATATAAAAGTCCACCTTCATGGCACTGGAGCTGTAGGTGGGAATGATGAAATGCGCCTTACAAAAGGGGGCTCAACAGCAAGCTACACCTGGCCATAGACGCACACGGTATGCCACTCAGAGCAACTTTAACATCTGGCACTGTTGCTGACTGTACAGTCGCTCCAGACTTGCTCAAGGAGTTAACCGCAGATTATTTATTGGCCGACCGGAGCTATGATAGCGATTCAATCATTAAACAAGCCGAAGAACAGGGGGTGCAGCCTGTCATTCCACCACGAAAACATAGAAAGCATTATCGAAAGTTTGATAGTGCTCTCTATAAAAACCGCCATGTTGTTGAGAATGTCTTTGCGAAAATTAAGCAGTGGAGAGGGATTGCGACTCGATTTGCCAAAAGAGCGTCCTCCTTTCTGGCAAGCATCCAGATTCGATTTATTGCTATCTGGGCTGAAATCTTGTGACGACAGCCCCTAATTGCCGATGATACATTGTTTGCCAAAACACGTAGTAAAAAAATAGAGATGGTCCATTATCAATATTCAGGTAATGAACATGATGTTATTGCTGGCATAGGTTTAGTTAATTTGCTTTGGCATGATCTGACGAAGGTTGAATCAATTCCTATTGATTATCGTATTTATGATAAAGATTCTGATGGAAAAACAAAAAACACGCACTTTTCCGAAATGCTCGCTCTTGCTAAAAAAAGAGGGATCATGCCAGAAGCGGTAGTGATGGATGCTTGGTATTCTAGCCTGGATAACCTGAAATCAATTCGCTCTCATGGTTGGATCTGGGTAACCACGCTGAGGAAAAATAGGATTGTTAACCATAACAAACAACTGAACAAGTTAGACATCTCAGAAGAAGGAACGTCAATACACTTGCGAGGATATGGTTGGGTGACCGTTTTCAAATTTACAGCCAAAAACGGCCGTATTGATTACATAGTAACAAACAAAGAGAATCCCACCCGTCAATACGTCAAATCTATCATGGATGCCCGTTGGTCTGTTGAAGTTTATCATCGAGAAGTTAAATGTAGCTACCAATGTAAAAATGATCCACTTGCTAGGGGCTGTCGTCACAAGATTTCAGCCCAGATAGCAATAAATCGAATCTGGATGCTTGCCAGAAAGGAGGACGCTCTTTTGGCAAATCGAGTCGCAATCCCTCTCCACTGCTTAATTTTCGCAAAGACATTCTCAACAACATGGCGGTTTTTATAGAGAGCACTATCAAACTTTCGATAATGCTTTCTATGTTTTCGTGGTGGAATGACAGGCTGCATCCCTTGTTCTTCGGCTTGTTTAATGATTGAATCGCTATCATAGCCCCGGTCGGCCAGTAAATAATCTGCGGTTAACTCCTTGAGCAAGTCTGGAGCGACTGTACAGTCACCAACAGTGCCAGACGTTAAAGTTGCTCTGAGTGGCATACCGTGTGCGTCTACGGCCAGGTGTAGCTTGCTGTTGAGCCCCCTTTTGTAAGGCCCATTTCATCATTCCCACCTACAGCTCCAGTGCCATGAAGGTGGACTTTTATATGAGTTGCATCAATCATCAACCATTCCATATCTGCTTCGCAGGTAAGATTTTCAAGAATCGATGCCCATACACCTTTATTTTTCCAACGGCAAAAGCGACGATGGGTATTTTTCCAACAACCGTAATCAGGAGGCAGATCTCTCCATGGAGAGCCTGTTCTTAAGATCCAGAATACTGCATTAATAAACAATCGGTTATCCTTTGCGACGCCGCCCCATTTGCCTTTTCTACCAGGAAGTAAGGACTCGATTCTTTCCCAGGAGCGATCAGAAATGTCGTGTCGACGATGTGCTAATAAAGCTAATTTTTTCATTTTAAAATAATATCATAGCCTTACATCTTGTGACGACAGCCCCTAAAAATAGCTAAAATAATGTTTTATCCACAAGATGCGCGATAACATAAAATATATTTTAATTTCAATATCTTATATTTTAATTGGCAATTTTTTCGAATTATATATTATATCGAATTGAGCTTAAAAATAACTTGTTTATTTGTCGGCGCGAAACTCGTGAGACATTCTCAACAACATGGCGGTTTTTATAGAGAGCACTATCAAACTTTCGATAATGCTTTCTATGTTTTCGTGGTGGAATGACAGGCTGCATCCCTTGTTCTTCGGCTTGAGCAAGTCTGGAGCGACTGTACAGTCAACAACAGTGCCAGACGTTAAAGTTGCTCTGAGTGGCATACCGTGTGCGTCTACGGCCAGGTGTAGCTTGCTGTTGAGCCCCCTTTTGTAAGGCCCATTTCATCATTCCCACCTACAGCTCCAGTGCCATGAAGGTGGACTTTTATATGAGTTGCATCAATCATCAACCATTCCATATCTGCTTCGCAGGTAAGATTTTCAAGAATCGATGCCCATACACCTTTATTTTTTCAACGGCAAACGCGACGGTGGGTATTTTTCCAACAACCGTAATCAGGAGGCAGATCTCTCCATGGAGAGCCTGTTCTTAAGATCCAGAATACTGCATTAATAAACAATCGGTTATCCTTTGCGACGCCGCCCCATTTGCCTTTTCTACCAGGAAGTAAGGACTCGATTCTTTCCCAGGAGCGATCAGAAATGTCGTGTCGACGATGTGCTAATAAAGCTAATTTTTTCATTTTAAAATAATATCATAGCCTTACATCTTGTGACGACAGCCCCTAATACCCATAAATATTGTCAGTACAATGGACGCCGCCATCAGCCTTGATAAGCCTAACTTACCCAGTTGTTGGGTTGGCCATTCAAGATGGTCGCCTCCGGCGACGACTTGTCATTGCTTGTTAGTACTGGTATAACCCCGAATCTATTTTCTCAATCTTTCAGTGCCATTTATGTCACCACGTTTTAGTCATGTTTTCCAATTTGGTCAACGCTGGCTCAATTGGCTTAACCGTCAACCCTCTGACAGTGTTCGCCCTGTTGTGATCGAAACCATGGCACGAGTTTCGCGCCGACAAATAAACAAGTTATTTTTAAGCTCAATTCGATATAATATATAATTCGAAAAAATTGCCAATTAAAACATAAGATATTGAAATTAAAATATATTTTATGTTATCGCACATCTTGTGGATAAAACATTATTTTAGCTATTTTTAGAGCTTTATATGTCCGTGCGAAACTCGTGCATGGTAAAGATTATGGCTTGTGGCACTTCACGTATGGGCTGGTCAATTTGGCGATGCCCTGACCCTGAATGTAATCATGAGAAGCGGGTTAAATTTACCTGCAAAAGCCGAAGCTGCCCTCATTGTGGCGTAAAAGCTTGCCTGCAATGGATTAACAATACGCTGGCCTGGTTACCCGAAGTCCCTTGGCAACACATCACTTTTACCATGCCTTGTGAATATTGGCCTGTTATTCGCGCCAACCGTTGGCTTCTCGGTGAAATGAATCGATTAGCTGCTGATGTAATATTAACAATCTGCCGCGATATCAATATTACCCGCGGCATTTTCACTGCCATACACACCTGGGGACGTGACCAAAAATGGCATCCGCATATTCATCTTTCAACCACCGCCGGCGGGGTGACTAAAAACAATACATGGCGCGATATCAGCTTTTATCGCGAAAACATCATGACCATGTGGCGATACCGGATAACGGAATTGCTGAGAAAACATTATTACACGCTCACCATTCCCGACGAACTTAAATGTGAAGGAAGAAGTAAATTATCATGGAATCAACTACTTAACACTCACTTCAAACGCGGTTGGAATATCAATCTTTCTGATATCCTTTCCAATATCACCCATGTCACCCTTTATCTCGAATTTTATCTAAAGAAACCCCCCTGTGTCGCTTAGTCGTTTAAAACATTATGCGGGCGAAGATAACATCACGTTACGCCATAAGTGTCGCTACCAATGTAAAAATGATCCACTTGCTAGGGGCTGTCGTCACAAGATCACGAGTTTCGCGCCGACAAATAAATAAGTTATTTTTAAGCTCAATTCGATATAATATATAATTCGAAAAAATTGCCAATTAAAATATAAGATATTGAAATTAAAATATATTTTATCTTATCGCGCATCTTGTGGATAAAACATTATTTTAGCTATTTTTAGAGCTTTATATGTCCGTGCGAAACTCGTGAAGATTTCAGCCCAGATAGCAATAAATCGAATCTGGATGCTTGCCAGAAAGGAGGACGCTCTTTTGGCAAATCGAGTCGCAATCCCTCTCCACTGCTTAATTTTCGCAAAGACATTCTCAACAACATGGCGGTTTTTTATAGAGAGCACTATCAAACTTTCGATAATGCTTTCTATGTTTTCGTGGTGGAATGACAGGCTGCATCCCTTGTTCTTCGGCTTGTTTAATGATTGAATCGCTATCATAGCCCCGGTCGGCCAGTAAATAATCTGCGGTTAACTCCTTGAGCAAGTCTGGAGCGACTGTACAGTCAGCAACAGTGCCAGAGGTTAAAGTTGCTCTGAGTGGCATACCGTGTGCGTCTACGGCCAGGTGTAGCTTGCTGTTGAGCCCCCTTTTGTAAGGCCCATTTCATCATTCCCACCTACAGCTCCAGTGCCATGAAGGTGGACTTTTATATGACACGAGTTTCGCACGGACATATAAAGCTCTAAAAATAGCTAAAATAATGTTTTATCCACACGATGTGCGATAACATAAAATATATTTTAATTTCAATATCTTATGTTTTAATTGGCAATTTTTTCGAATTATATATTATATCGAATTGAGCTTAAAAATAACTTGTTTATTTGTCGGCGCGAAACTCGTGTATGAGTTGCATCAATCATCAACCATTCCATATCTGCTTCGCAGGTAAGATTTTCAAGAATCAATGCCCATACACCTTTATTTTTCCAACGGCAAAAGCGACGATGGGTATTTTTCCAACAACCGTAATCAGGAGGCAGATCTCTCCATGGAGAGCCTGTTCTTAAGATCCAAAATACTGCATTAATAAACAATCGGTTATCCTTTGCGACGCCGCCCCATTTGCCTTTTCTACCAGGAAGTAAGGACTCGATTCTTTCCCAGGAGCGATCAGAAATGTCGTGTCGACGATGTGCTAATAAAGCTAATTTTTTCATTTTAAAATAATATCATAGCCTTACATCTTGTGACGACAGCCCCTAGTGTAAAACTGATCCACCAAGAGTAAAAATGGCAGTTTTAAGGTACTGCCGATGATAACATTGGAGATCAGTGTCAATGCCAATTGAATTCTGATCCACTTTGCTAAAGTAAAACTGATCCACTTCCTTTAATTTACTCGCTCAGTTCCGCTTTCAATTTTTTATGTAGCTGACCGCTTTTTAGCTTGTCTTTTAACCGATAACTTTGTCCACTAATCTGTACGATATGTGCATGGTGCAGCAGTGGATCAGTTTTACTTTAGCAAAGTGGATCAGAATTCAATTGGCATTGACAATAAGAGCCACCGCACGAAAAAACAGGAAGAAGAGGTCATGACATCCGACGAATTTATTACCCGGTTTGAGTCTCATGTACCTGAAAAATGGTTTCACATGATCCGCTATTACGGTTTTTTAAATCCATCAGCGCCCATGCGAAAAATGTTAACAGAGGTTGTTTATCCTCTACCCGGCAGGATAAAAAATCTGCTAAAAAAGTGACCTTCCGCAACATGTATCGACATGTCTTTAAAGTCGATCCACTTGCTTGTCTCATATGCGGGAAAAAACTACTTTTCGCAGGAATGAATTTTGGATTGAAGCTTAAAGAGCTTATGGCTCGTCACGACGACCCGACCTGGCACGTTTGCGGTGGCAATAAAAACTTACTACAGGGTAGATCTATCTTTTGTTCAAAACTGATTAATAATTAATCGTTTTTTAACCATCTATTCCGTTCTTTATCTCAACCTTCAACCTTCAACCTTCAACCTTCAAAAATAATTCTGGCAAAACTGAGAAAAAATAAAAATGGGTTCATCATGGAATAGGTTAATTAGTAACCTTTTCGGGTATTAATTTCTTATACATCACGTAAATAAACCAACACGATAGCAACTAATAAAGGAGCTAAAATATCATGAAAAAAGAATATGATACAAAAACCGATAATCAGGCTGATAAACAATGCAACGACCTGAGGATCTGAAAATCTTCGACGATACCATTGCAAAAACATCTCCAGCATATATTCACTCCTGAATGTAGTAAATTAGTCCACGAGTTTCGCACAGGCATATAAAATTCCAGAAATGGCTTAAAAGTAATGATTAATCTGCAAGTTACTAAAACACATAAATTTTATTAAATTACAATAAGTTGCATTTAATTTATAAGGTTTTATCTATTTATATCACGAGTTTCGCGCCGACAAATAAACAAGTTATTTTTAAGCTCAATTCGATATAATATATAATTCAAAAAAATTGCCAATTAAAATATAAGATATTGAAATTAAAATATATTTTATGTTATCACACGTCTTGTGGATAAAACATTATTTTAGCTATTTTTAGAGCTTTATATGTCAGTGCGAAACTCGTGTAGTCTTTTAATCCACGAAATTATACCAATTGACAGATTATCCACTAAGCTTTGCTATTATAAAAAATATCATTTAACAATATAATCAATCGTAAGGGATACTTCCGGTTTATGAATACAAAATTTACTAAACCACTCATTACTCTTGTAATAACAATAATGTTCGCAGTTCCTATGAAGCCTGTTTATACCGCTATTGAAGATAATTTGCCCGATATTGGTACCACAGCAGGTGGTACACTAACTATTGATCAAGAGATCGTTATTGGTAACGCACTAACACGCCAATTACGTGCTAGCACACCACTTATTTACGATCCCTTGTTAAATCAATATATTAATCATCTTGGCATGCGCTTAGTAAAAAATGCCCACTCAGTAAAAATTCCGTTCCATTTTTACCTGATAAATAATCCTAATATTAATGCTTACGCTTATTTTGGTGGCAACATCGTTCTCCATTCTGCCCTGTTTCGTTATAGCCAAAATGAAAGTCAGCTGGCCTCAGTGATCGCCCATGAAATTTCTCATGTAACACAAAGACATCTTGCCTGTATGCTAGAAGATCGTGAACGGAATGCACCATTGGTCTGGATAGGCGCCATTGGTTCAGCACTGTTAGTGATGGCTAATCCACAAGCAGGTATTGCGGCGCTGACAGGAACATTAGCTGGTGTGCAACAAGGTATAATAAGCTTTATTCAATCTAACGAACAAGAAGCTGACCGAATTGGTATACAGACTTTACGTCGCGCCGGATTCGATCCACGCGCCATGTCTGACTTTATGCAAATTTTAACCGATCAGAGCCATTATATGTCAAAACCACCTGAGATGCTATTAACCCATCCATTACCAGATAGTCGTTTAGCGGATGCACTAAATCGTTCAAATCAATATCCGAAAGTGGATCTCCCACCATCATTGGATTTTATGCTAGCTCGGGTACGCATTTTTGCCATGTATACAGACGGGCAAAAACCGATCCTTGAACAAATTTTATCTCAATATAGCCAAGGTGATACTAAAGAAAGAATGGCGGCTGATTATGGTCATGCGCTACAACTTAATGAAGATAAAAAATATCAGGCTGCTGGCAACATTGTGCGCTTACTTTTGGCTAAGCAACCTGCTAATCCCTGGTTTATTGATCTAATGACCGATATAGATATAGGGTTAAATCAGCCACTAAAGGCTATTTCTCGTTTACAAAATGCACTAACCAAAACACCAAATGACCCAATTCTACAAATTAATCTGGCAAATGCCTATATTGCTAATAATCAGTATGATCAAGGCAGTCAATTATTGCGTAAATACACCTTCGATAACCCCAATGACTTAAATGGTTGGACTTTGTTGGCAGAAGTTTCAGCTAAGCAAGGTAAGCGTAGTGAACAGTTAGCAGCTTATGCAGAAGGTATGGCTTTGCGTGGTAATTATGGTACTGCCATTCAATATCTTACCGATGCCAGTCGGCTAACAAAAACCGGTAGTTATGATCAAGCAAAATATGATGCCCGTATTGATACACTACGCCAGTTACAAACACGTGATAAACAATTACAAAAACGCTAAGGATATTACCTTATGTCTCAACAAGTGACGATTTACCATAATCCTCGTTGTTCAAAAAGTCGACAAACCCTATAACTATTAGAAGATATGGGGGTTAAACCACGCATCATTGAATATCTTAAAACACCACCAAGTATCAATAACTTGAAAACTTTACTTTCGCAACTGGGTTTCACTGAACCGCGTCAATTAATGAGAAGCAACGAAACAATTTATCAAACACTTAATTTATCTAACAGCTCGTTATCAGATGATATCTTACTGCAAGCAATGCATGATAACCCAATATTGATTGAGCGACCTATCGTTGTCGTTGATAACCATGCTCAGCTAGGACGTCCACCAGAACAAGTAAAAAAGCTATTTAAATAACCTTGTATCTTTAAGAGGTAAAATAAGTTTACCTCTTAAATTAAACACGAGTTTCGCACCAATAAAAAAACGCTCTATTTTTAAGTTTAATTCAGCATAATATATAAATAGATAAAACCTTATAAATTAAATGCAACTTATTGTAATTTAATAAAATTTATGTGTTTTAGTAACTTGCAGATTAATCATTACTTTTAAGCCATTTTTGGAATTTTATATGCCTGTGCGACACTCGTGTTAAAGTTTAAGAATATCCTTAACAAAGGGAATAGTCAGTTTACGTTGAGCAACAATCGAAGCATGATCTAACTCATCTAACATAGTAAATAATGTGCGGGTTTTTCTATCCAAACGCTTTAATACAAAACGACTAACCTCTTCAGATAACTCGAAACCGCGTAATTTAGCGCGTAATTGCAGTGCCTGGATCTTATCTTCATCACTCAGTGGATGAAGTTTATAGATCTGTCCCCAATCAAGTCTGGATGCTAAATCAGGTAATGCTAAATCAATCAACCTAGGCGGCCTATCACCGGTTATCAATAAACAGCTTTTGCCGTTTTCCAAGATACGATTATATAAATTAAAAAGTGCTATTTCCCACTCTTCATCATCGGCAATACAATGAGCATTATCAATGCAAACCAGAGCTAAATGTTCCATACCGTCTAACACATCAGGGACAAAATAGCTACGTTTATCCAGAGGAACATAACCAACTGCCTCGCCTTTTTGTGACAATTCACTACATGCAGCGTGTAATAAATGACTTTTTCCACTACCTTCTTGCTGAGACCAAAAATAAATATAGCTGCTATGAGATTGATTAATAGCAGATTTGATAGCCGCTAATAAAATACCATTTTCGCCAGTAATAAAACTGGCAAAGGTTTCATCATCAGGCGTGGATAAAGGTAATGAAAGCTGCGACGGCGTATTCAGAAGCACCTCTTTCTGTATAGATAAGAAAACACATACAGCTTAACACAAAAGTTGTAATTAGATGAACTTAAACAATATCATCCGATGGAACTAATAATTTATCTATTATTCCAGTAAAAATTAGCTATTTTTTAATCGTCTCTACCGACTCAAGCTTAGGGGCTGTCGTCACAAGATTTCAGCCCAGATAGCAATAAATCGAATCTGGATCCTTGCCAGAAAGGAGGACGCTCTTTTGGCAAATCGAGTCGCAATCCCTCTCCACTGCTTAATTTTCGCAAAGACATTCTCAACAACATGGCGGTTTTTATAGAGAGCACTATCAAACTTTCGATAATGCTTTCTATGTTTTCGTGGTGGAATGACAGGCTGCATCCCCTGTTCTTCGGCTTGTTTAATGATTGAATCGCTATCATAGCCCCGGTCGGCCAGTAAATAATCTGCGGTTAACTCCTTGAGCAAGTCTGGAGCGACTGTACAGTCAGCAACAGTGCCAGACGTTAAAGTTGCTCTGAGTGGCATACCGTGTGCGTCTACGGCCAGGTGTAGCGTGCTGTTGAGCCCCCTTTTGTAAGGCCCATTTCATCATTCCCACCTACAGCTCCAGTGCCATGAAGGTGGACTTTTATATGAGTTGCATCAATCATCAACCATTCCATATCTGCTTCGCAGGTAAGATTTTCAAGAATCGATGCCCATACACCTTTATTTTTCCAACGGCAAAAGCGACGGTGGGTATTTTTCCAACAACCGTAATCAGGAGGCAGATCTCTCCATGGAGAGCCTGTTCTTAAGATCCAGAATACTGCATTAATAAACAATCGGTTATCCTTTGCGACGCCCCCCATTTGCCTTTTCTACCAGGAAGTAAGGACTCGATTCTTTCCCAGGAGCGATCAGAAATGTCGTGTCGACGATGTGCTAATAAAGCTAATTTTTTCATTTTAAAATAATATCATAGCCTTACATCTTGTGACGACAGCCCCTAGTAGTTATATAAGTTTTTTCCGGACGAATAATATTAATCAGGCGAAAAACTAACGACATAATAATACCGATAATGGTAGCAAGCGCCATCCCCTTCAACTCAGCAGCAGCAATATGGATAGTCGCACCACTTACCCCAATAATCAGAATAACGGAAGTCAATATTAGATTTTGTGGTTTATTATAATCTACCCGAGAATCAATTAACACTCGGATACCTGATGCCGCTATAACACCATAAAGTAATAGCGAAACGCCCCCCATCACAGGAACAGGAATAAGCTGAATTGCCGCCGCTAATTTACCAACACAGGAAAGCAAGATAGCTAAAATTGCCGCACCACCAATTACCCAGGTGCTATATACTTTAGTTATCGCCATTACACCGATGTTTTCACCATAGGTAGTATTCGGTGTTGAACCAAAAAATCCTGAAATGGTAGTTGATAAACCATTAGCAAACATTGAACGGTGTAAACCAGGATCTTTTAATAAATCCCGCCCAACAATATTCGCGGTCACAACCAAATGACCTACATGTTCCGCAATAACAACTAGAGCTGCAGGCAAAATAGTCAAAATAGCAAACCACTCAAATCGTGGAGAATAAAATGTTGGTAATGAAAACCATGGAGCGGTAATAACTGGAGTTAAATCCACTTTTTCCATTAAAAATGCAAGTAAATAGCCGACAATCACACCAAGCAAAATAGGAATAATCGCTAAAAAGCCACGAAAAACTACCGAACATAGAATGGTCACGATCAACGTCACCACTGAAATAATCAAACTGCTTGAATCAACCGGAATATCCGCTTTAGGTAAAAGCCCTGCCATGCCAGCCGCCGTTTGCGCTAATTCCAGACCAATAACCGCAACAATCGCGCCCATTGCCGCAGGGGGGAAAATAATATTGATCCAATTTCTACCTGCTATTTTTACAATCAGTGCGACTAAACAAAAAAGTAGCCCACAAATAATAAATCCGCCCAATGCTAACTCATAACCTAGCGGTAATAACAATAAAACTGGTGAAATAAAAGCAAAACTTGAGCCCAGATAAGCAGGAATATGTCCTCGACAAATGATCAAATAGAGTAGTGTACCAATACCATTAAACAATAGAACGGTTGCAGGATTGATGTGAAATAAAATGGGGACTAATACTGTCGCCCCAAACATAGCAAACAGATGCTGAAAACTTAATGGAATGGTTTCTCTTAACGGCGGCCTTTCTGCTACGCCAATTACACGGCGGGTCATGATCAATGTCCTCTTGATAACTCATAATTAATATATTATTACTCATCAAAACTCATCAATAAAGCCCACCTTTTGATATTTTAATTTCATAACAGAAAATTGTATGAAATATTCGTTAAACCATATTAACATAATGGTAATAAAATCCTTAAACTAACTTATCTATAAAAAAACAAAAATAGTTATTCATAAAAAATTTTTCTATCCTCACAGTGCACTCAAGATGGTCGCCTCCGGCGACGACTTGTCATTGCTTGTTAGTACTGGTATAACCCCGAACCTATTTTCTCAATCTTTCAGTGCCATTTATGTCACCACGTTTTAGTCATGTTTTCCAATTTGGTCAACGCTGGCTCAATTGGCTTAACCGTCAACCCTCTGACAGTGTTCGCCCTGTTGTGATCGAAACCATGGTAAAGATTATGGCTTGTGGCACTTCACTTATGGGCTGGTCAATTTGGCGATGCCCTGACCCTGAATGTAATCATGAGAAGCGGGTTAAATTTACCTGCAAAAGCCGAAGCTGCCCTCATTGTGGCGTAAAAGCTTGCCTGCAATGGATTAACAATACGCTGGCCTGGTTACCCGAAGTCCCTTGGCAACACATCACTTTTACCATGCCTTGTGAATATTGGTCTGTTATTCGCGCCAACCGTTGGCTTCTCGGTGAAATGAATCGATTAGCTGCTGATGTAATATTAACAATCTGCCGCGATATCAATATTACCCCCGGCATTTTCACTGCCATACACACCTGGGGACGTGACCAAAAATGGCATCCGCATATTCATCTTTCAACCACCGCCGGCGGGGTGACTAAAAACAATACATGGCGCGATATCAGCTTTTATCGCGAAAACATCATGACCATGTGGCGATACCGGATAACGGAATTGCTGAGAAAATATTATTACACGCTCACCATTCCCGACGAGCTTAAATGTGAAGGAAGAAGTAAATCATCATGGAATCAACTACTTAACACTCACTTCAAACGCGGTTGGAATATCAATCTTTCTGATATCCTTTCCAATATCACCCATGTCACCCTTTATCTCGGATTTTATCTAAAGAAACCCCCTGTGTCGCTTAGTCGTTTAAAACATTATGCGGGCGAAGATAACATCACGTTACGCTATAAGAGCCACCGCACGAAAAAACAGGAAGAAGAGGTCATGACATCCGACGAATTTATTACCCGGTTTGAGTCTCATGTACCTGAAAAATGGTTTCACATGATCCGCTATTACGGTTTTTTAAGTCCATCAGCGCCCATGCGAAAAATGTTAACAGAGGTTGTTTATCCTCTAACCCGGCAGGATAAAAAATCTGCTAAAAAAGTGACCTTCCGCAACATGTATCGACATGTCTTTAAAGTCGATCCACTTGCTTGTCTCATATGCGGGAAAAAATTACTTTTCGCAGGAATGAATTTTGGATTGAAGCTTAAAGAGTTTATGGCTCGTCACGACGACCTGGCACGTTTGCGGTGGCAATAAAAACTTACTACAGGGTAGATCTACCTTTTGTTCAAAACTGATTAATAATTAATCGTTTTTTAACCATCTATTCCGTTCTTTATCTCAACCTTCAACCTTCAAAAATAATTCTGGCAAAACTTAGAAAAAATAAAAATGGGTTCATCATGGAATAGGTTAATTAGTAACCTTTTCGGGTATTAATTTCTTATACATAAATACTGATACTACATTCCCCAATTCCCAAACGAAATGCAACAAAGTGAATCCTTGGTCATACATAGATAAACTTACTGTAATGACCCCATAAGAGATACTGTTGTATGAAGGGAAAACATTTGAATTTACATGAGCGCTTTTATATCGAAAAACGAATAATTGACGGTGTTACTCAGGCCACTATTGCTAGAGAATTGGGGCTTTCTCGTTCAACTGTCAGCAGGTGTCAATGCCAATTGAATTCTGATCCACTTTGCTAAAGTAAAACTGATCCA
The DNA here is from genome assembly GCA_032883995.1 of Coronaproctus castanopsis. Lineage (NCBI taxonomy): Eukaryota > Metazoa > Arthropoda > Insecta > Hemiptera > Monophlebidae > Coronaproctus > Coronaproctus castanopsis. The sequence goes on along the minus strand of JAOQIE010000004.1, from coordinate 1,599,342 downwards.
CTCCCTTTAATTTACTCGCTCAGTTCCGCTTTCAATTTTTTATGTAGCTGACCGCTTTTTAGCTTGTCTTTTAACCGATAACTTTGTCCACTAATCTGTACGATATGTGCATGGTGCAGCAATCGATCCAGCATAGCGGCTGTTAGCGTCTCATCATCACCAAATGTACTTGACCACTGAGCAAAAGACAGATTACTGGTTAAGAGCACACTACCCGCTTCATATCGCTTTGCCACCACCTGGAAGAACAGACACGAGTTTCGCGCCGACAAATAAACAAGTTATTTTTAAGCTCAATTCGATATAATATATAATTCGAAAAAATTGCCAATTAAAACATAAGATATTGAAATTAAAATATATTTTATGTTATCGCGCATCTTGTGGATAAAACATTATTTTAGCTATTTTTAGAGCTTTATATGTCCGTGCGAAACTCGTGACAGATTTGCTTCTTCTTTGCCAAAAGGTAAATAGCCAACTTCATCGATAATCAATAGTCTAGGGGCTGTCGTCACAAGATAAAAATACCGAGGATAGTATATTTAATACCCATATTATGGTCAAAATTCACTCGGGATCATACTGGTATGATGAGTAATTTAATCAAACTTGAGGTGTAAAGCTACCTTTTTCTATTTATTTTTAACTAAAAAATGAACAATCTATACCTGTCTTTAACTCGTGACGATAGCCCCTAGGGGCTGTCGTCACAAGATTTCAGCCCAGATAGCAATAAATCGAATCTGGATGCTTGCCAGAAAGGAGGACGCTCTTTTGGCAAATCGAGTCGCAATCCCTCTCCACTGCTTAATTTTCGCAAAGACACAAGAGTTTCGCACGGACATATAAAGCTCTAAAAATAGCTAAAATAATGTTTTATCCACAAGATGTGCGATAACATAAAATATATTTTAATTTCAATATCTTATGTTTTAATTGGCAATTTTTTCGAATTATATATTATATCGAATTGAGCTTAAAAATAACTTGTTTATTTGTCGGCGCGAAACTCGTGAGACATTCTCAACAACATGGCGGTTTTTATAGAGAGCACTATCAAACTTTCGATAATGCTTTCTATGTTTTCGTGGTGGAATGACAGGCTGCATCCCTTGTTCTTCGGCTTGAGCAAGTCTGGAGCGACTGTACAGTCAACAACAGTGCCAGACGTTAAAGTTGCTCTGAGTGGCATACCGTGTGCGTCTACGGCCAGGTGTAGCTTGCTGTTGAGCCCCCTTTTGTAAGGCCCATTTCATCATTCCCACCTACAGCTCCAGTGCCATGAAGGTGGACTTTTATATGAGTTGCATCAATCATCAACCATTCCATATCTGCTTCGCAGGTAAGATTTTCAAGAATCGATGCCCATACACCTTTATTTTTTCAACGGCAAAAGCGACGGTGGGTATTTTTCCAACAACCGTAATCAGGAGGCAGATCTCTCCATGGAGAGCCTGTTCTTAAGATCCAGAATACTGCATTAATAAACAATCGGTTATCCTTTGCGACGCCGCCCCATTTGCCTTTTCTACCAGGAAGTAAGGACTCGATTCTTTCCCAGAAGCGATCAGAAATGTCGTGTCGACGATGTGCTAATAAAGCTAATTTTTTCATTTTAAAATAATATCATAGCCTTACATCTTGTGACGACAGCCCCTAGTGTAAAACTGATCCACCAAGAGTAAAAATGGCAGTTTTAAGGTACTGCCGATGATAACATTGGAGATCAGAGTGGAAATTTCTGTTTTACATCGCCAGGGTATGTCTATACGTGCGATTGCGCGACGCCTTTCATGTTCAAGAGTAACCGTGAGGCGATATCTTCGTAGCACTGAAGCGGCGGCGAATATGCGTTATAAATCGAGAGCGCCTAGACCCGGTAAGTTGGAGCCCTTCAAGGTATATATTCTCGAACGCGTAGAGGCGGCTAGACCTGATTGGATACCGGCCTGCGTATTGCTACGGGAGATCCGTGAACAAGGGTACACAGGCAGCTATAGCTTGCTGACCGCTTTTCTTCATCCTATGAAAAAACCGGTTATTGAAGACGTTGTTCGCTTTGAGACTGAACCCGGTGAACAGATGCAGGTTGACTTCACGATTATCAGACAGGGGAAGAACCCTTTGCTGGCATTCGTTGCCACGTTAGGTTGGAGTCGTTCCACTTTTGTTAAGTTTTACACCTGTCAAAATTCAGCAGCCTGGTGCGACGGGATTGAGTCAGCCCTACAGTATTTTGGCGGTACGCCTCGTCAGCTGCTATTTGATAATGCGAAGACCATTATCATTGAGCGTGATGTTTATGGTCCTGGTAAACACCGCTGGAACCCACAGCTTATCCAGCTTGCCGAGAAATATGCTTTCAGTCCGAAAGTCTGCCGTCCATACAGGGCGAAGACTAAAGGTAAGGTTGAACGTTTTAATCACTATCTTAAGAACAGTTTCATTGTTCCACTAACCGCGTCATTTCGTCAGGCAGGGCTTATTTTGGATGCTGCCGCCGCCAACTCACGTATTGGAGACTGGCTGAGTTCAATAGCTAATGTACGTAAACACGGCACTACGGGTGTATCGCCGGAGGAGCGCATGCTACAAGAACGCTTAGCACTGTTGCCGCTGCCGAAAGTCATGCAAGCATTTCCTTTACCGATACATCAGACTCGCCCGATTCCTATAGAGAGCCCACAACATCCTTTGTCCGTCTATCAATCGATTCTGGAGATGCCTATATGAGTCTTCAGTATGAACGCATCGAAAAATTCTGCCAGCAGCTTAAACTGGACAGACTAAGCACAGAGTGGCCAGCTGTAGCGCAGGCAACTATTGACAATAACGGTACACACGCTGACTGTCTAGAGTCTATTTTACGACTTCAGTATGAAGGACTTACTGAACGTCGGCGTCAAACGATACTCCGTTTATCTGGGCTGCCAGTGATAAAGACGTTGGAGCAGTTTGATTACAAATATGCCAGCGGTGTTCCCCGTAACCAAATACAGGAACTGGCTGGACTGGCTTTCATTGAGCGCCAGGAGAATATCGTGTTGCTCGGTCCGTCTGGTGTCGGGAAGACGCACCTGGCTACTGCCATAAGCTATAGGGCTGCGATGCATGGATTAAGCATCCGTTTTCTAACTGCGGCGGATATGATGTTGCCGCTGCTTACCTCTCATCGACAAGGTGACCTTAAGGGATATCTTACTCGCGTTATCAGTAAACCTAGACTATTGATTATCGATGAAGTTGGCTATTTACCTTTTGGCAAAGAAGAAGCAAATCTGTTCTTCCAGGTGGTGGCAAAGCGATATGAAGCGGGTAGTGTGCTCTTAACCAGTAATCTGTCTTTTGCTCAGTGGTCAAGTACATTTGGTGATGATGAGACGCTAACAGCCGCTATGCTGGATCGATTTCTGCACCATGCACATATCGTACAGATTAGTGGACAAAGTTATCGGTTAAAATACAAGCTAAAAAGCGGTCAGCTACATAAAAAATTGAAAGCGGAACTGAGCGAGTAAATTAAAGGGAGTGGATCAGTTTTACTTTAGCAAAGTGGATCAGAATTCAATTGGCATTGACACTGACTGCTTATCGTCTATAATGCTCAGTGCATAGATTGAGGGTTTGCATATGGTTAAACCCTCTTCGATTAAAATTGTCTTATTAATGAGGTCACTCATGGGAATATTCTCCTTGTGAGGGTTCTATTGCTTTGTTTTGAAAAGGGAGCCAGCCGCCTTACTCGTTTTGATGATTGTTTGTGTGAGTATTGCGGTGGCTTATTTTTAAAGTTTATTCAGGTTTTTTGGTAGGTAACACCACCCAATAAGCATAATCTCTTGGTTTAAAGGTGACATACTCGCCGTTATCCCAGCCTTGGAAATAGCGAAACTTGCCGGCTGAGTCAAAAGTTCCGACTACCTGGTTATAGTAATCCGCACTGTTCACGATAAGATATTGACGAGGGTATTCTTCTGTACCAGGTTTAATGCTAGAAGGGTGTAATTCAAGGTTTAATGTCGTCATAAGATTTCTCTTTTTTGCTATTGTTATAAATTATCTGTTTCCCTGGTGTTGCTAATGACTCCTCACTAAAACAAAAAAACACCTCAATGGGTGCTATTTATGTGTATTCAGTTTATGAGTATTGCGGTGGTGTAAAACAAAAAACTCGGCAAAAAGCGAGGTTAGTAAAAATTTGATTAGTTAATATCATCTTGAATAGCTGGTGACTGTTTCCCTTATTTGATATTGTTTTATGGACAAATATTACAATTTAAAGAAGGTGAGTAATCATGAGTACTTTCTTTACTCTTGATCGATTAGGCGCTTTACAAGCAGGAATGAATATTAATTTAATACCTATTGAATCTAATCTATCAGAATTACAGTCACATATATCTGAATTATTTGGATTAAATATATCCCATCACGGTAATTTCCATTTCTTAAACACACAGATTAATCTAGTTCGTTCAAATAACTCATGTAGCCAGATTATTGAAATGTTGTTAGAAGAACGAAGAAAAGCTCAATATCCATATAAACCGTCATGTTTTAAGTCAATGTTTGCTTGCGAGTCAACAGAAGATGCTCTCTGGTTCTGTGGGAAGTCAGGGGCTCCTGTTTGCACCCCCATATTCGAGATTTCATCAAGTTATTTCCATCGTGGTGATATGAACCTACTCAATATGGATTGTTCTCCTATCGAACTATCACATCGACTTGACCTCTATTGGCAAGGAGAAACAAAACAATTATACCATGAATATTTTCCGTTCTGGGAAATCGTAATCCCTCTTCCCGCATGTATTGGTAATAGCGTGTCAAAATGATTTAATACGCAGATTTGTAAGTTAATTGCGGTTTGCTTTCGTTAAAACTGGCTTTACCTTGCTTTATTTCATTAATTGCTTTTTCTATTGCGATCAGAGCTGATTCAACCGTGTAACTGTCAACCTCAATAGAAAATGTTTTTAATTTAGTCCTATCTATTTCTGGAAATAAATTGTGTGTAAGACCGCCTTTCTGTTGCATTCTCTTCTCCAATGTCAGTACTAAAGTAAATCTGATACACATTTATCTTTATGGTTTTTATGCCGTAGGCATGGAAGGCAAAATAATTCCTTGCCGTGCAACATAAGTTGATTAGGTGGAATAAATTGGAAGGGCTAATTACTTTTTAATATTTAACTATTTCTTTAAGGCATCAAGGAAGACACCCAAATAGACCATAAGAGCTGGCACTATCATGACGCCGATAACCAGTAGCTCTTGCCCACCTAAATGGATATTGCCTAATTCGCCACGTTTAAATCTGATTTGTGGATCTATGACGGCATCGGCGTGCGCAATATGTCCAACTATCAGTTCGAAGGCGAACGCCGCACTGATAAACAATAATGTTATGATTAATAATTTGATGATGTTAAGTTTCATGGTTGAACCTCCAGAAATGCCCTTATGAATTCTTCTGCAATCGGTGCAACGATCGCATTTCCGTAGGCTCGCAATCGTCTCACTCTGGCGGCAATCCCATCAGCCAGCGGGCGTGTGCCGGGTTCAACTGGCCGCCACTTTCCATCGCGGCAGCAGAGCCAGTCAGCATCTCGCCAGAAGCCTTTAATCGCATTGGTTGTGAGCAATAAACTATTTCGTGTATCTGGTCTTTGAGATTCGAGCAACCACCTTTCTTTTTCGCTTTGGCTAGTGCCTCTGCTGAACGCATCGATATTGAGTCCAGCGTATTCGGTGTAGCCCAGCCCGTCAGCCATACCAAACCCCCTAGCAGGGATTTGATAGCTGCATTGCATTCCCTGCCATCCTTCCAGTCGCGCGCAGTGGGTGTCGGCCACCCAGTAGAGTCTCTGTCTGATGTGCGGTGCACCGAAGCCCGCAGCGCATAAATCAAGTGCTGCTGTGGTGTAGTTCTCTGCTTCCAGATCAGTTTGTACAAGGTCGAGCCAAACAAGACCGTCTTTGCTTGCAACCTGCTCACCAAAAATAACGTCAGGTTTGCACTGCTGGATGAGGTGAAAGAACGCGGGCCACAAGTGCCGCTCGTCAGCAAACCCTTTTCCTTTGCCTGCCGTGCTGAAAGGTTGACAAGGGCAGCTTCCTGTCCAGACTGGCTTGTTATCCGGCCATCCTGCATTACGCAATGCGTATGACCAGACACCAATTCCGGCGAAGAAATGGCATTGTGTGTATGGTTTAAGGTCATCGGGTTTAACATCCTCTATTGAGCGTTCATCGACATCACCATCGGCGATATGGCCCGCAGTGATTAAATTACGCAGCCATTGCGCCGCGTAAGGGTCAATCTCGTTGTAATAAGCAGGCAAAATAATTCCTTAACTTGAAGTTTTATTTTTATTTGTGGAAAACATAAGGAGGAGGGAATTACTTTTTAACGCAAATCGCTTTGGCGTTGATATCCTTGAAAGTCTTAAATTCCTGTTCAAACTGTTTAGCGGCGAATTTACACCTATTTTCAGTGTCAAACTCTTGTGTATGAAGGCTTGCTACGTTACTGGATGCGTAACGACTGGCATACATAGCCAGGATTAATATCCACATGGAATACTCCTCGTTATCTTTTAATTTGATGCTGGTACTTTCCAGCCCAGACTTTGGCTGCATGTAAACAATCTCCAAAAATCTTGCCCTTTGCGCTGGCTGCATTACGGCGATAATGTTCTAGCGCCACGTCTGCACTAATCCGTGCCACAGATTGCTCGTAACCCTGCTTAACAAGTTCAGTTATCACGTGCTTTTCAATGAATTCGGCATAGTTCTTCATGCGGTTTTTTCTCCTCATCTATCTCAGGAAAATCACCCAAGTCGCACAGCTTGAACTGAATAAGATCTCTCACCAGTTGTTCAGCTTTTTTAATTGATTTTTTCTCTTTCCTGCGTAGCGTCATCAAATTGCTACCTTTTTGACCGTGCTCCGTGAAAGAATATTTTTCAGCCAGAGCGACCCGATCTTGCATCTGCTTAATCGTGAGTTCTGTTAATCCGGACAGGTCGAGAAGATTAATATCCTTGCTTCCTTCTAGCTCGGTCATGTGATCGAATACCTGCGCCTGAAGTTCATAGCTGTAGCTCATCGCCATCAAACAGGCTTCACGTTTAGGGAAGCGATAGCATGGAAGTTCGCGTCCGATGCTATCTTTATATTGAGCTAAAAATTTAGCTGAATGATTTTCACCCAATACCTTTGGCGTTTTCGCCATGAAATTATTGTGTTGAAGACGACGATACTTCTTGCATGGGAATTTCACCCCCTCGGCTTCTGCTTTAGCTTTACGTTCTGCATTAATGTAACCGACCATCTCAAGACTGCTCATGGTGGGGCTTTTTGATATAGGTAGTACTACAACATTTGAATATTGCATTACGTTTTCCTAATTTGAAATGAACCTTTGCCTCACCGGAAATCAGCCTATCGAGGCTCGCCAGCACTAACCGACTTCCTCAAAGGTTCATTTCAAATGGTTCAGGTTCGATATGATTGTTCGCGCAGCGGGGCGCGGTTGAAAAGATTTAATTTTAATAAGGATTAACCCAGGCCACATCTTGAAACTCAACCAGTGGTTTGATTTGACTGCCATCAAAAATACACGGCAAAATGCGATTATCACTGATTAATCGAGAGATATCTTCATACTTGTCATTAGTCCAAAGAACACGACATCTTGCCCAAGATATAATGGGATACGAGGTATCTCCCTCAGAGACCAGCCAGGAGCGGCGCTAATTAACTCATGAATGATGACTTTTGTTGATTCCATTTTTCTATCCTTTACTCGTCGCTCTAGACAAAGCTCACGCACTGTCTCTCTATTTCAGTAGGCACTACGGTCTATTGTAGTTGTCGTCGTTCTGTTTCATCTGTATAAATGAGCCGGTTACTTCAACAACAGGAGCATTAATAATGACTAAAGAATCACAAAATTCAACCGTCAAACCTGATGTGAAAACGGTGTTAAAAACAGAAACAGACGGGATTGTGGTGTTATCGTCAGATAAATCGGCATTTCTTAACATGGATAAGATCCTTTCAATTGGTGTTCGGAATATTTTTAGAGTTTTATACGTCAGTAAGAAACTCTTGTAGAACATCAAATATATTTTTTTATTCCTTTATCAATGAAGGTAGATCCTTTTGCTATCGCTAGGGAAAGTGCTTCTGCTAGAATCTCTGTCGGAATGCCTGGTAAGCGTGATGCCCAATAAGCACGGGTTCTTACCCAATCCATTTGCCCTGTAAGCTGCATAGTTATTGCTTGGCTCAACTCGTTTGTAAGAGTCGCTTTATCCTCTTCTTTTTTATATAAGGTTTCGTTCATATTATGTCCAATATTGACAAGTTTGATGAGTATGTTGGTAGAATTTTTGGAATACTTTATGAAAGTTTTCCAATTCCTATTACTTTAGAGGCTGTCGTCACAAGATTTCAGCCCAGATAGCAATAAATCGAATCTGGATGCTTGCCAGAAAGGAGGACGCTCTTTTGGCAAATCGAGTCGCAATCCCTCTCCACTGCTTAATTTTCGCAAAGACATTCTCAACAACATGGCGGTTTTTATAGAGAGCACTATCAAACTTTCGATAATGCTTTCTATGTTTTCGTGGTGGAATGACAGGCTGCATCCCTTGTTCTTCGGCTTGTTTAATGATTGAATCGCTATCATAGCCCCGGTCGGCCAGTAAATAATCTGCGGTTAACTCCTTGAGCAAGTCTGGAGCGACTGTACAGTCAGCAACAGTGCCAGACGTTAAAGTTGCTCTGAGTGGCATACCGTGTGCGTCTACGGCCAGGTGTAGCTTGCTGTTGAGCCCCCTTTTGTAAGGCCCATTTCATCATTCCCACCTACAGCTCCAGTGCCATGAAGGTGGACTTTTATATGAGTTGCATCAATCATCAACCATTCCATATCTGCTTCGCAGGTAAGATTTTCAAGAATCGATGCCCATACACCTTTATTTTTCCAACGGCAAAAGCGACGGTGGGTATTTTTCCAACAACCGTAATCAGGAGGCAGATCTCTCCATGGAGAGCCTGTTCTTAAGATCCAGAATACTGCATTAATAAACAATCGGTTATCCTTTGCGACGCCGCCCCATTTGCCTTTTCTACCAGGAAGTAAGGACTCGATTCTTTCCCAGGAGCGATCAGAAATGTCGTGTCGACGATGTGCTAATAAAGCTAATTTTTTCATTTTAAAATAATATCATAGCCTTACATCTTGTGACGACAGCCCCTAGCATTTACCAATATAATGGATCTTTACTGGTCAGGAAAAACTTTTAACTCAGAGCCAATATGGGAATACATTTGCCCTCTGCACATCACTATCAGTGCGGAAATTCCTGATTAGCCCACTTCGTCCCAATAAAGACCTTTCGCTGCACAGTGAAATCGGTAGGGGTAAGAGTAACCCGCTTTAACATCACCAACCATGACACCACTTTCTTTGAAAGTCGCCTCTTCATTTTTCAGCTCCGATAAGGCATGTTCAAAAGCCACTATTGCGGTATGAACGTCTTCACTCTCGACATACAGCGAAAATCCTTTAACTTTCGAGTCCCAAGTTAACGGTTTTGAATTTAGTTGATGGTGATGATGATTAAGATGCTTTGGCATATGACCTCGAAGTAGGAAATGATTTTGATTTATTCCAATGCTCGTTAAAATTGGGAAAGTAGTTAGCTGAATAATGCAAGGGGCTGTCGTCACAAGATGTAAGGCTATGATATTATTTTAAAATGAAAAAATTAGCTTTATTAGCACATCGTCGACACGACATTTCTGATCGCTCCTGGGAAAGAATCGAGTCCTTACTTCCTGGTAGAAAAGGCAAATGGGGCGGCGTCGCAAAGGATAACCGATTGTTTATTAATGCAGTATTCTGGATCTTAAGAATATGCTCTCCATGGAGAGATCTGCCTCCTGATTACGGTTGTTGGAAAAATACCCACCGTAGCTTTTGCCGTTGGAAAAATAAAGGTGTATGGGCATCGATTCTTGAAAATCTTACCTGCGAAGCAGATATGAAATGGTTGATGATTGATGCAGCTCATATAAAAGTCCACCTTCATGGCACTGGAGCTGTAGGTGGGAATGATGAAATGGGCCTTACAAAAGGGGGCTCAACAGCAAGCTACACCTGGCCGTAGACGCACACGGTATGCCACTCAGAGCAACTTTAACGTCTGGCACTGTTGCTGACTGTACAGTCGCTCCAGACTTGCTCAAGGAGTTAACCGCAGATTATTTACTGGCCGACCGGGGCTATGATAGCGATTCAATCATTAAACAAGCCGAAGAACAAGGGATGCAGCCTGTCATTCCACCACGAAAACATAGAAAGCATTATCGAAAGTTTGATAGTGCTCTCTATAAAAACCGCCATGTTGTTGAGAATGTCTTTGCGAAAATTAAGCAGTGGAGAGGGATTGCGACTCGATTTGCCAAAAGAGCGTCCTCCTTTCTGGCAAGCATCCAGATTCGATTTATTGCTATCTGGGCTGAAATCTTGTGACGACAGCCCCTAATACACAATAATAATTAATATCCACAAACTCTTATTATCGATTCATATTTATTACTACCCAATAAATAAGATGTAATTTTATTTAATTATTATTTAAGTATTTCCCTAGGGGCTGTCGTCACAAGATGTAAGGCTATGATATTATTTTAAAATGAAAAAATTAGCTTTATTAGCACATCGTCGACACGACATTTCTGATCGCTCCTGGGAAAGAATCGAGTCCTTACTTCCTGGTAGAAAAGGCAAATGGGGCGGCGTCGCAAAGGATAACCGATTGTTTATTAATGCAGTATTCTGGATCTTAAGAACAGGCTCTCCATGGAGAGATCTGCCTCCTGATTACGGTTGTTGGAAAAATACCCACCGTCGCGTTTGCCGTTGAAAAAATAAAGGTGTATGGGCATCGATTCTTGAAAATCTTACCTGCGAAGCAGATATGGAATGGTTGATGATTGATGCAACTCATATAAAAGTCCACCTTCATGGCACTGGAGCTGTAGGTGGGAATGATGAAATGGGCCTTACAAAAGGGGGCTCAACAGCAAGCTACACCTGGCCGTAGACGCACACGGTATGCCACTCAGAGCAACTTTAACGTCTGGCACTGTTGCTGACTGTACAGTCGCTCCAGACTTGCTCAAGGAGTTAACCGCAGATTATTTACTGGCCGACCGGGGCTATGATAGCGATTCAATCATTAAACAAGCCGAAGAACAAGGGATGCAGCCTGTCATTCCACCACGAAAACATAGAAAGCATTATCGAAAGTTTGATAGTGCTCTCTATAAAAACCGCCATGTTGTTGAGAATGTCTTTGCGAAAATTAAGCAGTGGAGAGGGATTGCGACTCGATTTGCCAAAAGAGCGTCCTCCTTTCTGGCAAGCATCCAGATTCGATTTATTGCTATCTGGGCTGAAATCTTCACGAGTTTCGCACGGACATATAAAGCTCTAAAAATAGCTAAAATAATGTTTTATCCACAAGATGCGCGATAACATAAAATATATTTTAATTTCAATATCTTATATTTTAATTGGCAATTTTTTCGAATTATATATTATATCGAATTGAGCTTAAAAATAACTTATTTATTTGTCGGCGCGAAACTCGTGTTCTTGTGACGACAGCCCCTAGATCCATTAGATCGTTCTCTAACGACGGGGTTTTTCTGACCGGATGTGTCTGCGTGATTTCAGCTCCTGGCGGTTGTAATTTTCAGGCTTCACCCTGTTTACACTCGTTGGGATCGCTTTGCTTTTTCTGCTGCATGACTATTCAGAACCTCCGGCGATACTTGCCGCGCATAACTGTTTGGGCCTTCAGGTATCGCACCCTACTATGCCCTCTGCTGACTTCTGTACGGCGTTCAGCACACCTTACGGTGTGCTCAGTCCTCATCTTAGATGTGTAGGACACCGTACAGATCTCCCGGGGTAAGCGCTATCGCCTTCACCACACACCTGCCCGATCTACTCCTTTACCCTTTGATGGTTATGGCTTTTGCGTTACGTTGCACGCTCTGCCGGGTAAATTAGCCTTGTATCGGATTTCTGTCCGTCAGGTCATGGTTTTGTTCCCCACTTCCTTTAGACCCCATAAGCGCTAACTAAAAATCATAATGATATATAATTGCTACTCATAATTGAGAAGAGATGATGTAAATGATATCTAGCACAAATTTAGCTTTTGACGACTGGGAAAAAATAACGATGCTTCTACCTGATGGATGGGAAGATAAGGCTCGTGAATGTGGAGCTTTGAAATTTGGGCGTCAATTTACTAGCCCTGCTCTTTTGCTCAGGGTATTGCTGATTTATTTTTGTACAGGTTGCTCAATGCGTGAAACTGTAGCACGAGCGGCGGCGGCGGGTTTAGTCAATATCTCAGATGTTGCATTGTTGAAACGTATTGATAAATGTGGTGAGTGGCTCCGATGGATGACTGAAGGTATTATCGAGAAAACATCAAAGAATGTTGATATTCCTGAATCCATAAGCCATCGATCACTTATTGTGGTAGACGGCTCAGTGGTAAAAGAGCCGGGTAGCAATTCCCCAGACTGGCGAATTCACTACGCAATGGATATCAGAACATTAAACTGTCACCAATCACTTATTACCCCGATCAGTGATGGCGAAACGTTGACAAGGTTTAGTGTGGAGAAAGGAAGCATCGTCATTGCTGACAGAGGATTCAACCACCGTACTGGAATAAAGCATATTATTGATCAGGGAGCAGATGTCGTGGTCAGAATGAATTTACGGGGACTTCCGTTACTTTCCATAGAAGGCAATAAATTTCAACAACTCAACCATCTCCGCACCTTGGCACAAGGTGAGTACGGAGAATGGCCAGCAATCATGCTATTAGAGGGAGTTGAATATCCCGTACGTGTATGCGCTTACCGCAAAACAGAAGCACAACGGATTGAAAGTGAAAGAAAATACCTGAAAAAAATCAGTAAAAATCAGAGAAAACATAACCCTGAAGTCCAAGAAATAACTGGCTATGTAGTGATAGTCACCACGCTAAAAGAACTAAGTAAAGAAGATATTTTAGGGCTTTACAGACAGCGATGGCAGATAGAACTTGCTTTTAAACGCATGAAATCCTTAATAAAACTAGGACACCTAAAAAAGAAAAATCCTATAGGGGTAAAGGCATGGCTACAAGGAAAATTGTTCGTTTCCTGTCTGTTAGAGCGTCTGCTGGCAATCAGCAGACATTTTTCCCCTCAAAAATTCGGATAAAGAACTTAATGATTTAGCTAGCAGATGGCAATCCATATCACTGATATTTAACCTGTTAATTTACAGTCTTTGTCCCGCTGTATCACTCTTTGAATGTATATCAAAATGGGACAAAATACAGCGACACCTTAAAGGCTCTCGAAGTCGAAAGCGGCAATATCAGACTTCATCCTTGTCTCAATTTAAATTTGGTTAGCGCTTATGCTTTAGACCCCACCTCGCGATGACGCCCTTGTGGATCACTAGTCCTTCGCCACCATCAGGCTGGACAGGGGACTTTCACCCCCAAGCTATAGTGCATGCCCGGCACACAACGAATCAGCCTACGGCTGCAAATCGATAGCCTGAAACACATCCATTTCACAAATAACGCTAAAAACGCCTGTAATCGATTTTAAGGCTATCAAATTAAAAAGCGCTACCATTCATTTAATTACCTAGCGCGAGATCTCTTCATATAGAGCGATACAGGACGATTTAAAGGGTGTTTTGAAGGTTAGGTGAGATGATATTTGCAGTTCAACACGAGTTTCGCACGGACATATAAAGCTCTAAAAATAGCTAAAATAATGTTTTATCCACAAGATGCGCGATAAGATAAAATATATTTTAATTTCAATATCTTATGTTTTAATTGGCAATTTTTTCGAATTATATATTATATCGAATTGAGCTTAAAAATAACTTGTTTATTTGTCGGCGCGAAACTCGTGTTCAAATCAAAAACTACCTTTTGGTAATGATTTGTTAAAAATTTTTTGAAATTCTTAGACGTAAATTCTTAGACGTCAAGATGCGCGATAACATAAAATATATTTTAATTTCAATATCTTATGTTTTAATTGGCAATTTTTTCGAATTATATATTATATCGAATTGAGCTTAAAAATAATTTGTTTATTTGTCGGCGCGAAACTCGTGATTTACAGCCAAAAACGACCGTATTGATTACATAGTAACAAACAAAGAGAATCCCACCCGTCAATACGTCAAATCTATCATGGATGCCCGTTGGTCTGTTGAAGTTTATCATCGAGAAGTTAAACAAAACTGTGGTATTGAACGCTGTCAGGCTCGCACGAGCCGAGCGCAAAGAAATCATATTTTTCTCGCTATTTCTGCGTGGTTTGAACAACATAAACGTCGTATATCTGAAAAAATAACCCTTTATCAACAAAATTGGGACGTAATCAAAAATGCTATTGCTGAGCACATCCGTGTTTTATTGGCGTACCCAAATTAGTTTTGTGCGAAACTCGTGGTAGTTTCAAAACTACCAACCCACAGCAATTAGCTGAACACATTATTGCCACGCATAAATTTATTGACAATAATGAACGCGCTAGTTTAATCCATGAATTAGGGGCTGTCGTCACAAGATGTAAGGCTATGATATTATTTTAAAATGAAAAAATTAGCTTTATTAGCACATCGTCGACACGACATTTCTGATCGCTCCTGGGAAAGAATCGAGTCCTTACTTCCTGGTAGAAAAGGCAAATGGGGCGGCGTCGCAAAGGATAACCGATTGTTTATTAATGCAGTATTCTGGATTTTAAGAACAGGCTCTCCATGGAGAGATCTGCCTCCTGATTACGGTTGTTGGAAAAATACCCACCGTAGCTTTTGCCGTTGGAAAAATAAAGGTGTATGGGCATCGATTCTTGAAAATCTTACCTGCGAAGCAGATATGAAATGGTTGATGATTGATGCAACTCATATAAAAGTCCACCTTCATGGCACTGGAGCTGTAGGTGGGAATGATGAAATGGGCCTTACAAAAGGGGGTTCAACAGCAAGCTACACCTGGCCGTAGACGCACACGGTATGCCACTCAGAGCAACTTTAACGTCTGGCACTGTTGCTGACTGTACAGTCGCTCCAGACTTGCTCAAGGAGTTAACCGCAGATTATTTACTGGCCGACCGGGGCTATGATAGCGATTCAATCATTAAACAAGCCGAAGAACAAGGGATGCAGCCTGTCATTCCACCACGAAAACATAGAAAGCATTATCGAAAGTTTGATAGTGCTCTCTATAAAAACCGCCATGTTGTTGAGAATGTCTTTGCGAAAATTAAGCAGTGGAGAGGGATTGCGACTTGATTTGCCAAAAGAGCGTCCTCCTTTCTGGCAAGCATCCAGATTCGATTTATTGCTATCTGGGCTGAAATCTTGTGACGACAGCCCCTAATTAGTCCTTGCAATTTCTACCCCTTGTATCTTGAAATTTGTTTAAAATAATACACGAGTTTCGCGCCGATAAATAAATAAGTTATTTTTAAGCTCAATTCGATATAATATATAATTCGAAAAAATTGCTAATTAAAACATAAGATATTGAAATTAAAATATATTTTATGTTATCGCACATCTTGTGGATAAAACATTATTTTAGCTATTTTTAGAGCTTTATATGTCCGTGCGAAACTCGTGTAATAGTGATTAGATTTGGCAAGGTGTATGTAGTCTGATTTCCCCTAGGGGCTGTCGTCACAAGATGTAAGGCTATGATATTATTTTAAAATGAAAAAATTAGCTTTATTAGCACATCGTCGACACGACATTTCTGATCGCTCCTGGGAAAGAATCGAGTCCTTACTTCCTGGTAGAAAAGGCAAATGAGGCGGCGTCGCAAAGGATAACCGATTGTTTATTAATGCAGTATTCTGGATCTTAAGAACAGGCTCTCCATGGAGAGATCTGCCTCCTGATTACGGTTGTTGGAAAAATACCCATCGTCGCTTTTGCCGTTGGAAAAATAAAGGTGTATGGGCATCGATTCTTGAAAATCTTACCTGCGAAGCAGATATGGAATGGTTGATGATTGATGCAACTCATATAAAAGTCCACCTTCATGGCACTGGAGCTGTAGGTGGGAATGATGAAATGGGCCTTACAAAAGGGGGCTCAACAGCAAGCTACACCTGGCCGTAGACGCACACGGTATGCCACTCAGAGCAACTTTAACGTCTGGCACTGTTGCTGACTGTACAGTCGCTCTAGACTTGCTCAAGGAGTTAACCGCAGATTATTTACTGGCCGACCGGGGCTATGATAGCGATTCAATCATTAAACAAGCCGAAGAACAAGGGATGCAGCCTGTCATTCCACCACGAAAACATAGAAAGCATTATCGAAAGTTTGATAGTGCTCTCTATAAAAACCGCCATGTTGTTGAGAATGTCTTTGCGAAAATTAAGCAGTGGAGAGGGATTGCGACTCGATTTGCCAAAAGAGCGTCCTCCTTTCTGGCAAGCATCCAGATTCGATTTATTGCTATCTGGGCTGAAATCTTGTGACGACAGCCCCTAACTAATACTCTTTTGCTAACTAATTATTTACCCGGGGAAATAATATTTCTGGGTAAATAATCATACCAAATCCCCAATTCCCAAACGAAATGCAACAAAGTGAATCCTTGGTCATACATAGATAAACTTACTGTAATGACCCCATAAGAGATACTGTTGTATGAAGGGAAAACATTTGAATTTACTTGAGCGCTTTTATATCGAAAAACGAATAATTGAGGGTGTTACTCAGGCCACTATTGCTAGAGAATTGGGGCTTTCTCGTTCAACTGTCAGCAGGGAACTCAAGCGTAATACGGATCCTGCTTTCAATGGACTTTATTCTTACAGAAGGGCTGATACCTTAGCGAAAGCCAGACGTATGAACACATCTCCGCGGAATGCATTTAATCAGCAAACCACAGAAATGCAGGCTTTTATCCGTAAAGAGCTTGCTTTACATACTTCACCGGCCGTTATCAGTGGAAGGCTGCGTTTGAAACATGGGTTTCTGTCAGTAAAAATACGCTCTATCGCTATATCTATATATATCTATATCAAGATGGTCGCCTCTGGCGACGACTTGTCGCTGTCCTTCAGTTTCAATATATTCCATTCACATTATAATCGCCTGTAATCGATTTTAAGCCTATCAAATTAAAAAGTGCTACCATTGGGTTACCTATATCACCTATATCACGAAAACGCCGTAGAGAGCCTTACGGTGTAGCTTAAAATCGATTTATGACGTTTGGTTTAGGGGCTGTCGTCACAAGATGTAAGGCTATGATATTATTTTAAAATGAAAAAATTAGCTTTATTAGCACATCGTCGACACGACATTTCTGATCGCTCCTGGGAAAGAATCGAGTCCTTACTTCCTGGTAGAAAAGGCAAATGGGGCGGCGTCGCAAAGGATAACCGATTGTTTATTAATGCAGTATTCTGGATCTTAAGAACAGGCTCTCCATGGAGAGATCTGCCTCCTGATTACGGTTGTTGGAAAAATACCCATCGTCGCTTTTGCCGTTGGAAAAATAAAGGTGTATGGGCATCGATTCTTGAAAATCTTACCTGCGAAGCAGATATGGAATGGTTGATGATTGATGCAACTCATATAAAAGTCCACCTTCATGGCACTGGAGCTGTAGGTGGGAATGATGAAATGGGCCTTACAAAAGGGGGCTCAACAGCAAGCTACACCTGGCCGTAGACGCACACGGTATGCCACTCAGAGCAACTTTAACGTCTGGCACTGTTGCTGACTGTACAGTCGCTCCAGACTTGCTCAAGGAGTTAACCGCAGATTATTTACTGGCCGACCGGGGCTATGATAGCGATTCAATCATTAAACAAGCCGAAGAACAAGGGATGCAGCCTGTCATTCCACCACGAAAACATAGAAAGCATTATCGAAAGTTTGATAGTGCTCTCTATAAAAACCGCCATGTTGTTGAGAATGTCTTTGCTAAAATTAAGCAGTGGAGAGGGATTGCGACTCGATTTGCCAAAAGAGCGTCCTCCTTTCTGGCAAGCATCCAGATTCGATTTATTGCTATCTGGGCTGAAATCTTGTGACGACAGCCCCTAGTACATATTTCCATTTCAATCTTACACGAGTTTCGCGCCGACAAATAAACAAGTTATTTTTAAGCTCAATTCGATATTGTCAATGCCAATTGAATTCTGATCCACTTTGCTAAAGTAAAACTGATCCACTCCCTTTAATTTACTCGCTCAGTTCCGCTTTCAATTTTTTATGTAGCTGACCGCTTTTTAGATCCAGCATAGCGGCTGTTAGCGTCTCATCATCACCAAATGTACTTGACCACTGAGCAAAAGACAGATTACTGGTTAAGAGCACACTACCCGCTTCATATCGCTTTGCCACCACCTGGAAGAACAGATTTGCTTCTTCTTTGCCAAAAGGTAAATAGCCAACTTCATCGATAATCAATAGTCTAGGTTTACTGATAACGCGAGTAAGATATCCCTTAAGGTCACCTTGTCGATGAGAGGTAAGCAGCTGCAACATCATATCCGCCGCAGTTAGAAAACGGATGCTTAATCCATGCATCGCAGCCCTATAGCTTATGGCAGTAGCCAGGTGCGTCTTCCCGACACCAGACGGACCTAGCAACACGATATTCTCCTGGCGCTCAATGAAAGCCAGTCCAGCCAGTTCCTGTATTTGGTTACGGGGAACACCGCTGGCATATTTGTAATCAAACTGCTCCAACGTCTTTATCACTGGCAGCCCAGATAAACGGAGTATCGTTTGACGCCGACGTTCAGTAAGTCCTTCATACTGAAGTCGTAAAATAGACTCTAGAAAGTCAGGGTGTGTACCGTTCTTGTCGATAGTTGCCTGCGCTACAGCTGGCCACTCTGTGCTTAGTCTGGCCAGTTTAAGCTGCTGGCAGAATTTTTCGATGCGTTCATACTGAAGACTCATATAGGCATCTCCAGAATCGATTGATAGACGGACAAAGGATGTTGTAGGCTCTCCATAGGAATCGGGCGAGTCTGATGTATCGGTAAAGGAAATGCTTGCATGACTTTCGGCTGCGGCAACAGTGCTAAGCGTTCTTGTAGCATGCGCTCCTCCGGCGATACACCCGTAGTGCCGTGTTTACGTACATTAGCTATTGAACTCAGCCAGTCTCCAATACGTGAGTTGGCGGCGGCAGCATCCAAAATAAGCCCTGCCTGACGAAATGACGCGGTTAGTGGAACAATGAAACTGTTCTTAAGATAGTGATTAAAACGTTCAACCTTACCTTTAGTCTTCGCCCTGTATGGACGGCAGACTTTCGGACTGAAAGCATATTTCTCGGCAAGCTGGATAAGCTGTGGGTTCCAGCGGTGTTTACCAGGACCATAAACATCACGCTCAATGATAATGGTCTTCGCATTATCAAATAGCAGCTGACGAGGCGTACCGCCAAAATACTGTAGGACTGACTCAATCCCGTCGCACCAGGCTGCTGAATTTTGACAGGTGTAAAACTTAACAAAAGTGGAACGACTCCAACCTAACGTGGCAACGAATGCCAGCAAAGGAAAGGGTTCTTCCCCTGTCTGATAATCGTGAAGTCAACCTGCATCTGTTCACCGGGTTCAGTCTCAAAGCGAACAACGTCTTCAATAACCGGTTTTTTCATAGGATGAAGAAAAGCGGTCAGCAAGCTATAGCTGCCTGTGTACCCTTGTTCACGGATCTCCCGTAGCAATACGCAGGCCGGTATCCAATCAGGTCTAGCCGCCTCTACGCGTTCGAGAATATATACCTTGAAGGGCTCCAACTTACCGGGTCTAGGCGCTCTCGATTTATAACGCATATTCGCCGCCGCTTCAGTGCTACGAAGATATCGCCTCACGGTTACTCTTGAACATGAAAGGCGTCGCGCAATCGCACGTATAGACATACCCTGGCGATGTAAAACAGAAATTTCCACTCTGATCTCCAATGTTATCATCGGCAGTACCTTAAAACTGCCATTTTTACTCTTGGTGGATCAGTTTTACACTAGGGGCTGTCGTCACAAGATGTAAGGCTATGATATTATTTTAAAATGAAAAAATTAGCTTTATTAGCACATCGTCGACACGACATTTCTGATCGCTCCTGGGAAAGAATCGAGTCCTTACTTCCTGGTAGAAAAGGCAAATGGGGCGGCGTCGCAAAGGATAACCGATTGTTTATTAATGCAGTATTCTGGATCTTAAGAACAGGCTCTCCATGGAGAGATCTGCCTCCTGATTACGGTTGTTGGAAAAATACCCACCGTCGCGTTTGCCGTTGAAAAAATAAAGGTGTATGGGCATCGATTCTTGAAAATCTTACCTGCGAAGCAGATATGGAATGGTTGATGATTGATGCAACTCATATAAAAGTCCACCTTCATGGCACTGGAGCTGTAGGTGGGAATGATGAAATGGGCCTTACAAAAGGGGGCTCAACAGCAAGCTACACCTGGCCGTAGACGCACACGGTATGCCACTCAGAGCAACTTTAACGTCTGGCACTGTTGTTGACTGTACAGTCGCTCCAGACTTGCTCAAGCCGAAGAACAAGGGATGCAGCCTGTCATTCCACCACGAAAACATAGAAAGCATTATCGAAAGTTTGATAGTGCTCTCTATAAAAACCGCCATGTTGTTGAGAATGTCTCACGAGTTTCGCGCCGACAAATAAACAAGTTATTTTTAAGCTCAATTCGATATAATATATAATTCGAAAAAATTGCCAATTAAAACATAAGATATTGAAATTAAAATATATTTTATGTTATCGCGCATCTTGTGGATAAAACATTATTTTAGCTATTTTTAGAGCTTTATATGTCCGTGCGAAACTCGTGTGTCTTTGCGAAAATTAAGCAGTGGAGAGGGATTGCGACTCGATTTGCCAAAAGAGCGTCCTCCTTTCTGGCAAGCATCCAGATTCGATTTATTGCTATCTGGGCTGAAATCTTGTGACGACAGCCCCTAACAACTCATCTAACAGATTTTGTAAAATTTAATGAAGAGGATCATAATTTTATTCAATTTATTACCCCTATCATAAAAGCAGATAATCAAGCCCAAGCCAAATTGTTCTATTACAGTCTCTATTCTAATCCCGCTTCCGGCTATAGTTTTAATTATGTCGCTCAAGAGTTTGTTTTTGATCACAACAAACTAACGGTAGAAAATGCCAAAGTTGAATTAAATAAAACCTATGCAGGACTAAAACGTTGGTTAGATAAAAATAGAGTGAAAAAAACGCCGAAAAATTAACGGACTAAATTTAAAATAATATTCAAACTTAATAAGATTGGTATCTCTATCCAATCTTATTAGCTCTCAATAACTATAATTAATAAAAAATAACATAAACAATAAATGTCACTTGGTACCAAATATCTTATCGCCCGCATCACCCAAACCCGGAACAATATAACCATGTTTATCCAAATGATCATCAATAGATGCGGTATAAAGTTCAACATCAGGATGAGCAGCTTCCAGTGCCTTAATACCTTCCGGCGCGACAACTAGTACCAATATTTTGATAGCATGACAGCCCTCTTTTTTAAGTAAATCTATCGTGGCAATCATTGAGCCGCCTGTTGCCAACATCGGATCAACAACCAATGCCATCCGTTCATTAATATTTGAAGCCAGCTTTTGAAAATATGGAATAGGCTCTAGCGTCTCTTCATCACGATAAACACCCACAACACTTATACGGGCACTGGGAATATTTTCCAGCACCCCATCCATCATTCCCAATCCAGCACGTAAAATTGGCACGACAGTAATTTTTTTTCCCTTAATTTGCTCGATGTTTACCTGCCCACACCATCCTTCTATTGCAATTGTTTCTGTTTCTAAATTTGCTGTTGCTTCATAAGTTAACAGACTGCCCACTTCTGAGGCCAATTCACGAAAACGTTTAGTGCTAATATCTTTATCCCGCAATAAGCCCAATTTATGTTTAACTAACGGGTGTTTTACCTCAACGATTTTCACGCTACTCTCCTTTAGTACAAACCATCTACAAATAAAAAATTATCAGATTATAGCGCTTTTTCAGACCTATTCCACTGATAGATTAAGGTTTTTCTTGCAGGGAATTCACTTTTGCTGGCTCTTGAGTTTTATTATAAAAACTAAAATAAGTATCTCGCAAACGTTTGCTTAGGCTGGTAGAATTATTTCTGTTTCCATCTATTTTACTAAATGCAATCGCCTTGGGAGCTTGCTGTGACAGATAAAATTTCTCTCAGCTATAAAAGATGCTGGTGTCAATATCGATGCTGGTAATACACTGGTCGAACGTATTAAAGGTGCTGTTAAAGAAACCCGCCGCCCAGAAGTAATGGGAGGATTAGGCGGCTTTGGCGCACTGTGTGCCTTACCACAAAAATATCGTGAGCCAATCTTAGTTTCAGGCACAGATGGTGTCGGAACAAAACTGCGATTAGCAATCAAGATGGTCGCCTCCGGCGACGACTTGTCACCGTCTTCCAGTTTCAATAAATCCATCAACACCAAAGCCGCCTGTATCGCATTCTAAGGCCATCAAATCAAAAAGCGCTACCATTGGGTTACTTATATCAAGAAAACGCCTTATAGAGCGTTATGGTGTACCTCAAAATCGATTTATGACGATTGGTTGAGTACATATTTCCATTTCAATCTTAAAAACACCCAGATTGATTAATATTTAACCGTTTTGGGTATTAATTTCTTATA
The DNA here is from genome assembly GCA_032883995.1 of Coronaproctus castanopsis. NCBI lineage: Eukaryota > Metazoa > Arthropoda > Insecta > Hemiptera > Monophlebidae > Coronaproctus > Coronaproctus castanopsis. The sequence continues at coordinate 1,576,490 of JAOQIE010000004.1, read as the reverse complement.
CATTTATACATGGACTTAAAACGCCATGATACAATTGGCATTGATTTAGTTGCTATGTGCGTTAATGATTTGATTGTTCAAGGTGCCGAGCCACTCTTTTTTCTCGATTATTACGCCACCGGTAAGCTAGCCGTCGATACAGCGACCAGCGTGATCAAAAGCATTGCAGCAGGCTGTAAACAATCAGGCTGTGCCCTAGTCGGCGGTGAAACAGCAGAGATGCCTGGTATGTATCATGGTGAAAATTATGATATAGCAGGTTTTTGTGTTGGCGTGGTCGAAAAAACAAAAATTATTGATGGTAGCAAAGTTAAAGCTGGCGATGCCCTATTTGCGTTAGGCGCTAGTGGCCCCCATTCCAATGGTTATTCATTAATTAGAAAAATTTTACAGTTAAACCAAATAGATCCAGCCACAGTACAACTAGAAAATAAGTCACTGGCTGATCATTTATCAGCCCCAACACGCATTTATGTTAAAAATATTCTAGCGTTGATTGAAAAACAGAATATTCATGCCATTGCCCATATAACCGGTGGTGGCTTTTGGGAAAATATTCCACGGGTTTTACCCGCCAATACCCAAGCGCAGATCGATAGCGCTAGCTGGCAATGGCCGGCGATATTTAGTTGGTTACAACAAACCGGTAATGTATCGACCCATGAAATGTACCGCACCTTTAATTGTGGTGTTGGCATGTTAATTGTTTTACCCGCAGAAGAAGTCTCTGATACATTACAACTACTCAATCAACTGGCTGAAAAAGCCTGGCAAATTGGTAAAATTGTCGAGATCAACGCGGATGAACCGCAGGTAAGAATCAGCTAATGAAAAATTTTGTAGTATTAATTTCTGGCAATGGCAGTAATTTACAAGCCATTATTGATGCTTGCCAAAAACAAAGTATTGCCGCAAAAATTAGTGCAGTTTTCAGTGATAATCCAACTGCTTATGGTTTAGAACGGGCCAAGCAAGCCGCGATCCCAACTGTCGTGATGCAAAAAACGGATTACGCGGATAACCATGCTTATGATGCTTCACTGATGACCGAAATAGCACGATATCAGCCAGATCTGATCGTGTTGGCAGGTTACATGCGCATTCTCACGCCACGCTTTGTCAGCCATTATTTAGGTAAAATAATTAATATTCACCCTTCCTTATTACCTAAGTATCCCGGATTAGATACTCACCGTAAAGCGCTAGCAAACGAAGATAAAGAGCACGGTACTTCGATTCACTTTGTTGCATTTCGTTTGGGAATTGGGGCTTAGTCGTTTAAAACATTATGCGGGCGAAGATAACATCACGTTACGCTATAAGAGCCACCGCACGAAAAAACAGGAAGAAGAGGTCATGACATCCGACGAATTTATTACCCGGTTTGAGTCTCATGTACCTGAAAAATGGTTTCACATGATCCGCTATTACGGTTTTTTAAGTCCATCAGCGCCCATGCGAAAAATGTTAACAGAGGTTGTTTATCCTCTAGGGGCTGTCGTCACAAGATGTAAGGCTATGATATTATTTTAAAATGAAAAAATTAGCTTTATTAGCACATCGTCGACACGACATTTCTGATCGCTCCTGGGAAAGAATCGAGTCCTTACTTCCTGGTAGAAAAGGCAAATGGGGCGGCGTCGCAAAGGATAACCGATTGTTTATTAATGCAGTATTCTGGATCTTAAGAACAGGCTCTCCATGGAGAGATCTGCCTCCTGATTACGGTTGTTGGAAAAATACCCATCGTCGCTTTTGCCGTTGGAAAAATAAAGGTGTATGGGCATCGATTCTTGAAAATCTTACCTGCGAAGCAGATATGGAATGGTTGATGATTGATGCAACTCATATAAAAGTCCACCTTCATGGCACTGGAGCTGTAGGTGGGAATGATGAAATGGGCCTTACAAAAGGGGGCTCAACAGCAAGCTACACCTGGCCGTAGACGCACACGGTATGCAACTCAGAGCAACTTTAACGTCTGGCACTGTTGCTGACTGTACAGTCGCTCCAGACTTGCTCAAGGAGTTAACCGCAGATTATTTACTGGCCGACCGGGGCTATGATAGCGATTCAATCATTAAACAAGCCGAAGAACAAGGGATGCAGCCTGTCATTCCACCACGAAAACATAGAAAGCATTATCGAAAGTTTGATAGTGCTCTCTATAAAAACCGCCATGTTGTTGAGGAAGTAAGGACTCGATTCTTTCCCAGGAGCGATCAGAAATGTCGTGTCGACGATGTGCTAATAAAGCTAATTTTTTCATTTTAAAATAATATCATAGCCTTACATCTTGTGACGACAGCCCCTAGAGCTTTATATGTCCGTGCGAAACTCGTGGTCTTTAAAGTCGATCCACTTGCTTGTCTCATATGCGGGAAAAAATTACTTTTCGCAGGAATGAATTTTGGATTGAAGCTTAAAGAGCTTATGGCTCGTCACGACGACCTGGCACGTTTGCGGTGGCAATAAAAACTTACTACAGGGTAGATCTATCTTTTGTTCAAAACTGATTAATAATTAATCGGTTTTTAACCATCTATTCCGTTCTTTATCTCAACCTTCAACCTTCAAAAATAATTCTGGCAAAACTTAGAAAAAACACGAGTTTCGCGCCGACAAATAAACAAGTTATTTTTAAGCTCAATTCGATAGAATATATAATTCGAAAAAATTGCCAATTAAAATATAAGATATTGAAATTAAAATATATTTTATGTTATCGCGCATCTTGTGGATAAAACATTATTTTAGCTATTTTTAGAGCTTTATATGTCCGTGCGAAACTCGTGAAAAATAAAAATGGGTTCATCATGGAATAGGTTAATTAGTAACCTTTTCGGGTATTAATTTCTTATACATCAAGAAGTTAAACAAAACTGTGGTATTGAACGCTGTCAGGCTCGCACGAGCCGAGCGCAAAGAAATCATATTTTTCTCGCTATTTCTGCGTGGTTTGAACAACATAAACGTCGTATATCTGAAAAAATAACCCTTTATCAACAAAATTGGGACGTAATCAAAAATGCTATTGCTGAGCACATCCGTGTTTTATTGGCGTACCCAAATTAGTTTTGTGCGAAACTCGTGACAAATTCTAATTGATAATTTTGTAGTAATAATCAACCAATACTTGACTAATTAGTTATCGAAAACTGAGTTTATTGCTAAAATATAATTGCTCTCATTTATCACTCAGCTTGATTCTGCTATTCTTTACTAACCAAACCGACTAAAAATACAGAACATCCATAGTAACTATTTTAATATGCTAAGTTTTACTCCCAATCGAGGTATCCAATGCCTACTGGCAAAAAAAATGAGTCAATTACACTACGACCTTTAGAACGTGAAGATCTCCCATTTGTCCATCAATTAGATAATAACGCCAGTGTTATGCGTTATTGGTTCGAAGAGCCTTATGAAGCTTTTGTTGAATTAAGTGATCTGTATGACAAACACATTCATGATCAGTTAGAGCGTCGGTTTATTATTGAAAATGAAGGCACTAAAATTGGATTAATTGAATTAGTAGAAATAAATTATATTCATCGTCGAGCTGAAATTGGCATTATTATCGATCCGGCCTTTCAAGGTAAAGGTTATGCCGCCAAAGCCACCAACCTAGCGATGGATTATGCATTTTCAGTGTTAAATATCTATAAAGTCTACTTGATTGTGGATAAAGAAAATACCAAAGCGCTGCATATTTATAAAAAATTGGGCTTTCATATTGAAGGCGATTTGGTTGATGAATTTTTTATTAATGGTAAATATCGTACCGTCATTCGGATGAGTATTTTTCAACATCAATACAGTGAAATGAGAAAAAAATTCTCACCAGAGGCCAATAAAACACCTGAAAAATCATCAGTAATTAGATAAACTGTTAAGGATCAATATCCTGTATTACTAAATAACAATATTGGTTATGGAGTAAAGATGTCTCAAGATCGGCTCTATACTGAAAAAGAGATCAGTTGGTTATCATTCAATGAGCGAGTTTTGCAAGAAGCAGCAGATAAACGTAATCCGCTGATTGAACGCATGCGATTTTTAGGCATTTATTCTAATAACCTTGAAGAATTTTATAAAATTAGATTTGCTGATGTTAAGCGACGTATATTAATTAATGAAGAACGAGGAACCGCATCCAGTTCACGCCAGCTACTAAAGCGAATTGAAAGCAAAGTTGCCAAACTCGATCAAGAATTTGACTCATTATATAACGAGTTATTACTTGAAATGGCGCGTAACCAAATTTTCCTAATTAATGAACGGCAAATTTCGCCAAATCAACAAATTTGGTTACGACAATTTTTTCGCCAACAACTTCGTCAACATATTACGCCTATCCTGATCAGGCCGGAAACTGATTTAGTTGAATTTTTAAAAGATGATTATACCTATTTAGCCGTTGAAATTATCAAGGGACAAAATATTCAATATGCCTTACTAGAAATTCCAGCGGGCAAACAACCTCGATTTGTTCATTTACCGCCTGAAATGCCAAAACGCAGGAAATCAATGATCCTGCTAGATAATATTTTGCGTTATTGTCTAGACGAAATATTTAAAGGCTTTTTTGACTATGACCAATTAAACGCCTACGCGATGAAAATGACGCGCGATGCGGAATATGATTTAACTACTGAGATGGAATCCAGCATGCTAGAGTTGATGTCATCCAGTTTAAAACAACGTCTTAATGCCGAACCGGTTCGTTTTGTTTATCAACGTAATATGCCTGATGAAATGGTAGAACTACTGAGAAAAAAACTCGGACTATCAAGTGATGATTCAGTCATTGCCGGTGGCCGTTATCATAACTTTAAAGATTTCATTAAATTTCCAAACGAAGGTAATAAAAATTTCCTGAATAAACCACTGCCGCGTTTACGTCATCGTCGTTTTGATAACTTCCGTAATGGCTTTGATGCGATCAGAGAAAAAGATGTTCTCCTCTATTATCCCTATTACACTTTTGAGCATACGATAGAATTATTACGCCAAGCCTCTTTTGATCCCAACGTATTGACAATCAAAATCAATATTTATCGTGTAGCCAAGGATTCGCGCATTATTGAATCGATGATCCATGCCGCGCACAACGGTAAAAAAGTCACCGTGGTGGTTGAATTACAAGCGAGATTTGATGAAGAAGCCAATATTCATTGGGCTAAGCATCTTACCGAAGCCGGAGTACATGTCATTTTCTCTGCACCTGGCCTTAAGATCCACGCTAAACTTTTTATTATTTCTCGTCTTGAAGAAGGTGAAATTATTCGTTATGCTCATATTGGCACCGGAAATTTTAACGAAAAAACCGCTCGCCTTTATACCGATTATTCCTTATTAACGGCAAATCAACAAATTACCAATGAAGTAAGGCGGGTATTTAACTTTATTGAAAACCCTTACCGACCTGTCAATTTTGAAAATCTAATGGTTTCGCCGCAAAATTCACGCACTCGCCTGACGCAACTGATCGATCGGGAAATTAGCAACGTTCAAGCGGGAAAAGCGGCCGCTATCTTGCTAAAGATTAATAACTTAGACGACAAAGAGTTAATTAATCGTCTTTATGATGCCTCCAATGCTGGCGTAAAAATTCGTCTGCTGATCCGCGGCATGTGTTCGCTGGTTCCCGGCCAAGCTAATTTTAGTGAAAATATTCAAGTTACTAGCATTGTCGACCGTTTTCTTGAGCATGACAGAGTTTATGTATTTAGTAATAATGGCAACGAAGAAGTCTTCATCTCATCAGCTGACTGGATGACCCGCAATATCGATTTTCGTATTGAAGTGGCTGTTAAATTGGTTGATCAACAACTGAAACAACGCGTGCTCGACATTCTTGAATTACAATTTAATGATACCGTTAAAGCGCGTTATATCGATAAAGAGTTAACCAATCGTTATGTACCACGCGGTAATAAACGCAAGATCCAGGCACAGCTTGCTGTCTACGATTATCTAAAATCACTAGAACATCCAGAAACAAGAGCTTAACACTATGCCATTAATAAAACCTTCAGCATCGAGGCCGATGGAAATTGCTGCCATAGATCTTGGCTCTAATAGCTTTCATATGATTGTTGCGCGAATAGTTAATGGTGCCTTACAGATTTTAACCCGCGTTAAAAAACGTGTTCATCTGGCTGACGGTTTAGATGAACATAACAAATTAAGCGAAAAATCAATTCAGCGTGCCTTGACCTGCTTAGCGCTTTTTGCTGAACGTTTACAAGGATTTACAGCTGATAATGTTTGCATAGTTGGAACTCATGCCTTACGAGAAGCGGTTAACGTCAAAGAGTTTTTGCAACGAGCTAAAGCCATTATACTCTACCCAATTGAAATTATTTCAGGCCAAGAAGAAGCGCGGCTGATTTTTATGGGGGTTGAGCATACCCAGTCAGAAAAAGGTCGGAAGCTGGTGATCGATGTTGGCGGTGGCTCTACAGAACTTATTATTGGTGAAGATTTTAAGCCTCTATTAATGGAAAGCCGTAAAATGGGCTGCATCAGCTATGCCCGCCAATTTTTTGCTAATAATCTAATTAATGAAACTAATTTTGCGCGCGCCTATTTTGCTAGCCGACAAAAACTGGAAAATCTTGCTTGCCAATATCAAATGCAAGGTTGGGACTATGCCTTTGGTGCTTCAGGAACCATAAAAGCAATTCATGAAGTACTTTGCCAGTTGGGTGATTCAGATGGCATCATCACCCATGAGCGCTTAGTTAAACTAAAAAAATTAGTACTAAAGTATAAAAATTTTAAGTCACTCGATCTACCCGGCTTATCAGCAGAGCGTGCTCACGTTTTTGTTCCGGGATTAGCCATTTTATGTGGCATATTTGATTCTCTGCAAATCAAGCAGTTAACGCTCTCTGACGGTGCTTTACGTGAAGGGGTTCTCTATGAAATGGAAGGACGGTTTCGTCATCAAGACATTCGCCAACGCACCGCATTAAGTTTAGCTGAACACTATAATATTGACCGAGAACAAACGCAGCGAGTATCAAAAACCATCGAGATCCTTTATCAACAATGGGCAAAACAAAATCCCAAGTTGGTTAACCCACAATTGAAAGTGCTACTTATCTGGGCCGCTATGCTGCATGAGGTTGGATTAAATATCAATCATAATGGCTTACATCGTCATTCTGCCTATATTTTATACAACACCAATCTGCCAGGATTTAACCAAGAGCAACAGTTATTACTAGCGACATTGGTCAGGTATCATAAAAAAAGTATCAAAGCTGATGAATTCCCTAAGTTAAATCTATTTAAGAAAAAACAATATTTACCCATGATCCAACTATTACGGTTAGCTACGCTACTTAATAATCAACGTCAATCGACAACCACGCCAAACTTACTACGTTTGAAAACCGATCCAAATCATTGGACACTCTATTTTCCTCCCCACTATTTACAGCAAAATGCGTTAATGCTGCTAGATTTAGAAAAAGAACAAAAATATTGGCAAGATGTTCCTAGCTGGAAACTAAAAATTAAAGAGGAATCTGCTTGATATTTTGGTATGATTAAAAATAAAATCTAGCAACCATAAATCTAACTTAATTGCTTGTTTTCTATTCAATAACTTATCTATCCTGCTACTGATAGTAGTTGTTTAAATAATGTGTGCATTTAATCGAAAGTCTTTAAAAATGATAATACCTGATAATAGGTTACGACTATTAGTATTTAAGGATAACCACGTCTCAACCAGCCTTTTCATCGAATATTACCTCACTTATTAATCCACATTCACAAAAGCTGGCACAAATTAGGCAAGATATTTTGACGCTTTTCATGGAAAATGAAGAGACGATTAAAATATTAGCCACCCAACATGACAAACAACAAGCCTTATCGATCGTAAAGCACGCACGAGTTTCGCACGGACATATAAAGCTCTAAAAATAGCTAAAATAATGTTTTATCCACAAGATGTGCGATAACATAAAATATATTTTAATTTCAATATCTTAACGACAATAAAATGATATAACAGCAAGAGGCTGCACAAGTGCAGCCTCTAATTTATGTAATAGTATAAAATTATGTGGAAGTCGATCGCAAATTACTCAATTCGGCCTAAATCGACTTTAGCCTCATCACGTAAATTCAACATCAGTGATTCCATCATCACATCACCAAGTATCATTTTATAGCGTTGCGAAAAGACTTTTAATTCATCTTCCGTCGGTTTCCCCTGAGTAATTTTGACCAATTGAATAATCACTAAATTATTTCACGAGTTTCGCGCCGACAAATAAACAAGTTATTTTTAAGCTCAATTCGATATAGTATATAATTCGAAAAAATTGCCAATTAAAATATAAGATATTGAAATTAAAATATATTTTATGTTATCGCGCATCTTCTGGATAAAATATTATTTTAGCTATTTTTAGAGCTTTATATGTCCGTGCGAAACTCGTGTATTTTTGCTATCTTTGCTACTGAGATAAGTCGGTGTATTTTCTTTAGGAATTGGCATCTGAAAAATTTGCTCACCCAATGAGTCATTTTGATCAAAACGTTTGATAATCTTTGCCTCACCAAAGGTCAAACCCTGTTTTGCCAAAGCCACTTCACCTGTCCCTTGTTTTAATGCGGTCAGCAATTTATTGCCCTCTGCTTCCATCTCTTTTGTAGCTTTATTAAGCTTGACTAATTCAGCTACTGATTTTTTCACCTCATCGAATGGTTGTGTTACCTCTGGTTTATATTTTTCAACTCGAATAACAAACGCACGATCACCATCGACATTAATAACATCTGAGTTAGGGGCTGTCGTCACAAGATGTAAGGCTATGATATTATTTTAAAATGAAAAAATTAGCTTTATTAGCACATCGTCGACACGACATTTCTGATCGCTCCTGGGAAAGAATCGAGTCCTTACTTCCTGGTAGAAAAGGCAAATGGGGCGGCGTCGCAAAGGATAACCGATTGTTTATTAATGCAGTATTCTGGATCTTAAGAACAGGCTCTCCATGGAGAGATCTGCCTCCTGATTACGGTTGTTGGAAAAATACCCACCGTCGCGTTTGCCGTTGAAAAAATAAAGGTGTATGGGCATCGATTCTTGAAAATCTTACCTGCGAAGCAGATATGGAATGGTTGATGATTGATGCAACTCATATAAAAGTCCACCTTCATGGCACTGGAGCTGTAGGTGGGAATGATGAAATGGGCCTTACAAAAGGGGGCTCAACAGCAAGCTACACCTGGCCGTAGACGCACACGGTATGCCACTCAGAGCAACTTTAACGTCTGGCACTGTTGTTGACTGTACAGTCGCTCCAGACTTGCTCAAGCCGAAGAACAAGGGATGCAGCCTGTCATTCCACCACGAAAACATAGAAAGCATTATCGAAAGTTTGATAGTGCTCTCTATAAAAACCGCCATGTTGTTGAGAATGTCTCACGAGTTTCGCGCCGACAAATAAACAAGTTATTTTTAAGCTCAATTCGATATAATATATAATTCGAAAAAATTGCCAATTAAAACATAAGATATTGAAATTAAAATATATTTTATGTTATCACACATCTTGTGGATAAAACATTATTTTAGCTATTTTTAGAGCTTTATATGTCCGTGCGAAACTCGTGTGTCTTTGCGAAAATTAAGCAGTGGAGAGGGATTGCGACTCGATTTGCCAAAAGAGCGTCCTCCTTTCTGGCAAGCATCCAGATTCGATTTATTGCTATCTGGGCTGAAATCTTGTGACGACAGCCCCTAATACTCGGGGACGAAAATCGTTGGGCTATTTTTCTCCAAATGAAGTATTTTCAGCTCATCTAATGGCTGCATAACGCTTTATGTGTTTGTTGCTTTTCGACTGGGAATGGGCCTTTATCCGTAAAGAGCTTGCTTTACATACTTCGCCTGCCGTTAGTGGAAGGCTGCGTTTGAAACATGGGGTTTCTGTCAGTAAAAATACGCTCTATCGCTATATCAAGAGAGACTGACTGGCAGGAGGAAATCTCTATCTCCAGCTTCCTCATCGAGGCAAATATTATCGCTATGGCAAGGGAGAACCCAAGCGTAGCGCTATTCCTGATAGAGTGGGTATTGAAGAGAGACCAGCTGAGGCTGATCTCAAGATGGTCGCCTCCGGGGACGACTTGTCACCGTCTTCCAGTTTCAATTAAATCCATCAACACCAAAACCGCCTGTATCGCATTCTAAGGCCATCAAATCAAAAAGCGCTACCATTGGTTACTTATATCAAGAAAACGCCTTATAGAGCATTATGGTGTACCTCAAAATCGATTTATGACGATTGGTTGAGTACATATTTCCATTTCAATCTTAAAAACACCCAAATTGATTAATATTTAACCGTTTTAGGTATTAATTTCTTATACATCAAGATGGTCGCCTCCGGCGACGACTTGTCATTGCTTGTTAGTACTGGTATAACCCCGAACCTATTTTCTCAATCTTTCAGTGCCATTTATGTCACCACGTTTTAGTCATGTTTTCCAATTTGGTCAACGCTGGCTCAATTGGCTTACCGTCAACCCTCTGACAGTGTTCGCCCTGTTGTGATCGAAACCATGGTAAAGATTATGGCTTGTGGCACTTCACTTATGGGCTGGTCAATTTGGCGATGCCCTGACCCTGAATGTAATAAAGAAGAATATATTTCTGTTAATTTATCAATAGTTCATGTATAAGAAATTAAATGTATAAGAAATTAATACCCGAAAAGGTTACTAATTAACCTATTCCATGATGAACCCATTTTTATTTTTTCTCAGTTTTGCCAGAATTATTTTTGAAGGTTGAAGGTTGAGATAAAGAACGGAATAGATGGTTAAAAAACGATTAATTATTAATCAGTTTTGAACAAAAGATAGATCTACCCTGTAGTAAGTTTTTATTGCCACCGCAAACGTGCCAGGTCGTCGTGACGAGCCATAAGCTCTTTAAGCTTCAATCCAAAATTCATTCCTGCGAAAAGTAATTTTTTCCCGCATATGAGACAAGCAAGTGGATCGACTTTAAAGACATGTCGATACATGTTGCGGAAGGTCACTTTTTTAGCAGATTTTTTATCCTGCCGGGTTAGAGGATAAACAACCTCTGTTAACATTTTTCGCATGGGCGCTGATGGACTTAAAAAACCGTAATAGCGGATCATGTGAAACCATTTTTCAGGTACATGAGACTCAAACCGGGTAATAAATTCGTCGGATGTCATGACCTCTTCTTCCTGTTTTTTCGTGCGGTGGCTCTTATAGCGTAACGTGATGTTATCTTCGCCCGCATAATGTTTTAAACGACTAAGCGACACAGGGGGTTTCTTTAGATAAAATCCGAGATAAAGGGTGACATGGGTGATATTGGAAAGGATATCAGAAAGATTGATATTCCAACCGCGTTTGAAGTGAGTGTTAAGCAGTTGATTCCATGATGATTTACTTCTTCCTTCACATTTAAGCTCGTCGGGAATGGTGAGCGTGTAATAATGTTTTCTCAGCAATTCCGTTATCCGGTATCGCCACATGGTCATGATGTTTTCGCGATAAAAGGTGATATCGCGCCATGTATTGTTTTTAGTCACCCCGCCGGCGGTGGTTGAAAGATGAATATGCGGATGCCATTTTTGGTCACGTCCCCAGGTGTGTATGGCAGTGAAAATGCCAGGGGTAATATTGATATCGCGGCAGATTGTTAATATTACATCAACAGCTAATCGATTCATTTCACCGAGAAGCCAACGGTTGGCGCGAATAACAGGCCAATATTCACAAGGCATGGTAAAAGTGATGTGTTGCCAAGGGACTTCGGATAACCAGGCCAGCGTATTGTTAATCCATTGCAGGCAAGCTTTTACGCCACAATGAGGGCAGCTTCGGCTTTTGCCGGTAAATTTAACCCGCTTCTCATGATTACATTCAAGGTCAGGGCATCGCCAAATTGACCAGCCCATAAGTGAAGTGCCACAAGCCATAATCTTTACCATGGTTTCGATCACAACAGGGCGAACACTGTCAGAGGGTTGACGGTTAAGCCAATTGAGCCAGCGTTGACCAAATTGGAAAACATGACTAAAACGTGGTGACATAAATGGCACTGAAAGATTGAGAAAATAGGTTCGGGGTTATACCAGTACTAACAAGCAATGACAAGTCGTCGCCGGAGGCGACCATCTTGCTAAAAAAAGAGGGATCATGCCAGAAGCGGTAGTGATGGATGCTTGGTATTCTAGCCTGGATAACCTGAAATCAATTCGCTCTCATGGTTGGGTTTGGGTAACCACGCTGAGGAAAAATAGGATCGTTAACCATAACAAACAACTGAACAAGTTAGACATCTCAGAAAAAGGAACGTCAACACGAGTTTCGCACGGACATATAACGCTCTAAAAATAGCTAAAATAATGTTTTATCCACAAGATGCGCGATAACATAAAATATATTTTAATTTCAATATCTTATGTTTTAATTGGCAATTTTTTCGAATTATATATTATATCGAATTGAGCTTAAAAATAATTTGTTTATTTGTCGGCGCGAAACTCGTGGTCAATACACTTACGAGGATATGATTGGGTGACCGTTTTCAAATTTACAGCCAAAAACGGCCGTATTGATTACATAGTAACAAACAAAGAGAATCCCACCCGTCAATACGTCAAATCTATCATGGATGCCCGTTGGTCTGTTGAAGTTTATCATCGAGAAGTTAAACAAAACTGTGGTATTGAACGCTGTCAGGCTCGCACGAGCCGAGCGCAAAGAAATCATATTTTTCTCGCTATTTCTGCGTGGTTTGAACAACATAAACGTCGTATATCTGAAAAAATAACCCTTTATCAACAAAATTGGGACGTAATCAAAAATGCTATTGATGAGCACATCCGTGTTTTATTGGCGTACCCAAATTAGTTTTGTGCGAAACTCGTGTGATTAAGACTTTTAGCTATCTCAGGCAATGCAGTATTTAAAATAGTTGCATCTAGGGGCTGTCGTCACAAGATGTAAGGCTATGATATTATTTTAAAATGAAAAAATTAGCTTTATTAGCACATCGTCGACACGACATTTCTGATCGCTCCTGGGAAAGAATCGAGTCCTTACTTCCTGGTAGAAAAGGCAAATGGGGCGGCGTCGCAAAGGATAACCGATTGTTTATTAATGCAGTATTCTGGATCTTAAGAACAGGCTCTCCATGGAGAGATCTGCCTCCTGATTACGGTTGTTGGAAAAATACCCATCGTCGCTTTTGCCGTTGGAAAAATAAAGGTGTATGGGCATCGATTCTTGAAAATCTTACCTGCGAAGCAGATATGGAATGGTTGATGATTGATGCAACTCATATAAAAGTCCACCTTCATGGCACTGGAGCTGTAGGTGGGAATGATGAAATGGGCCTTACAAAAGGGGGCTCAACAGCAAGCTACACCTGGCCGTAGACGCACACGGTATGCCACTCAGAGCAACTTTAACGTCTGGCACTGTTGCTGACTGTAGAGTCGCTCCAGACTTGCTCAAGGAGTTAACCGCAGATTATTTACTGGCCGACCGGGGCTAATAGCGATTCAATCATTAAACAAGCCGAAGAACAAGGGATGCAGCCTGTCATTCCACCACGAAAACATAGAAAGCATTATCGAAAGTTTGATAGTGCTCTCTATAAAAACCGCCATGTTGTTGAGAATGTCTTTGCGAAAATTAAGCAGTGGAGAGGGATTGCGACTCGATTTGCCAAAAGAGCGTCCTCCTTTCTGGCAAGCATCCAGATTCGATTTATTGCTATCTGGGCTGAAATCTTCACGAGTTTCGCACGGACATATAAAGCTCTAAAAATAGCTAAAATAATGTTTTATCCACAAGATGTGCGATAACATAAAATATATTTTAATTTCAATATCTTATATTTTAATTGGCAATTTTTTCGAATTATATATTATATCGAATTGAGCTTAAAAATAACTTATTTATTTGTCGGCGCGAAACTCGTGATCTTGTGACGACAGCCCCTAATATGCAGTAACGTTATTTTGGTCGGCAGCGGCGAAGGTGGTCAAACATCGGCAAAGCGAGTTGAACAAAAGGGCGTTACGGTCAGTAAAACTTTTAGCTTGTTTTGAGATTGAATCTGGTCGGATTTTGCTGAAGGCAGCGAAATAAGATGGGATAAACTTTGATTATGTCACGAGTTTCGCACGGACATATAAAGCTCTAAAAATAGCTAAAATAATGTTTTATCCACAAGATGTGTGATAACATAAAATATATTTTAATTTCAATATCTTATATTTTAATTGGCAATTTTTTCGAATTATATATTATATCGAATTGAGCTTAAAAATAACTTGTTTATTTGTCGGCGCGAAACTCGTGTCGTGCTGCATTAATAAACAATCGGTTATCCTTTGCGACGCCGCCCCATTTGCCTTTTCTACCAGGAAGTAAGGACTCGATTCTTTCCCAGGAGCGATCAGAAATGTCGTGTCGACGATGTGCTAATAAAGCTAATTTTTTCATTTTAAAATAATATCATAGCCTTACATCTTGTGACGACAGCCCCTAGCATCAAGACTAAAAGTATTATATTTTTTTAATTCATTATGATTATCAGAATGCATATATCAAAACTCAATTAATATATTGTAATTATATAGTCTATTAATGTAGATATATAGAGAATAGATAAGAGTTACAAAATCAAACAATAAAACGTCAAAAAGCCACCCAAGGGTGGCTTTCTTAACATACACGAGTTTCGCACAAAACTAATTTGGGTACGCCAATAAAACACGGATGTGCTCAGCAATAGCATTTTTGATTACGTCCCAATTTTGTTGATAAAGGGTTATTTTTTCAGATATACGACGTTTATGTTGTTCAAACCACGCAGAAATAGCGAGAAAAATATGATTTCTTTGCGCTCGGCTCGTGCGAGCCTGACAGCGTTCAATACCACAGTTTTGTTTAACTTCTCGATGATAAACTTCAACAGACCAACGGGCATCCATGATAGATGTGACGTATTGACGGGTGGGATTCTCTTTGTTTGTTACTATGTAATCAATACGGCCGTTTTTGGCTGTAAATTTGAAAACGGTCACCCAACCATATCCTCGCAAGTGTATTGACGTTCCTTCTTCTGAGATGTCTAACTTGTTCAGTTGTTTGTTATGGTTAACAATCCTATTTTTCCTCAGCGTGGTTACCCAGATCCAACCATGAGAGCGAATTGATTTCAGGTTATCCAGGCTAGAATACCAAGCATCCATCACTACCGCTTCTGGCATGATCCCTCTTTTTTTAGCAAGAGCGAGCATTTCGGAAAAGTGCGTGTTTTTTGTTTTTCCATCAGAATCTTTATCATAAATACGATAATCAATAGGAATTGATTCAACCTTCGTCAGATCATGCCAAAGCAAATTAACTAAACCTATGCCAGCAATAACATCATGTTCATTACCTGAATATTGATAATGGACCATCTCTATTTTTTTACTACGTGTTTTGGCAATCAATGTATCATCGGCAATTAGTACGCAAGGGCTTTTTTTGTCTATAGAAGGTTCAACTAATCGCCATAGGTCTTTAGGTCGAAAACATCTACTTTTTAGCCATCGGCTAACAGTGTCATGAGATAAAGGCGATGGGCTTACTTCTGATAACGCCAAACCAGAGTATCTTAAACTGCTTACTTGTAAGAATGTTTTATAGATATCTTTAATACATGGATAACCGGACAAAATATGAACACCCTGATTTTTTCTTGGTTTTAAATTTATACTTCTTTTTTGGAGATTGCGAAACTCGTGTATATATTATATCAAATTGAGCTTAAAAATAACTTGTTTATTTGTCGGCGCGAAACTCGTGTTCATTAGTGACTTTGATGGCCTGGTTATTTTAAATCGAATTATGGCGTTAGAGATAACTGAATCAGCTAAGGAATGGTTTATTCATGTTGGCGCAGGAAATAATTGGCATCAATTGGTTGAAACACTTATACAAAATGGCATCTATGGATTAGAAAATATGGCGTTAATTCCGGGATCTGTAGGGGCTGCGCCTATACAAAATATCGGTGCTTATGGTATGGAATTTAAAGATGCATGTCACTATGTCGATATTGTTAATCTAAATAATGGTCAACAATATCGTTTAGATGCCGCTGAATGTCAATTTGGTTATCGGGATAGTATTTTTAAGCATAAATATCGTGAAAATTTTGCTATTGTTGCAGTTGGTCTGAAGCTTAACACGCTATGGCAACCCAGATTAACATATGCTGGTTTGACTTCCTTAGCAGCACAAACAGTGACAGCGAAAACTATCTTTGACACTGTTTGTAAAATCCGGCAAAGTAAGTTACCTGATCCATTTTTGGTAGGAAATGCGGGTAGTTTTTTTAAAAATCCCGTTATTTCTAGTATGGCGGCAAATGAAATAAAGGCCCATTATCCTCGATGTCCAGAATATTCTCAAATTAATGGTACAGTAAAGCTTGCTGCTGGATGGCTCATTGATCAATGTGATCTAAAGGGTTATCAATGTGGTGGCGCGGCAGTACATGAGGAGCAAGCATTGATTTTAATTAATAAAAATAATGCGACTGGAGAAGATATTGTAGATTTAGCCCGTTATATCCGAAAAAAGGTTATAGAGAAATTTGCTATTACACTAAAACCAGAAGTGCGTTTTATTGGTAAATATGGTGAAGTAAATGCTATGGATGCTATTTCATGAAAGATGTAACTATTCCTTTAAAACTCATCAAAATACTTTCTGATGGTAATATACATTCAGGCGAGCAGTTGGGTGAATTACTTGGCATGACGCGAGCTGGTATTAATAAACATATTCACACACTACGTAAATGGGGTATTGAGGTTAATACTATTACTATTACTAGGGGCTGTTGTCACAAGATGTAAGGCTATGATATTATTTTAAAATGAAAAAATTAGCTTTATTAGCACATCGTCGACACGACATTTCTGATCGCTCCTGGGAAAGAATCGAGTCCTTACTTCCTGGTAGAAAAGGCAAATGGGGCGGCGTCGCAAAGGATAACCGATTGTTTATTAATGCAGTATTCTGGATCTTAAGAACAGGCTCTCCATGGAGAGATCTGCCTCCTGATTACGGTTGTTGGAAAAATACCCACCGTCGCTTTTGCCGTTGGAAAAATAAAGGTGTATGGGCATCGATTCTTGAAAATCTTACCTGCGAAGCAGATATGGAATGGTTGATGATTCATGCAACTCATATAAAAGTCCACCTTCATGGCACTGGAGCTGTAGGTGGGAATGATGAAATGGGCCTTACAAAAGGGGGCTCAACAGCAAGCTACACCTGGCCGTAGACGCACACGGTATGCCACTCAGAGCAACTTTAACGTCTGGCACTGTTGCTGACTGTACAGTCGCTCCAGACTTGCTCAAGGAGTTAACCGCAGATTATTTACTGGCCGACCGGGGCTATGATAGCGATTCAATCATTAAACAAGCCGAAGAACAAGGGATGCAGCCTGTCATTCCACCACGAAAACATAGAAAGCATTATCGAAAGTTTGATAGTGCTCTCTATAAAAACCGCCATGTTGTTGAGAATGTCTTTGCGAAGATTAAGCAGTGGAGAGGGATTGCGACTCGATTTGCCAAAAGAGCGTCCTCCTTTCTGGCAAGCATCCAGATTCGATTTATTGCTATCTGGGCTGAAATCTTGTGACGACAGCCTCTAGTAAGGGTTACCAACTTACTAGAAAAATGGATTTATTGTCGCTACCAATGTAAAAATGATCCACTTGCTAGTGTAAAACTGATCCACCAAGAGTAAAAATGGCAGTTTTAAGGTACTGCCGATGATAACATTGGAGATCAGAGTGGAAATTTCTGTTTTACATCGCCAGGGTATGTCTATACGTGCGATTACGCGACGCCTTTCATGTTCAAGAGTAACCGTGAGGCGATATCTTCGTAGCACTGAAGCGGCGGCGAATATGCGTTATAAATCGAGAGCGCCTAGACCCGGTAAGTTGGAGCCCTTCAAGGTATATATTCTCGAACGCGTAGAGGCGGCTAGACCTGATTGGATACCGGCCTGCGTATTGCTACGGGAGATCCGTGAACAAGGGTACACAGGCAGCTATAGCTTGCTGACCGCTTTTCTTCATCCTATGAAAAAACCGGTTATTGAAGACGTTGTTCGCTTTGAGACTGAACCCGGTGAACAGATGCAGGTTGACTTCACGATTATCAGACAGGGGAAGAACCCTTTGCTGGCATTCGTTGCCACGTTAGGTTGGAGTCGTTCCACTTTTGTTAAGTTTTACACCTGTCAAAATTCAGCAGCCTGGTGCGACGGGATTGAGTCAGCCCTACAGTATTTTGGCGGTACGCCTCGTCAGCTGCTATTTGATAATGCGAAGACCATTATCATTGAGCGTGATGTTTATGGTCCTGGTAAACACCGCTGGAACCCACAGCTTATCCAGCTTGCCGAGAAATATGCTTTCAGTCCGAAAGTCTGCCGTCCATACAGGGCGAAGACTAAAGGTAAGGTTGAACGTTTTAATCACTATCTTAAGAACAGTTTCATTGTTCCACTAACCGCGTCATTTCGTCAGGCAGGGCTTATTTTGGATGCTGCCGCCGCCAACTCACGTATTGGAGACTGGCTGAGTTCAATAGCTAATGTACGTAAACACGGCACTACGGGTGTCTCGCCGGAGGAGCGCATGCTACAAGAACGCTTAGCACTGTTGCCGCTGCCGAAAGTCATGCAAGCATTTCCTTTACCGATACATCAGACTCGCCCGATTCCTATGGAGAGCCTACAACATCCTTTGTCCGTCTATCAATCGATTCTGGAGATGCCTATATGAGTCTTCAGTATGAACGCATCGAAAAATTCTGCCAGCAGCTTAAACTGGACAGACTAAGCACAGAGTGGCCAGCTGTAGCGCAGGCAACTATCGACAAGAACGGTACACACGCTGACTTTCTAGAGTCTATTTTACGACTTCAGTATGAAGGACTTACTGAACGTCGGCGTCAAACGATACTCCGTTTATCTGGGCTGCCAGTGATAAAGACGTTGGAGCAGTTTGATTACAAATATGCCAGCGGTGTTCCCCGTAACCAAATACAGGAACTGGCTGGACTGGCTTTCATTGAGCGCCAGGAGAATATCGTGTTGCTAGGTCCGTCTGGTGTCGGGAAGACGCACCTGGCTACTGCCATAAGCTATAGGGCTGCGATGCATGGATTAAGCATCCGTTTTCTAACTGCGGCGGATATGATGTTGCAGCTGCTTACCTCTCATCGACAAGGTGACCTTAAGGGATATCTTACTCGCGTTATCAGTAAACCTAGACTATTGATTATCGATGAAGTTGGCTATTTACCTTTTGGCAAAGAAGAAGCAAATCTGTTCTTCCAGGTGGTGGCAAAGCGATATGAAGCGGGTAGTGTGCTCTTAACCAGTAATCTGTCTTTTGCTCAGTGGTCAAGTACATTTGGTGATGATGAGACGCTAACAGCCGCTATGCTGGATCGATTGCTGCACCATGCACATATCGTACAGATTAGTGGACAAAGTTATCGGTTAAAAGACAAGCTAAAAAGCGGTCAGCTACATAAAAAATTGAAAGCGGAACTGAGCGAGTAAATTAAAGGGAGTGGATCAGTTTTACTTTAGCAAAGTGGATCAGAATTCAATTGGCATTGACATCAATGGACTTTATTCTTGCAGAAGGGCTGATACCTTAGCGAAAGCCAGACGTATGAACACATCTCGGCGGAATGCGTTTAATCAGCAAACCACAGAAACGCAGGCTTTTATCCGTAAAGAACTTGCTTTACATACTTCGCCTGCCGTTATCAGTGGAAGGCTGCGTTTGAAACAGGGGGTTTCTGTCAGTAAAAATACGCTCTATCGCTATATCAAGAGAGACCGACTGGCAGGAGGAAATCTCTATCTCCAGCTTCCTCATCGAGGCAAATATTATCGCTATGGCAAGGGAGAACCCAAGCGTAGCGCTATTCCTGATAGAGTGGGTATTGAAGAGAGACCAGCTGAGGCTGATCTCAAGCAACAACCCGGTCATTTTGAAATTGATACTGTATTTGGTAAGGATCAGAAGTCATTCTTATTAACTTTGGCGGATAAAGCTACCAGACAGGTTATTATCCGCAGGTTGCCGAATAAACGCGCTGAGACTGTTGTAGAAGCCTTCCGTGATATCATGGCAAATACTTTCTGTCATTTTAAAACCCTGACGGCTGATAACGGTTCTGAGTTCTCCATGCATAAACAGATAACTGAGATCACCGGTGCTGATGTCTTCTTTGCCAGGCCTTATCACTCATGGGAGCGTGGTTTAAATGAACACAGTAACGGACTTATCCGCCGTTTTTACCCAAAAGGAACGGACTGCAACCAAGTCACGGACAATGAGATTGCAGAAATCGAGCACATACTTAATACTCGGGGACGAAAATCGTTGGGCTATTTTTCTCCAAATGAAGTATTTTTAGCTCATCTAATGGCTGCATAACGCTTTATGTGTTTGTTGCTTTTCGACTGGGAATGGGCCTTTATCAACAAAATTGGGACGTAATCAAAAATGCTATTGCTGAGCACATCCGTGTTTTATTGGCGTACCCAAATTAGTTTTGTGCGAAACTCGTGTTTATGTCTAAATTAGTCGTTATTGAAAATACCGTTGTTCGTCAAGACGCTTTCGGGCGGTATTGTCTGAATGATTTACATCGTGCGGCAGTTGCGCAAGGTAAAGCGACAGAATCTCAGCGCCCATCAAACTTCCTTAAATCAGAAGGAGTAAGTAATTTTGTACAAAAAGCAAGCGAAGCTACGAAAATAGCTTCGGTCAATATCATCAAAGGTGGCCTTGAATCTGGCAGTTGGGCGGTTGAAATTATCGCCATTCGATATGCAGCATGGATAGACCCCGCTTTTGAAGTTCAGGTTTACGAGCGGTTCAGGGATTCGGTAAAAAGTAACAATGGTGCTCTAACCGATAAAGTACAAGCAGGAGCTACGTATTGCCCCTTCTGCTATGTTGGGAGCAATGAAAAAACTGCAATCTTCCCTTGGAATGCCTGACATACTTCCTGCTTACGCTGTTGATGCACCAGAAGGGAGTTTAACGGGTTCAAGCGAAGTGACGCATTCTTTTACGGAGCTTTTATTGCTTCATGGCAAACCCTATACGGCACAATCTGGTTATCAAGCATCCTGATAAAGAAAAACTATTCTGGTCACTGACAGAGAAAGGATTACAGTTTGGTAAAAATCTGACTGACCCTAGGGGCTGTCGTCACAAGATAAAAATACCTAGGATAGTATATTTAATACCCATATTATGGTCAAAATTCACTCGGGATTATACTGGTATGATGAGTAATTTAATCAAACTTGAGGTGTAAAGCTACCTTTTTCTATTTATTTTTAACTAAAAAATGAACAATCTATACCTGTCTTTAACTCGTGACGATAGCCCCTAATAATCCACGTCAAACTCAACCTCACTTCTACGATAACCAGTTCCCTAAGTTATTAGGTGTGATGATGAACGGAATGGTAGCATAATAAAATATTTTAATGTAAAAGCTTAAGAAGAGTAGTCATTGCTCCTATTGCCAAAATCAGCATGCCACCCAGTCTTACTGTTAATTGTAAACCAAGTTTGTCAAAGCGATTTTCCATATCCTTACGAACATCAGCTATTTCAGCAGATAAGTCTTTGCGAACATCAGCGATTTCTTTTCTGACATCAGATATTTGGGTAGTTAAATCCTTTCGTACATCTTCTAAATCTCTTTTAGTCGCTACATCAACCGCCTCATGTGACTTACGCACAGCAATAGATATCGCTTTCGCCTGATTTTTTGGCAACCCTTCTTTTTCTAATGTTTCGACAAATTCTTGTGTATCAAACGCAACCTGACCCATAACGATACCTCCTTTTGATTGAAGTATAACACAACCATTTTCATTGTGAACTCAGTGTAACAATGAGAAATCATCGCTGACTGAAAGGACGCGCATCCCAGCAGCCAGCTAACCCTAAACCTACCTATAAGGAATAAGGCTAGCTTTCCTGTGCTCATTTGTGAAGCACAATCGTTAATACAACATGCTAATTTATATACAATGGAAGGTATCGCATGAGAATTATTGACCCTTCCCAATATCCAGAATTACGCAATATTTTCCCAGAGTTAACACCCGTCCATGTATAAGAAATTAATACCCAAAACGGTTAAATATTAATCAATCTGGGTGTTTTTAAGATTGAAATGGAAATATGTACTCAACCAATCGTCATAAATCGATTTTGAGGTACACCATAACGCTCTATAAGGCGTTTTCTTGATATAAGTAACCCAATGGTAGCGATTTTTGATTTGATGGCCTTAGAATGCGATACAGGCGGTTTTGGTGTTGATGGATTTATTCACGAGTTTCGCACGGACATATAAAGCTCTAGGGGCTGTCGTCACAAGATTTCAGCCCAGATAGCAATAAATCGAATCTGGATGCTTGCCAGAAAGGAGGACGCTCTTTTGGCAAATCGAGTCGCAATCCCTCTCCACTGCTTAATTTTCGCAAAGACATTCTCAACAACATGGCGGTTTTTATAGAGAGCACTATCAAACTTTCGATAATGCTTTCTATGTTTTCGTGGTGGAATGACAGGCTGCATCCCTTGTTCTTCGGCTTGTTTAATGATTGAATCGCTATCATAGCCCCGGTCGGCCAGTAAATAATCTGCGGTTAACTCCTTGAGCAAGTCTGGAGCGACTGTACAGTCAGCAACAGTGCCAGACGTTAAAGTTGCTCTGAGTGGCATACCGTGTGCGTCTACGGCCAGGTGTAGCTTGCTGTTGAGCCCCCTTTTGTAAGGCCCATTTCATCATTCCCACCTACAGCTCCAGTGCCATGAAGGTGGACTTTTATATGAGTTGCATCAATCATCAACCATTCCATATCTGCTTCGCAGGTAAGATTTTCAAGAATCGATGCCCATACACCTTTATTTTTTCAACGGCAAACGCGACGGTGGGTATTTTTCCAACAACCGTAATCAGGAGGCAGCTCTCTCCATGGAGAGCCTGTTCTTAAGATCCAGAATACTGCATTAATAAACAATCGGTTATCCTTTGCGACGCCGCCCCATTTGCCTTTTCTACCAGGAAGTAAGGACTCGATTCTTTCCCAGGAGCGATCAGAAATGTCGTGTCGACGATGTGCTAATAAAGCTAATTTTTTCATTTTAAAATAATATCATAGCCTTACATCTTGTGACGACAGCCCCTAGGGGTTTTGCCGATTAACTCTGCAAATTTTGTAACGTGCATGACATCTATCGGATATCTAATCTCGTAGTCGTCGTTAATCATTCATTACCTCGCTTTCATCTGTTTCAACCGCTTAGTACCGCTTAAAACCTTTTAAAACCCCTTATAACCGCTTTAAACCCAAAATCTGGTATCCTTAACACTGGGTGCATTTGCCAATATTTCCCCAACTTTGGCTAAACATCGGCGGATGTTAATATAAAATTAGCCATATATAGCTACTTAATGTAAGGTTAGACACATATGACCAATAAATCAAGTCTTGGAGAGAAAATCCGGAAAATTCGAGAAGCAGAGGGGATTAATCGTCAAAAGTTCTCTGAAATGTTAGATATACCATATGGTTCATTAAATAATTATGAAACAAAAAATATACAAGTAACTGAAAGTGTTTTAATAAAAATAACTAACCATCCAATGTTTAAAAAATACACTTTATGGTTGATGAATGATTCAACTGCCGAAGAATATGGTCAAGTGGCTCCATCGGACATAGCCAATAAAAACAATGATGTGAAAATCACATCATCAACATTTAAAATAGAAAATAGTTTATTGGATAAAATAGAGGAAGAGATTGATGCACGTACTATAAATCACATTATAATGAACATGCATTCTAGGGGCTGTCGTCACAAGATTTCAGCCCAGATAGCAATAAATCGAATCTGGATGCTTGCCAGAAAGGAGGACGCTCTTTTGGCAAATCGAGTCGCAATCCCTCTCCACTGCTTAATTTTCGCAAAGACACACGAGTTTCGCACGGACATATAAAGCTCTAAAAATAGCTAAAATAATGTTTTATCCACAAGATGTGCGATAACATAAAATATATTTTAATTTCAATATCTTATGTTTTAATTGGCAATTTTTTCGAATTATATATTATATCGAATTGAGCTTAAAAATAACTTGTTTATTTGTCGGCGCGAAACTCGTGAGACATTCTCAACAACATGGCGGTTTTTATAGAGAGCACTATCAAACTTTCGATAATGCTTTCTATGTTTTCGTGGTGGAATGACAGGCTGCATCCCTTGTTCTTCGGCTTGAGCAAGTCTGGAGCGACTGTACAGTCAACAACAGTGCCAGACGTTAAAGTTGCTCTGAGTGGCATACCGTGTGCGTCTACGGCCAGGTGTAGCTTGCTGTTGAGCCCCCTTTTGTAAGGCCCATTTCATCATTCCCACCTACAGCTCCAGTGCCATGAAGGTGGACTTTTATATGAGTTGCATCAATCATCAACCATTCCATATCTGCTTCGCAGGTAAGATTTTCAAGAATCGATGCCCATACACCTTTATTTTTTCAACGGCAAACGCGACGGTGGGTATTTTTCCAACAACCGTAATCAGGAGGCAGCTCTCTCCATGGAGAGCCTGTTCTTAAGATCCAGAATACTGCATTAATAAACAATCGGTTATCCTTTGCGACGCCGCCCCATTTGCCTTTTCTACCAGGAAGTAAGGACTCGATTCTTTCCCAGGAGCGATCAGAAATGTCGTGTCGACGATGTGCTAATAAAGCTAATTTTTTCATTTTAAAATAATATCATAGCCTTACATCTTGTGACGACAGCCCCTAATGATCGTTCGCGTCTAGCAAAAATTCTTTCTAAAGAGGGGAGGGATTTAGGTTTTTATTAGAATTCTTAGATCCAGATAATCAATCACTTTTGAATTTGCCAGAAAAGAAAAAACGGGCAGCCCTGCGAATAGAATCTATGGGCGATGAACAGTTCAGAGAGATTTTATCCAAAATTGAGGAAAATACAGACTTACCTCAAGAAGAAATGAATGTATTTACAAAAAAAACAGTTGGTTAACATATCCCCATCTTCAGATAATTATTTGGGGGTGGGGAATGTTTCAAACTAATAGTTTATCTAGTTCATCATCTGTTAAACCAGTAGATCTTTTTATAATTTGCCGATCAACACCATTAGCAAATAATTGTTTAGCTAGTTGGTAGGTAGCTTCTTTCACCCCATCCTGTCGGCCTAGCTGGTAGCCTCTAGCTTCACCTTTAGCTTCAAGTTGCTCTGCAATCGTCATAAAATCCTCCCGGTAAGTCGGTGCTTTTTCCGCAAGGGTACGTATAAATCCCTCGCCGTCAATCGTATTTCCTGCTTGAGCTATATAATATAATAAACTCTTGCATTGTTCTTTGGAATACTGCCACTTTTCTATTAGTGTAGCTAATTCTACGGCAAGTTCCAACATATCGCGCGTTCTGATGTGCTTTTGTACCAGTTGCAGAAGTGCCACCCTACGGTGTGTCAGGATCTCCTCATCCGGTATCGTGGTAATATCAACTAGTGGAAATGCTTGTTGATACACCGTAGCTGCTAGCTTAGGATCAGCAAAACAGTCTAGAAAGTGCGTGCTATAAGGGTAAGGGGATGTAGCACCTTGATAGAACAAGATTGGGATCACTACCGGCAATGTGTTGTTACCTTGCTCAATATGCCGCTGCATCGCCGCCACCGCATACCGCATCAGGCGAAACAACTCCGTAAATTTTGTAACTTAACAGGTTTTGATAAATTCACCCCCAGAGATATTCGCCGTACCTTTAAAACCCTGGCAGGAGATATGGGCATTAGTGCGGAAATGCGTGATAGACTTCAAAATCACAAAAGGCCAGGTGTGTCAGCGAAACATTACGATAGGTATGATTACCTAAGAGAAAAACGAGAAATAGTTGAACAGTGGGAAACAAAGTTGCTTAGCTTGTAATTTATCAATTTTTGTTATCTATCTAACAAAAGCGACATAGTTCTTTGATTCTCTATACGTTGGACTGTTTTAATGGCACTTTATCAAGTTAGCTTGGTATACTACGCTACGCTTATGACAAAATCTTTACTACCCCAACATGATGCGCTGTTCAAAAAGTTCCTTAGCGATATTGCTGTAGCTCGGGACTTTCTAGAAGTACATTTGCCGCCCCATCTTCGAGAGCGTTGCGATTTCAGCACTCTTGCAATGGAGTCCGGCAGCTTTATCGAAGACGACTTACGCACTCAGTGTTCAGATATGCTGTACTCTGTGCAAACGAATACGGGGAAAGGCTATATCTACACATTGGTTGAGCACCAGAGCCGCCCTGAAAAGCTAATGGCGTTTACTGTACTCAGCGGACAGCAAATGCCCTTCTTTTGTATTGCCCGGAAAAAGAAACACCGCGTCCGGGTATTTTTTTCTCTGCCGTTCCAGAATCTCAGTGGCGCTTTGATTCAGTGGAATAATGTGAAAGTCACTATTTTTTGATATATGAGGGGGTACTGTAAGGGTTTTATTTTTTTCATCCCAGTGTTCGCGAGTATTCGTCATGATTTCCCACGGGCGCTGCCCTGCGCTAAAGATACACAGCAGTATCAATTGGGCGAAGTCTGGATGAATGGGGCAAGCTGATTCCGTTACTGAGAGCAATCTTAATAGCTCACTGAGTTCGTCCCATGACAAAAAACGATCAAGTGCTTTATCTACCCGTTTTTGCGGTGGAATGACACTGACTGGATTTCGGTCAAGCCCGTAAATGGTTTTTCCGTTAATGTTGGCCGGATCGTTGTCAGCGAATAAACCAAAATTGAATACAGCATGAAGGTTAGCTCTAACTTTATTTGCCCCGGCGTTTGCTCCACGTTCTATAAACTCTGCAAGAACACGCTTAATCTGAACGGGTGTTATTTTCTTAGCGGGTGTAGCAGGATCAATGTATTTACTTATTAACACTTGTTTGAGTCTGTTTTTTGTTTTGTCATAAGAGCGATTACCTTGTTTTTTATGAGTGTTGATGTAATCGTCAAACAATTGTTTTATAGTGGCGTGTTCAGCAATAGACGTTTCTGGCGCGGTGATATTGGCAGCGGCGGTGAGGGCTTTTGCGGTTGCTTCTGCGAGGGTTACCGTAGGATAATCTCCCAGTGAAAGGAATTTTCGAGCACCCTCTTTATGGTACTTGTAAACAAAAATCTTTCTGCCGGAAGGGTAAATTTTCAGACCCAAGCGCCCTGTACCTCTGGTGGCTGATGACTGCCATACGTAATACGCTTGCTCTTTTGGTTTAATACCTTTGATCTTGCTGTCAGTGAGTAATATTCCTGCCATTCACGGGTGCTCTTACGGGTGTCGTTATGGTGAAATACTATGTTATAATATGAAATCATACAACATCTAAAATTCTTTTTATTACAGCAAGTTGAAACTAAATGAAATCATTTGTTATGCGTTAAAATCAGAAGTTATCGCCCTTCTAAGCCGTAGGTCATAGGTTCGAATCCTATAGGGCGCGCCATTTAAAATCAATAGGTTAAGTAATTTTTTCAATAGCCATTTTTTCACAGTGGGACGGATTTGGGACGCCATCGCTAAAAATCGCATCAATTTGTTGAGCATGTACTGTGAGATGGTTTGGCGCTAAGTGCGCATACCGCTGTACCATTTCTATGCTTTCCCATCCCCCCATCTCTTGCAATGCAGATAGAGGCACCCCTGACTGGACTAACCAGCTTGCCCATGTGTGACGCAAATCGTGAAACCGGAAGTTTTCGATTCCTGCTCTCCAAGCCGTGTTTGAATCAACGCGCATTTTTCGTACAGATGATGTGGTCGTACCATCATTTCTTTTAACTGGGGTTGTATGGACGAACACCAAATTATGATGATGTCCTATTTGCCGTCTCAGTACTGCACATGCCATATCATTCAACGCAACCCCGATAGCACGCCCTGATTTACTATCCTCCGGATGCACCCATGCAACCTTCCGCTGCATATCTATCTGCTGCCATTTTAAGTTGACAATGTTAGAACGGCGAAGACCTGTTGATAACGCGAATTCTACGATAGACTTAAGAGGTTCAGGACATTCTTTAATCAGCCTTTTGGCTTCTACGGGTTCGAGCCACCGTACCCGCTTATTTTTTTCTTGTGGTACCTTTATAACAGGTGATTTTTCTATCCACTTCCATTCACGCTCAGCTACCCGCATGATAGATTTCATCAAAGCAAGGTGCTTGGCTTTTGTTGAAGTAGAAACCGGTTCTGGCGTATAGTCACCAATGTCAATCCCTTTTTTACTCATCGTTGCTGCTTTCTGATGCCAACGTGCTTCAGATTTTCTATTCGTCATCTTACTCACAGCTGAATAAATTTTCGCCTCCGTGATATTTTTAAGTAAAACACCTGCAAAATGCATAAGCCAGAATCCAATGCGTCCTTTGTCGGCATCAAGGGATTTTTTATGTGATTTTTCTTCAAGCCAGCGTAGACAAGCCTCATCGAAAGTAACATCAGGAAAGTCGCCTAATTTCTCTATTCTCCATAGTTCAGCTTTTCGACGGTCGTGGAACTCCTGAGCTTGTTTTCTGTCCGTTGTTCCAAGAGACTCTTTAATACGCTTGCCGCCCGGCGTCGTGTAGTTACCGTACCAGACGTTACCTCTGCGGAATAATGACATGTTTTTTTCTCCTCATGTGCATCAACCGCGCTCACTGCGACAGTGTGCATCGGATTGTTAAGTGCCGCAAGACATGCTTGCGGAGTAATGAGATAGGGAGATTTAGATTTGGAAGGATCTTTGCGCGTGGCAACGAGCCGTCCAGAGCGAATCCAGTTATTTGCTGTTGGTCGTGAAATACCAAGAAATATACATGCTTCGCTTAACGTAAATGGATACGCCTCCATGATGGTTACCTCTGCTAAAATAGAGCCGCTGCGCCGTTTATGGCGGCGAGCGGTTGGGAAAATGGTGAATCGTAGGAATGGGCTTTGTGGTGACGCAATGAGGGAGAGTTAGTCTGTCGTGACCAATGTATTTAACTTGATATACTCACCACCCTAATCTCTTTTGAGCGGCAGTTCTAGCTATTAAATATGTTGTGAGTAATCCGATGTGCTATATTTGAAGCCAAAAAGTGCGATAAGGGGTGGGTTACTGTTTTTCCGTCAGTGCAAAGAAATTATACTCAACGTACTGTCATGACTTAAATTTGTTGATAAGTAGTCTAAGTAAATCATTCGCAATACTGGCACACTACCTAGTGTCATATTAATCAATAAAAACATTTAGATAAGCATACTGATTGGCATGACAGAGTTGCAGAGCATTTTTTAGATCCACTTATCAGGCATCAATTCAAGGAGAAAAGTAGGTGTATTTGTATATGTTTTACTTAGGTGGCAATGCTGGTAAGGCTAACATTGAAGTTCATGATATCCAGTTTGTAGCAGCCCAAAAACCGAAAGATGCTTGGCCTTCTCTTAGAGAAGCTTGGTTTGGTGATGTGGACAAAGTACACATTGATGGGTATTCTCGTATTACTTGGGCGGATGGGTATGCTGTTACGCTTTCTGATGTGCCAGCCACAGGAAAAAATAAATTGTTTTTTGTGAATGTTGGTGCTTACAAACCTTCAACTCTTGCTGAACTACACGCTTTTGACCTGTTTGTAGCACCGAATGCTCACGAAGCTAAAGCAAAGGCACTGACGTCATTACTTACCGATGCTCAACATCAACATAAAGACAATCTCAAAAAGCTGGATGACTGCCTTCTGCTTGATAAAGTTAGCGATCTGTATGTGCATCTCACTCCATCGAAGAGAGGTACTCCTTTTAGACCTGAATGGCAAGGATATCAACCAATTGGCCGCCAATATGCACTTCAGCATAAATGAATAAAAAATTAAATTCATTGCAAATGCTACCAGGTACTACTGATACTGCATGCGATATTTGAAGCTAAAACGCGCGATAAATGGCCAGCTATTTTTGTTTCCGTCAGTGCAAAAAATTACACTGTTATTTTTCATCAGAGCTTATTTGAGCGTTTCGATTAACTGGACAATATTTGTAGATGCTGGCCAACGAAACGCCATACAGTAATGCAAGCTGTTTTCTACTATTGCCAGACTTAAGTAACTTTCTAGCCTGCTCTTGCTGTGCAGCAGATAATGAGTAAGGTCTACCGCCGATACATCCCCTGCTTCTTGCCGCTGCTAAACCGGCCTTAGTACGCTCAACAATCAGTTCGCGCTCCATCTGTGCTAACGCACTCATCACATGAAAGAAAAAACGGCCTGCGGACGTAGAAGTATCAATGGCATCCGTCAAGCTATGAAAATGAACCCCTTTATCTTCAAGTTCAGAGATTAAAGCAATCAAATGCCTGATGCTGCGACCCAGCCTGTCAAGTTTCCAAACAACTAACGTGTCGCCCGCTTTTAAGCAACTTAAAGCCCGCTTTAATCCTGGTCTCTGGTCTGTTTTTCCGCTGATTTTATCCTCAAAAATCTGTTCACAATTTGCGCAAATCAAGGATTTTCGCTGTAAATCGGTGTTTTGGTCATTTTTTGACACCCGCATATAGCCTATTTTTGCCATTTTAGCCCCTAATCCTCCCGATGAAAGCCTTGTCATTGCTGGTTTTGGGCAAAATATTAGCTAAATTCTCTATTTAATAAAACCTTGGTTTGTTGGAAACAATAGATCTGGCTAAAAATGCAACATCCAGTCAGCGTAAAATTAACGGTAAGACACTGGCTCAGGATGTTCAGCTAACCGCTACAGATGTAAATGCCGTTACGCCAGAAATATTACGTGTAGAAATTCCTGTAGGAATCCCACTGCCTTGGCCGACTGAAATGCCTCCGGCAGGTTGGCGTATATGTAACGGTGATAGCTTCGATAAAAAACAATATCCACTTTTAGCGCTGGCTTACCCGTCCGGAAAGCTTCCCGATTTACGCGGCGAATTTATTCGGGGTTGGGATGCTGGGCGCAAGGTGGATAATGGACGTCAGATATTAAGCGCCCAAGGTGATGCTATTCGGAATATTACCGGACGTATTGGGTATGCCAGACACGGAGGGACACAACCCCCTATCGTTGATGGTGAAGGGGCATTCAGAAGAGACAGTAATCATAATGTGAACATTGCCAATGGACGAGGTGACGGCTGGGGAAGCGTAATGTCCTTCAATGCCTCTCGTGTCGTACCGACTGCCGATGAAAATCGCCCGCGAAACGTCGCGTTTAACTACATTGTCAGGGCAGCCTGATATTCAACTTTACTCTGCTTTCTGTGACGATTCCGGCCACGCAATATCCGGCGCTTTGCTGATATCAGCACGGTTTAGCAGCACTCGGTATTTTTTCCATGCTATCAGTGATGCTTTTTCGGCGTCTGTTGCCATGTCCAGCTCTACCGCATCCTGCCAAGGCGCTATCATTTTTGCTGCCTGCTCAAGTAGATAGTCTCGTTTATGAGTCGCTTGCTCCCTGAGTTCATCTGGTGTATAAACACGTGGAACAACCTCACCATCGATAAAACACCATTTTCGATTAGGGGCTGCCTCTTGAGGCCATTCTGATACTTCTGTTATGCTGCACCCTTCGGGACAGAAACCGCTGATATCGTAGCCCATCGAGCGGATAACGCCGTCGGCTTCATACTCGACTTTCATCGTATCGGGCTGAAAGCTTTTCTGGCACTCATACCAGTCTTGACCATCTTCCGAGATAAGAAAAATGGCACCCACAGCGTGTTCTAGCCATTTTTTATCAACAATATCAGGATGATATCGCTTAAAGTTTTTAATGCTTTTCATCACATAAACCACACATTTATCCAGTTACCATTAATGTTTTTTTGTAGGACGCGCCGTTGAACACAATCAACATATTCATCAACATTACCGTTATACACGCCAGTAATCACATAGGGGGTTCATCGTGAATGCCCGGCCCTTGCCATATCTGAACTTCCTGCATATGCCCCAATCGAATATCACGCACAAAGGTATTATTTAGCCAGCTGCTTAATGCACCGCCCCAAATAGGGCCAGTTACATCACCATTTTCTTGATAAACCGCTGTTCTACCGCCCCATGAGATATGCAAATTGCTATGGGTCTTGATAGTGCCATTGATTTCAGCATTACCTAACCAATGGAGACTGGCATTACTCCACTCTCCAACTTTCGCATTATTAGCATAAAATGCCACGTTGCCGTCACCGTTAGCTCGTAGCCCTGAGTCATTATCACCGATATGCACGGATTGTGTGATATGCAGGTTGCCATTGACACTGCCACCGGTTCGTTTATCCAGTGCATTTTTTGCACAATCCACTGTTTCTGTTAAACCAGGTTTTTAATAAATTGATTTTTGTCCGGGATGTCAGCCCCATTTTCATTTTTTGCCAACTTTTGGCTTAACAATTGCGTCACGCTTTCAGCAAATTTTGGGTTATTGCTGATCGCTTGCGCCAGCTTGTTCAGCGTATCTAAATCTGACGGCGCATTGTCGACAATGGCATTGACCCGATCATTGACCAGTTTAGGTGTCGCGGCAGTGGTATCATCCTGGCTGTAGGTGGCATTACTCAGCTGCACAAACCCTTTCGCTGCCAATGTCGCATCCGGATGGTTGCGCGAATTGGCATGTGCCTCCAGTGCAGCTTGTGTGCCCTCCAGCTGCTGCTTTAGCCAGGCAGTGCGATTGGCCAACTCCCTGGGCGGTCGGTTGGTGATGCCCTCCGGGCCACCCAATACCGGGTCTGAGGTTTCTATCTGGTAAATCCCGTCTTCCCATGCAGGGGATTCTTTTAAGTCACGAGTTTCGCGCCGACAAATAAACAAGTTATTTTTAAGCTCAATTCGATATAATATATAATTCGAAAAAATTACCAATTAAAACATAAGATATTGAAATTAAAATATATTTTATGTTATCACACATCTTGTGGATAAAACATTATTTTAGCTATTTTTAGAGCTTTATATGTCCGTGCGAAACTCGTGTAAGTAACTCATCTTAGCTGCTCCCATGATTATAAACTCCGTCATACTGGGCGGTGTGGTTATAGCGTAACGGAACGGCGGTGTAATCGAGCGCCGCCAGTTCACAGCGGGCCGGGGCAAACGCCGCCAGCGTCTGGCGTAACAGCGCCGCCTGGTCATTGGTAATAATCTGTTTCAATACCACCCGGTAAAGCGCCCAGCGACATTCCTCGGGCCAGGCACGGGTCAGGGTTTCCCCCAACGCCGCTTCCCCTTCGCTCAGTTCGACTTCCCCAAAACCCAGACGGCGAATGACTTCACGTACCGCCCAGGGGGTGCCTTTATAGCGATGCAGTTCAATGGCGTTTTTCAGCATCTCCCTGCGGGCATCATCGGACTCCGCCAGATGCCAGCCATTATCGCCGGTCAGCGACAGCTGTTCAGCCAGCCAGGGCAAGGCGCTGGTTTCGGTCATATCCATCAGGTAAACCAGCAGCGGCGTCAGGTCAAGCTGCTGTAATCGGCCCGCCAATATCGCCAGCCACTGAAAACGGCTATCGTCGGCTAATGGCGGAGGCAGTAAGGTCTCGCGGACGGAGGTATCGGGTGTGATATCAGTCATTGACCACCCCCACTAACGTCAGGTCGATGTTTTCACACCAGGGCCATTCGTTTTCTTTCACCACCTGCAGGGTCGGTTGTTTTAGCTCGACGCTGTAAACCCCGTTGACCGAGAGGGTGGCCTGTATCTGGCTGGGAACGATATCACGCCCCAGTTGTGCAGCCTGCTTGTCCACATAACGCTGGGCGGCCTGCTTCACGGCGGCCATGACCTCGGCGCTATCGGCATCGGCATAAACGCGGATAGCCGCTTCAATCCGGTAAGTTACCTTAACCGGCGAAGCCACCTTGACGGTATCGGTCAACGGGCGCACCTTTTCGTCAGAACAGGCCCCGTTAACCAGCGCCAGCAAGGTGTCGGACGGCAGGCCGGTTTTAATCAGCGGATAAAGCGCCACCGTACCCGGTACCGGGCGCATCACCGCCACATCGCGGATATCCTGATGGGCACTCATGGCATGAAAACGGTACGCCTCGCGCGAACCGGCGTTGCTAAATGACGCGGGGGCCAGCCGGATACGCTCACGCAGATGCGCATCCTCTTCCGGATCAGCGCCATCGGTACTGGGTTCGGTATTGGTCACGCTCAGGTCTGCATCGTTGATGCCGTCGAGCAAGGTGCTGATTTGCGCCGGTTGCCAGCCGTTGCCGAGCGTGCCGCGCTCAGTACAGGTGGCATTCACGCTGACGGTAGTGTCGCTCAGGGTCACCGCCTCATCGGTGGCAAAAACAATACTGTCGCGGGCGCTGACGCGCGTGCCCGCCGGAATGACCCGCGGCGTGTCGGGGGATTCTTCGAGCTGAAACCGTAGGCGGGTACGGGCTGCTGCCGCCGACAAGCGATATACGCCGACCAGTTCACCCAGATAGTCCAGCATCGGGGCGCGGGCAAAGGCCACCAGATTCTGCTCGGCAGTATCCTGGATCGCCAGGCGTACCAGCGCCTCACGGTAAGCCATCAGGTTAATCAGCAGCCGTTCATCCTGCGCCGGATAAAGCGTTTTGCCGCTGACTTTTTCATACCAGGCTATCATTTCAGCGGTCAGCGCCGCCGCATCGGTGTTGATAAATACCGGCTTCTTGTCCGTTAACGCCATGCGACCTCCGTCATCTGCGGTGTGCCGTCCGTTATCGGTTGCCAGCGTACCCGTAACCAGAGATGTTCGGCATCGACCCGCGGTTTCACCTCAAGGAGTTGTATTCGTGGCTCCCAGCGCCGCAGTGCGTCGACCGTCTCTCTGACGACATGGGGAATGGCCTGCTCGGTAGGCATATCCAGATAGCGGTACAGGTTGCTGCCAAAATCGGGCCGATGCAGGTCTGTACCACAGGGCGTACACAGAATGATACGCATGGACTGCGCAATATCGGCCAGCCCGGAAACACGTTCGCCGGGACGGTTCAGCGCGGGCTGCCAGTAAACGGACGTTGCATAATCATTTTTCATACTGGCAGCATGACACAGGCGGGCAACAGGGGGTATTAAAGTGCGTTAAAGCCTGTAAGCGCTTATATCGGCTTGCCGGTCGACCTGCCTTCATGACCGTGACTGTGCTGATGGTTTTTCAGCGACACGTTCCCGGCCTGGATATCCCCGCTGGCCTTGATATCGCCGTTAATGGTGGCTGCCTGTCAATGCCAATTGAATTCTGATCCACTTTGCTAAAGTAAAACTGATCCACCCCTTTAATTTACTCGCTCAGTTCCGCTTTCAATTTTTTATGTAGCTGACCGCTTTTTAGCTTGTCTTTTAACCGATAACTTTGTCCACTAATCTGTACGATATGTGCATGGTGCAGCAATCGATCCAGCATAGCGGCTGTTAGCGTCTCATCATCACCAAATGTACTTGACCACTGAGCAAAAGACAGATTACTGGTTAAGAGCACACTACCCGCTTTATATCGCTTTGCCACCACCTGGAAGAACAGATTTGCTTCTTCTTTGCCAAAAGGTAAATAGCCAACTTCATCGATAATCAATAGTCTAGGTTTACTGATAACGCGAGTAAGATATCCCTTAAGGTCACCTTGTCGATGAGAGGTAAGCAGCTGCAACATCATATCCGCCGCAGTTAGAAAACGGATGCTTAATCCATGCATCGCAGCCCTATAGCTTATGGCAGTAGCCAGGTGCGTCTTCCCGACACCAGACGGACCTAGCAACACGATATTCTCCTGGCGCTCCATGAAAGCCAGTCCAGCCAGTTCCTGTATTTGGTTACGGGGAACACCGCTGGCATATTTGTAATCAAACTGCTCCAACGTCTTTATCACTGGCAGCCCAGATAAACGGAGTATCGTTTGACGCCGACGTTCAGTAAGTCCTTCATACTGAAGTCGTAAAATAGACTCTAGAAAGTCAGCGTGTGTACCGTTCTTGTCGATAGTTGCCTGCGCTACAGCTGGCCACTCTGTGCTTAGTCTGTCCAGTTTAAGCTGCTGGCAGAATTTTTCGATGCGTTCATGTATAAGAAATTAATACCCAAAATGGTTAAACATTAATCAATTTGGGTATTTTTAAGATTGAAATGGAAATATGCATTCAACCAATCGTCATAAATCGATTTTAAGCTACCTGTAACGCTATCTAAGGCGTTTTCTTTACAATAGGCAACCCAATGGTAGCGCTTTTTTATTTGATATCCTTAGAATGCGATATAGGGAGTTTTGGTGTTGAGAAATTTCTTAGAACTGGAAGACGGTGACAAGTCGTCGCCGGAGGCGACCATCTTGATGTATAAGAAATTAATACCCAAAATGGTTAAACATTAATCAATTTGGGTATTTTTAAGATTGAAATGGAAATATGCATTCAACCAATCGTCATAAATCGATTTTAAGCTACCTGTAACGCTATCTAAGGCGTTTTCTTTACATAGGTAACCCCAATAGGTAGCGCTTTTTGATTTGATATCCTTAGAATGCGATATAGGGAGTTTTGGTGTTGAGAAATTTCTTAGAACTGGAAGACGGTGACAAGTCGTCGCCGGAGGCGACCATCTTGATACTGAAGACTCATATAGGCATCTCCAGAATCGATTGATAGACGGACAAAGGATGTTGTAGGCTCTCCATAGGAATCGGGCGAGTCTGATGTATCGGTAAAGGAAATACTTGCATGACTTTCGGCAGCGGCAACAGTGCTAAGCGTTCTTGTAGCATGCGCTCCTCCGGCGATACACCCGTAGTGCCGTGTTTACGTACATTAGCTATTGAACTCAGCTAGTCTCCAATACGTGAGTTGGCGGCGGCAGCATCCAAAATAAGCCCTGCCTGACGAAATGACGCGGTTAGTGGAACAATGAAACTGTTCTTAAGATAGTGATTAAAAC
This sequence comes from Coronaproctus castanopsis, assembly GCA_032883995.1. Classification (NCBI taxonomy): domain Eukaryota; kingdom Metazoa; phylum Arthropoda; class Insecta; order Hemiptera; family Monophlebidae; genus Coronaproctus; species Coronaproctus castanopsis. Next base: position 1,539,349 of record JAOQIE010000004.1, on the reverse strand, counting down.
GTTCAACCTTACCTTTAGTCTTCGCCCTGTATGGACGGCAGACTTTCGGACTGAAAGCATATTTCTCGGCAAGCTGGATAAGCTGTGGGTTCCAGCGGTGTTTACCAGGACCATAAACATCACGCTCAATGATAATGGTCTTCGCATTATCAAATAGCAGCTGACGAGGCGTACCGCCAAAATACTGTAGGGCTGACTCAATCCCGTCGCACCAGGCTGCTGAATTTTGACAGGTGTAAAACTTAACAAAAGTGGAACGACTCCCACCTAACGTGGCAACGAATGCCAGCAAAGGGTTCTTCCCCTGTCTGATAATCGTGAAGTCAACCTGCATCTGTTCACCGGGTTCAGTCTCAAAGCGAACAAAGTCTTCAATAACCGGTTTTTTCATAGGATGAAGAAAAGCGGTCAGCAAGCTATAGCTGCCTGTGTACCCTTGTTCACGGATCTCCCGTAGCAATACGCAGGCCGGTATCCAATCAGGTCTAGCCGCCTCTACGCGTTCGAGAATATATACCTTGAAGGGCTCCAACTTACCGGGTCTAGGCGCTCTCGATTTATAACGCATATTCGCCGCCGCTTCAGTGCTACGAAGATATCGCCTCACGGTTACTCTTGAACATGAAAGGCGTCGCGCAATCGCACGTATAGATATACCCTGGCGATGTAAAACAGAAATTTCCACTCTGATCTCCAATGTTATCATCGGCAGTACTTTAAAACTGCCATTTTTACTCTTGGTGGATCAGTTTTACACTAGCAAGTGGATCATTTTTACATTGGTAGCGACAATTGATATTCCAAGCGCGTTTGAAGTGAGTGTTAAGCAGTTGATTCCATGATGATTTACTTCTTCCTTCACATTTAAGCTCGTCGGGAATGGTGAGCGTGTAATAATGTTTTCTCAGCAATTCCGTTATCCGGTATCGCCACATGGTCATGATGTTTTCGCGATAAAAGCTGATATCGCGCCATGTATTGTTTTTAGTCACCCTGCCGGCGGTGGTTGAAAGAGACTTACTCACGAGTTTCGCACGGACATATAAAGCTCTAAAAATAGCTAAAATAATGTTTTATCCACAAGATGTGCGATAACATAAAATATATTTTAATTTCAATATCTTATGTTTTAATTGGCAATTTTTTCGCATTATATATTATATCGAATTGAGCTTAAAAATAACTTGTTTATTTGTCGGCGCGAAACTCGTGTTACTTAACGATCGTGAGGGATGGCTTGAAAAGGCGAAAAATGATAATGACCGTTATCTTATTACTGATGCGCTGAATAAAATCAAGAAGCTGGCTGAATCAGAAGGTGAAGCCAAATCCAGTCTGGAGGAAACTTTCCAAAAAAAGCTCAATTTGTTCACGCTACCTCTGTTCCGTAAGGCTACTGACCGCAACGATTTTGATTTGCGCCGGTTGCGCAAAGAAAAAATGACCGTATATTTGGGTATTAGTGCTGACGATGCCAAAATAGCAGACGAATTTTTAAATCTGTTCTTTAATTTTGCTATCGACGTCAACATGCGAGAAAACCCGGATTTCGCACCGGAAAACAAGCATGACGTTTTATTTCTGCTGGACGAGTTTTCCGGCGATTGGTGCTATGCATTATATCAAGAAGGCGTCAGGGTTTATCGCTGGATTTAAACTCAAATTGCTGACCATTTACCAGAACCTTTCACAACTGATAGAGATTTACGGCGTATATGGCGAAAAAACGTTAATGTCTATGCACCCTTGTCGGGTGATTTATGCCGTCAGTGAAAAAGATGATGCTGATGAAGTTTCGGCCAAACTAGGCTATACCACGCTAAAAGCCAAAGGAAAAAACAAAAGCCGTACACGAGTTTCGCACAGGCATATAAAATTCCATAAATGGCTTAAAAGTAATGATTAATCTGCAAGTTACTAAAACACATAAATTTTATTAAATTACAATAAGTTGCATTTAATTTATAAGGTTTTATCTATTTATATATTATGCTGAATTAAACTTAAAAATAGAGCGTTTTTTTATTGGTGCGAAACTCGTGCCGTAATAAAACCGGGACTTCTCAGGGGGAATCAGAAAGCGACGCACAGCGGGCCTTGGTTTTGCCGCAGGAATTGGGCACACTAAAATTTGAAGAGCAATTTGTTATTTTAAAAGGTGAGCATCCAATAAAATGCCATAAAGCATTTTATTTTAATGACGATTTCTTTATGGATAAGTTGATTGACCTTTCTCCGTATTTACAAGATGTAAAGTCGAACCTCAAAAAAGGACAATTTCCAAGCAAGCTAAACTTGGCTCATTCGTTGTTACGCCGGGAACTGGAAGCCATCAATTTTGATTTGGTTAGTGTGACGTAAAGATAAAGTAAATTTTAATAGCTCTCCCCTCTTTTTCTGTGATGTTAATCGCTGAACTAGCTACAGTACCAATCAACGGAAATACATCATGAAATTTATCGTGCTAACTGTTGGCGGAATGATGCTGGCCGGTTGTTCTTCACCGCCGCCACCTCCGCCTGTAAACTGGTCAGGCTCTGCTATTGAAATCAATAGCACAATGCCGGACTGGAAAGAAAACAATGTGGTCATACCGTCACCCATCATCACGGGGCACTGGGCAAAAGCGATTTATGATTTTGATGGAGAAAAAGGGAACTCTCTTCCCGATGATTACTTTGCTGTCGCTCATGCCAATCAGATTGTGGTATTAACTCAAACATCAGCAGGGTATTTTAACGCCAAACGCTGGCTAAGAACGCATGGCGCAAAAGGAGTTATTGACTATCAGGTCAAGCAAGGATGCATAGGATGCAGTGAAACCGATATTTATTTTTATCGCATTGATAAACCGGTTGATATTCATCCTATCCCGGTAAAAAAACAGCCTGAAAGAATGTTACCCGCCCAAAAGCCCGTACAGAATAATCCGTCACTGACGAGAAAACCGTTGGTGGTGACTCAACCACCGCAGATTATCAGTATTAAAAATAACGTGTCTCCTGCTCAGGAAAATAAACCACTCGTTCACTCTCAAGATTTGATTGCACCATCAACGACAGCAACGTTGCTCACGAATAAGCCGCTTACAGCGATGAAAGTCACGCCGCCCCCAAAACCCGTGCAAACGTGGCAGATAGAAAAAGGCGGAACGTTAAAAGAGGGTGTCATGGCATGGGCAATAAAGGAGTCTTGTGTCGCGCCGGGAGTAAAAAATTGGACAGTATACTGGCAAAACACCCGTCAATTATCAGATTGACGCACCCCTAAATTTCAGTGGTGATTTTAAATCTGCATTGCGAAGTGTTTTGGAGTTATACCAATCTGCCAAAAAGCCACTTTATGCCGAAACTAATACCCCACAATGTTTGGTTATTGTTAAAGAGGGTCGTTTTTAACGGGAATAAACTCTCCGCTTTCATTTACTTGAAGTTTAATGTGACCTAAGTAATCGGACGGGAGTGGAAGTTTTATTCCATATTCTGAAAGCCAGTTATCATTAGGGGCTGTCGTCACAAGATTTCAGCCCAGATAGCAATAAATCGAATCTGGATGCTTGCCAGAAAGGAGGACGCTCTTTTGGCAAATCGAGTCGCAATCCCTCTCCACTGCTTAATTTTCGCAAAGACATTCTCAACAACATGGCGGTTTTTATAGAGAGCACTATCAAACTTTCGATAATGCTTTCTATGTTTTCGTGGTGGAATGACAGGCTGCATCCCTTGTTCTTCGGCTTGTTTAATGATTGAATCGCTATCATAGCCCCGGTCGGCCAGTAAATAATCTGCGGTTAACTCCTTGAGCAAGTCTGGAGCGACTGTACAGTCAGCAACAGTGCCAGACGTTAAAGTTGCTCTGAGTGGCATACCGTGTGCGTCTACGGCCAGGTGTAGCTTGCTGTTGAGCCCCCTTTTGTGAGGCCCATTTCATCATTCCCACCTACAGCTCCAGTGCCATGAAGGTGGACTTTTATATGAGTTGCATCAATCATCAACCATTCCATATCTACTTCGCAGGTAAGATTTTCAAGAATCGATGCCCATACACCTTTATTTTTCCAACGGCAAAAGCGACGATGGGTATTTTTCCAACAACCGTAATCAGAAGGCAGATCTCTCCATGGAGAGCCTGTTCTTAAGATCCAGAATACTGCATTAATAAACAATCGGTTATCCTTTGCGACGCCGCCCCATTTGCCTTTTCTACCAGGAAGTAAGGACTCGATTCTTTCCCAGGAGCGATCAGAAATGTCGTGTCGACGATGTGCTAATAAAGCTAATTTTTTCATTTTAAAATAATATCATAGCCTTACATCTTGTGACGACAGCCCCTAATATCCAAGGCAAATTCCATTCCGAACACACCAGTGGAATTGGTCGCTTTTATTGGTGATGATTTTCGTCCTTGTGGGCCATATCTATTCAGAACTTCTGAATAGCCGATCTTAATAAGAAACAAGTCTGTGTAATGATAAGACATTCCAGTGTTTTCATAAACATGATATACGTTCGTGGCTAAATGTGACGTCCAGTGGAATCCTTTACTGCACGAGTTTCGCACGGACATATAAAGCTCTAAAAATAGCTAAAATAATGTTTTATCCACAAGATGCGCGATAACATAAAATATATTTTAATTTCAATATCTTATGTTTTAATGGGCAATTTTTTCGAATTATATATTATATCGAATTGAGCTTAAAAATAACTTGTTTATTTGTCGGCGCGAAACTCGTGTACTGGTGAAATCAGGATATTTACCTGTTCGTGAATAATGAATTAGCCGTTGTTCATGAACAACTGTATCACCAGAGCACCCCAAATATTTTATCTCATTCATCGAATTTCGCCATCATTTCATGAAAGAGTAATGCATCCAGATTATCGGTGGTGATATTCATCATTTTTTTACTCTCCGGGATTTTTTTATGAAAATAACACATTGTGTAAAAGACGGAAACCTTATCCACTTCAATACCATAGTCAACCAGAAAAAACCCATGCTTGTCATTGACATTTATAGCGAATTAAGGAATTCGCACTCTGAACATCAGCAAGAAAATCTTCATTTTTACCACCTGCAACCGGGACATCTTGGAACCCAGGGATGGGATTTACTTAAAGATTTGTCGCTAGCTGGAGAAGATGCCGAACGCTGGGCTGACACGGTCTCAACGGCGTTATTCTTCAAAGACAACCCATCACCATTAGCACATGAAATGATGAAGTATGTTCTTCTATTCGCAGTGCAGACAGGGACTTTTGCTAATTTTGCCGAAATCGGGTCACTACTTTCTTATGCAGATATCAGACAACTTGTTTATTACTGGCATCAGTGCTATGCGAAAAATTCCTCCGTACAGCACCTGATGACTATGGTTCATTCGTTGCCAGAGAAGGAATTAGAAGCGACGATGAAGGCTCTCATTAATCGTTTAGCTATTTTTCAATCCCCATTGGTTGCATCAACATTTAATCGAGGTGATTTTTCTCTATGGTCACTCAAGGAAAATTCCCAACAAATAATTTTTATTTCACCAGGAATTCATGACATGATGAATAGTAAATTAATTTTTGTTTACCGATTTCTTTTTGCAGCCTTATACCTTCTTGCTGAAAAAAATAACACGCCATTTTTTATTTCTGCCTCACAGCAATATTTGCAAGATGGCACCGTGAATAACTTATTCCAAATAAATTAAAGGGTATTGGTATGAGTGGTTTATTTTCTAACATTAATTCGGTTAACGATAGCAATAAGGATATAGTGGCTAAATAACCATTAAAAATCCCAAGAATTAAAAGGACAATAAAAATGAATACCCCTTTTGGAAAAATCATTCATGTCATCTCATTATTTTGTGAGCTCTGTATAGCTTATCATGTACGTAAAGAAAATAGCACTTTCGGCGATACTTTGATTAGTCTGTTATTGATGATACCTGTCATCGCTATGATGTTACCTGTTACCGTTCCAGTGTTTTGGTTGATGAATGTTTCCCTTCCATTCCCCGCTGCGTGTTTAATTTCGTTAGCGGGCATGGCAACCGCAGGGTTTATTCTGATGTTGATAGAAAATAGACGCCCTTCTTTATTTAAAATCCCAGAAATTAGACCGCTAAAGCAAATTAAAAGTTTTGGGATTTATTATATTTTGAGCCTTGCCCTGACTTTTTTGTACCTCCTTTTCTGTTTAATCCTGCTTCATTTTCTTATCACATTAACAAGCGTTAATTAATTCCTTAAATAAAACTTAAAGGCACAAATATGGGTTATTTAATCCTTTTTTTCTACTGGCGTCGTTATCGCTAGCCGGATTTTATCAGCATCAACAGGCGGACAATCTCAATAGTACCGAAATGACAACCACCACGACGCAACAGGCGATAAGGCCTGGCAAAGAAGACATCAGCACCGGTGATCTCAGTTATCTGTTTATGCATGGAGAACTCAGAACCGTTATCAGCCGTCAGGGTTTTAAAATGACAGAAAGTATTTGCCATGATATCACGGAAGGCTTCTACAACAGTCTCAGCGCGTTTATTCGGCAACCTGCGGATAATAACCTGTCTGGTAGCTTTATCCGCCAAAGTTAATAAGAATGACTGCTGATCCTTACCAAATACAGTATCAATTTCAAAATGACCGGGTTGTTGCTTGAGATCAGCCTCAGCTGGTCTCTCTTCAATACCCACTCTATCAGGAATAGCGCTACGCTTGGGTTCTCCCTTGCCATAGCGATAATATTTGCCTCGATGAGGAAGCTGGAGATAGAGATTTCCTCCTGCCAGTCGGTCTCTCTTGATATAGCGATAGAGCGTATTTTTACTGACAGAAACCCCATGTTTCAAACGCAGCCTTCCACTGATAACGGCAGGTGAAGTATGTAAAGCAAGCTCTTTACGGATAAAAGCCTGCGTTTCTGTGGTTTGCTGATTAAACGCATTCCGCGGAGATGTGTTCATACGTCTGGCTTTCGCTAAGGTATCAGCCCTTCTACAAGAATAAAGTCCATTGAAAGCAGGATCCGTATTACGCTTGAGTTCCCTGCTGACAGTTGAACGAGAAAGCCCCCATTCTCTAGCAATAGTGGCCTGAGTAACACTGTCAATTATTCGTTTTTCGATATAAAAGCGCTCATGTAAATTCAAATGTTTTCCCTTCATACAACAGTATCTCTTATGGGGTCATTACAGTAAGTTTATCTATGTCACGAGTTTCGCACAGGCATATAAAATTCCATAAATGGCTTAAAAGTAATGATTAATCTGCAAGTTACTAAAACACATAAATTTTATCAAATTGCAATAAGTTGCATTTAATTTATAAGGTTTTAGCTATTTATATATTATGCTGAATTAAACTTAGGGGCTGTCGTCACAAGATGTAAGGCTATGATATTATTTTAAAATGAAAAAATTAGCTTTATTAGCACATCGTCGACACGACATTTCTGATCGCTCCTGGGAAAGAATCGAGTCCTTACTTCCTGGTAGAAAAGGCAAATGGGGCGGCGTCGCAAAGGATAACCGATTGTTTATTAATGCAGTATTTTGGATCTTAAGAACAGGCTCTCCATGGAGAGATCTGCCTCCTGATTACGGTTGTTGGAAAAATACCCATCGTCGCTTTTGCCGTTGGAAAAATAAAGGTGTATGGGCATCGATTCTTGAAAATCTTACCTGCGAAGCAGATATGGAATGGTTGATGATTGATGCAACTCATACACGAGTTTCGCGCCGACAAATAAACAAGTTATTTTTAAGCTCAATTCGATATAATATATAATTCGAAAAAATTCCCAATTAAAACATAAGATATTGAAATTAAAATATATTTTATGTTATCACACATCTTGTGGATAAAACATTATTTTAGCTATTTTTAGAGCTTTATATGTCCGTGCGAAACTCGTGTCATATAAAAGTCCACCTTCATGGCACTGGAGCTGTAGGTGGGAATGATGAAATGGGCCTTACAAAAGGGGGCTCAACAGCAAGCTACACCTGGCCGTAGACGCACACGGTATGCCACTCAGAGCAACTTTAACGTCTGGCACTCTTGCTGACTGTACAGTCGCTCCAGACTTGCTCAAGGAGTTAACCGCAGATTATTTACTGGCCGACCGGGGCTATGATAGCGATTCAATCATTAAACAAGCCGAAGAACAAGGGATGCAGCCTGTCATTCCACCACGAAAACATAGAAAGCATTATCGAAAGTTTGATAGTGCTCTCTATAAAAACCGCCATGTTGTTGAGAATGTCTTTGCGAAAATTAAGCAGTGGAGAGGGATTGCGACTCGATTTGCCAAAAGAGCGTCCTCCTTTCTGGCAAGCATCCAGATTCGATTTATTGCTATCTGGGCTGAAATCTTGTGACGACAGCCCCTAATTGCCGATGATACATTGATTGCCAAAACACGTAGTAAAAAAATAGAGATGGTCCATTATCAATATTCAGGTAATGAACATGATGTTATTGCTGGCATAGGTTTAGTTAATTTGCTTTGGCATGATCTGACGAAGGTTGAATCAATTCCTATTGATTATCGTATTTATGATAAAGATTCTGATGGAAAAACAAAAAACACGCACTTTTCCGAAATGCTCGCTCTTGCTAAAAAAAGAGGGATCATGCCAGAAGCGGTAGTGATGGATGCTTGGTATTCTAGCCTGGATAACCTGAAATCAATTCGCTCTCATGGTTGGATCTGGGTAACCACGCTGAGGAAAAATAGGATTGTTAACCATAACAAACAACTGAACAAGTTAGACATCTCAGAAGAAGGAACGTCAATACACTTGCGAGGATATGGTTGGGTGACCGTTTTCAAATTTACAGCCAAAAACGGCCGTATTGATTACATAGTAACAAACAAAGAGAATCCCACCCGTCAATACGTCACATCTATCATGGATGCCCGTTGGTCTGTTGAAGTTTATCATCGAGAAGTTAAACAAAACTGTGGTATTGAACGCTGTCAGGCTCGCACGAGCCGAGCGCAAAGAAATCATATTTTTCTCGCTATTTCTGCGTGGTTTGAACAACATAAACGTCGTATATCTGAAAAAATAACCCTTTATCAACAAAATTGGGACGTAATCAAAAATGCTATTGCTGAGCACATCCGTGTTTTATTGGCGTACCCAAATTAGTTTTGTGCGAAACTCGTGAAGATCAGAACCATAAGCAACGCCTAGCTTGATAATAAGGCCCATTCCCAGTCGAAAAGCAACAAACACAAAGCGTTATGCAGCCATTAGATGAGCTAAAAATACTTCATTTGGAGAAAAATAGCCCAACGATTTTCGTCCCCGAGTATTAAGTATGTGCTCAATTTCTGCAATCTCATTGTCCGTGACTTGGTTGAAGTCCGTTCCTTTTGGGTAAAAACGGCGGATAAGTCCGTTACTGTGTTCATTTAAACCACGCTCCCATGAGTGATAAGGCCTGGCAAAGAAGACATCAGCACCGGTGATCTCAGTTATCTGTTTATGCATGGAGAACTCAGAACCGTTATCAGCCGTCAGGGTTTTAAAATGACAGAAAGTATTTGCCATGATATCACGGAAGGCTTCTACAACAGTCTCAGCGCGTTTATTCGGCAACCTGCGGATAATAACCTGTCTGGTAGCTTTATCCGCCAAAGTTAATAAGAATGACTTCTGATCCTTACCAAATACAGTATCAATTTCAAAATGACCGGGTTGTTGCTTGAGATCAGCCTCAGCTGGTCTCTCTTCAATACCGACTCTATCAGGAATAGCGCTACGCTTGGGTTCTCCCTTGATGTATAAGAAATTAATACCCAAAACGGTTAAATATCAATCAATTTGGATATTTCACGAGTTTCGCACAGGCATATAAAATTCCAGAAATGACTTAAAAGTAATGATTAATCTGCAAGTTACTAAAACACATAAATTTTGTTAAATTACAGTAAGTTGCATTTAATTTATAAGGTTTTATCTATTTATATATTATGCTGAATTAAACTTAAAAATAGAGCATTTTTTTATTGGTGCGAAACTCGTGTATTTTTAGGATATTTTTAAGACACGAGTTTCGCACGGACATATAAAGCTCTAAAAATAGCTAAAATAATGTTTTATCCACAAGATGTGTGATAACATAAAATATATTTTAATTTCAATATCTTATATTTTAATTGGCAATTTTTTCGAATTATATATTATATCGTGTCGCTACCAATGTAAAAATGATCCACTTGCTAGTGTAAAACTGATCCACCAAGAGTAAAAATGGCAGTTTTAAGGTACTGCCGATGATAACATTGGAGATCAGAGTGGAAATTTCTGTTTTACATCGCCAGGGTATGTCTATACGTGCGATTGCGCGACGCCTTTCATGTTCAAGAGTAACCGTGAGGCGATATCTTCGTAGCACTGAAGCGGCGGCGAATATGCGTTATAAATCGAGAGCGCCTAGACCCGGTAAGTTGGAGCCCTTCAAGGTATATATTCTCGAACGCGTAGAGGCGGTTAGACCTGATTGGATACCGGCCTGCGTATTGCTACGGGAGATCCGTGAACAAGGGTACACAGGCAGCTATAGCTTGCTGACCGCTTTTCTTCATCCTATGAAAAAACCGGTTATTGAAGACGTTGTTCGCTTTGAGACTGAACCCGGTGAACAGATGCAGGTTGACTTCACGATTATCAGACAGGGGAAGAACCCTTTGCTGGCATTCGTTGCCACGTTAGGTTGGAGTCGTTCCACTTTTGTTAAGTTTTACACCTGTCAAAATTCAGCAGCCTGGTGCGACGGGATTGAGTCAGCCCTACAGTATTTTGGCGGTACGCCTCGTCAGCTGCTATTTGATAATGCGAAGACCATTATCATTGAGCGTGATGTTTATGGTCCTGGTAAACACCGCTGGAACCCACAGCTTATCCAGCTTGCCGAGAAATATGCTTTCAGTCCGAAAGTCTGCCGTCCATACAGGGCGAAGACTAAAGGTAAGGTTGAACGTTTTAATCACTATCTTAAGAACAGTTTCATTGTTCCACTAACCGCGTCATTTCGTCAGGCAGGGCTTATTTTGGATGCTGCCGCCGCCAACTCACGTATTGGAGACTGGCTGAGTTCAATAGCTAATGTACGTAAACACGGCACTACGGGTGTATCGCCGGAGGAGCGCATGCTACAAGAACGCTTAGCACTGTTGCCGCTGCCGAAAGTCATGCAAGCATTTCCTTTACCGATACATCAGACTCGCCCGATTCCTATGGAGAGCCTACAACATCCTTTGTCCGTCTATCAATCGATTCTGGAGATGCCTATATGAGTCTTCAGTATGAACGCATCGAAAAATTCTGCCAGCAGCTTAAACTGGACAGACTAAGCACAGAGTGGCCAGCTGTAGCGCAGGCAACTATCGACAAGAACGGTACACACGCTGACTTTCTAGAGTCTATTTTACGACTTCAGTATGAAGGACTTACTGAACGTCGGCGTCAAACGATACTCCGTTTATCTGGGCTGCCAGTGATAAAGACGTTGGAGCAGTTTGATTACAAATATGCCAGCGGTGTTCCCCGTAACCAAATACAGGAACTGGCTGGACTGGCTTTCATTGAGCGTCAGGAGAATATCGTGTTGCTAGGTCCGTCTGGTGTCGGGAAGACGCACCTGGCTACTGCCATAAGCTATAGGGCTGCGATGCATGGATTAAGCATCCGTTTTCTAACTGCGGCGGATATGATGTTGCAGCTGCTTACCTCTCATCGACAAGGTGACCTTAAGGGATATCTTACTCGCGTTATCAGTAAACCTAGACTATTGATTATCGATGAAGTTGGCTATTTACCTTTTGGCAAAGAAGAAGCAAATCTGTTCTTCCAGGTGGTGGCAAAGCGATATGAAGCGGGTAGTGTGCTCTTAACCAGTAATCTGTCTTTTGCTCAGTGGTCAAGTACATTTGGTGATGATGAGACGCTAACAGCCGCTATGCTGGATCGATTGCTGCACCATGCACATATCGTACAGATTAGTGGACAAAGTTATCGGTTAAAAGACAAGCTAAAAAGCGGTCAGCTACATAAAAAATTGAAAGCGGAACTGAGCGAGTACATTAAAGGGAGTGGATCAGTTTTACTTTAGCAAAGTGGATCAGAATTCAATTGGCATTGACACAACCTCTGTTAACATTTTTCGCATGGGCGCTGATGGACTTAAAAAACCGTAATAGCGGATCATGTGAAACCATTTTTCAGGTACATGAGACTCAAACCGGGTAATAAATTCGTCGGATGTCATGACCTCTTCTTCCTGTTTTTTCGTGCGGTGGCTCTTATAGCGTAACGTGATGTTATCTTCGCCCGCATAATGTTTTAAACGACTAAGCGACACAGGGGGTTTCTTTAGATAAAATCCGAGATAAAGGGTGACATGGGTGATATTGGAAAGGATATCAGAAAGATTGATATTCCAACCGCGTTTGAAGTGAGTGTTAAGCAGTTGATTCCATGATGATTTACTTCTTCCTTCACATTTAAGCTCGTCGGGAATGGTGAGCGTGTAATAATGTTTTCTCAGCAATTCCGTTATCCGGTATCGCCACATGGTCATGATGTTTTCGCGATAAAAGCTGATATCGCGCCATGTATTGTTTTTAGTCACCCCGCCGGCGGTGGTTGAAAGATGAATATGCGGATGCCATTTTTGGTCACGTCCCCAGGTGTGTATGGCAGTGAAAATGCCGGGGGGTAATATTGATATCGCGGCAGATTGTTAATATTACATCAGCAGCTAATCGATTCATTTCACCGAGAAGCCAACGGTTGGCGCGAATAACAGGCCAATATTCACAAGGCATGGTAAAAGTGATGTGTTGCCAAGGGACTTCGGGTAACCAGGCCAGCGTATTGTTAATCCATTGCAGGCAAGCTTTTACGCCACAATGAGGGCAGCTTCGGCTTTTGCAGGTAAATTTAACCCGCTTCTCATGATTACATTCAGGGTCAGGGCATCGCCAAATTGACCAGCCAATAAGTGAAGTGCCACAAGTCATAATCTTTACCATGCACGAGTTTCGCACAGGCATATAAAATTCCAGAAATGGCTTAAAAGTAATGATTAATCTGCAAGTTACTAAAACACATAAATTTTATTAAATTACAATAAGTTGCATTTAATTTATAAGGTTTTATCTATTTATATATTATGCTGAATTAAACTTAAAAATAGAGCGTTTTTTTATTGGTGCGAAACTCGTGCCATGGTTTCGATCACAACAGGGCGAACACTGTCAGAGGGTTGACGGTTAAGCCAATTGAGCCAGCATTGAGCAAATTGGAAAACATGACTAAAACGTGGTGACATAAATGGCACTGAAAGATTGAGAAAATAGGTTCGGGGTTATACCAGTACTAATAAGCAATGACAAGTCGTCGCCGGAGGCGACCATCTGGAAAGTTATTATGCCAATGCTGTTTTATTTGAAAAAAGTAAAATGGGTTTTCTAGTTACTCAATTTTATGTTGGTTGTAATCCTTTGCATTATAACCTTATTGAAAAAACGGCATTGTTTACAGAACAACATATCCTTAATACTTAAAAATAAATTAAACCAGTTTTTGTTAGATTTATAATTCTATAATCATCAGTATCTTGGTAAAATTTTAGTTGATGGTATTGAGGAGATTCAATGAAAATAACTGAATATAATATCAATATATCTAGGGGCTGTCGTCACAAGATGTAAGGCTATGATATTATTTTAAAATGAAAAAATTAGCTTTATTAGCACATCGTCGACACGACATTTCTGATCGCTCCTGGGAAAGAATCGAGTCCTTACTTCCTGGTAGAAAAGGCAAATGGGGCGGCGTCGCAAAGGATAACCGATTGTTTATTAATGCAGTATTCTGGATCTTAAGAACAGGCTCTCCATGGAGAGATCTGCCTCCTGATTACGGTTGTTGGAAAAATACCCATCGTCGCTTTTGCCGTTGGAAAAATAAAGGTGTATGGGCATCGATTCTTGAAAATCTTACCTGCGAAGCAGATATGGAATGGTTGATGATTGATGCAACTCATATAAAAGTCCACCTTCATGGCACTGGAGCTGTAGGTGGGAATGATGAAATGGGCCTTACAAAAGGGGGCTCAACAGCAAGCTACACCTGGCCGTAGACGCACACGGTATGCCACTCAGAGCAACTTTAACGTCTGGCACTGTTGCTGACTGTACAGTCGCTCCAGACTTGCTCAAGGAGTTAACCGCAGATTATTTACTGGCCGACCGGGGCTATGATAGCGATTCAATCATTAAACAAGCCGAAGAACAAGGGATGCAGCCTGTCATTCCACCACGAAAACATAGAAAGCATTATCGAAAGTTTGATAGTGCTCTCTATAAAAACCGCCATGTTGTTGAGAATGTCTTTGCGAAAATTAAGCAGTGGAGAGGGATTGCGACTCGATTTGCCAAAAGAGCGTCCTCCTTTCTGGCAAGCATCCAGATTCGATTTATTGCTATCTGGGCTGAAATCTTGTGACGACAGCCCCTAGGACGTAATTAGCATTATACCAATTAATTTATTGTATGCATTAGGAGTGTCAATCATGCCTAATATCACCATTCTAGCGCTACAAGGACTGACTTGCTCCAATTGTATTAGCAAGCTAACTAAAGCGCTGGAAGCACTGCCAGACATACAACAAGTTGCCGTTACACTTAATTATGCCAAAGTTACCGGTTCTGCTTCAGTACAAGATATAATTAAAACCATCGAACAAGCCGGTTACCAAGGGAAAGTGGCAACACAACCTGATATTAAACTACAGCTTACAGGGCTCAATTGCCGCAACTGTGTCAATAAAACACAACAAACATTGGAAAATATCAGTGGTGTTGCCGCCGCCATAGTAACCACTCAAACAGCTCAAATTTTTGGTACTGCCGAGCCCACAGAGCTAATTGGGGCGGTTAGGTTGGCTGGCTACCAAGCGACATTGGAAACAGCAAGCAATCCTTCCATTCGCCAACAATCAGCCACACTATCACCCGAGACAGTCCAAACAGTTAGCAAACAAACTGCATCAGATAGACTTGAAAAAGTAAATATTGATAGTGGGACAAGACAATTACTCATCAATGGTATGACATGTGCCAGCTGCGTTAATAAAGTACAAAAAGCGTTACTTAGTATTCCTGGCGTACAAAACGCTCAGGTTAATTTAGCCGAACGCAGTGCTCTAATCACCGGACAAGCTAAACATCACGCATTAATTCAAGCGGTGCAAAAAGTGGGTTATGACGCCGAAATCATTGACAATGAAATGGAACATCGAGAAAAACAACAGCAGCTAACCAAGGACACTATACGCAAATTTCGTTGGCAAGCCGCTTTAGCACTACTAATTGGTATCGCCGTTATGATTTGGGGCATGATTGGCAACCATATGATGTTAAGTGAAGAAAATCAATTTAGCTGGCTGCTTATTGGTCTGCTCACTCTGATTATCATGGTTTTAACTGGTGGCCATTTTTATTATAACGCCTGGAGAAGTCTAAAAAATGGCAGTGCGACAATGGACACCCTGGTCGCACTTGGAACCGGTGCCGCCTGGCTATATTCAATTAGCGTTAATTTGTGGCCAGATAAATTTCCTTTCCAGGCTCGTCATCTTTATTATGAAGCCAGTCTAATGATCATTGGTTTAATTAATCTTGGCCATGCCTTAGAACAAGGTGCCCGTCAACGTTCATCAAATGCGCTAAGGCGATTACTTGATCTCACACCACCCACTGCACTGGTTATTAGTGAAAAGGGCGAAAATAGAGTGCCACTGTCACAAGTTGAAGAAGGTATGGTATTACGTCTAACTACCGGTGATCGCATTCCCGTTGACGGTGAGCTGACTAGTGGTGAAATTTGGCTAGATGAATCCATGTTAACTGGGGAGTCTATTGCACAATATAGGACCGTAGGTGAAAAAATACATGCAGGAACGGTGGTACAAGATGGTACTGCATTATTGCGGGTTTCGGCAGTCGGCCAATATACCACCTTAGCACGCATTATTAAATTAGTGCGCCAAGCACAAAGCAGTAAACCAGCAATAGGACTACTGGCTGATAAAATCGCCGCTATTTTCGTCCCTACTGTGATCATAATTGCCTTAATTGCCGGAACTATCTGGTATTTTTTTGGACCATCACCTCAAATCAGCTATGCATTAATAGTGACCACCAGCGTACTCATCATCGCCTGCCCATGTGCACTTGGTCTAGCAACGTCAATGTCAATTATTGCGGGTGTTGCTCGCGCAGCAGAATATGGCGCTCTAATACGCGATGCCGAAGCCTTACAACAAGCTAGCAACCTAGACACCTTAGTTTTCGATAAAACCGGAACATTGACGCTAGGTAAACCTGAAGTCACAGAAATTCATACTTTTAATCAATTTGAACAATCCCAAGTACTAGCCATTGCTGGCACCCTTGAGCAAGGTGCTAATCATCCATTAGCGAATGCGATTTTAGCGAAAAGCGTTGGGTTATCGTTACCAGAGGTAAATCAGTTCCGCACTTTAGCTGGCGCCGGAGTGAAAGGTGAAATCGACAATAAAACAATTTTGTTAGGCACCCAGGCCCTGATGTCACAATACTCGATTAGCAGCCAACAAGTTGATCAATTAATTGCTAAACAAGCCAGTAATGGGATCACTCCGGTCTTACTGGCCATTGATAATAAATTAGCTGCTTTATTTTCAATTCGAGATCCACTACGAGAAACCGCCATTAGCGCTTTACAGCGGCTACATAAGCAAAAATATCAATTGATCATGTTAACCGGTGATAATCCAATCACTGCCAATGCCATTGCTAAAGAATTGGGAATCGAGCAAGTATTTGCCGGTGTATTGCCCGATAAAAAAGCAGCCGTCATCGCACAACTACAAAAGAGTGGTCATAAAGTTGCCATGATTGGTGATGGCATTAATGACGCCCCTGCTCTAGCTCGTGCTGATGTTGGTATTGCCATGGGGAGCGGTAGTGATATTGCAATTGAAACAGCTGCTATCACATTAATTAATCATAACTTACATAGTGTTGCTGATGCGGTGCAAATTGCCCAAGGGACTTTGCGTAATATGAAACAAAATCTGTTTGGTGCGGTTATTTACAACACGCTGGGCATCCCCATCGCAGCAGGTCTATTTTATCCATTTACTGGAACCTTACTTAATCCGGTTATTGCTAGTGTCGCTATGGCATTGTCATCAATTACTGTCGTTAGTAATGCAAATCGTTTATTGCGATTTAAACCTAAGTAATAAATTATCATCCACCAGTTAACAAAACGGTGACTAAAATTCAGTTACCGTTTTTTATAAAGCATAGAAAATCTTGTACTCAATGATTAAAAACAGCTAACCTATTAAACTGGCAATGAGCAATTTTTGTGTTAAGGGGAAATGAAGAATGGTAGAGCCTGTTTTATCTAGGCTAAAAAAATATTTGATTGCCAATAAGACTAAACATTATCCTTATCCTGCTTATGATGTTAGGGGCTGTCGTCACAAGATCACGAGTTTCGCGCCGACAAATAAATAAGTTATTTTTAAGCTCAATTCGATATAATATATAATTCGAAAAAATTGCCAATTAAAACATAAGATATTGAAATTAAAATATATTTTATGTTATCGCGCATCTTGTGGATAAAACATTATTTTAGCTATTTTTAGGGGCTGTCGTCACAAGATTTCAGCCCAGATAGCAATAAATCGAATCTGGATCCTTGCCAGAAAGGAGGACGCTCTTTTGGCAAATCGAGTCGCAATCCCTCTCCACTGCTTAATTTTCGCAAAGACATTCTCAACAACATGGCGGTTTTTATAGAGAGCACTATCAAACTTTCGATAATGCTTTCTATGTTTTCGTGGTGGAATGACAGGCTGCATCCCCTGTTCTTCGGCTTGTTTAATGATTGAATCGCTATCATAGCCCCGGTCGGCCAGTAAATAATCTGCGGTTAACTCCTTGAGCAAGTCTGGAGCGACTGTACAGTCAGCAACAGTGCCAGAGGTTAAAGTTGCTCTGAGTGGCATACCGTGTGCGTCTACGGCCAGGTGTAGCGTGCTGTTGAGCCTCCTTTTGTAAGGCCCATTTCATCATTCCCACCTACAGCTCCAGTGCCATGAAGGTGGACTTTTATATGAGTTGCATCAATCATCAACCATTCCATATCTGCTTCGCAGGTAAGATTTTCAAGAATCGATGCCCATACACCTTTATTTTTCCAACGGCAAAAGCGACGGTGGGTATTTTTCCAACAACCGTAATCAGGAGGCAGATCTCTCCATGGAGAGCCTGTTCTTAAGATCCAGAATACTGCATTAATAAACAATCGGTTATCCTTTGCGACGCCCCCCATTTGCCTTTTCTACCAGGAAGTAAGGACTCGATTCTTTCCCAGGAGCGATCAGAAATGTCGTGTCGACGATGTGCTAATAAAGCTAATTTTTTCATTTTAAAATAATATCATAGCCTTACATCTTGTGACGACAGCCCCTAGCCTGGCCGGAAATATTCATCTGCATCTCGTTGGTAGTATTCATATGGCCAGCAAAAATATGTTCCCGCTACTTCAAACTCTAATAAACAAACTCAATCAATGCGATGCTTTGATTGTTGAAGCCGACATTACTGATACCGTGCCTCCCTTAACTAACAATCCTGATATCCCTTGCCCACCGGTCAAATAACGGCTTTCACCTTCACTATATCACGAGTTTCGCACGGACATATAAAGCTCTAAAAATAGCTAAAATAATGTTTTATCCACAAGATGTGCGATAACATAAAATATATTTTAATTTCAACATCTTATGTTTTAATTGGCAATTTTTTCGAATTATATCACGAGTTTCGCACAAAACTAATTTGGGTACGCCAATAAAACACGGATGTGCTCAGCAATAGCATTTTTGATTACGTCCCAATTTTGTTGATAAAGGGTTATTTTTTCAGATATACGACGTTTATGTTGTTCAAACCACGCAGAAATAGCGAGAAAAATATGATTTCTTTGCGCTCGGCTCGTGCGAGCCTGACAGCGTTCAATACCACAGTTTTGTTTAACTTCTCGATGATAAACTTCAACAGACCAACGGGCATCCATGATAGATGTGACGTATTGACGGGTGGGATTCTCTTTGTTTGTTACTATGTAATCAATACGGCCGTTTTTGGCTGTAAATTTGAAAACGGTCACCCAACCATATCCTCGCAAGTGTATTGACGTTCCTTCTTCTGAGATGTCTAACTTGTTCAGTTGTTTGTTATGGTTAACAATCCTATTTTTCCTCAGCGTGGTTACCCAGATCCAACCATGAGAGCGAATTGATTTCAGGTTATCCAGGCTAGAATACCAAGCATCCATCACTACCGCTTCTGGCATGATCCCTCTTTTTTTAGCAAGAGCGAGCATTTCGGAAAAGTGGGTGTTTTTTGTTTTTCCATCAGAATCTTTATCATAAATACGATAATTAATAGGAATTGATTCAACCTTCGTCAGATCATGCCAAAGCAAATTAACTAAACCTATGCCAGCAATAACATCATGTTCATTACCTGAATATTGATAATGGACCATCTCTATTTTTTTACTACGTGTTTTGGCAATCAATGTATCATCGGCAATTAGGGGCTGTCGTCACAAGATTTCAGCCCAGATAGCAATAAATCGAATCTGGATGCTTGCCAGAAAGGAGGACGCTCTTTTGGCAAATCGAGTCGCAATCCCTCTCCACTGCTTAATTTTCGCAAAGACATTCTCAACAACATGGCGGTTTTTATAGAGAGCACTATCAAACTTTCGATAATGCTTTCTATGTTTTCGTGGTGGAATGACAGGCTGCATCCCTTGTTCTTCGGCTTGTTTAATGATTGAATCGCTATCATAGCCCCGGTCGGCCAGTAAATAATCTGCGGTTAACTCCTTGAGCAAGTCTGGAGCGACTGTACAGTCAGCAACAGTGCCAGACGTTAAAGTTGCTCTGTGTGGCATACCGTGTGCGTCTACGGCCAGGTGTAGCTTGCTGTTGAGCCCCCTTTTGTAAGGCCCATTTCATCATTCCCACCTACAGCTCCAGTGCCATGAAGGTGGACTTTTATATGAGTTGCATCAATCATCAACCATTCCATATCTGCTTCGCAGGTAAGATTTTCAAGAATCGATGCCCATACACCTTTATTTTTCCAACGGCAAAAGCGACGATGGGTATTTTTCCAACAACCGTAATCAGGAGGCAGATCTCTCCATGGAGAGCCTGTTCTTAAGATCCAGAATACTGCATTAATAAACAATCGGTTATCCTTTGCGACGCCGCCCCATTTGCCTTTTCTACCAGGAAGTAAGGACTCGATTCTTTCCCAGGAGCGATCAGAAATGTCGTGTCGACGATGTGCTAATAAAGCTAATTTTTTCATTTTAAAATAATATCATAGCCTTACATCTTGTGACGACAGCCCCTAGTGTAAAACTGATCCACCAAGAGTAAAAATGGCAGTTTTAAGGTACTGCCGATGATAACATTGGAGATCAGAGTGGAAATTTCTGTTTTACATCGCCAGGGTATGTCTATACGTGCGATTGCGCGACGCCTTTCATGTTCAAGAGTAACCGTGAGGCGATATCTTCGTAGCACTGAAGCGGCGGCGAATATGCGTTATAAATCGAGAGCGCCTAGACCCGGTAAGTTTGAGCCCTTCAAGGTATATATTCTCGAACGCGTAGAGGCGGCTAGACCTGATTGGATACCGGCCTGCGTATTGCTACGGGAGATCCGTGAACAAGGGTACACAGGCCGCTATAGCTTGCTGACCGCTTTTCTTCATCCTATGAAAAAACCGGTTATTGAAGACGTTGTTCGCTTTGAGACTGAACCCGGTGAACAGATGCAGGTTGACTTCACGATTATCAGACAGGGGAAGAACCCTTTGCTGGCATTCGTTGCCACGTTAGGTTGGAGTCGTTCCACTTTTGTTAAGTTTTACACCTGTCAAAATTCAGCAGCCTGGTGCGACGGGATTGAGTCAGCCCTACAGTATTTTGGCGGTACGCCTCGTCAGCTACTATTTGATAATGCGAAGACCATTATCATTGAGCGTGATGTTTATGGTCCTGGTAAACACCGCTGGAACCCACAGCTTATCCAGCTTGCCGAGAAATATGCTTTCAGTCCGAAAGTCTGCCGTCCATACAGGGCGAAGACTAAAGGTAAGGTTGAACGTTTTAATCACTATCTTAAGAACAGTTTTATTGTTCCACTAACCGCGTCATTTCGTCAGGCAGGGCTTATTTTGGATGCTGCCGCCGCCAACTCACGTATTGGAGACTGGCTGAGTTCAATAGCTAATGTACGTAAACACGGCACTACGGGTGTATCGCCGGAGGAGCGCATGCTACAAGAACGCTTAGCACTGTTGCCGCTGCCGAAAGTCATGCAAGCATTTCCTTTACCGATACATCAGACTCGCCCGATTCCTATGGAGAGCCTACAACATCCTTTGTCCGTCTATCAATCGATTCTGGAGATGCCTATATGAGTCTTCAGTATGAACGCATCGAAAAATTCTGCCAGCAGCTTAAACTGGACAGACTAAGCACAGAGTGGCCAGCTGTAGCGCAGGCAACTATCGACAAGAACGGTACACACGCTGACTTTCTAGAGTCTATTTTACGACTTCAGTATGAAGGACTTACTGAACGTCGGCGTCAAACGATACTCCGTTTATCTGGGCTGCCAGTGATAAAGACGTTGGAGCAGTTTGATTACAAATATGCCAGCGGTGTTCCCCGTAACCAAATACAGGAACTGGCTGGACTGGCTTTCATTGAGCGCCAGGAGAATATCGTGTTGCTAGGTCCGTCTGGTGTCGGGAAGACGCACCTGGCTACTGCCATAAGCTATAGGGCTGCGATGCATGGATTAAGCATCCGTTTTCTAACTGCGGCGGATATGATGTTGCAGCTGCTTACCTCTCATCGACAAGGTGACCTTAAGGGATATCTTACTCGCGTTATCAGTAAACCTAGACTATTGATTATCGATGAAGTTGGCTATTTACCTTTTGGCAAAGAAGAAGCAAATCTGTTCTTCCAGGTGGTGGCAAAGCGATATGAAGCGGGTAGTGTGCTCTTAACCAGTAATCTGTCTTTTGCTCAGTGGTCAAGTACATTTGGTGATGATGAGACGCTAACAGCCGCTATGCTGGATCGATTGCTGCACCATGCACATATCGTACAGATTAGTGGACAAAGTTATCGGTTAAAAGACAAGCTAAAAAGCGGTCAGCTACATAAAAAATTGAAAGCGGAACTGAGCGAGTAAATTAAAGGGAGTGGATCAGTTTTACTTTAGGGGCTGTCGTCACAAGATGTAAGGCTATGATATTATTTTAAAATGAAAAAATTAGCTTTATTAGCACATCGTCGACACGACATTTCTGATCGCTCCTGGGAAAGAATCGAGTCCTTACTTCCTGGTAGAAAAGGCAAATGGGGCGGCGTCGCAAAGGATAACCGATTGTTTATTAATGCAGTATTTTGGATCTTAAGAACAGGCTCTCCATGGAGAGATCTGCCTCCTGATTACGGTTGTTGGAAAAATACCCATCGTCGCTTTTGCCGTTGGAAAAATAAAGGTGTATGGGCATCAATTCTTGAAAATCTTACCTGCGAAGCAGATATGGAATGGTTGATGATTGATGCAACTCATACACGAGTTTCGCGCCGACAAATAAACAAGTTATTTTTAAGCTCAATTCGATATAATATATAATTCGAAAAAATTGCCAATTAAAACATAAGATATTGAAATTAAAATATATTTTATGTTATCGCACATCTTGTGGATAAAACATTATTTTAGCTATTTTTAGAGCTTTATATGTCCGTGCGAAACTCGTGTCATATAAAAGTCCACCTTCATGGCACTGGAGCTGTAGGTGGGAATGATGAAATGGGCCTTACAAAAGGGGGCTCAACACCAAGCTACACCTGGCCGTAGACGCACACGGTATGCCACTCAGAGCAACTTTAACGTCTGGCACTCTTGCTGACTGTACAGTCGCTCCAGACTTGCTCAAGGAGTTAACCGCAGATTATTTACTGACCGACCGGGGTTATGATAGCGATTCAATCATTAAACAAGCCGAAGAACAAGGGATGCAGCCTGTCATTCCACCACGAAAACATAGAAAGCATTATCGAAAGTTTGATAGTGCTCTCTATAAAAACCGCCATGTTGTTGAGAATGTCTTTGCGAAAATTAAGCAGTGGAGAGGGATTCCGACTCGATTTGCCAAAAGAGCGTCCTCCTTTCTGGCAAGCATCCAGATTCGATTTATTGCTATCTGGGCTGAAATCTTGTGACGACAGCCTCTAGTACGCAAGGGCTTTTTTTGTCTATAGAAGGTTCAACTAATCGCCATAGGTCTTTAGGTCGAAAACATCTACTTTTTAGCCATCGGCTAACAGTGTCATGAGATAAAGGCGATGGGCTTACTTCTGATAACGCCAAACCAGAGTATCTTAAACTGCTTACTTGTAAGAATGTTTTATAGATATCTTTAATACATGGATAACCGGACAAAATATGAACACCCTGATTTTTTCTTGGTTTTAAATTTATACTTCTTTTTTGGAGATTGCGAAACTCGTGATAGAGTGGGTATTGAAGAGAGACCAGCTGAGGCTGATCTCAAGCAACAACCCGGTCATTTTGAAATTGATACTGTATTTGGTAAGGATCAGAAGTCATTCTTATTAACTTTGGCGGATAAAGCTACCAGACAGGTTATTATCCGCAGGTTGCCGAATAAACGCGCTGAGACTGTTGTAGAAGCCTTCCGTGATATCATGGCAAATACTTTCTGTTATTTTAAAACCCTGACGGCTGATAACGGTTCTGAGTTCTCCATGCATAAACAGATAACTGAGATCACCGGTGCTGATCTCTTCTTTGCCAGGCCTTATCACTCATGGGAGCGTGGTTTAAATGAACACAGTAACGGACTTATCCGCCGTTTTTACCCAAAAGGAACGGACTTCAACCAAGTCACGGACAATGAGATTGCAGAAATCGAGCACATACTTCATACTCGGGGACGAAAATCGTTGGGCTATTTTTCTCCAAATGAAGTATTTTTAGCTCATCTAATGGCTGCATAACGCTTTATGTGTTTGTTGCTTTTCGACTGGGAATGGGCCAACATGGTTTAAAGCTTTATGTTCATCGTGTTTTTATTATGGATGAAGCAGAGCAATTTATGCCAAATTACTTACGTTTTGTCCGTGGGTTAGTTGACTCCAATGACTTACCATTAAATGTTTCGCGCGAAATTTTACAAGATAGTGATATCACCCGTAGTTTGCGCAGTGCATTAACCAAACGCGCATTGCAAATGTTGGAAAAATTAGCCAAAAGTGAACCTGAACAGTATCAACAATTCTGGCAGGAATTTGGACTAGTGCTGAAAGAGGGGCCTGCGGAGGATACAACTAATAAAGAAGCGATTACTAAATTATTACGCTTTGCATCAACGCATAATGAGAGTAATTTACAGAATGTTTCTTTAGAAGATTATGTTAGTCGTATGATTGAAGGGCAGGAAAAGATTTATTACATTACTGCAGATAGTTATGCCGCTGCGAAAAATAGCCCGCATTTAGAATTATTCCGTAAAAAAGGGATTGAAGTTTTATTATTATCTGATCGGATTGATGAGTGGATGATGAACTATTTGCCAGAGTTTGAAGGCAAATCCTTTCAATCTGTTAGTAAGACAGATGAGTCACTAGAAAAACTGGCTGATGAAGATAAGAAAGAGCAAGAAGAGACAGATAAAAAACTGGAGCCTTTCGTTGAGCGGGTAAAAAAATTATTAGGCGAACAGGTGAAGGAAGTGAAGTTAACACACCGTTTAACAGACACGCCGGCAATCGTGACGACCGATGCGAATGATATGAGTACTCAGATGGCAAAACTTTTTGCTGCGGTGGGTCAATCAGCGCCGGAAGTAAAATATAATTTTGAACTTAGTTCTGAACATCCATTAGTTAAAAAAGCGACAGAGCTAACTGATGATGGCTTATTTTCTGAGTGGATAGAGGTATTATTAGATCAGGCGTTGTTTGTTGAACAAGGTAGCCTAGAAGATCCTAATCAATTTATTCGCCGTATGAATAAGTTATTTTTGGGCTAAAATTTATTTAATTAACCAAGTTGTGCATAAAACCACGTTTTAGTTGTTTTAAGACGTGGTTTGTTTTTTTAACGAAAATAATTTGAATGTATAAGAAATTAATACCCGAAAAGGTTACTAATTAACCTATTCCATGATGAACCCATTTTTATTTTTTCTAGGGGCTGTCGTCACAAGATGTAAGGCTATGATATTATTTTAAAATGAAAAAATTAGCTTTATTAGGGGCTGTCGTCACAAGATGTAAGGCTATGATATTATTTTAAAATGAAAAAATTAGCTTTATTAGCACATCGTCGACACGACATTTCTGATCGCTCCTGGGAAAGAATCGAGTCCTTACTTCCTGGTAGAAAAGGCAAATGGGGCGGCGTCGCAAAGGATAACCGATTGTTTATTAATGCAGTATTCTGGATCTTAAGAACAGGCTCTCCATGGAGAGATCTGCCTTCTGATTACGGTTGTTGGAAAAATACCCATCGTCGCTTTTGCCGTTGGAAAAATAAAGGTGTATGGGCATCGATTCTTGAAAATCTTACCTGCGAAGCAGATATGGAATGGTTGATGATTGATGCAACTCATATAAAAGTCCACCTTCATGGCACTGGAGCTGTAGGTGGGAATGATGAAATGGGCCTTACAAAAGGGGGCTCAACAGCAAGCTACACCTGGCCGTAGACGCACACGGTATGCCACACAGAGCAACTTTAACGTCTGGCACTGTTGCTGACTGTACAGTCGCTCCAGACTTGCTCAAGGAGTTAACCGCAGATTATTTACTGGCCGACCGGGGCTATGATAGCGATTCAATCATTAAACAAGCCGAAGAACAAGGGATGCAGCCTGTCATTCCACCACGAAAACATAGAAAGCATTATCGAAAGTTTGATAGTGCTCTCTATAAAAACCGCCATGTTGTTGAGAATGTCTTTGCGAAAATTAAGCAGTGGAGAGGGATTGCGACTCGATTTGCCAAAAGAGCGTCCTCCTTTCTGGCAAGCATCCAGATTCGATTTATTGCTATCTGGGCTGAAATCTTGTGACGACAGCCCCTAGAATGCGATACAGGCGGTTTTGGTGTTGATGGATTTATTGAAACTGGAAGACGGTGACAAGTCGTCGCCGGAGGCGACCATATTGATGATTTTTTAATGATTTTTTAGCCATTGTTGCATTGATGGAGTTGAAAAATAAGTGCTATAGCCTGGGCAAGCGCAGACTAATAAATGACAAAGATCCAAAATTTTTTGCCAATCAAACCAAGTATTGATTGATAGTAGTGAATCTTGTCCGATAATAAAGGCTAGTGGTTTTTGCCTACCGATTTGTTGCCGAAAAGAGAGTAGTGTTTCAACGGTATAAGAGGGAGTTTTACGTTTAAGTTCACGGGTATCAATACTAAATAGCGGATTATTTTTGATAGCTAATTTTATCATTGCCAATCTTTGTTGAACGGTTGCTTCAGGTTGTGGGCGATGGGGTGGCACATGATTGGGAAGTAAAACAACCTGTTGTAAACCGACTTGCTTGGCTAGCGCTTCAACGGGAAGTAAGTGACCATAGTGAATAGGATCAAAGGTACCACCAAATAGTGCTTGAATAGATTTAGAATTAGCTGTTTGCTTAGTTTGTTGAGTCATTAATAAAACTCTCGGGCAGTGATTTACCGCACAATAGCATAGATAAAGTTTCTAATTTTGGCCAAATTGACTGGCCATAATCTTGTTTTAAATGTAATTCAGCATAGGTAATTAACTGTATTGCAAGCTGTAGTTCGCGAATGGATAAACGCTGTAGCGCAGCGCTAAGAATAGGGCGGCGGGCTTGCCAAATTTTATGCTGATCAAATACTTTTTTTAGATCTTTATCGCTATTTTGTTGTGTTAATGTCAAAAGCAATATCAGTTCACGTTGAATTATACGTAATAGAATCAGTGCTTCATAATCTTCGCGTTGTAATTGTTGTAGGATATGCCAAACGCGTTTAATTTTACCTGCAAGTAGCGCATCAACCCAATGATAAGGTGTAAAATTAACGGCATTATTTACCGTCTCTTTGACACGAGGTAGGGTGAGGTTACCATCGGGATATAAGAGTGA
Source organism: Coronaproctus castanopsis (assembly GCA_032883995.1). Taxonomy (NCBI): domain Eukaryota; kingdom Metazoa; phylum Arthropoda; class Insecta; order Hemiptera; family Monophlebidae; genus Coronaproctus; species Coronaproctus castanopsis. The sequence continues at coordinate 1,512,001 of JAOQIE010000004.1, read as the reverse complement.
TAAACGTTCAAGAGCTTGGTTAAGAGCTAGTAAGTTGCCTTCATAACAGTAACAAAGAAGCTCATTAGCTTGTTTATCTAAGGTAACAGATATGGCTTTTGCTCGTTGGTTTATCCATTGAGGTAGTCTAGACTGTTCTGGTGTCAGACAATTAATATAGACTGCATCTTGGCCTATTTTTTTGCACCAGGCACTATTTTCTTGTGCTTTTGTTAATTTGCCGCCGCATAATATGAGTAATAAATCAGAATGTAATAATTCAGCCAACTTAAGTAGCTTTTCCGCTATGACGGTTGTGGGGCCACTTTCAGGTAATATTAAGATCAGGATTTGTCGGCTAGCAAATAGGCTAAGTGATTGGCTAAGGTGATAAATAGTGTCCCAGTCGGTGCTTGTATCTAGCGAATAGGTATAACGTTCAGAAAAACCCTGTTGTTGAGCAACTTGACAAATTTTATCCATGCTTTCTTGTGATAAAAGCGGATCATTGCCAAAAATCAGATAACAGGTTCGCAGCTTATCAGTAAGCTGCGAAGTTAGCTGCTCCGGGTAAATACGGATCATTCTGAGTCTACTGATAGCGCTTTCTCGACAACCACAGATCCTTCTGGCTCATTCTGAATAGTGCTATGAACGATCAGTAATTTACGAATTAACTGGCGAGCCGCTTGTTCACGCATTTCTTGTTTAACAAGTTCGCTTTCGGCGTCTTTAGCTAGTGTTTCTAACGGATTGTCGAAGAAAGCGCGCTCGACGCGTGTTTTTATCGGATAAACAGTGCCGTTAGGGAGGATAATTTGTGCGTTGACCCAGAAATTTAATTGTTTTTCTGCACTTTTACCGTCTTGATAGATGGAAACGGTTTTGGTGTTTTCAGATGAACCCACTATTTTTAAAATTGGCACATCCTGAAGATTTTCATCGATTAAGTTGACATTATTTAGGAGTAATTGCTGTCTAATTGCACGTGCTAGCGGGCCGTAGGGATCACCACTACTTAATCTTAATGTTTTTAGTTCTTCAGGTATTTGCGTCGTACCTTGTAGGCGAAATCTGCAGCCAGTCGTGATCAACACGGCTAAGCTTAGAAATAAGGTAATTAAATAACGCACATGGTCTCCTTATTAAGTTAACCGACAACAAGGTTTAACAGCTTGCCTGGCACATAAATTACCTTACGGATGTTCATACCTTCAAGGTATTTTGCCACACCATATTCTTGCGTTGCCATAGCTAACACAGAATCTTGTGATGCATTGATATCGACAGTAATACGCCCACGAACTTTACCATTAACTTGAATAATGACTAATTTAGTATCGTCTATTTTTGCTTGTTCGTCAGCAATTGGCCAAGGCGCATTATCGATATCTTCCAGCTGACCAAGTGCTTTCCACAGGATAAAGCAAGCATGGGGGATAATGGGCGATAGCATCCGCACAATAGCTTCTAGAGATTCTTGTATTAATGCCCGATCCTGTTCACTATCATGGGAGGCTCGCGTCAGTTTATTCATCAACTCCATAATAGCAGCAATCGCAGTATTAAATGCATAACGGCGGCCGATATCATCAGTCACTTTAGCGATGGTTTTATGTAGATCACGCCGCAGGTTTTTCTGCTCTGGAGTAAGGTTGGTGCTATTTAATGGCGCTGTTTTACCTTTTTGCGTATGTTCAAAAACGGTACGCCAAAGACGACGAACAAAACGATTTGCACCTTCTACATTTGATTCTTGCCATTCTAAAGTAAGTTCCGGCGGAGCGGCAAACATCATAAATAAGCGAACCGTATCCGCCCCATATTTTTCTACCATTAATTGTGGATCAATACCGTTATTTTTCGATTTAGACATTTTACTCATCCCGGTATAGGAGAGTTGATGTCCATGCTTATCAGTTGCTTTGACAATCTTACCTTTTTCATCCCGTTCAACAGTCACATCAACGGGTGACACCCAAACTCGTTGTCCATTTTCACCTAAGTAATAAAAAGAATCGGCTAATACCATTCCTTGACATAACAGACGTTTAGCTGGTTCATCAGAATTTACTAAGCCTGCATCACGCATTAGTTTGTGGAAAAAACGGAAATATAATAGATGCATAATGGCATGTTCAATACCACCGATATATTGATCAACAGGCAACCAGTAATTGGCCGCGGCTGGATCTAGCATCCCTTGGTCATAATTAGGACAGGTATAACGGGCATAATACCAGGAAGACTCCATAAAGGTATCAAAGGTATCCGTTTCACGTAATGCTGCATGACCATTGATGTTAGTCTTGGCCCATTGTGGGTCGGCTTTGATAGGACTTGTGATGCCATTCATCACCACATCTTCAGGTAAGATGACAGGTAGTTGTTGTTCGGGTACTGGCATGACAGAACCATCTTCCATGGTTACCATAGGAATTGGTGCTCCCCAATAACGTTGGCGAGAAACCCCCCAATCACGTAGACGATAATTGACTTTACGTTGCGCCGAAGCTTGTGAAACCAGTTGATCGGCAATCGCATTGGCGGCTGTTTTATTGTCCATGCCACTAAATTCGCCTGAATTAATCAGTGCATTTTTATCAGTCAACGGACCTGCTTTTAGATCGGGCATCTGGCCTTCATTATCAGCAATAACCGCTTTGATCGGTAAATGATATTTGGTTGCGAATTCCCAGTCACGTTGGTCATGCCCTGGAACTGCCATTACTGCCCCTGTACCATATTCCATTAACACAAAATTGGCTATCCAGATCGGAATTTTTTCATTAGTTAGCGGGTGAATTGCGAACAGATTGGTGGCAATACCTTTTTTCTCCATGGTTGCCATTTCTGCTTCAGCAACCTTGGTATTACGACATTCATCAATAAAAGCGTTAAGTTTAGCATTTTTTTCTGCCGCGCTTTTTGCTAACGGATGAGTTGCTGCAATAGCGAGATAAGTCACCCCCATAAAAGTATCTGGCCGAGTAGTATAGACAGTTAGCTTTTCATCCATGTCTGCCAGTTCAAAGGTAATTTCAACCCCTTCTGAGCGGCCGATCCAATTACGCTGCATAGTTTTAACTTGCTCTGGCCAGCCATCGAGTTTATCTAAATCATTGAGTAGCTCTTCTGCATAAGCGGTAATTTTTATGAACCATTGGGGAATTTCTTTGCGTTCGACCGGGGTATCGCAACGCCAGCAGCAGCCATCAATGACTTGCTCGTTTGCTAACACCGTTAAATCATTTGGACACCAGTTAACGGCAGCGGTTTTTTTATAAACCAAACCTTTTTCATAAAGCTTAGTAAAAAACCATTGCTCCCAACGATAATACTCCGGTGTACAAGTTGTGACTTCTCGACTCCAGTCATAACCAAATCCGAGCATTTTTAATTGATTTTTCATGTAATCAATATTGGTATAAGTCCAAGGCGCTGGAGCAGTATTATTTTTTACTGCGGCACCTTCTGCCGGTAAACCAAAAGCATCCCAGCCGATAGGTTGCAGTACATTTTTGCCTAGTATGCGTTGATAACGTGAGATAACATCACCAATGGTATAGTTGCGTACATGCCCCATATGTAGCTGACCAGATGGGTAAGGTAACATTGACAGGCAATAGTATTTTTCTTTGTTATTATCTTCTATTACTTTAAATGTTTGTTTTTCTTCCCAATGACGTTGTACGTATTGCTCTATCTCTTCTGGTCGATATTGTTCTTGCATGACACCGATGTTCCTATGGCGATAATGCGGCATTGGCCGCGAATGATATAGTTTATTTTACACGAGTTTCGCACAAAACTAATTTGGGTACGCCAATAAAACACGGATGTGCTCAGCAATAGCATTTTTGATTACGTCCCAATTTTGTTGTTAAAGGGTTATTTTTTCAGATATACGACGTTTATGTTGTTCAAACCACGCAGAAATAGCGAGAAAAATATGATTTCTTTGCGCTCTGTCGCTACCAATGTAAAAATGATCCACTTGCTAGAGGCTGTCGTCACAAGATTTCAGCCCAGATAGCAATAAATCGAATCGGGATGCTTGCCAGAAAGGAGGACGCTCTTTTGGCAAATCGAGTCGCAATCCCTCTCCACTGCTTAATTTTCGCAAAGACATTCTCAACAACATGGCGGTTTTTATAGAGAGCACTATCAAACTTTCGATAATGCTTTCTATGTTTTCGTGGTGGAATGACAGGCTGCATCCCTTGTTCTTCGGCTTGTTTAATGATTGAATCGCTATCATAGCCCCGGTCGGCCAGTAAATAATCTGCGGTTAACTCCTTGAGCAAGTCTGGAGCGACTGTACAGTCAGCAAGAGTGCCAGACGTTAAAGTTGCTCTGAGTGGCATACCGTGTGCGTCTACGGCCAGGTGTAGCTTGCTGTTGAGCCCCCTTTTGTAAGGCCCATTTCATCATTCCCACCTACAGCTCCAGTGCCATGAAGGTGGACTTTTATATGAGTTGCATCAATCATCAACCATTCCATATCTGCTTCGCAGGTAAGATTTTCAAGAATCGATGCCCATACACCTTTATTTTTCCAACGGCAAAAGCGACGGTGGGTATTTTTCCAACAACCGTAATCAGGAGGCAGATCTCTCCATGGAGAGCCTGTTCTTAAGATCCAGAATACTGCATTAATAAACAATCGGTTATCCTTTGCGACGCCGCCCCATTTGCCTTTTCTACCAGGAAGTAAGGACTCGATTCTTTCCCAGGAGCGATCAGAAATGTCGTGTCGACGATGTGCTAATAAAGCTAATTTTTTCATTTTAAAATAATATCATAGCCTTACATCTTGTGACGACAGCCCCTAGTGTAAAACTGATCCACCAAGAGTAAAAATGGCAGTTTTAAGGTACTGCCGATGATAACATTGGAGATCAGAGTGGAAATTTCTGTTTTACATCGCCAGGGTATGTCTATACGTGCGATTGCGCGACGCCTTTCATGTTCAAGAGTAACCGTGAGGCGATATCTTCGTAGCACTGAAGCGGCGGCGAATATGCGTTATAAATCGAGAGCGCCTAGACCCGGTAAGTTGGAGCCCTTCAAGGTATATATTCTCGAACGCGTAGAGGCGGCTAGACCTGATTGGATACCGGCCTGCGTATTGCTACGGGAGATCCGTGAACAAAGGTACACAGGCAGCTATAGCTTGCTGACCGCTTTTCTTCATCCTATGAAAAAACCGGTTATTGAAGACGTTGTTCGCTTTGAGACTGAACCCGGTGAACAGATGCAGGTTGACTTCACGATTATCAGACAGGGGAAGAACCCTTTGCTGGCATTCGTTGCCACGTTAGGTTGGAGTCGTTCCACTTTTGTTAAGTTTTACACCTGTCAAAATTCAGCAGCCTGGTGCGACGGGATTGAGTCAGCTCTACAGTATTTTGGCGGTACGCCTTGTCAGCTGCTATTTGATAATGCGAAGACCATTATCATTGAGCGTGATGTTTATGGTCCTGGTAAACACCGCTGGAACCCACAGCTTATCCAGCTTGCCGAGAAATATGCTTTCAGTCCGAAAGTCTGCCGTCCATACAGGGCGAAGACTAAAGCACGAGTTTCGCGCCGACAAATAAACAAGTTATTTTTAAGCTCAATTCGATATAATATATAATTCGAAAAAATTGCCAATTAAAACATAAAATATTGAAATTAAATGATATTTTATGTTATCGCACATCTTGTGGATAAAACATTATTTTAGCTATTTTTAGGGGCTGTCGTCACAAGATGTAAGGCTATGATATTATTTTAAAATGAAAAAATTAGCTTTATTAGCACATCGTCGACACGACATTTCTGATCGCTCCTGGGAAAGAATCGAGTCCTTACTTCCTGGTAGAAAAGGCAAATGGGGCGGCGTCGCAAAGGATAACCGATTGTTTATTAATGCAGTATTCTGGATCTTAAGAACAGGCTCTCCATGGAGAGATCTGCCTCCTGATTACGGTTGTTGGAAAAATACCCATCGTCGCTTTTGCCGTTGGAAAAATAAAGGTGTATGGGCATCGATTCTTGAAAATCTTACCTGCGAAGCAGATATGGAATGGTTGATGATTGATGCAACTCATATAAAAGTCCACCTTCATGGCACTGGAGCTGTAGGTGGGAATGATGAAATGGGCCTTACAAAAGGGGGCTCAACAGCAAGCTACACCTGGCCGTAGACGCACACGGTATGCCACTCAGAGCAACTTTAACGTCTGGCACTGTTGCTGACTGTACAGTCGCTCCAGACTTGCTCAAGGAGTTAACCGCAGATTATTTACTGGCCGACCGGGGCTATGATAGCGATTCAATCATTAAACAAGCCGAAGAACAAGGGATGCAGCCTGTCATTCCACCACGAAAACATAGAAAGCATTATCGAAAGTTTGATAGTGCTCTGTATAAAAACCGCCATGTTGTTGAGAATGTCTTTGCGAAAATTAAGCAGTGGAGAGGGATTGCGACTCGATTTGCCAAAAGAGCGTCCTCCTTTCTGGCAAGCATCCAGATTCGATTTATTGCTATCTGGGCTGAAATCTTGTGACGACAGCCCCTAGCACAATATTAGGGACGACTAAATCTGTGTAGATACCTATGTGGGAAAAATGCTGATCTCAAACGTATCATCGAGAAAGAAGCACGAGTTTCGCACGGACATATAAAGCTCTAAAAATAGCTAAAATAATGTTTTATCCACAAGATGTGCGATAACATAAAATATATTTTAATTTCAATATCTTATGTTTTAATTGGCAATTTTTTCGAATTATATATTATATCGAATTGAGCTTAAAAATAACTTGTTTATTTGTCGGCGCGAAACTCGTGAGAAGGAGAACAGATGCTAGCTGCAGTTGGCAAAGGTAACCGTATAATTACCCTTGATATACCAGGTACAAGCTGGACAACTCGACAACTTGCTGAACAATTAGATCAATGGAAACAAGATGGACGTAATATTAGCTTTCTAATTGGTGGCCCAGAAGGTCTTGCCCCTGCCTATAAAGCAGCAGCAGAACAAAGTTGGTCACTGTCATCCTTAACAATCACGAGTTTCGCACGGACATATAAAGCTCTAAAAATAGCTAAAATAATGTTTTATCCACAAGATGTGCGATAACATAAAATATATTTTAATTTCAATATCTTATGTTTTAATTGGCAATTTTTTCGAATTATATATTATATCGAATTGAGCTTAAAAATAACTTGTTTATTTGTCGGCGCGAAACTCGTGACAATGCCTCATCCTTTAGTTCGAATATTTGTTGTAGAGAGCCTTTACCGTGCATGGAGCATTACAACAAATCATCCTTACCATCGGGAATAACATATTTGTGTAGGTTATTAGTGTGAATGCGAAGAAAGAAACAAAAAAAAAGAAACGCACCCCTTTTCGCGATTACACCGCTGAATCTACTCTATTCATTCGTCGGGCGTTGATAGCTTTTATTATCATTGTGATATTAGTAAGTATTTTAATTGCTAATCTTTATCATCTACAAGTGGTTCGCCATGAAGACTATCAAACTCGCTCCAATGATAATCGGATAAAATTAGTTCCTGTTCCACCTAGTAGAGGTATTATTTATGACAGAAATGGGATTCCTCTCGCGTTAAACCGAACATTTTATCAGTTAGAAGTCATTCCTGAAAAAGTCCCTAATTTAACAGAGCTATTGGCACAATTGCGTGATGTGGTTGATCTCACTGACGACGACATTGCAAACTTCAAAAAAGAGCGTAAACGTTCACGCCGCTTTACCTCTATACCGTTAAAAACCTCACTAGATGAAGTGCAAGTTGCACGTTTTGCCGTTAATCAATACCGGTTTCCCGGGATTGAAGTCAAAGGTTACCAACGCCGCTATTATCCTTATGGCTCTGCGCTAACGCATGTTATTGGTTATGTAGCCAAAATTAATGATAAGGATATAGAACGTCTAGAAAATGATGGTCTTCTAAAAAATTACACTGCCACCCATGATATTGGTAAATTAGGTATAGAACGGTATTACGAAAATATTTTACATGGCAAAACAGGCTATGAAGAGGTCGAAGTTAATAGTCGGGGAAAAGTCATACGCCAACTTCATGAACAAGCACCTCAGGCAGGCAAAGATATTTATCTCACTATTGATCTCAATTTACAAATTGAGATCGAAAAGTTGCTCACCACCAGCCGAGCTGCCGTTGTTGTAACCGATCCTCGCAACGGAGAAGTACTGGCGCTGGTATCTACTCCAAGCTATGACCCTAATCTATTTGTTAATGGTATCTCGAATAAAGATTACCAAGCTTTATTAAATAATCCTAATAGTCCGCTAATTAATAGAACTACCCAGGGATTATATCCGCCCGCCTCAACCGTTAAAGCATTTATGGCGGTCGCAGCGTTAAGTGAAAACATTGTCACCGCCAACTCCACCATATTTGATCCTGGTTGGTGGCAATTACCAAATTCCGAAAAACGTTACCGAGACTGGAAAAAATGGGGACACGGTAGATTAAATGTCGTTAGAGCCATTATCGAATCAGCCGACACCTTTTTCTACCAGGTTGCTTATGATATGGGTATCGATCGTATCTCCGATTGGATGCAGAAATTTGGCTATGGGCATTATACTGGTATTGATCTTGCCGAAGAACGCTCTGGCATTATGCCAACCCGGGAATGGAAACTAAAACGCTACAAAAAACCTTGGTATCAAGGAGACACTATTCCAGTCGGCATCGGCCAAGGTTATTGGACCGCAACACCGATCCAAATGGCAAAAGCATTAGTGACGTTAATTAATGACGGCACGGTTAAAATTCCCCATCTACTTTATGGCACTAAATTAGGTAATGCTATGCTGCCTTATGACCAGAAAGAGCATATCCAAATTGGTGATATTCATTCAGGCTTTTGGGAGTTAGCTAAAGAAGGTATGTATGGCGTTGCTAATGCACCAAATGGTACAGCACGTAGAAGTTTTGCCAACACTCCCTACAAGGCTGCCGTCAAATCAGGTACGGCGCAGGTATTCAGTTATGAAACCTATAATGCAAGTAAATTAGCTAAGCACTTGCGTGATCATAAATTAATGATTGGATTTGCCCCTTATCAAAAGCCGACCGTTTCCGTTGCTATTATTCTAGAAAATGGTGGGGCTGGACCGGCCGTTGGCGATCTTGTCCGCAATATTCTTGATTATGTTTTGCTTGGTAAAAAAACGATATCACAAACACCAGATACCCGTGTATCTCCAGAAGAAGATCAGTAATATATGACCGATAAATCACATAAATTACCTATTTGGACGCGTTTACATATTGATATTCCAATGTTGCTGATTATTCTCGCCTTAACGATATACAGTGTCATGATCATGTGGAGTGCTAGTGGGCAAGATATTGATATGATGCAGCGTAAGCTGATACAAATCGCGATTGGATTTGTTGTCATGATTGTTATGGCGCAGATTTCACCGCGTATCTATGAAAATTGGGCGCCCTACCTGTATATTTTCTGCTTAATGCTGTTAATTTTTGTCGATGCATTTGGGCAAATCAGTAAAGGTGCGCAACGATGGTTAGATCTTGGCTTCGTTCGTTTTCAACCGTCTGAAATTGCTAAAATTGCGGTTCCATTGATGGTTGCACGTTTTGTCAATCGCGATCTCTGCCCTCCCACCTTAAAAAATACCCTGCTGGCATTGATACTTTTATTTCTCCCCACACTACTGGTTGCCGCTCAACCTGATCTGGGCACATCTATTTTAGTTGCTGTCTCCGGTTTGTTTATCCTGTTCTTAGCGGGTATGAATTGGAAATTGATTGCCATTGCGGCCACGGGCATCGCTTGCTTTATTCCTATTCTATGGTTCTTTCTGATGCACGACTATCAACGAGATCGTGTTATGATGTTACTCGATCCAGAAACAGATCCACTCGGTGCTGGTTATCATATTATCCAATCTAAAATTGCTATTGGCTCAGGGGGATTATTTGGCAAAGGCTGGTTACATGGCACGCAATCGCAATTAGAATTTCTACCAGAACGTCATACTGATTTTATTTTTGCCGTATTAGCTGAAGAACTCGGGTTAATTGGCGTAGTTATTTTACTGGTATTATATCTACTACTAATCATGCGAGGGTTAATAATTGCAGCTAATGCACAAAATACCTTTGGTAAAGTTATGGTTGGTGGCTTAATGTTAATTCTGTTTGTCTACATATTTGTCAACATTGGCATGGTTAGCGGTATCTTACCTGTAGTGGGTGTTCCTTTACCGTTGGTAAGTTATGGCGGCTCGGCATTAATCGTTTTAATGGCTGGATTTGGAATTATTATGTCAATCCATACCCATCGAAAATTTCTGTCAAAAAGCTTATAATCACGAGGTCTGTAATGCACTACCACTGGCTTATATTTAGCATTACTATAGCACTTTTAGCAGGCTGTGTTTCTCAAACTAAACAAAATACTAATATGCCTATGGCGCCGGTACAAGATATATCAGGAGCAGAGCCGCGTTACGAACCTTATCACTCTGGCGCTAATAATGACTATCAACTTAATGGCTGTCGCTACCAATGTAAAAATGATCCACTTGCTAGTGTAAAACTGATCCACCAAGAGTAAAAATGGCAGTTTTAAGGTACTGCCGATGATAACATTGGAGATCAGAGTGGAAATTTCTGTTTTACATCGCCAGGGTATGTCTATACGTGCGATTGCGCGACGCCTTTCATGTTCAAGAGTAACCGTGAGGCGATATCTTCGTAGCACTGAAGCGGCGGCGAATATGCGTTATAAATCGAGAGCGCCTAGACCCGGTAAGTTGGAGCCCTTCAAGGTATATATTCTCGAACGCGTAGAGGCGGCTAGACCTGATTGGATACCGGCCTGCGTATTGCTACGGGAGATCCGTGAACAAGGGTACACAGGCAGCTATAGCTTGCTGACCGCTTTTCTTCATCCTATGAAAAAACCGGTTATTGAAGACGTTGTTCGCTTTGAGACTGAACCCGGTGAACAGATGCAGGTTGACTTCACGATTATCAGACAGGGGAAGAACCATAAGCGCTAACCAAATTTAAATTGAGACAAGGATGAAGTCTGATATTGCCGCTTTCGACTTCGAGAGCCTTTAAGGTGTCGCTGTATTTTGTCCCATTTTGATATACATTCAAAGAGTGATACAGCGGGACAAAGACTGTAAATTAACAGGTTAAATATCAGTGATATGGATTGCCATCTGCTAGCTAAATCATTAAGTTCTTTATCCGAATTTTTGAGGGGAAAAATGTCTGCTGATTGCCAGCAGACGCTCTAACAGACAGGAAACGAACAATTTTCCTTGTAGCCATGCCTTTACCCCTATAGGATTTTTCTTTTTTAGGTGTCCTAGTTTTATTAAGGATTTCATGCGTTTAAAAGCAAGTTCTATCTGCCATCGCTGTCTGTAAAGCCCTAAAATATCTTCTTTACTTAGTTCTTTTAGCGTGGTGACTATCACTACATAGCCAGTTATTTCTTGGACTTCAGGGTTATGTTTTCTCTGATTTTTACTGATTTTTTTCAGGTATTTTCTTTCACTTTCAATCCGTTGTGCTTCTGTTTTGCGGTAAGCGCATACACGTACGGGATATTCAACTCCCTCTAATAGCATGATTGCTGGCCATTCTCCGTACTCACCTTGTGCCAAGGTGCGGAGATGGTTGAGTTGTTGAAATTTATTGCCTTCTATGGAAAGTAACGGAAGTCCCCGTAAATTCATTCTGACCACGACATCTGCTCCCTGATCAATAATATGCTTTATTCCAGTACGGTGGTTGAATCCTCTGTCAGCAATGACGATGCTTCCTTTCTCCACACTAAACCTTGTCAACGTTTCGCCATCACTGATCGGGGTAATAAGTGATTGGTGACAGTTTAATGTTCTGATATCCATTGCGTAGTGAATTCGCCAGTCTGGGGAATTGCTACCCGGCTCTTTTACCACTGAGCCGTCTACCACAATAAGTGATCGATGGCTTATGGATTCAGGAATATCAACATTCTTTGATGTTTTCTCGATAATACCTTCAGTCATCCATCGGAGCCACTCACCACATTTATCAATACGTTTCAACAATGCAACATCTGAGATATTGACTAAACCCGCCGCCGCCGCTCGTGCTACAGTTTCACGCATTGAGTAACCTGTACAAAAATAAATCAGCAATACCCTGAGCAAAAGAGCAGGGCTAGTAAATTGACGCCCAAATTTCAAAGCTCCACATTCACGAGCCTTATCTTCCCATCCATCAGGTAGAAGCATCGTTATTTTTTCCCAGTCGTCAAAAGCTAAATTTGTGCTAGATATCATTTACATCATCTCTTCTCAATTATGAGTAGCAATTATATATCATTATGATTTTTAGTTAGCGCTTATGGGGGAAGAACCGTTTGCTGGCATTCGTTGCCACGTTCGGTTGGAGTCGTTCCACTTTTGTTAAGTTTTACACCTGTCAAAATTCAGCAGCCTGGTGCGACGGGATTGAGTCAGCCCTACAGTATTTTGGCGGTACGCCTCGTCAGCTGCTATTTGATAATGCGAAGACCATTATCATTGAGCGTGATGTTTATGGTCCTGGTAAACACCGCTGGAACCCACAGCTTATCCAGCTTGCCGAGAAATATGCTTTCAGTCCGAAAGTCTGCCGTCCATACAGGGCGAAGACTAAAGGTAAGGTTGAACGTTTTAATCACTATCTTAAGAACAGTTTCATTGTTCCACTAACCGCGTCATTTCGTCAGGCAGGGCTTATTTTGGATGCTGCCGCCGCCAACTCACGTATTGGAGACTGGCTGAGTTCAATAGCTAATGTACGTAAACACGGCACTACGGGTGTATCGCCGGAGGAGCGCATGCTACAAGAACGCTTAGCACTGTTGCCGCTGCCGAAAGTCATGCAAGCATTTCCTTTACCGATACATCAGACTCGCCCGATTCCTATGGAGAGCCTACAACATCCTTTGTCCGTCTATCAATCGATTCTGGAGATGCCTATATGAGTCTTCAGTATGAACGCATCGAAAAATTCTGCCAGCAGCTTAAACTGGACAGACTAAGCACAGAGTGGCCAGCTGTAGCGCAGGCAACTATCGACAAGAACGGTACACACGCTGACTTTCTAGAGTCTATTTTAGGACTTCAGTATGAAGGACTTACTGAACGTCGGCGTCAAACGATACTCCGTTTATCTGGGCTGCCAGTGATAAAGACGTTGGAGCAGTTTGATTACAAATATGCCAGCGGTGTTCCCCGTAACCAAATACAGGAACTGGCTGGACTGGCTTTCATTGAGCGCCAGGAGAATATCGTGTTGCTAGGTCCGTCTGGTGTCGGGAAGACGCACCTGGCTACTGCCATAAGCTATAGGGCTGCGATGCATGGATTAAGCATCCGTTTTCTAACTGCGGCGGATATGATGTTGCAGCTGCTTACCTCTCATCGACAAGGTGACCTTAAGGGATATCTTACTCGCGTTATCAGTAAACCTAGACTATTGATTATCGATGAAGTTGGCTATTTACCTTTTGGCAAAGAAGAAGCAAATCTGTTCTTCCAGGTGGTGGCAAAGCGATATGAAGCGGGTAGTGTGCTCTTAACCAGTAATCTGTCTTTTGCTCAGTGGTCAAGTACATTTGGTGATGATGAGACGCTAACAGCCGCTATGCTGGATCGATTGCTGCACCATGCACATCTCGTACAGATTAGTGGACAAAGTTATCGGTTAAAAGACAAGCTAAAAAGCGGTCAGCTACATAAAAAATTGAAAGCGGAACTGAGCGAGTAAATTAAAGGGAGTGGATCAGTTTTACTTTAGCAAAGTGGATCAGAATTCAATTGGCATTGACAATGGCCAAACTTATCAAATACACGAGTTTCGCACAGGCATATAAAATTCCAGAAATGGCTTAAAAGTAATGATTAATCTGTAAGTTACTAAAATACATAAATTTTATTAAATTACAATAAGTTGCATTTAATTTATAAGGTTTTATCTATTTATATATTATGCTGAATTAAACTTAAAAATAGAGCGTTTTTTATTGGTGCGAAACTCGTGAAATAATAAAAGATCCTGCCCATTTCAGTGAAACAGGCTTTGCTAGCATTTTTGGCTCTGAAGTTATCGGTAAAACAACTAGGACGGGTGAAAAAGCCAGCCCTTATGAGTTCACAGCTTCACACCCTACTTTACCTATTCCAAGTTATGCCCGTATTACTAATTTAATCAATGGCAGAATGATGATAGTCCGCATTAATGATCGAGGCCCCTATATAGCTGAGGAATCCCCACAAAATCATTGCTACACGAGTTTCGCAATCTCCAAAAAAGAAGTATAAATTTAAAAACAAAAAAATTAGGGTGTTCATATTTTCACGAGTTTCGCACAGGGATATAAAATTCCAGAAATGGCTTAAAAGTAATGATTAATCTGCAAGTTACTAAAACACATAAATTTTATTAAATTACAATAAGTTGCATTTAATTTATAAGGTTTTATCTATTTATATATTATGCTGAATTAAATTTAAAAATAGAGCGTTTTTTTATTGGTGCGAAACTCGTGATTTTGTCCGGTTATCGATGCATTAAAGATATCTATAAAACATTTTTACAAGTAAGCAGTTTAAGATACTCTGGTTTGACGTTATCAGAAGTAAGCCCATCGCCTTTATCTCATGACACTGTTAGCCGATGGCTAAAAAGTAGATGTTTTCGACCTAAAGACCTATGGCGATTAGTTGAACCTTCTATAGACAAAAAAAGCCCTTGCGTACTAGGGGCTGTCGTCACAAGATGTAAGGCTATGATATTATTTTAAAATGAAAAAATTAGCTTTATTAGCACATCGTCGACACGACATTTCTGATCGCTCCTGGGAAAGAATCGAGTCCTTACTTCCTGGTAGAAAAGGCAAATGGGGCGGCGTCGCAAAGGATAACCGATTGTTTATTAATGCAGTATTCTGGATCTTAAGAACAGGCTCTCCATGGAGAGATCTGCCTCCTGATTACGGTTGTTGGAAAAATACCCATCGTCGCTTTTGCCGTTGGAAAAATAAAGGTGTATGGGCATCGATTCTTGAAAATCTTACCTGCGAAGCAGATATGGAATGGTTGATGATTGATGCAACTCATATAAAAGTCCACCTTCATGGCACTGGAGCTGTAGGTGGGAATGATGAAATGGGCCTTACAAAAGGGGGCTCAACAGCAAGCTACACCTGGCCGTAGACGCACACGGTATGCCACACAGAGCAACTTTAACGTCTGGCACTGTTGCTGACTGTACAGTCGCTCCAGACTTGCTCAAGGAGTTAACCGCAGATTATTTACTGGCCGACCGGGGCTATGATAGCGATTCAATCATTAAACAAGCCGAAGAACAAGGGATGCAGCCTGTCATTCCACCACGAAAACATAGAAAGCATTATCGAAAGTTTGATAGTGCTCTCTATAAAAACCGCCATGTTGTTGAGAATGTCTTTGCGAAAATTAAGCAGTGGAGAGGGATTGCGACTCTTTTTGCCAAAAGAGCGTCCTCCTTTCTGGCAAGCATCCAGATTCGATTTATTGCTATCTGGGCTGAAATCTTGTGACGACAGCCCCTAATTGCCGATGATACATTGATTGCCAAAACACGTAGCAAAAAAATAGCACGAGTTTCGCACGGACATATAAAGCTCTAAAAATAGCTAAAATAATGTTTTATCCACAAGATGTGAGATAACATAAAATATATTTTAATTTCAATATGTTATGTTTTAATTGGCAATTTTTTCGAATTATATATTATATCGAATTGAGCTTAAAGATAACTTGTTTATTTGTCGGCGCGAAACTCGTGAATAGAGATGGTCCATTATCAATATTCAGGTAATGAACATGATGTTATTGCTGGCATAGGTTTAGTTAATTTGCTTTGCCATGATCTGACGAAGGTTGAATCAATTCCTATGGATTATCGTATTTATGATAAAGATTCTGATGGAAAAACAAAAAACACGCACTTTTCCGAAATGCTCGCTCTTGCTAAAAAAAGAGGGATCATGCCAGAAGCGGTAGTGATGGATACTTGGTATCCTACACGACACGAGTTTCGCGCCGACAAATAAACAAGTTATTTTTAAGCTCAATTCGATATAATATATAATTCGAAAAAATTGCCAATTAAAAAATAAGATGTTGAAATTAAAATATATTTTATGTTATCGCACATCTTGTGGATAAAACATTATTTTAGCTATTTTTAGAGCTTTATATGTCCGTGCGAAACTCGTGTTCTAGCCTGGATAACCTGAAATCAATTCGCTCTCATGGTTGAGTTTGGGTAACCACGCTGAGGAAAAATAGGATCGTTAACCATAACAAACAACTGAACAAGTTAGACATCACAGAAGAAGGAACGTCAATACACTTACGAGGATATGATTGGGTGACCGTTTTCAAATTTACAGCCAAAAACGGCCGTATTGATTACATACACGAGTTTCGCGCCGACAAATAAACAAGTTATTTTTAAGCTCAATTCGATATAATATATAATTCGAAAAAATTGCCAATTAAAACATAAGATATTGAAATTAAAATATATTTTATGTTATCACACATCTTGTGGATAAAACATTATTTTAGCTATTTTTAGGGGCTGTCGTCACAAGATGTAAGGCTATGATATTATTTTAAAATGAAAAAATTAGCTTTATTAGCACATCGTCGACACGACATTTCTGATCGCTCCTGGGAAAGAATCGAGTCCTTACTTCCTGGTAGAAAAGGCAAATGGGGCGGCGTCGCAAAGGATAACCGATTGTTTATTAATGCAGTATTCTGGATCTTAAGAACAGGCTCTCCATGGAGAGATCTGCCTCCTGATTACGGTTGTTGGAAAAATACCCATCGTCGCTTTTGCCGTTGGAAAAATAAAGGTGTATGGGCATCGATTCTTGAAAATCTTACCTGCGAAGCAGATATGGAATGGTTGATGATTGATGCAACTCATATAAAAGTCCACCTTCATGGCACTGGAGCTGTAGGTGGGAATGATGAAATGGGCCTTACAAAAGGGGGCTCAACAGCAAGCTACACCTGGCCGTAGACGCACACGGTATGCCACTCAGAGCAACTTTAACGTCTGGCACTGTTGCTGACTGTACAGTCGCTCCAGACTTGCTCAAGGAGTTAACCGCAGATTATTTACTGGCCGACCGGGGCTATGATAGCGATTCAATCATTAAACAAGCCGAAGAACAAGGGATGCAGCCTGTCATTCCACCACGAAAACATAGAAAGCATTATCGAAAGTTTGATAGTGCTCTCTATAAAAACCGCCATGTTGTTGAGAATGTCTTTGCGAAAATTAAGCAGTGGAGAGGGATTGCGACTCGATTTGCCAAAAGAGCGTCCTCCTTTCTGGCAAGCATCCAGATTCGATTTATTGCTATCTGGGCTGAAATTTTGTGACGACAGCCCCTAGAGCTTTATATGTCCGTGCGAAACTCGTGATTGTTAGAAAATCCGTCGGACAATCGGCATTCAAAAGAAAACGTTCGATGACTTTTACCCTGCTAAGCCAGCGGTTTTTAGGAGTCGATCCGTTTAGTTGCATTCTTTGTGGTGGCAGGATGAAATTTTCTCGTTTTATCGAAGGATTGAGGATAGCTCAATTACTCGATCATGCTTTAGAGATTGCCCGAATTCGCTACGTCCCCTTTTTGGGGTACGGGTAGATCTACACGAGTTTCGCGCCGACAAATAAACAAGTTATTTTTAAGCTCAATTCGATATAATATATAATTCGAAAAAATTGCCAATTAAAACATAAGATATTGAAATTAAAATATATTTTATGTTATCGCACATCTTGTGGATAAAACATTATTTTAGCTATTTTTAGAGCTTTATATGTCCGTGCGAAACTCGTGACATAGTAACAAACAAAGAGAATCCCACCCGTCAATACGTCAAATCTATCATGGATGCCCGTTGGTCTGTTGAAGTTTATCATCGAGAAGTTAAACAAAACTGTGGTATTGAACGCTGTCAGGCTCGCACAAGCCGAGCGCAAAGAAATCATATTTTTCTCGCTATTTCTGCGTGGTTTGAACAACATAAACGTCGTATATCTGAAAAAATCACGAGTTTCGCGCCGACAAATAAACAAGTTATTTTTAAGCTCAATTCGATATAATATATAATTCGAAAAAATTGCCAATTAAAACATAAGATATTGAAATTAAAATATGTTTTATGTTATCGCACATCTTGTGGATAAAACATTATTTTAGCTATTTTTAGAGCTTTATATGTCCGTGCGAAACTCGTGAAAATAACCCTTTATCAACAAAATTGGGACGTAATCAAAAATGCTATTGCTGAGCACATCCGTGTTTTATTGGCGTACCCAAATTAGTTTTGTGCGAAACTCGTGTGCTAGGGGCTGTCGTCACAAGATTTCAGCCCAGATAGCAATAAATCGAATCTGGATGCTTGCCAGAAAGGAGGACGCTCTTTTGGCAAATCGAGTCGCAATCCCTCTCCACTGCTTAATTTTCGCAAAGACATTCTCAACAACATGGCGGTTTTTATAGAGAGCACTATCAAACTTTCGATAATGCTTTCTATGTTTTCGTGGTGGAATGACAGGCTGCATCCCTTGTTCTTCGGCTTGTTTAATGATTGAATCGCTATCATAGCCCCGGTCGGCCAGTAAATAATCTGCGGTTAACTCCTTGAGCAAGTCTGGAGCGACTGTACAGTCAGCAACAGTGCCAGACGTTAAAGTTGCTCTGAGTGGCATACCGTGTGCGTCTACGGCCAGGTGTAGCTTGCTGTTGAGCCCCCTTTTGTAAGGCCCATTTCATCATTCCCACCTACAGCTCCAGTGCCATGAAGGTGGACTTTTATATGAGTTGCATCAATCATCAACCATTCCATATCTGCTTCGCAGGTAAGATTTTCAAGAATCGATGCCCATACACCTTTATTTTTCCAACGGCAAAAGCGACGATGGGTATTTTTCCAACAACCGTAATCAGGAGGCAGATCTCTCCATGGAGAGCCTGTTCTTAAGATCCAGAATACTGCATTAATAAACAATCGGTTATCCTTTGCGACGCCGCCCCATTTGCCTTTTCTACCAGGAAGTAAGGACTCGATTCTTTCCCAGGAGCGATCAGAAATGTCGTGTCGACGATGTGCTAATAAAGCTAATTTTTTCATTTTAAAATAATATCATAGCCTTACATCTTGTGACGACAGCCCCTAGTGTAAAACTGATCCACCAAGAGTAAAAATGGCAGTTTTAAGGTACTGCCGATAATAACATTGGAGATCAGAGTGGAAATTTCTGTTTTACATCGCCAGGGTATGTCTATACGTGGGATTGCGCGACGCCTTTCATGTTCAAGAGTAACCGTGAGGCGATATCTTCGTAGCACTGAAGCGGCGGCGAATATGCGTTATAAATCGAGAGCGCCTAGACCCGGTAAGTTGGAGCCCTTCAAGGTATATATTCTCGAACGCGTAGAGGCGGCTAGACCTGATTGGATACCGGCCTGCGTATTGCTACGGGAGATCCGTGAACAAGGGTACACAGGCAGCTATAGCTTGCTGACCGCTTTTCTTCATCCTATGAAAAAACCGGTTATTGAAGACGTTGTTCGCTTTGAGACTGAACCCGGTGAACAGATGCAGGTTGACTTCACGATTATCAGACAGGGGAAGAACCCTTTGCTGGCATTCGTTGCCACGTTAGGTTGGAGTCGTTCCACTTTTGTTAAGTTTTACACCTGTCAAAATTCAGCAGCCTGGTGCGACGGGATTGAGTCAGCCCTACAGTATTTTGGCGGTACGCCTCGTCAGCTGCTATTTGATAATGCGAAGACCATTATGATTGAGCGTGATGTTTATGGTCCTGGTAAACACCGCTGGAACCCACAGCTTATCCAGCTTGCCGAGAAATATGCTTTCAGTCCGAAAGTCTGCCGTCCATACAGGGCGAAGACTAAAGGTAAGGTTGAACGTTTTAATCACTATCTTAAGAACACACGAGTTTCGCGCCGACAAATAAACAAGTTATTTTTAAGCTCAATTCGATATAATATATAATTCGAAAAAATTGCCAATTAAAACATAAGATATTGAAATTAAAATATATTTTATGTTATCGCACATCTTGTGGATAAAACATTATTTTAGCTATTTTTAGAGCTTTATATGTCCGTGCGAAACTCGTGGAACAGTTTCATTGTTCCACTAACAGCGTCATTTCGTCAGGCAGGGCTTATTTTGGATGCTGCCGCCACCAACTCACGTATTGGAGACTGGCTGAGTTCAATAGCTAATGTACGTAAACACGGCACTACGGGTGTATCGCCGGAGGAGCGAATGCTACAAGCACGCTTAGCACTGTTGCCGCTGCCGAAAGTCATGCAAGCATTTCCTTTACCGATACATCAGACTCGCCCGATTCCTATGGAGAGCCTACAACATCCTTTGTCCGTCTATCAATCGATTCTGGAGATGCCTATATGAGGCTTCAGTATGAACGCATCGAAAAATTCTGCCAGCAGCTTAAACTGGACAGACTAAGCACAGAGTGGCCAGCTGTAGCGCAGGCAACTATCGACAAGAACGGTACACACGCTGACTTTCTAGAGTCTATTTTACGACTTCAGTATGAAGGACTTACTGAACGTCGGCGTCAAACGATACTCCGTTTATCTGGGCTGCCAGTGATAAAAACGTTGGAGCAGTTTGATTACAAATATGCCAGCGGTGTTCCCCGTAACCAAATACAGGAACTGGCTGGACTGGCTTTCATTGAGCGCCAGGAGAATATCGTGTTGCTAGGTCCGTCTGGTGTCGGGAAGACGCACCTGGCTACTGCTATAAGCTATAGGGCTGCGATGCATGGATTAAGCATCCGTTTTCTAACTGCGGCGGATATGATGTTGCAGCTGCTTACCTCTCATCGACAAGGTGACCTTAAGGGATATCTTACTTGCGTTATCAGTAAACCTAGACTATTGATTATCGATGAAGTTGGCTATTTACCTTTTGGCAAAGAAGAAGCAAATCTGTTCTTCCAGGTGGTGGCAAAGCGATATGAAGCGGGTAGTGTGCTCTTAACCAGTAATCTGTCTTTTGCTCAGTGGTCAAGTACATTTGGTGATGATGAGACGCTAACAGCCGCTATGCTGGATCGATTGCTGCACCATGCACATATCGTACAGATTAGTGGACAAAGTTATCGGTTAAAAGACA
This sequence comes from Coronaproctus castanopsis, assembly GCA_032883995.1. NCBI lineage: Eukaryota > Metazoa > Arthropoda > Insecta > Hemiptera > Monophlebidae > Coronaproctus > Coronaproctus castanopsis. The sequence goes on along the minus strand of JAOQIE010000004.1, from coordinate 1,490,693 downwards.
AGCTAAAAAGCGGTCAGCTACATAAAAAATTGAAAGCGGAACTGAGCGAGTAAATTAAAGGGAGTGGATCAGTTTTACTTTAGCAAAGTGGATCAGAATTCAACACGAGTTTCGCACGGACATATAAAGCTCTAAAAATAGCTAAAATAATGTTTTATCCACAAGATGTGTGTTAACATAAAATATATTTTAATTTCAATATCTTATATTTTAATTGGCAATTTTTTCGAATTATATATTATATCGAATTGAGCTTAAAAATAACTTGTTTATTTGTCGGCGCGAAACTCGTGTTCAATTGGCATTGACACTTAATCCATGCATCGCAGCCCTATAGCTTATGGCAGTAGCCAGGTGCGTCTTCCCGACACCAGACGGACCTAGCAACACGATATTCTCCTGGCGCTCAATGAAAGCCAGTCCAGCCAGTTCCTGTATTTGGTTACGGGGAACACCGCTGGCATATTTGTAATCAAACTGCTCCAACGTCTTTATCACTGGCAGCCCAGATAAACGGAGTATCGTTTGACGCCGACGTTCAGTAAGTCCTTCATACTGAAGTCGTAAAATAGACTCTAGAAAGTCAGCGTGTGTACCGTTCTTGTCGATAGTTGCCTGCGCTACAGCTGGCCACTCTGTGCTTAGTCTGTCCAGTTTAAGCTGCTGGCAGAATTTTTCGATGCGTTCATACTGAAGACTCATATAGGCATCTCCAGAATCGATTGATAGACGGACAAAGGATGTTGTAGGCTCTCCATAGGAATCGGGCGAGTCTGATGTATCGGTAAAGGAAATGCTTGCATGACTTTCGGCAGCGGCAACAGTGCTAAGCGTTCTTGTAGCATGCGCTCCTCCGGCGATACACCCGTAGTGCCGTGTTTACGTACATTAGCTATTGAACTCAGCTAGTCTCCAATACGTGAGTTGGCGGCGGCAGCATCCAAAATAAGCCCTGCCTGACGAAATGACGCGGTTAGTGGAACAATGAAACTGTTCTTAAGATAGTGATTAAAACGTTCAACCTTACCTTTAGTCTTCGCCCTGTATGGACGGCAGACTTTCGGACTGAAAGCATATTTCTCGGCAAGCTGGATAAGCTGTGGGTTCCAGCGGTGTTTACCAGGACCATAAACATCACGGTCAATGATAATGGTCTTCGCATTATCAAATAGCAGCTGACGAGGCGTACCGCCAAAATACTGTAGGGCTGACTCAATCCCGTCGCACCAGGCTGCTGAATTTTGACAGGTGTAAAACTTAACAAAAGTGGAACGACTCCAACCTAACGTGGCAACGAATGCCAGCAAAGGGTTCTTCCCCTGTCTGATAATCGTGAAGTCAACCTGCATCTGTTCACCGGGTTCAGTCTCAAACACGAGTTTCGCACCAATAAAAAAACGCTCTATTTTTAAGTTTAATTCAGCATAATATATAAATAGACAAAACCTTATAAATTAAATGCAACTTATTGTAATTTAATAAAATTTATGTGTTTTAGTAACTTGCAGATTAATCATTACTTTTAAGCCATTTCTGGAATTGTATATGCCTGTGCGAAACTCGTGTCAAAGCGAACAACGTCTTCAATAACCGGTTTTTTCATAGGATGAAGAAAAGCGGTCAGCAAGCTATAGCTGCCTGTGTACCCTTGTTCACGGATCTCCCGTAGCAATACGCAGGCCGGTATCCAATCAGGTCTAGCCGCCTCTACGCGTTCGAGAATATATATCTTGAAGGGCTCCAACTTACCGGGTCTAGGCGCTCTCGATTTATAACGCATATTCGCCGCCGCTTCAGTGCTACGAAGATATCGCCTCACGGTTACTCTTGAACATGAAAGGCGTCGCGCAATCGCACGTATAGACATACCCTGGCGATGTAAAACAGAAATTTCCACTCTGATCTCCAATGTTATCATCGGCAGTACCTTAAAACTGCCATTTTTACTCTTGGTGGATCAGTTTTACACTAGCAAGTGGATCATTTTTACATTGGTAGCGACAATTCCACTTGATGTAATAGCGCGAGTAGTTTTTGTCCTTGCTCAGTCGGTTGAGGAGGGATAGTCCTCACTAATAATGGTTGACCAAATAGGTTCTCAAGCTGCTTAATTCGTTGGGAAACGGCAGATTGAGTGATACATAACTTTTGCGCATCGCGCTCAAAGCCGCGTACACGGATCACAGTATCCAATGCTTGTAGTGCTCGATAGTCAGGGCGTTTAATCACGAAAAAATCTCTTTAAAATTTCAATTCAGATGTTATTCTATATCTTACTATGCAATATTTTTCCAATCGATAGCCGGGGAAATTTCGTTATACTAATTAATTAGTAGGTTTTAGCAATAAAAAATAATAAGGCAACTAATTATGACACAGGATGAATTAAAAAAAATGGTCGGCTGGGCTGCTTTGGAATATATCAAACCAGATATGGTGGTTGGTGTTGGAACAGGCTCTACCGTTGCGCATTTTATTGATGGCTTAGCGACACAAAAGCATTTAATTAAAGGTGCAGTCTCAAGTTCGGTTGCTTCTACAGACAAATTAACCGCGTTAGCCATTCCTATTCTTGATAGTAATGATGTGGATGGTGTTGATATTTATATTGATGGTGCTGATGAATTTAATCCAGATCGAATGATGATCAAAGGGGGTGGTGCTGCCTTGACGAGTGAAAAAGTCATCGCTGCGATGGCTAAGCAATTTATCGCTATAGCTGATAAATCTAAGCAAGTTGATATTTTAGGTAAATTTCCATTACCTGTTGAAGTGATTCCGATGGCGCGCGCTTATGTCGCTCGTCAATTGGTAAGGTTAGGAGGCATGCCAGAATATCGACAAAATGTGGTTACTGATAATGGTAATGTCATTCTTGATGTTCACAATTTAGAGATCCAAGATCCGATAGACCTTGAAAATAAAATTAATGCGATTGCCGGCGTAGTAACGGTAGGGTTATTTGCCAATCGCCCAGCAGATATTATTTTGCTGGCAACTCCAGCTGGAGTAAAAAAATTAACGGCTAAAAGCTAATTATTTGGTGGTTTTTAAAGTGCTGACCGGCTATTAAGGTAGTACTTATTGCCTGGATTAAATTTATATTTTTTTACTCTAAAATTTAGTGAGTTATATCATAATAATTGATTTAGTATGATAAAAATCTTATTTTTGCCTCTTTAATTTCCTTTTTGTTCGTTATAGCGTTTTAGTTGAGATTTATTTCGGGCCCATTCCCAGTCGAAAAGCAACAAACACATAAAGCTTTATGCAGCCATTAGATGAGCTAAAAATACTTCATTTGGAGAAAAATAGCCCAACGATTTTCGTCCCCGAGTATTAAGTATGTGCTCGATTTCTGCAATCTCATTGTCCGTGACTTGGTTGAAGTCCGTTCCTTTTGGGTAAAAACGGCGGATAAGTCCGTTACTGTGTTCATTTAAACCACGCTCCCATGAGTGATAAGGCCTGGCAAAGAAGACATCAGCACCGGTGATCTCAGTTATCTGTTTATGTATGGAGAACTCAGAACCGTTATCAGCCGTCAGGGTTTTAAAATGACAGAAAGTATTTGCCATGATATCACGGAAGGCTTCTACAACAGTCTCAGCGCGTTTATTCGGCAACCTGCGGATAATAACCTGTCTGGTAGCTTTATCCGCCAAAGTTAATAAGACACGAGTTTCGCGCCGACAAATAAACAAGTTCACGAGTTTCGCACAAAACTAATTTGGGTACGCCAATAAAACACGGATGTGCTCAGCAATAGCATTTTTGATTACGTCCCAATTTTGTTGATAAAGGGTTATTTTTTTAGATATACGACGTTTATGTCGTTCAAACCACGCAGAAATAGCGAGAAAAATATGATTTCTTTGCGCTCGGCTCGTGCGAGCCTGACAGCGTTCAATACCACAGTTTTGTTTAACTTCTCGATGATAAACTTCAACAGACCAACGGGCATCCATGATAGATGTGACGTATTGACGGGTGGGATTCTCTTTGTTTGTTACTATGTAATCAATACGGCCGTTTTTGGCTGTAAATTTGAAAACGGTCACCCAACCATATCCTCGCAAGTGTATTGACGTTCCTTCTTCTGAGATGTCTAACTTGTTCAGTTGTTTGTTATGGTTAACAATCCTATTTTTCCTCAGCGTGGTTACCCAGATCCAACCATGAGAGCGAATTGATTTCAGGTTATCCAGGCTAGAATACCAAGCATCCATCACTACCGCTTCTGGCATGATCCCTCTTTTTTTAGCAAGAGCGAGCATTTCGGAAAAGTGCGTGTTTTTTGTTTTTCCATCAGAATCTTTATCATAAATACGATAATCAATAGGAATTGATTCAACCTTCGTCAGATCATGCCAAAGCAAATTAACTAAACCTATGCCAGCAATAACATCATGTTCATTACCTGAATATTGATAATGGACCATCTCTATTTTTTTACTACGTGTTTTGGCAATCAATGTATCATCGGCAATTAGGGGCTGTCGTCACAAGATTTCAGCCCAGATAGCAATAAATCGAATCTGGATGCTTGCCAGAAAGGAGGACGCTCTTTTGGCAAATCGAGTCGCAATCTCTCTCCACTGCTTAATTTTCGCAAAGAGATTTTCAACAACATGGTGGTTTTTATAGAGAGCACTATCAAACTTTCGATAATGCTTTCTATGTTTTTGTGGTGGAATGACAGGCTGCATCCCCTGTTCTTCGGCTTGTTTAATGATTGAATCGCTATCATAGCCCCGGTCGGCCAGTAAATAATCTGCAGTTAACTCCTTGAGCAAGTCTGGAGCGACTGTACAGTCAGCAACAGTGCCAGACGTTAAAGTTGCTCTGAGTGGCATACCGTGTGCGTCTACGGCCAGGTGTAGCTTGCTATTGAGCCCCCTTTTGTAAGGCCCATTTCATCATTCCCACCTACAGCTCCAGTGCCATGAAGGTGGACTTTTATATGAGTTGCATCAATCATCAACCATTCCATATCTGCTTCGCAGGTAAGATTTTCAAGAATCGATGCCCATACACCTTTATTTTTCCAACGGCAAAAGCGACGGTGGGTATTTTTCCAACAACCGTAATCAGGAGGCAAATCTCTCCATGGAGAGCCTGTTCTTAAGATCCAGAATACTGCACACGAGTTTCGCACGGACATATAAAGCTCTAAAAATAGCTAAAATAATGTTTTATCCACAAGATGTGTGATAACATAAAATATATTTTAATTTCAATATCTTATGTTTTAATTGGCAATTTTTTCGAATTATATATTATATCGAATTGAGCTTAAAAATAACTTGTTTATTTGTCGGCGCGAAACTCGTGCTGCATTAATAAACAATCGGTTATCCTTTGCGACGCCGCCCCATTTGCCTTTTCTACCAGGAAGTAAGGACTCGATTCTTTCCCAGGAGCGATCAGAAATGTCGTGTCGACGATGTGCTAATAAAGCTAATTTTTTCATTTTAAAATAATATCATAGCCTTACATCTTGTGACGACAGCCCCTAGAGCTTTATATGTCCGTGCGAAACTCGTGTGCAGTATTCTGGATCTTAAGAACAGGCTCTCCATGGAGAGATTTGCCTCCTGATTACGGTTGTTGGAAAAATACCCACCGTCGCTTTTGCCGTTGGAAAAATAAAGGTGTATGGGCATCGATTCTTGAAAATCTTACCTGCGAAGCAGATATGGAATGGTTGATGATTGATGCAACTCATATAAAAGTCCACCTTCATGGCACTGGAGCTGTAGGTGGGAATGATGAAATGGGCCTTACAAAGGGGGCTCAACAGCAAGCTACACCTGGCCGTAGACGCACACGGTATGCCACTCAGAGCAACTTTAACGTCTGGCACTGTTGCTGACTGTACAGTCGCTCCAGACTTGCTCAAGGAGTTAACTGCAGATTATTTACTGGCCGACCGGGGCTATGATAGCGATTCAATCATTAAACAAGCCGAAGAACAGGGGATGCAGCCTGTCATTCCACCACGAAAACATAGAAAGCATTATCGAAAGTTTGATAGTGCTCTCTATAAAAACCACCATGTTGTTGAAAATCTCTTTGCGAAAATTAAGCAGTGGAGAGAGATTGCGACTCGATTTGCCAAAAGAGCGTCCTCCTTTCTGGCAAGCATCCAGATTCGATTTATTGCTATCTGGGCTGAAATCTTGTGACGACAGCCCCTAGAGCTTTATATGTCCGTGCGAAACTCGTGTCTGGAAAGGAAAGATACGATCAATAATCTCCTCCGAGTCCGTAAAACAGTGGAAAACTCGGATAAGGAAAATAACCAGACGAAGCAGAGGTCGTGGCTTGGAACAGGTTATCGGGGAACTTAAAGTCTATCTGACAGGGTGGTTAAATTATTACTCGTTAAACGAGCAAACCTCGATAATTAAGGACATAGGTGGATGGATCAGAAGAAGGCTGCGTAGTCTGCTGTGGAAACAGTGGAAAACATGGAGAAAACGATACAACGAACTGAGAATAAGAGGTGTTGGTCGTGACCTCGCCGCTCGAACTGCAGGGAGCCACCACAAACAATGGCGAGTTAGTCAATCTCCAGCGCTATGTATAGCCCTTCCCAACCAGCTGTTCAGGGATATGGGGATGCCAGTTATGTAAGGCATGAAACGATAAACATAGCTGAACCGCCGTATACGGACCCGTATGTACGGTGGTGTGGGAGGAGGTGCTCTGTGAAGAGTGCCCCTATCCCGATCATAAATTTATAAATTTTCATTAAAGGAGATAAATGATTCAGAACTACAAATGGCAGATAGTATAGTTAAAATAGCTAATATTTTGACTGATGCTATAGTTACTTTTCCTGTTGCAAAAGGAACTGTGGTAACAAAAAAGGAACTGTGGTAACAATAATGGATAATATTATTCAGCTAGATCCTATTAGTTCCCTGGCAGCTGCTATTGCTCAACATTAATGATCACTTAACAGTAATAACCGATATTTTTTCCTGATGTCATAAATAGCGCTAAAGTCATATCTTAGCGCTATTTTTATTGATGATAGATTTGCTCAAGTTGAGCAAATTGAAATTAATGTTGCTACCAATGATACGGGTGAGAGGCGCTATACCTTCTATAATAGAGGTAGGGTTATAATGACATGTTCGACATTAAATCAAAGCCGGGTTGAAGTAGTATTGCTGATTTAGCTCGACATAACAGCATTGCATCTGATTGAAACATGGCCAATCAGCGCGTTATTGACAGCCAGACTGATGGATTACCCCCTAACGCTAAACCTACTGACTGGGATCCAACAGTATTTTTTACCAATAAAATGAATAAGGTTACATTAATTAGGTATTAATTTTATAACAGGGATATTTTCAGGATCCCTGTTTTGCTATATAAAAACTGCTTATCTGAATACCTTTTTATTAGCAATCGACGGATATGTTGTCGCTACCAATGTAAAAATGATCCACTTGCTAGTGTAAAACTGATCCACCAAGAGTAAAAATGGCAGTTTTAAGGTACTGCCGATGATAACGTTGGAGATCAGAGTGGAAATTTCTGTTTTACATCGCCAGGGTATGTCTATACGTGCGATTGCGCGACGCCTTTCATGTTCAAGAGTAACCGTGAGGCGATATCTTCGTAGCACTGAAGCGGCGGCGAATATGCGTTATAAATCGAGAGCGCCTAGACCCGGTAAGTTGGAGCCCTTCAAGGTATATATTCTCGAACGCGTAGAGGCGGCTAGACCTGATTGGATACCGGCCTGCGTATTGCTACGGGAGATCCGTGAACAAGGGTACACGAGTTTCGCACCAATAAAAAAACGCTCTATTTTTAAGTTTAATTCAGCATAATATATAAATATATAAAACCTTATAAATTAAATGCAACTTATTGTAATTTAATAAAATTTATGTGTTTTAGTAACTTGCAGATTAATCATTACTTTTAAGCCATTTCTGGAATTTTATATGCCTGTGCGAAACTCGTGGGGTACACAGGCAGCTATAGCTTGCTGACCGCTTTTCTTCATCCTATGAAAAAACCGGTTATTAAAGACGTTGTTCGCTTTGAGACTGAACCCGGTGAACAGATGCAGGTTGACTTCACGATTATCAGACAGGGGAAGAACCCTTTGCTGGCATTCGTTGCCACGTTAGGTTGGAGTCGTTCCACTTTTGTTAAGTTTTACACCTGTCAAAATTCAGCAGCCTGGTGCGACGGGATTGAGTCAGCCCTACAGTATTTTGGCGGTACGCCTCGTCAGCTGCTATTTGATAATGCGAAGACCATTATCATTGAGCGTGATTTTTATGGTCCTGGTAAACACCGCTGGAACCCACAGCTTATCCAGCTTGCCGAGAAATATGCTTTCAGTCCGAAAGTCTGCCGTCCATACAGGGCGAAGACTAAAGGTAAGGTTGAACGTTTTAATCACTATCTTAAGAACAGTTTCATTGTTCCACTAACCGCGTCATTTCGTCAGGCAGGGCTTATTTTGGATGCTGCCGCCGCCAACTCACGTATTGGAGACTGGCTGAGTTCAATAGCTAATGTACGTAAACACGGCACTACGGGTGTCTCGCCGGAGGAGCGCATGCTACAAGAACGCTTAACACTGTTGCCGCTGCCGAAAGTCATGCAAGCATTTCCTTTACCGATACATCAGACTCGCCCGATTCCTATGGAGAGCCTACAACATCCTTTGTCCGTCTATCAATCGATTCTGGAGATGCCTATATGAGTCTTCAGTATGAACGCATCGAAAAATTCTGCCAGCAGCTTAAACTGGACAGACTAAGCACAGAGTGGCCAGCTGTAGCGCAGGCAACTATCGACAAGAACGGTACACACGCTGACTTTCTAGAGTCTATTTTACGACTTCAGTATGAAGGACTTACTGAACGTCGGCGTCAAACGATACTCCGTTTATCTGGGCTGCCAGTGATAAAGACGTTGGAGCAGTTTGATTACAAATATGCCAGCGGTGTTCCCCGTAACCAAATACAGGAACTGGCTGGACTGGCTTTCATTGAGCGCCAGGAGAATATCGTGTTGCTAGGTCCGTCTGGTGTCGGGAAGACGCACCTGGCTACTGCCATAAGCTATAGGGCTGCGATGCATGGATTAAGCATCCGTTTTCTAACTGCGGCGGATATGATGTTGCCGCTGCTTACCTCTCATCGACAAGGTGACCTTAAGGGATATCTTACTCGCGTTATCAGTAAACCTAGACTATTGATTATCGATGAAGTTGGCTATTTACCTTTTGGCAAAGAAGAAGCAAATCTGTTCTTCCAGGTGGTGGCAAAGCGATATGAAGCGGGTAGTGTGCTCTTAACCAGTAATCTGTCTTTTGCTCAGTGGTCAAGTACATTTGGTGATGATGAGACGCTAACAGCCGCTATGCTGGATCGATTGCTGCACCATGCACATATCGTACAGATTAGTGGACAATGTTATCGGTTAAAAGACAAGCTAAAAAGCGGTCAGCTACATAAAAAATTGAAAGCGGAACTGAGCGAGTAAATTAAAGGGAGTGGATCAGTTTTACTTTAGCAAAGTGGATCAGAATTCAATTGGCATTGACACTTGGTTTTTGAGTTTTAGGTTAACTCAGTAGTAAGGGAAACGTATTTCTTAAACATATTCAATTGATATTTTTTTATTAACTAAAGCATAAATAGCAATAAACTTAATTTAAGCGATTAGCAAGAAAAAATTATCTTATTTGGCACAGGAAATAAATAGAAAATTCACCAGCAAGATTAAAAGATGATATCTACTCAACACTTTTGTCATGGCCGATCTGCAATAATAAATAAAGCTACTTTTAAACAGTAGCTTTATATTATGTCTGCTTATATTTGGCTAATATTCGCTGAATATTACCGACAAGTTTATTTGTTGATCACAAGCATCGCTATTTCAATAACATCACTCCTTGCGTTAACCAATATACTCTAACCCCTTCATGTAAGGACGTAAAACTTCAGGCACTTCAATCCGTCCAGCAGCTTGCTGATAATTTTCCATTACCGCCACCAAGGTACGACCAACAGCCAAACCAGAGCCATTTAAGGTATGCACTAACTGTGGTTTTTTATCCTCTTTATGATGGAAACGCGCTTGCATGCGACGTGCCTGGAAGTCCCAGGTATTTGAACAAGAAGAGATTTCGCGGTAGGTATTTTGGGCCGGTAGCCAGACTTCCAGATCGTAGGTTTTACAAGCTGCAAAACCCATATCGCCAGTACATAAAACAATTTTACGGTAAGGCAATTTTAACAATTGCAATACTTTTTCTACATGGCCGGTTAATTCTTCCAGTGCCGCCATCGATTTTTCTGGCTCTACTATCTGCACTAATTCAACTTTATCAAATTGGTGCATACGAATCAGGCCGCGCGTATCGCGGCCATAAGAGCCCGCTTCAGAACGAAAACAGGGAGTATGCGCTATCAGGCGGAGAGGTAAAGTATCTGCCGCTAAAATTTCATCCCGAACTAGATTAGTCACCGGCACTTCAGCGGTTGGGATCAACGCATATTGCTGATTTGATGCCTGTTCTTCCAATGGTTTGGTATGAAAAAGATCTTCACTGAATTTGGGTAGCTGGCCGGTGCCATAAAGGGTGGCATGATTAACTAAATAGGGAACATAAGTTTCCGTATAACCATGTTGTTCGGTGTGTAAATCTAACATGAATTGCGCCAATGCCCGATGCAAGCGCGCAATTTGGCCTTTCATGACCACAAAACGGGAACCAGTAATTTTTACCGCCGCCGAAAAATCCAAACCATCAGTTAATTCACCTAATGCCACATGATCCTTAATGGTAAAATCATATTGACGCTGCTCACCCCAACGACTTATTTCGACATTGTCGGTTTCATCATTGCCGTCTGGTACACTGTCATCAGGTAAGTTGGGTAAACTTAAAGCAATACTACGAATCTCATCCTGTATTTGCGTTAGTTTATTTTTAGCACTATCCAGCTCTTCACCTAACTGGTTAACTTGCTTACGTAAAGCTTCAACATCTTCACCGCGCGCTTTTTCTGCACCGATGGTCTTTGAGCGGGAATTTCGTTCGGCCTGCAAGCTTTCTGTTTTAATTTGTAAATCTTTGCGTTCTTGCTCTAGTTTACGCAACATATCTACATCGAGAATAAATCCCCTACGAGCCACTTTTTCAGCAACTACGTCTAGCTCATTACGCAGTAAATTTGGATCGAGCATGCTTAACCTGTAAAATTATTATGGTTTAAAAATAAAAACAACCTGCCAGTCTTCTCTAGGGGCTGTCGTCACAAGATGTAAGGCTATGATATTATTTTAAAATGAAAAAATTAGCTTTATTAGCACATCGTCGACACGACATTTCTGATCGCTCCTGGGAAAGAATCGAGTCCTTACTTCCTGGTAGAAAAGGCAAATGGGGCGGCGTCGCAAAGGATAACCGATTGTTTATTAATGCAGTATTCTGGATCTTAAGAATATGCTCTCCATGGAGAGATCTGCCTCCTGATTACGGTTGTTGGAAAAATACCCACCGTAGCTTTTGCCGTTGGAAAAATAAAGGTGTATGGGCATCGATTCTTGAAAATCTTACCTGCGAAGCAGATATGAAATGGTTGATGATTGATGCAACTCATATAAAAGTCCACCTTCATGGCACTGGAGCTGTAGGTGGGAATGATGAAATGGGCCTTACAAAAGGGGGCTCAACAGCAAGCTACACCTGGCCGTAGACGCACACGGTATGCCACTCAGAGCAACTTTAACGTCTGGCACTGTTGCTGACTGTACAGTCGCTCCAGACTTGCTCAAGGAGTTAACCGCAGATTATTTACTGGCCGACCGGGGCTATGATAGCGATTCAATCATTAAACAAGCCGAAGAACAAGGGATGCAGCCTGTCATTCCACCACGAAAACATAGAAAGCATTATCGAAAGTTTGATAGTGCTCTCTATAAAAACCGCCATGTTGTTGAGAATGTCTTTGCGAAAATTAAGCAGTGGAGAGGGATTGCGACTCGATTTGCCAAAAGAGCGTCCTCCTTTCTGGCAAGCATCCAGATTCGATTTATTGCTATCTGGGCTGAAATCTTGTGACGACAGCCCCTAGGGGCTGTCGTCACAAGATGTAAAGGCAAATGGGGCGGCGTCGCAAAGGATAACCGATTGTTTATTAATGCAGTATTCTGGATCTTAAGAACAGGCTCTCCATGGAGAGATCTGCCTCCTGATTACGGTTGTTGGAAAAATACCCACCGTCGCGTTTGCCGTTGGAAAAATAAAGGTGTATGGGCATCGATTCTTGAAAATCTTACCTGCGAAGCAGATATGGAATGGTTGATGATTGATGCAACTCATATAAAAGTCCACCTTCATGGCACTGGAGCTGTAGGTGGGAATGATGAAATGGGCCTTACAAAAGGGGGCTCAACAGCACGCTACACCTGGCCGTAGACGCACACGGTATGCCACTCAGAGCAACTTTAACGTCTGGCACTGTTGCTGACTGTACAGTCGCTCCAGACTTGCTCAAGGAGTTAACCGCAGATTATTTACTGGCCGACCGGGGCTATGATAGCGATTCAATCATTAAACAAGCCGAAGAACAGGGGATGCAGCCTGTCATTCCACCACGAAAACATAGAAAGCATTATCGAAAGTTTGATAGTGCTCTCTATAAAAACCGCCATGTTGTTGAGAATGTCTTTGCGAAAATTAAGCAGTGGAGAGGGATTGCGACTCGATTTGCCAAAAGAGCGTCCTCCTTTCTGGCAAGGATCCAGATTCGATTTATTGCTATCTGGGCTGAAATCTTGTGACGACAGCCCCTAGCATGGTGTATATCTATAAACATCTACCTAAAGAACAAAAGTAATTGATATGATAACAACGGATACCTACTTCCAGTAGGTATATTGTGGCAAATAACAGAAGTAAATTTTTCATGACACAACAACAATTACCACAAGGAGAATTAGTTCTCCGTACATTAGCAATGCCGGCCGATACAAATGCTAATGGTGATATATTCGGCGGATGGCTAATATCACAAATGGATATTGGCGGTGCAATTTTAGCAAAAGAAATTGCACTTGGTCGTGTTGTTACTGTCGGCCCATTCCCAGTCGAAAAGCAACAAACACATAAAGCGTTATGCAGCCATTAGATGAGCTAAAAATACTTCATTTGGAGAAAAATAGCCCAACGATTTTCGTCCCCGAGTATTAAGTATGTGCTCGATTTCTGCAATCTCATTGTCCGTGACTTGGTTGAAGTCCATTCCTTTTGGGTAAAAACGGCGGATAAGTCCGTTACTGTGTTCATTTAAACCACGCTCCCATGAGTGATAAGGCCTGGCAAAGAAGACATCAGTACCGGTGATCTCAGTTATCTGTTTATGCATGGAGAACTCAGAACCGTTATCAGCCGTCAGGGTTTTAAAATGACAGAAAGTATTTGCCATGATATCACGGAAGGCTTCTACAACAGTCTCAGCGCGTTTATTCGGCAACCTGCGGATAATAACCTGTTTGGTAGCTTTATCCGCCAAAGTTAATAAGAATGACTTCTGATCCTTACCAAATACAGTATTAATTTCAAAATGACCGGGTTGTTGCCTGATGTATAAGAAATTAATACCCGAAAAGGTTACTAATTAACCTATTCCATGATGAACCCATTTTTATTTTTTCTAAGTTTTGCCAGAATTATTTTTGAAGGTTGAAGGTTGAAGGTTGAAGGTTGAGATAAAGAACGGAATAGATGGTTAAAAAACGATTAATTATTAATCAGTTTTCAAGATGGTCGCCTCCGGCGACGACTTGTCACCGTCTTCCAGTTTCAATAAATCCATCAACACCAAAACCGCCTGTATCGCATTCTAAGGCCATCAAATCAAAAAGCGCTACCCATTGGGTTACTTATATCCACGAGTTTCGCACGGACATATAAAGCTCTAAAAATAGCTAAAATAATGTTTTATCCACAAGATGCGCGATAACATAAAATATATTTTAATTTCAATATCTTATGTTTTAATTAGCAATTTTTTCGAATTATATATTATATCGAATTGAGCTTAAAAATAACTTGTTTATTTGTCGTCGCGAAACTCGTGATATCAAGAAAACGCCTTATAGAGCGTTATGGTGTACCTCAAAATCGATTTATGACGATTGGTTGAGTACATATTTCCATTTCAATCTTAAAAACACCCAGATTGATTAATATTTAACCGTTTTGGGTATTAATTTCTTATACATGAACAAAAGATAGATCTACCCTGTAGTAAGTTTTTATTGCCACCGCAAACGTGCCAGGTCGTCGTGACGAGCCATAAGCTCTTTAAGCTTCAATCCAAAATTCATTCCTGCGAAAAGTAATTTTTTCCCGCATATGAGACAAGCAAGTGGATCGACTTTAAAGACATGTCGATACATGTTGCGGAAGGTCACTTTTTTAGCAGATTTTTTATCCTGCCGGGTTAGGGGCTGTCGTCACAAGATTTCAGCCCAGATAGCAATAAATCGAATCTGGATGCTTGCCAGAAAGGAGGACGCTCTTTTGGCAAATCGAGTCGCAATCCCTCTCCACTGCTTAATTTTCGCAAAGACATTCTCAACAACATGGCGGTTTTTATAGAGAGCACTATCAAACTTTCGATAATGCTTTCTATGTTTTCGTGGTGGAATGACAGGCTGCATCCCTTGTTCTTCGGCTTGTTTAATGATTGAATCGCTATCATAGCCCCGGTCGGCCAGTAAATAATCTGCGGTTCACTCCTTGAGCAAGTCTGGAGCGACTGTACAGTCAGCAACAGTGCCAGACGTTAAAGTTGCTCTGAGTGGCATACCGTGTGCGTCTACGGCCAGGTGTAGCGTGCTGTTGAGCCCCCTTTTGTAAGGCCCATTTCATCATTCCCACCTACAGCTCCAGTGCCATGAAGGTGGACTTTTATATGAGTTGCATCAATCATCAACCATTCCATATCTGCTTCGCAGGTAAGATTTTCAAGAATCGATGCCCATACACCTTTATTTTTCCAACGGCAAAAGCGACAATGGGTATTTTTCCAACAACCGTAATCAGGAGGCAGATCTCTCCATGGAGAGCCTGTTCTTAAGATCCAGAATACTGCATTAATAAACAATCGGTTATCCTTTGCGACGCCGCCCCATTTGCCTTTTCTACCAGGAAGTAAGGACTCGATTCTTTCCCAGGAGCGATCAGAAATGTCGTGTCGACGATGTGCTAATAAAGCTAATTTTTTCATTTTAAAATAATATCATAGCCTTACATCTTGTGACGACAGCCCCTAGAGGATAAACAACCTCTGTTAACATCACGAGTTTCGCATAGGCATATAAAATTCCAGAAATGGCTTAAAAGTAATGATTAATCTGTAAGTTACTAAAACACATAAATTTTATTAAATTACAATAAGTTGTATTTAATTTATAAGGTTTTATCTATTTATAGATTATGCTGAATTAAACTTAAAAATAGAGCGTTTTTTTATTGGTGCGAAACGCGTGAACATTTTTCGCATGGGCGCTGATGGACTTAAAAAAC
Organism: Coronaproctus castanopsis; assembly: GCA_032883995.1. NCBI lineage: Eukaryota > Metazoa > Arthropoda > Insecta > Hemiptera > Monophlebidae > Coronaproctus > Coronaproctus castanopsis. The sequence continues at coordinate 1,475,101 of JAOQIE010000004.1, read as the reverse complement.
CGTAATAGCGGATCATGTGAAACCATTTTTCAGGTACATGAGACTCAAACCGGGTAATAAATTCGTCGGATGTCATGACCTCTTCTTCCTGTTTTTTCGTGCGGTGGCTCTTATAGCGTAACGTGATGTTATCTTCGCCCGCATAATGTTTTAAACGACTAAGCGACACAGGGGGTTTCTTTAGATCAGGAGTTTCGCACAGGCATATAAAATTCCAGAAATGGCTTAAAAGTAATGATTAATCTGCAAGTTACTAAAACACATAAATTTTATTAAATTACAATAAGTTGCATTTAATTTATAAGGTTGTATCTATTTATATATTATGCTGAATTAAACTTAAAAATAGAGCGTTTTTTTATTGGTGCGAAACTCGTGTAGATAAAATCCGAGATAAAGGGTGACATGGGTGATATTGGAAAGGATATCAGAAAGATTGATATTCCAACCGCGTTTGAAGTGAGTGTTAAGCAGTTGATTCCATGATGATTTACTTCTTCCTTCACATTTAAGCTCGTCGGGAATGGTGAGCGTGTAATAATGTTTTCTCAGCAATTCCGTTATCCGGTATCGCCACATGGTCATGATGTTTTTGCGATAAAAGCTGATATCGCGCCAAGTATTGTTTTTAGTCACCCCGCCGGCGGTGGTTGAAAGATGAATATGCGGATGCCATTTTTGGTCACATCCCCAGGTGTGTATGGCAGTGAAAATGCCGGGGGTAATATTGATATCGCGGCAGATTGTTAATATTACATCAGCAGCTAATCGATTCATTTCACCGAGAAGCCAACGGTTGGCGCGAATAACAGGCCGATATTCACAAGGCATGGTAAAAGTGATGTGTTGCCAAGGGACTTCGGGTAACCAGGCCAGCGTATTGTTAATCCATTGCAGGCAAGCTTTTACGCCACAATGAGGGCAGCTTCGGCTTTTGCCGGTAAATTTAACCCGCTTCTCATGATGACATTCAGGGTCAGGGCATCGAGGGTCAGGGCATCGCCAAATTGACCAGCCCATAAGTGAAGTGCCACAAGCCATAATCTTTACCATGGTTTCGATCACAACAGGGCGAACACTGTCAGAGGGTTGACGGTTAAGCCAATTGAGCCAGCGTTGACCAAATTGGAAAACATGACTAAAACGTGGTGACATAAATGGCACTGAAAGATTGAGAAAATAGGTTCGGGGTTATACCAGTACTAGGGGCTGTCGTCACAAGATGTAAGGCTATGATATTATTTTAAAATGAAAAAATTAGCTTTATTAGCACATCGTCGACACGACATTTCTGATCGCTCCTGGGAAAGAATCGAGTCCTTACTTCCTGGTAGAAAAGGCAAATGGGGCGGCGTCGCAAAGGATAACCGATTGTTTATTAATGCAGTATTCTGGATCTTAAGAACAGGCTCTCCATGGAGAGATCTGCCTCCTGATTACGGTTGTTGGAAAAATACCCACCGTCGCTTTTGCCGTTGGAAAAATAAAGGTGTATGGGCATCGATTCTTGAAAATCTTACCTGCGAAGCAGATATGGAATGGTTGATGATTGATGCAACTCATATAAAAGTCCACCTTCATGGCACTGGAGCTGTAGGTGGGAATGATGAAATGGGCCTTACAAAAGGGGGCTCAACAGCAAGCTACACCTGGCCGTAGACGCACACGGTATGCCACTCAGAGCAACTTTAACGTCTGGCACTGTTGCTGACTGTACAGTCGCTCCAGACTTGCTCAAGGAGTTAACCGCAGATTATTTACTGGCCGACTGGGGCTATGATAGCGATTCAATCATTAAACAAGCCGAAGAACAGGGGATGCAGCCTGTCATTCCACCACGAAAACATAAAAAGCATTATCGAAAGTTTGATAGTGCTTTCTATAAAAATCGCCATGTTGTTGAGAATGTCTTTGCGAAAATTAAGCAGTGGAGAGGGATTGCGACTCGATTTGCCAAAAGAGCGTCCTCCTTTCCGGCAAGCATCCAGATTCGATTTATTGCTATCTGGGCTGAAATCTTGTGACGACAGCCCCTAGGAGCTGTCGTCACAAGATGTAAGGCTATGATATTATTTTAAAATGAAAAAATTAGCTTTATTAGCACATCGTCGACACGACATTTCTGATCGCTCCTGGGAAAGAATCGAGTCCTTACTTCCTGGTAGAAAAGGCAAATGGGGCGGCGTCGCAAAGGATAACCGATTGTTTATTAATGCAGTATTCTGGATCTTAAGAACAGGCTCTCCATGGAGAGAGCTGCCTCCTGATTACGGTTGTTGGAAAAATACCCACCGTCGCTTTTGCCGTTGGAAAAATAAAGGTGTATGGGCATCGATTCTTGAAAATCTTACCTGCGAAGCAGATATGGAATGGTTGATGATTGATGCAACTCATATAAAAGTCCACCTTCATGGCACTGGAGCTGTAGGTGGGAATGATGAAATGGGCCTTACAAAAGGGGGCTCAACAGCACGCTACACCTGGCCGTAGACGCACACGGTATGCCACTCAGAGCAACTTTAACGTCTGGCACTGTTGCTGACTGTACAGTCGCTCCAGACTTGCTCAAGGAGTTAACCGCAGATTATTTACTGGCCGACCGGGGCTATGATAGCGATTCAATCATTAAACAAGCCGAAGAACAGGGGATGCAGCCTGTCATTCCACCACGAAAACATAGAAAGCATTATCGAAAGTTTGATAGTGCTCTCTATAAAAACCGCCATGTTGTTGAGAATGTCTTTGCGAAAATTAAGCAGTGGAGAGGGATTGCGACTCGATTTGCCAAAAGAGCGTCCTCCTTTCTGGCAAGGATCCAGATTCGATTTATTGCTATCTGGGCTGAAATCTTGTGACGACAGCCCCTAGCAATAGTGGCCTGAGTAACACCGTCAATTATTCGTTTTTCGATATAAAAGCGCTCATGTAAATTCAAATGTTTTCCCTTCATACAACAGTATCTCTTATGGGGTCATTACAGTAAGTTTATCTATGTATGACCAAGGATTCACTTTGTTGCATTTCGTTTGGGAATTGGGGCCTTGGCAACACATCACTTTTACCATGCCTTGTGAATATTGGCCTGTTATTCGCGCCAACCGTTGGCTTCTCGGTGAAATGAATCGATTAGCTGCTGATGTAATATTAACAATCTGCCGCGATATCAATATTACCCCCGGCATTTTCACTGCCATACACACCTGGGGACGTGACCAAAAATGGCATCCGCATATTCATCTTTCAACCACCGCCGGCGGGGTGACTAAAAACAATACATGGCGCGATATTAGCTTTTATCGCGAAAACATCATGACCATGTGGCGATACCGGATAACGGAATTGCTGAGAAAACATTATTACACGCTCACCATTCCCGACGAGCTTAAATGTGAAGGAAGAAGTAAATCATCATGGAATCAACTACTTAACACTCACTTCAAACGCTGTTGGAATATCAATCTTTCTGATATCCTTTCCAATATCACCCATGTCACCCTTTATCTCGGATTTTATCTAAAAAACCCCCTGTGTCGCTTAGTCGTTTAAAAGATTATGCGGGCGAAGATAACATCACGTTACGCTATAAGAGCCACCGCACGAAAAAACAGGAAGAAGAGGTCATGACATCCGACGAATTTATTACCCGGTTTGAGTCTCATGTACCTGAAAAATAGTTTCACATGATCCGCTATTACGGTTTTTTAAGTCCATCAGCGCCCATGCGAAAAATGTTAACAGAGGTTGTTTATCCTCTAACCCGGCAGGATCACGAGTTTCGCACGGACATATAAAGCTCTAAAAATAGCTAAAATAATGTTTTATCCACAAGATGCGCGATAACATAAAATATATTTTAATTTCAATATCTTATGTTTTAATTGGCAATTTTTTCGAATTATATATTCTATCGAATTGAGCTTAAAAATAACTTGTTTATTTGTCGGCGCGAAACTCGTGAGGATAAAAAATCTGCTAAAAAAGTGACCTTCCGAAACATGTATCGACATGTCTTTAAAGTCGATCCACTTGCTTGTCTCATATGCGGGAAAAAATTACTTTTCGCAGGAATAAATTTTGGATTGAAGCTTAAAGAGCTTATGGCTCGTCACGACGACCTGGCACGTTTGCGGTGGCAATAAAAACTTACTACAGGGTAGATCTATCTTTTGTTCAAAACTGATTAATAATTAATCGTTTTTTAACCATCTATTCCGTTCTTTATCTCAACCTTCAACCTTCAACCTTCAAAAATAATTCTGGCAAAACTTAGAAAAAATAAAAATGGGTTCATCATGGAATAGGTTAATTAGTAACCTTTTCGGGTATTAATTTCTTATACATGAACACATCTCCGCGGAATGCGTTTAATCAGCAAACCACAGAAACGCAGGCTTTTATCCGTAAAGAGCTTGCTTTACATACTTCGCCTGCCGTTATCAGTGGAAGGCTGCGTTTGAAACATGGGGTTTCTGTCAGTAAAAATACGCTCTATCGCTATATCAAGAGAGACCGACTGGCAGGAGGAAATCTCTATCTCCAGCTTCCTCATCGAGGCAAATATTATCGCTATGGCAAGGGAGAACCCAAGCATAGCGCTATTCCTGATAGAGTGGGTATTGAAGAGAGACCGGCTGAGGCTGATCTCAAGCAACAACCCGGTCATTTTGAAATTGACACGAGTTTCGCACCAATAAAAAAACGCTCTATTTTTAAGTTTAATTCAGCATAATATATAAATATATAAAACCTTATAAATTAAATGCAATTTATTGTAATTTAATGAAATTTATGTCTTTTAGTAACTTGCAGATTAATCATTACTTTTAAGCCATTTCTGGAATTTTATATGCCTGTGCGAAACTCGTGATTGACACGAGTTTCGCACGGACATATAAAGTTCTAGGGGCTGTCGTCACAAGATCACGAGTTTCGCGCCGACAAATAAATAAGTTATTTTTAAGCTCAATTCGATATAATATATAATTCGAAAAAATTGCCAATTAAAACATAAGATATTGAAATTAAAATATATTTTATGTTATCGCGCATCTTGTGGATAAAACATTATTTTAGCTATTTTTAGGGGCTGTCGTCACAAGATTTCAGCCCAGATAGCAATAAATCGAATCTGGATCCTTGCCAGAAAGGAGGACGCTCTTTTGGCAAATCGAGTCGCAATCCCTCTCCACTGCTTAATTTTCGCAAAGACATTCTCAACAACATGGCGGTTTTTATAGAGAGCACTATCAAACTTTCGATAATGCTTTCTATGTTTTCGTGGTGGAATGACAGGCTGCATCCCCTGTTCTTCGGCTTGTTTAATGATTGAATCGCTATCATAGCCCCGGTCGGCCAGTAAATAATCTGCGGTTAACTCCTTGAGCAAGTCTGGAGCGACTGTACAGTCAGCAACAGTGCCAGACGTTAAAGTTGCTCTGAGTGGCATACCGTGTGCGTCTACGGCCAGGTGTAGCGTGCTGTTGAGCCCCCTTTTGTAAGGCCCATTTCATCATTCCCACCTACAGCTCCAGTGCCATGAAGGTGGACTTTTATATGAGTTGCATCAATCATCAACCATTCCATATCTGCTTCGCAGGTAAGATTTTCAAGAATCGATGCCCATACACCTTTATTTTTCCAACGGCAAAAGCGACGGTGGGTATTTTTCCAACAACCGTAATCAGGAGGCAGATCTCTCCATGGAGAGCCTGTTCTTAGGGGCTGTCGTCACAAGATGTAAGGCTATGATATTATTTTAAAATGAAAAAATTAGCTTTATTAGCACATCGTCGACACGACATTTCTGATCGCTCCTGGGAAAGAATCGAGTCCTTACTTCCTGGTAGAAAAGGCAAATGGGGCGGCGTCGCAAAGGATAACCGATTGTTTATTAATGCAGTATTCTGGATCTTAAGAAGAGGCTCTCCATGGAGAGATCTGCCTCCTGATTACGGTTGTTGGAAAAATACCCATCGTCGCTTTTGCCGTTGGAAAAATAAAGGTGTATGGGCATCGATTCTTGAAAATCTTACCTGCGAAGCAGATATGGAATGGTTGATGATTGATGCAACTCATACACGAGTTTCGCGCCGACAAATAAACAAGTTATTTTTAAGCTCAATTCGATATAATATATAATTCGAAAAAATTGCCAATTAAAACATAAGATATTGAAATTAAAATATATTTTATGTTATCGCACATCTTGTGGATAAAACATTATTTTAGCTATTTTTAGAGCTTTATATGTCCGTGCGAAACTCGTGTCATATAAAAGTCCACCTTCATGGCACTGGAGCTGTAGGTGGGAATGATGAAATGGGCCTTACAAAAGGGGGCTCAACAGCAAGCTACACCTGGCCGTAGACGCACACGGTATGCCACTCAGAGCAACTTTAACGTCTGGCACTGTTGCTGACTGTACAGTCGCTCCAGACTTGCTCAAGGAGTTAACCGCAGATTATTTACTGGCCGACCGGGGCTATGATAGCGATTCAATCATTAAACAAGCCGAAGAACAAGGGATGCAGCCTGTCATTCCACCACGAAAACATAGAAAGCATTATCGAAAGTTTGATAGTGCTCTCTATAAAAACCGCCATGTTGTTGAGAATGTCTTTGCGAAAATTAAGCAGTGGAGAGGGATTGCGACTCGATTTGCCAAAAGAGCGTCCTCCTTTCTGGCAAGCATCCAGATTCGATTTATTGCTATCTGGGCTGAAATCTTGTGACGACAGCCCCTAACCCGGCAGGATAAAAAATCTGCTAAAAAAGTGACCTTCCGAAACATGTATCGACATGTCTTTAAAGTCGATCCATTTGCTTGTCTCATATGCGGGAAAAAATTACTTTTCGCAGGAATGAATTTTGGATGGAAGCTTAAAGAGCTTATGGCTCGTCACGACGACCTGGCACGTTTGCGGTGCAATAAAAACTTACTACAGGGTAGATCTATCTTTTGTTCAAAACTGATTAATAATTAATCGTTTTTTAACCATCTATTCCGTTCTTTATCTCAACCTTCAAAAATAATTCTGGCAAAACTGAGAAAAAATAAAAATGGGTTCATCATGGAATAGGTTAATTAGTAACCTTTTCGGGTATTAATTTCTTATACATCAAGTTGATAGAAAATTTCTTCTCTATTTCGCTCTTTAATAACAATGATTGTTTACTATAAACAACTATTTATCTTTGATATTATTTAATTCAATTAAATAATCCGGTGGAAAGATAACGATCCCCTCTGTCACAAATAATAGTCACAATAACTGCCCCAGGGTTCTGTTTAGCAACGCGTAATGCCCCTGCCACAGCGCCTCCTGAACTAACACCACAAAAGATACCTTCATCTATTGCTAGGCTCTTCATCATTTGTTCTGCTTCTATCTGACACGAGTTTCGCGCCGACAAATAAACAAGTTATTTTTAAGCTCAATTCGATATATTTATTATATAATTCGAAAAAATTGCCAATTAAAACATAAAATATTGACATTAAAATATATTTTATGTTATCACACATCTTGTGGATAAAACATTATTTTAGCTATTTTTAGAGCTTTATATGTCCGTGCGAAACTCGTGTCTGAGTGATATCCAATTCCCTTCATTAATAATTAATGAAGGGAAGAATGGTAGTTTATTTTTTGATCTGTATAATAACGGTTTCACCTACAACAACAGAGCCACTAAGTTTAGTTAGCTCTTTTATTTCATCCATATTAGAAATGACCACAGGTGTTAATGTCGATTTTGCTTTTTCTTCTAATAGAGGAAGATCAAGTTCAAGCACTAAATCTCCTTTTTGTACTTTTTGTCCTTCCTCTGCTATGCGGGTGAATCCTTCACCCTTTAATTCAACTGTATCAATACCGCAATGGACAAATAACTCAATACCATTATCTGATTCGATAGAAAATGCATGGTTCGTTTCAAATATTTTACCAATAGTTCCATCAACTGGAGCAACAATTTTGTTACCAGTAGGCTTGATAGCAATGCCATCACCAACAATTTTCTCGGCAAAAACAACATCTGGAACATCTTCTATATTAACAACTTCACCTGAAATTGGCGCAATAATATCAATATTACCAGTGCTATTTTTATCATCTGAAACCAGTGATTTGAGTTTGTCAAACAGACCCATGGATCTTCTCCTAATTAATTGTTTTCTTATGGGGTCAAGAGTTGGTTGATGATTTTAGCAAAGTGTTTTTTCTTTAATAAATGTTTCAACCAAATCCATCAATTCCTTCGCTGTCGGTTGATTAAGAGCTTGTTCTGCTAATGTTTTTGCATCTTTGAAATTTGCATTTCGGATAATTTTTTTAATAGTTGGGATTGAGATTGCACTCATACTAAATTCATCTAATCCCATACCAAGTAATAATAGTGTAGCACGTTCATCACCAGCAAGCTCACCACACATACCTGTCCATTTCCCTTCTGCATGAGAAGCATCAATAACTTGTTTAATAAGTTTTAACACTGAAGGAGACATTGGATTATAAAGGTGAGAAATCAGATCATTTCCGCGATCAACCGCTAAGGTATACTGTGTTAGATCATTGGTTCCGATGCTAAAAAAATCGACTTCTTTTGCTAAATGATGCGCAATAACCGCAGCTGCTGGTGTTTCAATCATAATCCCAACTTCAATCGACTGATCGAAAGCGTGCTTTTCCTCGGTTAATTGCTGTTTAAGTATAGCTAGCTCTTCTTCTAAGGTGCGAATTTCTTCCACAGAAATGACCATGGGAAACATAATACGTAGATGGCCGAAGGCAGAGGCTCTTAAAATAGCACGTAATTGAGCGTGCAGGATTTCTTTGCGATCAAGGGAAATACGAATTGCTCGCCAACCAAGAAAAGGATTTTCTTCTTTCGGTAGGTTCATATAGAGAAGATCTTTATCCCCACCAATATCCATGGTACGAATAATAATAGCCTGTGGCCCCATAGCTTCTGCAACCGCTTTATAAGCTTGAAATTGTTCTTCTTCGCTAGGTAAATTATTGCGATCCATAAACAGAAATTCAGTACGGTACAGACCCACACCTTCAGCACCATTACACTCAGCACCTTCTACATCACGTACAGTACCAATATTTGCGCAAACGTCAACTTGATGACCATCTAAAGTTATTGCGGGCAAATCTTTCAATTTTGCGAGCTCACTTTTTTCACGTAAATACTCATCTTTAATTTCTTTAAGCTTGTCAATCTCACTATCAGATGGATTTTGATAAATATGATTATTGAGAGCATCTAAAACAAGATAATCGTTTGGTTGGATGTTCTTCGTTGCATTGCTTGTGCCAACAATAGCCGGAATTTCCAGCGATCTGGCCATAATTGAAGTATGAGAAGTGCGTCCGCCTATATCAGTAATAAAGCCAAGCACTTTCTTCAAGTTTAATTGTGCAGTTTCAGACGGGGTAAGATCTGCCGCAACCAAAATGACTTCTTCTGTAATTGAACCAAGATCAACAATAGGCAACCCTAAAATATTTTTTAGCAGGCGTTTACCAATATCTCTGACGTCAGCGGCACGTTCCTTGAGGTATTCGTCATTTAATTCTTCTAATGCTGTGGCTTGTTCTTCAATCACTTTTTGGGCTGCAGCATCCGCAGTTTTGTGCTCTTTTTTGATGAAAGAAAAAATTTCCTGCTCAAGTTCTTCATCTTCAAGCAGCATTATATGACCTTCAAATATTTTCGCTTTTTCTTCACCAAGATTTTTTTCTGCGGTTTTTTTTATCGTTTTTAATTGTGCTATTGCTTTTTCGCGTCCAGCAATAAAACGGTTAATTTCACTGTCAATTTGGTCGTCAGAAATTTTCTTTTGATTGACAACAATTGGCGCTTCTTTAAGAATTAATGCCTTGCCGAAGGCAATACCTGGTGATACTGAAATTCCTGAAATCATAAATGTTACCTTACTACCAATGGGCGAAAAATAGCTAGCTCATAGGACTGGCTTTGATACTTATGGTTAAATAGATATCCCCAGATAAAGATATCCAGGGATAAAAAATAGAAAATAAATGTTATATTGCCCGTATGTCATTACTCCAATTCGGCCATTAGTTTAACTAGATGTTCTACTGCTTTCTGCTCATCTTCACCTTCAGCAGAAATAGTGACAACAGTTCCTTGAGTCAGGCCGAGTGTTTGTAGTTTAAATAAACTTTTAGCGCTCGCAGATTTGCCGTTATAGGAAAGTGTAATTTCAGAAGAAAAACTTTTTGCCTCTTTGACAAACTGAGCCGCCGGGCGAGTGTGAAGACCATTCGGTGCTGTGATGGTGACTTCTTGTTGGAACATATTTTTTCCCTCAACAAACTTAATATTTTTTATTAATAAATCCAAAATATTTTAGCTGAAATAATCTGAATTTGCGTATTACTTTTCAGTGATAATAAAAGAAAAACGTTTTTTTTCCATTATCAATCATAAATTTTATGTATATCGACATTATAGAGCCAGACATGTTAATTTGCCTAGTTTATGCTCTATTTGTAAATTTTCACTGCTTATTTTTTGATTAATTTCGATTGTTGTCAATGCCAATTGAATTCTGATCCACTTTGCTAAAGTAAAACTGATCCACTCCCTTTAATTTACTCGCTCAGTTCCGCTTTCAATTTTTTATGTAGCTGACCGCTTTTTAGCTTGTCTTTTAACCGATAACTTTGTCCACTAATCTGTACGATATGTGCATGGTGCAGCAATCGATCCAGCATAGCGGCTGTTAGCGTCTCATCATCACCAAATGTACTTGACCACTGAGCAAAAGACAGATTACTGGTTAAGAGCACACTACCCGCTTCATATCGCTTTGCCACCACCAGGAAGAACAGATTTGCTTCTTCTTTGCCAAAAGGTAAATAGCCAACTTCATCGATAATCAATAGTCTAGGTTTACTGATAACGCGAGTAAGATATCCCTTAAGGTCACCTTGTCGATGAGAGGTAAGCAGCTGCAACATCATATCCGCCGCAGTGTCGCTACCAATGTAAAAATGATCCACTTGCTAGTGTAAAACTGATCCACCAAGAGTAAAAATGGCAGTTTTAAGGTACTGCCGATGATAACATTGGAGATCAGAGTGGAAATTTCTGTTTTACATCGCCAGGGTATGTCTATACGTGCGATTGCGCGACGCCTTTCATGTTCAAGAGTAACCGTGAGGCGATATCTTCGTAGCACTGAAGCGGCGGCGAATATGCGTTATAAATCGAGAGCGCCTAGACCCGGTAAGTTGGAGCCCTTCAAGGTATATATTCTCGAACGCGTAGAGGCGGCTAGACCTGATTGGATACCGGCCTGCGTATTGCTACGGGAGATCCGTGAACAAGGGTACACAGGCAGCTATAGCTTGCTGACCGCTTTTCTTCATCCTATGAAAAAACCGGTTATTGAAGACGTTATTCGCTTTGAGACTGAACCCGGTGAACAGATGCAGGTTGACTTCACGATTATCAGACAGGGGAAGAACCCTTTGCTGGCATTCGTTGCCACGTTAGGTTGGAGTCGTTCCACTTTTGTTAAGTTTTACACCTGTCAAAATTCAGCAGCCTGGTGCGACGGGATTGAGTCAGCCCTACAGTACACGAGTTTCGCACAGGCATATAAAATTCCAGAAATGGCTTAAAAGTAATGATTAATCTGCAAGTTACTAAAACACATAAATTTTATTAAATTACAATAAGTTGCATTTACTTTATAAGGTTTTATCTATTTATATATTATGCTGAATTAAACTTAAAAATAGAGCGTTTTTTTATTGGTGCGAAACTCGTGCAGTATTTTGGCGGTACGCCTCGTCAGCTGCTATTTGATAATGCGAAGACCATTATCATTGAGCGTGATGTTTATGGTCCTGGTAAACACCGCTGGAACCCACAGCTTATCCAGCTTGCCGAGAAATATGCTTTCAGTCCGAAAGTCTGCCGTCCATACAGGGCGAAGACTAAAGGTAAGGTTGAACGTTTTAATCACTATCTTAAGAACAGTTTCATTAGGCAGGGCTTATTTTGGATGCTGCCGCCGCCAACTCACGTATTGGAGACTGGCTGAGTTCAATAGCTAATGTACGTAAACACGGCACTACGGGTGTATCGCCGGAGGAGCGCATGCTACAAGAACGCTTAGCACTGTTGCCGCTGCCGAAAGTCATGCAAGCATTTCCTTTACCGATACATCAGACTCGCCCGATTCCTATGGAGAGCCTACAACATCCTTTGTCCGTCTATCAATCGATTCTGGAGATGCCTATATGAGTCTTCAGTATGAACGCATCGAAAAATTCTGCCAGCAGCTTAAACTGGACAGACTAAGCACAGAGTGGCCAGCTGTAGCGCAGGCAACTATCGACAAGAACGGTACACACGCTGACTTTCTAGAGTCTATTTTACGACTTCAGTATGAAGGACTTACTGAACGTCGGCGTCAAACGATACTCCGTTTATCTGGGCTGCCAGTGATAAAGACGTTGGAGCAGTTTGATTACAAATATGCCAGCGGTGTTCCCCGTAACCAAATACAGGAACTGGCTGGACTGGCTTTCATTGAGCGCCAGGAGAATATCGTGTTGCTAGGTCCGTCTGGTGTCGGGAAGACGCACCTGGCTACTGCCATAAGCTATAGGGCTGCGATGCATGGATTAAGCATCCGTTTTCTAACTGCGGCGGATATGATGTTGCAGCTGCTTACCTCTCATCGACAAGGTGACCTTAAGGGATATCTTACTCGCGTTATCAGTAAACCTAGACTATTGATTATCGATGAAGTTGGCTATTTACCTTTTGGCAAAGAAGAAGCAAATCTGTTCTTCCTGGTGGTGGCAAAGCGATATGAAGCGGGTAGTGTGCTCTTAACCAGTAATCTGTCTTTTGCTCAGTGGTCAAGTACATTTGGTGATGATGAGACGCTAACAGCCGCTATGCTGGATCGATTGCTGCACCATGCACATATCGTACAGATTAGTGGACAAAGTTATCGGTTAAAAGACAAGCTAAAAAGCGGTCAGCTACATAAAAACACGAGTTTCGCACCAATAAAAAAACGCTCTATTTTTAAGTTTAATTCAGCATAATATATAAATAGATAAAACCTTATAAATTAAATGCAACTTATTGTAATTTAATAAAATTTATGTGTGTTAGTAACTTGCAGATTAATCATTACTTTTAAGCCATTTCTGGAATTTTATATGCCTATGCGAAACTCGTGAAAAAATTGAAAGCGGAACTGAGCGAGTAAATTAAAGGGAGTGGATCAGTTTTACTTTAGCAAAGTGGATCAGAATTCAATTGGCATTGACAGCAGTTAGAAAACGGATGCTTAATCCATGCATCGCAGCCCTATAGCTTATGGCAGTAGCCAGGTGCGTCTTCCCGACACCAGACGGACCTAGCAACACGATATTCTCCTGGCGCTCAATGAAAGCCAGTCCAGCCAGTTCCTGTATTTTGTTACGGGGAACACCGCTGGCATATTTGTAATCAAACTGCTCCAATGTCTTTATCACTGGCAGCCCAGATAAACGGAGTATCGTTTGACGCCGACGTTCAGTAAGTCCTTCATACTGAAGTCGTAAAATAGACTCTAGAAAGTCAGCGTGTGTACCGTTCTTGTCGATAGTTGCCTGCGCTACAGCTGGCCACTCTGTGCTTAGTCTGTCCAGTTTAAGCTGCTGGCAGAATTTTTCGATGCGTTCATACTGAAGACTCATATAGGCATCTCCAGAATCGATTGATAGACGGACAAAGGATGTTGTAGGCTCTCCATAGGAATCGGGCGAGTCTGATGTATCGGTAAAGGAAATGCTTGCATGACTTTCGGCAGCGGCAACAGTGCTAAGCGTTCTTGTAGCATGCACTCCTCCGGCGATACACCTGTAGTGCCGTGTTTACGTACATTAGCTATTGAACTCAGCCAGTCTCCAATACGTGAGTTGGCGGCGGCAGCATCCAAAATAAGCCCTGCCTGACGAAATGACGCGGTTAGTGGAACAATGAAACTGTTCTTAAGATAGTGATTAAAACGTTCAACCTTACCTTTAGTCTTCGCCCTGTATGGACGGCAGACTTTCGGACTGAAAGCATATTTCTCGGCAAGCTGGATAAGCTGTGGGTTCCAGCGGTGTTTACCAGGACCATAAACATCACGCTCAATGATAATGGTCTTCGCATTATCAAATAGCAGCTGACGAGGCGTACCGCCAAAATACTGTAGGGCTGACTCAATCCCGTCGCACCAGGCTGCTGAATTTTGACAGGTGTAAAACTTAACAAAAGTGGAACGACTCCCACCTAACGTGGCAACGAATGCCAGCAAAGGGTTCTTCCCCTGTCTGATAATCGTGAAGTCAACCTGCATCTGTTCACCGGGTTCAGTCTCAAAGCGAACAACGTCTTCAATAACCGGTTTTTTCATAGGATGAAGAAAAGCGGTCAGCAAGCTATAGCTGCCTGTGTACCCTTGTTCACGGATCTCCCGTAGCAATACGCAGGCCGGTATCCAATCAGGTCTAGCCGCCTCTACGCGTTCGAGAATATATACCTTGAAGGATTCCAACTTACCGGGTCTAGGCGCTCTCGATTTATAACGCATATTCGCCGCCGCTTCAGTGCTACGAAGATATCGCCTCACGGTTACTCTTGAACATGAAAGGCGTCGCGCAATCGCACGTATAGACATACCCTGGCGATGTAAAACAGAAATTTCCACTCTGATCTCCAATGTTATCATCGGCAGTACCTTAAAACTGCCATTTTTACTCTTGGTGGATCAGTTTTACACTAGCAAGTGGATCATTTTTACATTGGTAGCGACAACTACGCCCGCATCCATCATACCTACGTTCAGGAAAGTTCGGATAATCTTCAGTATGCGTTTATCCAGCACTCGCTTTGCAATTCGGCTCATCAGCACATCGTGGTTTAATCGGTCGAAAAACTTTTCTAGGTCGATATCAACTACCCATTGGTAACCGTCTTCGACATAGCTTTTCGCCCGTTTCACTGCTTGATGTATAAGAAATTAATACCCGAAAAGGTTACTAATTAACCTATTCCATGATGAACCCATTTTTATTTTTTCTCAGTTTTGCCAGAATTATTTTTTAAGGTTGAGATAAAGAACGGAATAGATGGTTAAAAAACGATTAATTATTAATCAGTTTTGAACAAAAGATAGATCTACCCTGTAGTAAGTTTTTATTGCCACCGCAAACGTGCCAGGTCGTCGTGACGAGCCATAAGCTCTTTAAGCTTCAATCCAAAATTCATTCCTGCGAAAAGTAATTTTTTCCCGCATATGAGACAAGCAAGTGGATCGACTTTAAAGACATGTCGATACATGTTGCGGAAGGTCACTTTTTTAGCAGATTTTTTATCCTGCCGGGTTAGGGGCTGTCGTCACAAGATGTAAGGCTATGATATTATTTTAAAATGAAAAAATTAGCTTTATTAGCACATCGTCGACACGACATTTCTGATCGCTCCTGGGAAAGAATCGAGTCCTTACTTCCTGGTAGAAAAGGCAAATGGGGCGGCGTCGCAAAGGATAACCGATTGTTTATTAATGCAGTATTCTGGATCTTAAGAACAGGCTCTCCATGGAGAGATCTGCCTCCTGATTACGGTTGTTGGAAAAATACCCATCGTCGCTTTTGCCGTTGGAAAAATAAAGGTGTATGGGCATCGATTCTTGAAAATCTTACCTGCGAAGCAGATATGGAATGGTTGATGATTGATGCAACTCATATAAAAGTCCACCTTCATGGCACTGGAGCTGTAGGTGGGAATGATGAAATGGGCCTTACAAAAGGGGGCTCAACAGCAAGCTACACCTGGCCGTAGACGCACACGGTATGCCACTCAGAGCAACTTTAACGTCTGGCACTGTTGCTGACTGTACAGTCGCTCCAGACTTGCTCAAGGAGTTAACCGCAGATTATTTACTGGCCGACCGGGGCTATGATAGCGATTCAATCATTAAACAAGCCGAAGAACAAGGGATGCAGCCTGTCATTCCACCACGAAAACATAGAAAGCATTATCGAAAGTTTGATAGTGCTCTCTATAAAAACCGCCATGTTGTTGAGAATGTCTTTGCGAAAATTAAGCAGTGGAGAGGGATTGCGACTCGATTTGCCAAAAGAGCGTCCTCCTTTCTGGCAAGCATCCAGATTCGATTTATTGCTATCTGGGCTGAAATCTTGTGACGACAGCCCCTAGGGCTGTCGTCACAAGATGTAAGGCTATGATATTATTTTAAAATGAAAAAATTAGCTTTATTAGCACATCGTCGACACGACATTTCTGATCGCTCCTGGGAAAGAATCGAGTCCTTACTTCCTGGTAGAAAAGGCAAATGGGGCGGCGTCGCAAAGGATAACCGATTGTTTATTAATGCAGTATTCTGGATCTTAAGAACAGGCTCTCCATGGAGAGATCTGCCTCCTGATTACGGTTGTTGGAAAAATACCCATCGTCGCTTTTGCCGTTGAAAAAATAAAGGTGTATGGGCATCGATTCTTGAAAATCTTACCTGCGAAGCAGATATGGAATGGTTGATGATTGATTGATGCAACTCATATAAAAGTCCACCTTCATGGCACTGGAGCTGTAGGTGGGAATGATGAAATTGGCCTTACAAAAGGGGGCTCAACAGCAAGCTACACCTGGCCGTAGACGCACACGGTATGCCACTCAGAGCAACTTTAACGTCTGGCACTGTTGCTGACTGTACAGTCGCTCCAGACTTGCTCAAGGAGTTAACCGCAGATTATTTACTGGCCGACCGGGGCTATGATAGCGATTCAATCATTAAACAAGCCGAAGAACAAGGGATGCAGCCTGTCATTCCACCACGAAAACATAGAAAGCATTATCGAAAGTTTGATAGTGCTCTCTATAAAAACCGCCATGTTGTTGAGAATGTCTTTGCGAAAATTAAGCAGTGGAGAGGGATTGCGACTCGATTTGCCAAAAGAGCGTCCTCCTTTCTGGCAAGCATCCAGATTCGATTTATTGCTATCTGGGCTGAAATCTTGTGACGACAGCCCCTAGCTCGGACGTTTACAATTGTTGCGTGAATTGTTCTGTCGGCTTTGGCTATTATTGTTACGACGTGTTCCATTAGTACGTGAACGACGACGTGGTTTTGGTGTAGGTAAATCTTGTAATAATGCTTCACTGTTGTATTTGCTGACAGGGATTTGATGCTGAATATACTCCTCAATAGCAGGTAGATTTAAAGAATACTCTTCACAAGCCAGACTAATTGAATGACCACTCTCACCGGCGCGGCCGGTACGACCAATACGATGAACATAATCTTCACAATCATCAGGTAGATCATAATTAAATACATGAGTGACAGATGGGATATGTAAACCTCTGGCGGCAACATCTGTTGCAACTATGATATCTAAATGGCCTTGAGTAAACTGTTTAAACTGTTCAAGAATGCGTAGCCGTTTTTTTTGTGCTACATCGCCAGTTAATAAGCCAACGCGGTGACCATCAGCAGCAAGATGAGCCCAGATATCTTCACAGCGATGTTTGGTATTAGCAAAAATTATACATCTTTCGGGCCACTCTTCCTCGATTAACGTTTGTAACAGACGCATTTTTTCTTCGTTAGAAGGATAGAAAAGTTCTTCTTTAATGCGATGACCTGTTTTTTGTTGAGGTTCTACCTCAATATATTCGGGTTGATTCATTTGTTCAAATGCCAGTTCTTGAACACGATAAGAAAGTGTTGCGGAAAAGAGTAAATTCAAGCGTTGAGTGGCGGGTGGCATTCGACGAAATAGCCAGCGAATATCTTTAATAAAACCAAGATTATACATACGGTCAGCTTCATCAAGTACAACCACTTGAATGAGACCTAAATGAACGTGGCCTTGTTTGGTATAATCGATTAAACGCCCGGTCGTACCGATCAGAATATCTACACCCGACTGGAGCACATGCAGTTGTTCGTCGTAGCCATCACCACCATAAGCTAAACCCATTTTTAAGCCCGTTATAGCGGCTAATTCTTTTGCATCAGTATATATCTGAACCGCTAATTCTCGTGTAGGAGCCATAATTAGCGCTCTGGGTTGGTTAACTTGTCGTTCTGAATTTGTTGGATGTGTTAGGGGCTGTCGTCACAAGATTTCAGCCCAGATAGCAATAAATCGAATCTGGATGCTTGCCAGAAAGGAGGACGCTCTTTTGGCAAATCGAGTCGCAATCCCTCTCCACTGCTTAATTTTCGCAAAGACATTCTCAACAACATGGCGGTTTTTATAGAGAGCACTATCAAACTTTCGATAATGCTTTCTATGTTTTCGTGGTGGAATGACAGGCTGCATCCCTTGTTCTTCGGCTTGTTTAATGATTGAATCGCTATCATAGCCCCGGTCGGCCAGTAAATAATCTGCGGTTAACTCCTTGAGCAAGTCTGGAGCGACTGTACAGTCAGCAACAGTGCCAGACGTTAAAGTTGCTCTGAGTGGCATACCGTGTGCGTCTACGGCCAGGTGTAGCTTGCTGTTGAGCCCCCTTTTGTAAGGCCCATTTCATCATTCCCACCTACAGCTCCAGTGCCATGAAGGTGGACTTTTATATGAGTTGCATCAATCATCAACCATTCCATATCTGCTTCGCAGGTAAGATTTTCAAGAATCGATGCCCATACACCTTTATTTTTCCAACGGCAAAAGCGACGATGGGTATTTTTCCAACAACCGTAATCAGGAGGCAGATCTCTCCATGGAGAGCCTGTTCTTAAGATCCAGAATACTGCATTAATAAACAATCGGTTATCCTTTGCGACGCCGCCCCATTTGCCTTTTCTACCAGGAAGTAAGGACTCGATTCTTTCCCAGGAGCGATCAGAAATGTCGTGTCGACGATGTGCTAATAAAGCTAATTTTTTCATTTTAAAATAATATCATAGCCTTACATCTTGTGACGACAGCCCCTAGCACCGATGCTAGAAAAAGTACTTCCTGCCGTAGTTAGTATTCGTGTATCTGGAACACGTGTTCAAAATCAACAGCTACCCGAAGAATTTAAATTTTTTTTTGGGCCCAATTTTCCCTCACAACAACAAAGTATTCGCCCTTTTGAAGGATTAGGCTCCGGGGTTATTATTGATGCTGAAAAAGGTTATATCCTAACTAATAACCATGTCATCGATAATGCTAATAGCATCCAAATTCAGCTTAATGATGGCAGAGAAATTGATGTTAAGCTTATCGGCCGTGATCCTCAAACAGATATCGCCCTATTACAAATCAAAGATTCAAGTACAGCAAATCTGAAAAAATTGAACTTAGTGGCGATTAAAATAACTGACTCCGATAAACTGCGAGTTGGTGATTTTGCTGTTGCTGTTGGTAACCCTTTCGGTTTAGGTCAAACAGCAACATCAGGCATTATTTCTGCATTGGGTCGTAGTGGTTTAAATGTAGAAGGTCTGGAAAATTTTATTCAAACTGACGCTTCAATTAATAGAGGTAACTCAGGTGGCGCATTAGTTAATCTCAATGGTGAACTAATTGGTATTAATACCGCTATTTTAGCGCCTGGTGGGGGTAATATTGGTATTGGCTTTGCCATTCCATCCAATATGGCTAAATCTCTTAGTGATCAAATTATCAAACATGGTGAAGTAAAACGTGGATTGCTAGGGATCAAAGGCACTGAAATGACTTCTGATGTAGCGAAAGCATTGAAGATTGATGTGCAAAAAGGGGCATTTGTCAGTGAAGTGATACCAAATTCTGCAGCAGCTAAAGCAGGCATTCAATCTGGTGATGTTTTGGTTTCGATTAATAACAAATATATCAATAGCTTCGCTGAATTGAGAGCTAAAATTGGCACTAGTGAAATCGGTAAGCAGATCACCATCGGTCTACTACGTAAAGGCAAGCCAATGGAAGTGAATGTTACCTTAGAAGATAGTGATTCCAGCAGTACGAAAGCCGAAGTTTTAACCACGTCACTAATGGGAGCGACTTTAAGCAATAGTACAATCAAAGGCACTAAAGGTGTTAAGGTCGATAGCGTTTCGTCTAATTCACCTGCAGCCATGCTTGGCCTGGCAAAAGGTGATCTTATTATTAGTGCTAGCGAACAACGGATAGAAAATATTAATCAACTGCGTAAAATTATTGAAACTAAACCTACCGCTTTAGCATTAAATATGGGTCTGTAAAATTTTTTGTGTAAATGGCTCCTTCGTTAGCAGGTAATCCGATCACCGTACATCAACATAAATTGACTCATGGTGGGTTTCCTATCTTTGATAGGCATCGTCCATTTTATTGAAATATTATGCAACGCTAAATAAAGTAGCTTAAGGACAGATTCATCTGTTGGGAATACTCGCCGTGTTTTAGTAATCTTACGCAATGACGCATTAAGTGACTCAATCGCATTGGTGGTATAAATGGCTTTACGGATTTCAGGAGCAAAGTCAAAAATGACGATTAGCCGTTCCCAATTGTTTATCCATGATGGACTAATTGTTGGGTACCTCTCATCCCATTTGGCTGAGAATGCCTCCAGAGCAGACTCAGCAGCATCGACTGTCGCTGCACCGTAGATAGCTCGTAGGCCTACTGCCACCGCTTTACGCTCTTTCCAGTGAACGTAGCGAAGAGAATTACGTACTTGGTGAACCAGGCATAACTGAACACGGGTTTGCGGGTAAACCGCTTCAATAGCTTCAGGAAAACCTTTTAAACCATCACAGCACGCAACGAAAATATCTTGATGTATAAGAAATTAATACCCGAAAAGGTTACTAATTAATCTATTCCATGATGAACCCATTTTTATTTTTTCTAAGTTTTGCTAGAATTATTTTTGAAGGTTGAAGGTTGAGATAAAGAACGGAATAGATGGTTAAAAAACGATTAATTATTAATCAGTTTTGAACAAAAGATAGATCTACCCTGTAGTAAGTTTTTATTGCCACCGCAAACGTGCCAGGTCGTCGTGACGAGCCATAAGCTCTTTAAGCTTCAATCCAAAATTCATTCCTGCGAAAAGTAATTTTTTCCAGCATATGAGACAAGCAAGTGGATCGACTTTAAAGACATGTCGATACATGTTTCGGAAGGTCACTTTTTTAGCAGATTTTTTATCCTGCCGGGTTAGAGGATAAACAACCTCTGTTAACATTTTTCGCATGGGCGCTGATGGACTTAAAAAACCGTAATAGCGGATCATGTGAAACCATTTTTCAGGTACATGAGACTCAAACCGGGTAATAAATTCGTCGGATGTCATGACCTCTTCTTCCTGTTTTTTCGTGCGGTGGCTCTTATAGCGTAACGTGATGTTATCTTCGCCCGCATAATGTTTTAAACGACTAAGCGACACAGGGGGTTTCTTTAGATAAAATCCGAGATAAAGGGTGACATGGGTGATATTGGAAAGGATATCAGAAAGATTGATATTCCAACCGCGTTTAAAGTGAGTGTTAAGTAGTTGATTCCATGATGATTTACTTCTTCTTTCACATTTAAGGTCGTCGGGAATGGTGAGCGTGTAATAATCTTTTCTCAGCAATTCCGTTATCCGGTATCGCCACATGGTCATGATGTTTTCGCGATAAAAGCTGATATCGCGCCATGTATTGTTTTTAGTCACCCCGCCGGCGGTGGTTGAAAGATGAATATGCGGATGCCATTTTTGGTCACGTCCCCAGGTGTGTATGGCAATGAAAATGCCGGGGGTAATATTGATATCGCGGCAGATTGTTAATATTACATCAGCAGCTAATCGATTCATTTCACCGAGAAGCCAACGGTTGGCGCGAATAACAGGCCAATATTCACAAGGCATGGTAAAAGTGATGTGTTGCCAAGGGACTTCGGGTAACCAGGCCAGCGTATTGTTAATCCATTGCAGGCAAGCTTTTACGCCACAATGAGGGCAGCTTCGGCTTTTGCAGGTAAATTTAACCCGCTTCTCATGATTACATTCAGGGTCAGGGCATCGCCAAATTGACCAGCCCATAAGTGAAGTGCCACAGGCCATAATCTTTACCATGGTTTCGATCACAACAGGGCGAACACTGTCAGAGGGTTGACGGTTAAGCCAATTGAGCCAGCGTTGACCAAATTGGAAAACATGACTAAAACGTGGTGACATAAATGGCACTGAAAGATTGAGAAAATAGGTTCGGGGTTATACCAGTACTAACAAGCAATGACAAGTCGTCGCCGGAGGCGACCATCTTGATCAAATCCATTAAACTGTTTTTCCCCTTTCGATATCAACTTTGGTTCGAAAGTGCTATTTCGATCGCGAGGAATATCCAACCCGATAGCTCCATGCACAGAGCGTACATTTTTACTGGTTGTGCCGTTTCGAGAATTTCCCGAGTTGTTGCCGATAGGATCATGTTTGTCATAACCAAGATGCATCGTTATTTCGGCTTCCAGCACCCTTTCAGCAAGACGTTTGGTCAGTTCTTTAAGTAACCCCAAAAATTCCCAAACGAAATGCAACAAAGTGAATCCTTGGTCATACATAGATAAACTTACTGTAATGACCCCATAAGAGATACTGTTGTATGAAGGGAAAACATTTGAATTTACATGAGCGCTTTTATATCGAAAAACGAATAATTAACGGTGTTACTCAGGCCACTATTGCTAGGGGCTGTCGTCACAAGATGTAAGGCTATGATATTATTTTAAAATGAAAAAATTAGCTTTATTAGCACATCGTCGACACGACATTTCTGATCGCTCCTGGGAAAGAATCGAGTCCTTACTTCCTGGTAGAAAAGGCAAATGTGGCGGCGTCGCAAAGGATAACCGATTGTTTATTAATGCAGTATTCTGGATCTTAAGAACAGGCTCTCCATGGAGAGATCTGCCTCCTGATTACGGTTGTTGGAAAAATACCCACCGTCGCGTTTGCCGTTGAAAAAATAAAGGTGTATGGGCATCGATTCTTGAAAATCTTACCTGCGAAGCAGATATGGAATGGTTGATGATTGATGCAACTCATATAAAAGTCCACCTTCATGGCACTGGAGCTGTAGGTGGGAATGATGAAATGGGCCTTACAAAAGGGGGCTCAACAGCAAGCTACACCTGGCCGTAGACGCACACGGTATGCCACTCAGAGCAACTTTAACGTCTGGCACTGTTGTTGACTGTACAGTCGCTCCAGACTTGCTCAAGCCGAAGAACAAGGGATGCAGCCTGTCATTCCACCACGAAAACATAGAAAGCATTATCGAAAGTTTGATAGTGCTCTCTATAAAAACCGCCATGTTGTTGAGAATGTCTCACGAGTTTCGCGCCGACAAATAAACAAGTTATTTTTAAGCTCAATTCGATATAATATATAATTCGAAAAAATTGCCAATTAAAACATAAGATATTGAAATTAAAATATATTTTATGTTATCGCGCCTCTTGTGGATAAAACATTATTTTAGCTATTTTTAGAGCTTTATATGTCCGTGCGAAACTCGTGTGTCTTTGCGAAAATTAAGCAGTGGAGAGGGATTGCGACTCGATTTGCCAAAAGAGCGTCCTCCTTTCTGGCAAGCATCCAGATTCGATTTATTGCTATCTGGGCTGAAATCTTGTGACGACAGCCCCTAGAGAATTGGGGCTTTCTCGAACTGTCAGCAGGGAACTCAACATAAGCGCTAACCAAATTTAAATTGAGACAAGGATGAAGTCTGATATTGCCGCTTTCGACTTCGAGAGCCTTTAAGGTGTCGCTGTATTTTGTCCCATTTTGATATACATTCAAAGAGTGATACAGCGGGACAAAGACTGTAAATTAACAGGTTAAATATCAGTGATATGGATTGCCATCTGCTAGCTAAATCATTAAGTTCTTTATCCGAATTTTTGAGGGGAAAAATGTCTGCTGATTGCCAGCAGACGCTCTAACAGACAGGAAACGAACAATTTTCCTTGTAGCCATGCCTTTACCCCTATAGGATTTTTCTTTTTTAGGTGTCCTAGTTTTATTAAGGATTTCATGCGTTTAAAAGCAAGTTCTATCTGCCATCGCTGTCTGTAAAGCCCTAAAATATCTTCTTTACTTAGTTCTTTTAGCGTGGTGACTATCACTACATAGCCAGTTATTTCTTGGACTTCAGGGTTATGTTTTCTCTGATTTTTACTGATTTTTTTCAGGTATTTTCTTTCACTTTCAATCCGTTGTGCTTCTGTTTTGCGGTAAGCGCATACACGTACGGGATATTCAACTCCCTCTAATAGCATGATTGCTGGCCATTCTCCGTACTCACCTTGTGCCAAGGTGCGGAGATGGTTGAGTTGTTGAAATTTATTGCCTTCTATGGAAAGTAACGGAAGTCCCCGTAAATTCATTCTGACCACGACATCTGCTCCCTGATCAATAATATGCTTTATTCCAGTACGGTGGTTGAATCCTCTGTCAGCAATGACGATGCTTCCTTTCTCCACACTAAACCTTGTCAACGTTTCGCCATCACTGATCGGGGTAATAAGTGATTGGTGACAGTTTAATGTTCTGATATCCATTGCGTAGTGAATTCGCCAGTCTGGGGAATTGCTACCCGGCTCTTTTACCACTGAGCCGTCTACCACAATAAGTGATCGATGGCTTATGGATTCAGGAATATCAACATTCTTTGATGTTTTCTCGATAATACCTTCAGTCATCCATCGGAGCCACTCACCACATTTATCAATACGTTTCAACAATGCAACATCTGAGATATTGACTAAACCCGCCGCCGCCGCTCGTGCTACAGTTTCACGCATTGAGCAACCTGTACAAAAATAAATCAGCAATACCCTGAGCAAAAGAGCAGGGCTAGTAAATTGACGCCCAAATTTCAAAGCTCCACATTCACGAGCCTTATCTTCCCATCCATCAGGTAGAAGCATCGTTATTTTTTCCCAGTCGTCAAAAGCTAAATTTGTGCTAGATATCATTTACATCATCTCTTCTCAATTATGAGTAGCAATTATATATCATTATGATTTTTAGTTAGCGCTTATGGGGAACTCAAGCGTAATACGGATCCTGCTTTCAATGGACTTTATTCTTGCAGAAGGGCTGATACCTTAGCGAAAGCCAGACGTATGAACACATCTCCGCGGAATGCGTTTAATCAGCAAACCACAGAAACGCAGGCTTTTATCCGTAAAGAGCTTGCTTTACATACTTCGCCTGCCGTTATCAGTGGAAGGCTGCGTTTGAAACATGGGGTTTCTGTCAGTAAAAATACGCTCTATCGCTATATCAAGAGAGACCGATGGCAGGAGGAAATCTCTATCTCCAGCTTCCTCATCGAGGCAAATATTATCGCTATGGCAAGGCCCCAATTCCCAAACGAAATGCAACAAAGTGAATCCTTGGTCATACATAGATAAACTTACTGTAATGACCCCATAAGAGATACTGTTGTATGAAAGGAAAACATTTGAATTTACATGAGCGCTTTTATATCGAAAAACGAATAATTGACGGTGTTACTCAGGCCACTATTGCTAGAGAATTGGGGCTTTCTCGTTCAACTGTCAGCAGGGAACTCAAGCGTAATACGGATCCTGCTTTCAATGGACTTTATTCTTGCAGAAGGGCTGATACCTTAGCGAAAGCCAGACGTATGAACACATCTCCGCGGAATGCGTTTAATCAGCAAACCACAGAAACGCAGGCTTTTATCCGTAAAGAGCTTGCTTTACATACTTCGCCTGCCGTTATCAGTGGAAGGCTGCGTTTGAAACATGGGGTTTCTGTCAGTAAAAATACGCTCTATCGCTATATTGTCAATGCCAATTGAATTCTGATCCACTTTGCTAAAGTAAAACTGATCCACCCCTTTAATTTACTCGCTAAGTTCCGCTTTCAATTTTTTATGTAGCTGACCGCTTTTTAGCTTGTAACCGATAACTTTGTCCACTAATCTGTACGATATGTGCATGGTGCAGCAATCGATCCAGCATAGCGGCTGTTAGCGTCTCATCATCACCAAATGTACTTGACCACTGAGCAAAAGACAGATTACTGGTTAAGAGCACACTACCCGCTTCATATCGCTTTGCCACTACCTGGAAGAACAGATTTGCTTCTTCTTTGCCAAAAGGTAAATAGCCAACTTCATCGATAATCAATAGTCTAGGTTTACTGATAACGCGAGTAAGATATCCCTTAAGGTCACCTTGTCGATGAGAGGTAAGCAGCTGCAACATCATATCCGCCGCAGTTAGAAAACGGATGCTTAATCCATGCATCGCAGCCCTATAGCTTATGGCAGTAGCCAGGTGCGTCTTCCCGACACCAGACGGACCTAGCAACACGATATTCTCCTGGCGCTCAATGAAAGCCAGTCCAGCCAGTTCCTGTATTTGGTTACGGGGAACACCGCTGGCATATTTGTACTCAAACTGCTCCAACGTCTTTATCACTGGCAGCCCAGATAAACGGAGTATCGTTTGACGCCGACGTTCAGTAAGTCCTTCATACTGAAGTCGTAAAATAGACTCTAGAAAGTCAGCGTGTGTACCGTTCTTGTCGATAGTTGCCTGCGCTACAGCAGGCCACTCTGTGCTTAGTCAGTCCAGTTTAAGCTGCTGGCAGAATTTTTCGATGCGTTCATGTATAAGAAATTAATACCCAAAATGGTTAAACATTAATCAATTTGGGTATTTTTAAGATTGACACGAGTTTCGCACGGACATATAAAGCTCTAAAAATAGCTAAAATAATGTTTTATCCACAAGATGTGCGATAACATAAAATATATTTTAATTTCAATATCTTATGTTTTAATTGGCAATTTTTTCGAATTATATATTATATCGAATTGAGCTTAAAAATAACTTGTTTATTTGTCGGCGCGAAACTCGTGATTGAAATGGAAATATGCATTCAACCAATCGTCATAAATCGATTTTAAGCTACCTGTAACGCTATCTAAGGCGTTTTCTTTACAATAGGTAACCCCAATGGTAGCGCTTTTTGATTTGATATCCTTAGAATGCGATATAGGGAGTTTTGGTGTTGAGAAATTTCTTAGAACTGGAAGACGGTGACAAGTCGTCGCCGGCGGCGACCATCTTGATGTATAAGAAATTAATACCCAAAACGGTTAAATATTAATCAACCTGGGTGTTTTTAATGTATAAGAAATTAATACCCAAAATGGTTAAATATTAATCAATTTGGGTATTTTTAAGATTGAAATGGAAATATGCATTCAACCAATCGTCATAAATCGATTTTAAGGTACCTGTAACGCTATCTAAGGCGTTTTCTTTACATAGGTAACCCCAATTGGTAGCGCTTTTTGATTTGATATCCTTAGAATGCGATATAGGGAGTTTTGGTGTTGAGAAATTTCTTAGAACTGGAAGACGGTGACAAGTCGTCGCCGGAGGCGACCATCTTGATACTGAAGACTCATATAGGCATCTCCAGAATCGATTGATAGACGGACAAAGGATGTTGTAGGCTCTCCATAGGAATCGGGCGAGTCTGATGTATCGGTAAAGGAAATGCTTGCATGACTTTCGGCAGCGGCAACAGTGCTAAGCGTTCTTGTAGCATGCGCTCCTCCGGCGATACACCCGTAGTGCCGTGTTTACGTACATTAGCTATTGAACTCAGCCAGTCTCCAATACGTGAGTTGGCGGCGGCAGCAGCATCCAAAATAAGCCCTGCCTGACGAAATGACGCGGTTAGTGGAACAATGAAACTGTTCTTAAGATAGTGATTAAAACGTTCAACCTTACCTTTAGTCTTCGCCCTGTATGGACGGCAGACTTTCGGACTGAAAGCATATTTCTCGGCAAGCTGGATAAGCTGTGGGTTCCAGCGGTGTTTACCAGGACCATAAACATCACGCTCAATGATAATGGTCTTCGCATTATCAAATAGCAGCTGACGAGGCGTACCGCCAAAATACTGTAGGGCTGACTCAATCCCGTCGCACCAGGCTGCTGAATTTTGACAGGTGTAAAACTTAACAAAAGTGGAACGACTCCAACCTAACGTGGCAACGAATGCCAGCAAAGGGTTCTTCCCCTGTCTGATAATCGTGAAGTCAACCTGCATCTGTTCACCGGGTTCAGTCTCAAAGCGAACAACGTCTTCAATAACCGGTTTTTTCATAGGATGAAGAAAAGCGGTCAGCAAGCTATAGCTGCCTGTGTACCCTTGTTCACGGATCTCCCGTAGCAATACGCAGGCCGGTATCCAATCAGGTCTAGCCGCCTCTACGCGTTCGAGAATATATACCTTGAAGGGCTCCAACTTACCGGGTCTAGGCGCTCTCGATTTATAACGCATATTCGCCGCCGCTTCAGTGCTACGAAGATATCGCCTCACGGTTACTCTTGAACATGAAAGGCGTCGCGCAATCGCACGTATAGACATACCCTGGCGATGTAAAACAGAAATTTCCACTCTGATCTCCAATGTTATCATCGGCAGTACTTTAAAACTGCCATTTTTACTCTTGGTGGATCAGTTTTACACTAGGGGCT
Source organism: Coronaproctus castanopsis (assembly GCA_032883995.1). NCBI lineage: Eukaryota > Metazoa > Arthropoda > Insecta > Hemiptera > Monophlebidae > Coronaproctus > Coronaproctus castanopsis. The sequence goes on along the minus strand of JAOQIE010000004.1, from coordinate 1,446,560 downwards.
GTCGTCACAAGATGTAAGGCTATGATATTATTTTAAAATGAAAAAATTAGCTTTATTAGCACATCGTCGACACGACATTTCTGATCGCTCCTGGGAAAGAATCGAGTCCTTACTTCCTGGTAGAAAAGGCAAATGGGGCGGCGTCGCAAAGGATAACCGATTGTTTATTAATGCAGTATTCTGGATCTTAAGAACAGGCTCTCCATGGAGAGATCTGCCTCCTGATTACGGTTGTTGGAAAAATACCCATCGTCGCTTTTGCCGTTGGAAAAATAAAGGTGTATGGGCATCGATTCTTGAAAATCTTACCTGCGAAGCAGATATGGAATGGTTGATGATTGATGCAACTCATATAAAACACGAGTTTCGCGCCGACAAATAAACAAGTTATTTTTAAGCTCAATTCGATATAATATATAATTCGAAAAAATTGCCAATTAAAACATAAGATATTGAAATTAAAATATATTTTATGTTATCATACATCTTGTGGATAAAACATTATTTTAGCTATTTTTAGAGCTTTATATGTCCGTGCGAAACTCGTGTGCAGTATTCTGGATCTTAAGAACAGGCTCTCCATGGAGAGATTTGCCTCCTGATTACGGTTGTTGGAAAAATACCCACCGTCGCTTTTGCCGTTGGAAAAATAAAGGTGTATGGGCATCGATTCTTGAAAATCTTACCTGCGAAGCAGATATGGAATGGTTGATGATTGATGCAACTCATATAAAAGTCCACCTTCATGGCACTGGAGCTGTAGGTGGGAATGATGAAATGGGCCTTACAAAAGGGGGCTCAACAGCAAGCTACACCTGGCCGTAGACGCACACGGTATGCCACTCAGAGCAACTTTAACGTCTGGCACTGTTGCTGACTGTACAGTCGCTCCAGACTTGCTCAAGGAGTTAACTGCAGATTATTTACTGGCCGACCGGGGCTATGATAGCGATTCAATCATTAAACAAGCCGAAGAACAGGGGATGCAGCCTGTCATTCCACCACGAAAACATAGAAAGCATTATCGAAAGTTTGATAGTGCTCTCTATAAAAACCACCATGTTGTTGAAAATCTCTTTGCGAAAATTAAGCAGTGGAGAGAGATTGCGACTCGATTTGCCAAAAGAGCGTCCTCCTTTCTGGCAAGCATCCAGATTCGATTTATTGCTATCTGGGCTGAAATCTTGTGACGACAGCCCCTAGGGGCTGTCGTCACAAGATGTAAGGCTATGATATTATTTTAAAATGAAAAAATTAGCTTTATTAGCACATCGTCGACACGACATTTCTGATCGCTCCTGGGAAAGAATCGAGTCCTTACTTCCTGGTAGAAAAGGCAAATGGGGCGGCGTCGCAAAGGATAACCGATTGTTTATTAATGCAGTATTCTGGATCTTAAGAACAGGCTCTCCATGGAGAGATCTGCCTCCTGATTACGGTTGTTGGAAAAATACCCACCGTCGCTTTTGCCGTTGGAAAAATAAAGGTGTATGGGCATCGATTCTTGAAAATCTTACCTGCGAAGCAGATATGGAATGGTTGATGATTGATGCAACTCATATAAAAGTTCACCTTCATGGCACTGGAGCTGTAGGTGGGAATGATGAAATGGGCCTTACAAAAGGGGGCTCAACAGCAAGCTACACCTGGCCGTAGACGCACACGGTATGCCACTCAGAGCAACTTTAACGTCTGGCACTGTTGCTGACTGTACAGTCGCTCCAGACTTGCTCAAGGAGTTAACCGCAGATTATTTACTGGCCGACCGGGGCTATGATAGCGATTCAATCATTAAACAAGCCGAAGAACAAGGGATGCAGCCTGTCATTCCACCACGAAAACATAGAAAGCATTATCGAAAGTTTGATAGTGCTCTCTATAAAAACCGCCATGTTGTTGAGAATGTCTTTGCGAAAATTAAGCAGTGGAGAGGGATTGCGACTCGATTTGCCAAAAGAGCGTCCTCCTTTCTGGCAAGCATCCAGATTCGATTTATTGCTATCTGGGCTGAAATCTTGTGACGACAGCCCCTAACATTTGGTGATTGATCCGAAATTTTATTATCACTTTTTTCATTCTCATGATCTTCTCCACTTCCATCTTCTACCGTTTTTCCGGTTGGATTCCATTTAGCATGACAAGTGCCCGACTTTTCACTACAGCGCAATACATCATCATTAGCAATATATTCACAACCATCAACATTGGCATAATAATTACTACCCACTTTTTTTGTATGAAACGAACCCGATAGCGAACTTTTATTCATACAAACTTCTTCCGGCGTTTGTAAATCCTTATTGTTATTTTCAGTACCAGAAACCGTCCTTTTAATCTCACCGATAACCGATGCTTTTAACCAAAAACTATCACCGTAAGAATCAACAATTTTCTCAGTCGGAGAACCATCATAAGAACACTCGCTAACCTCAAGTTTAAATTGTGAATCAGGGTAAATTTCAGCATAAGTAGATTTCATATTATCAAAAAGATTATGAGCAGATTGTTTAGCTTTACTACAAGCTTCCAGCTGTATAGTAGAATCAATATAATCAACACGTTTAAATGTTCCGTCTTCTCCCTTAACATCCTTTGATTTAGAAATAACAGAGTGATCAAACGTACTTTTATACTCAGTCTTCCACGTTTCAGCATAAGAATAAGACGTTAAAAACAATAACATCAATCCAACCCTTGTATGACTGCCCAGGCGCATAACAGCCCCCACAAAAAACACAGAAAATAAAATCCGATTGTCAGCATCGATATAAAGGAGCATTAATTTGCCCCTCTCCTTGTTACGCACCCCGTACAATACGTAAAACCCACTTAACACCTGCCATGCCTGCATAAACGGCAATAAGACCGCCTGCAACGGCTAAAATACCCGTCATGACAGAATTAAAATTAAGGGAGTTCGTTAATTGCGTGTAATCAATAGCCGTACTTGTCCCTGTTGCTGCTTCGGCAAATGACATTGCAGAACTAAAAGCACCGAATAAACCAATACCTACACTTAAATATAAAGTGCGGAGATTCAGTTTGTTAAAAAACTTATTTAAACCTAATTTAGTTAACATAATTAAACATCTTTAAACATATTAATTACTGCACCAAGACCATTGGAAAATAACCAAAGTCCGATTACCGTGGTAAAAGGAATCCCCCAAAATTGTGCCACGACTGAATAATCAATATTAAGGAGTTCCTGATATGGCAACTCTTTTATCGTCAATTCAATTTTCTGACATTCATTACTTAATTTAGAACAAATCTCACCGACAATATTATTTTCCGGAGAAGCCATAACGATTACCTATTCTATATTTCATTTATCAATAGATTGCTTCATAGGAATTAACTTAATATTCTTTATTCCCAAAGAACCATAATCACCAACAGAATAAGAAGAATTATCTTTACCTAATTTAATAACAAACTTTTCAGGATAAACACCACCATTATAAATATAGGCAACTTGTTCTCTAAATATTAGGGGCTGTCGTCACAAGATGTAAGGCTATGATATTATTTTAAAATGAAAAAATTAGCTTTATTAGCACATCGTCGACACGACATTTCTGATCGCTCCTGGGAAAGAATCGAGTCCTTACTTCCTGGTAGAAAAGGCAAATGGGGCGGCGTCGCAAAGGATAACCGATTGTTTATTAATGCAGTATTCTGGATCTTAAGAACAGGCTCTCCATGGAGAGATCTGCCTCCTGATTACGGTTGTTGGAAAAATACCCATCGTCGCTTTTGCCGTTGGAAAAATAAAGGTGTATGGGCATCGATTCTTGAAAATCTTACCTGCGAAGCAGATATGGAATGGTTGATGATTGATGCAACTCATATAAAAGTCCACCTTCATGGCACTGGAGCTGTAGGTGGGAATGATGAAATGGGCCTTACAAAAGGGGGCTCAACAGCAAGCTACACCTGGCCGTAGACGCACACGGTATGCCACTCAGAGCAACTTTAACGTCTGGCACTGTTGCTGACTGTACAGTCGCTCCAGACTTGCTCAAGGAGTTAACCGCAGATTATTTACTGGCCGACCGGGGCTATGATAGCGATTCAATCATTAAACAAGCCGAAGAACAAGGGATGCAGCCTGTCATTCCACCACGAAAACATAGAAAGCATTATCGAAAGTTTGATAGTGCTCTCTATAAAAACCGCCATGTTGTTGAGAATGTCTTTGCGAAAATTAAGCAGTGGAGAGGGATTGCGACTCGATTTGCCAAAAGAGCGTCCTCCTTTCTGGCAAGCATCCAGATTCGATTTATTGCTATCTGGGCTGAAATCTTGTGACGACAGCCCCTAGGGGCTGTCGTCACAAGATGTAAGGCTATGATATTATTTTAAAATGAAAAAATTAGCTTTATTAGCACATCGTCGACACGACATTTCTGATCGCTCCTGGGAAAGAATCGAGTCCTTACTTCCTGGTAGAAAAGGCAAATGGGGCGGCGTCGCAAAGGATAACCGATTGTTTATTAATGCAGTATTTTGGATCTTAAGAACAGGCTCTCCATGGAGAGATCTGCCTCCTGATTACGGTTGTTGGAAAAATACCCATCGTCGCTTTTGCCGTTGGAAAAATAAAGGTGTATGGGCATCGATTCTTGAAAATCTTACCTGCGAAGCAGATATGGAATGGTTGATGATTGATGCAACTCATACACGAGTTTCGCGCCGACAAATAAACAAGTTATTTTTAAGCTCAATTCGATATAATATATAATTCGAAAAAATTGCCAATTAAAACATAAGATATTGAAATTAAAATATATTTTATGTTATCGCACATCTTGTGGATAAAACATTATTTTAGCTATTTTTAGAGCTTTATATGTCCGTGCGAAACTCGTGTCATATAAAAGTCCACCTTCATGGCACTGGAGCTGTAGGTGGGAATGATGAAATGGGCCTTACAAAAGGGGGCTCAACAGCAAGCTACACCTGGCCGTAGACGCACACGGTATGCCACTCAGAGCAACTTTAACGTCTGGCACTGTTGCTGACTGTACAGTCGCTCCAGACTTGCTCAAGGAGTTAACCGCAGATTATTTACTGGCCGACCGGGGCTATGATAGCGATTCAATCATTAAACAAGCCGAAGAAGAAGGGATGCGGCCTGTCATTCCACCACGAAAACATAGAAAGCATTATCGAAAGTTTGATAGTGCTCTCTATAAAAACCGCCATGTTGTTGAGAATGTCTTTGTGAAAATTAAGCAGTGGAGAGGGATTGCGACTCGATTTGCCAAAAGAGCGTCCTCCTTTCTGGCAAGCATCCAGATTCGATTTATTGCTATTTGGGCTGAAATCTTGTGACGACAGCCCCTAGTACGCAAGGGCTTTTTTTGTCTATAGAAGGTTCAACTAATCGCCATAGGTCTTTAGGTCGAAAACATCTACTTTTTAGCCATCGGCTAACAGTGTCATGAGATAAAGGCGATGGGCTTACTTCTGATAACGCCAAACCAGAGTATCTTAAACTGCTTACTTGTAAGAATGTTTTATAGATATCTTTAATACATGGATAACCGGACAAAATATGAACACCCTGATTTTTTCTTGGTTTTAAATTTATACTTCTTTTTTGGAGATTGCGAAACTCGTGTTTTCCTCATTAATAGGTATAGACAAATTAAATTGTTAAATCAAAGTACCTATTAGTAGAGTAAAACATTAAGCTGAAAAACAGAGAACTACAGTAGTAAAAATAATAAACCAAATTGCTAAATTAAATTAATTAAAACAACTACTTCAAACCAGCAGTGTTATTCCCTGTAAAACGATAGATTAAAAGTAATGCACCGATAAGTTACACTATTTCTGAGGAATTTGTCGTGACTTTTGCTAACCATTCAGGCATATCATGTGCTCCTAACGCATAGCTTAACAATTTTGGTTTTATGCCTGGTAGTGTATTAGCCAACAGTAATCCAACATCACAAACCATTTTTTTTACTGGATTATTGCCATCAAATAATTGCCGGAGCCCTTGCATACTAGCCAACATCAGTACAGCACTATGTTTACGTTTACGTTCATAACTTTGTAAGTAAAAATACTGCCCAATATCTTTACCTGCGCTATTCAAACGCCATAATTGTCCAATCAACTCTGCAACATCCATAAAACCTAAATTTACCCCTTGACCTGCTAAAGGATGTATCGTGTGAGCAGCATCACCTAATAAAGCAATACGTTGACCGGCAAAATTTCGCGCATACTGGCCAATAAGTGGAAAAATCTGACGTTCACTAATTAACTGACAAAAACCGAGGCGCATATCTAAAGCTACACTTAACTCTTTTTCAAATGCAGAAACCTCTAAATTCAAGCGTCTATGCGCTTGCATTGCCGGTAATGACCAAACAATTGAGCAAAGATGAGAATCCTGTAGCGGTAAAAAAGCTAAAATGCTATCGTTATGAAAAGATTGACGAGCAGTTAGCATATGGGGCATCTCAGTTCGAATGGTGGCTACCAATGCCGTATGTTCATAATCCCAGAAGCTAAGCGGAATATCCGCTTTTTCCCTTAACCATGATTTAGCACCATCAGCACCAACTACCAACCTTGCCGTCAACATTTGCTCATTATCAAAAGTCAGAAATACTTCATTCTCGCCCCAAACAACTTTTTGCAATCTATTGTCTGTTAATATAGTAATATCTTTGCTTGATTGAGCCTGTTGCCATAATGATCCACGAATAATCGAATTTTCAATGATATATCCGAGACCAAGTAAATAATGCTGCTTGGCATCAAATTGTATATGACCAAAACTATCCTGCTGCCAAACTTCCATTTGCTGATAACTACCAACTCGTTTCTGCACGATGCTTTGCCAACCACCTAAATAATCGAGTAATTTTTGACTTGCTGCATTGATAGCAGACACTCTGAGTGAAGGCGCTTGTTGCGGATCAAATTGATGTTGCACAGGAGAATTTTCAATAACAGCAATCCTCATCCCGCAACCCCGTAATCCACAAGCCAGAGCAAGGCCAACCATACCACCACCCACAATAACCACATCAAACGATTGCATAGTGAAAATATTCCTTCTTAAATAGCTAGAGATGAAACGATCGTCCTATTGCTTGGTGGGCTAAAATGTCACGCATAAGTGGTAGTGTTTCCATTGCCATTAATCCAACATTACGGCCGATAGCACAAATTAGATGATTATTGGAAAATAAATGAACCAGGTTATCGGTTAACTTTATGGTGCTTTGACGATCATCATGACGCTGCATTTGATACTGCATAAGAACCGAGTAAGCTCCCATATCACCACCATGATTGGCTACTTCACTAATTATATTGGCAAGGATCATGACATAACGCATACCAAGATTAAACCCCTGACCAGCAATAGGATGTAAAGTTTGTGCTGCATTGCCAACTAAAACCAATCGATGGCTAATCAATCTTTTCGCTTGCGAAAGTAACAATGGAAAACAGTAACGCTCATTAACGGCCTTAATTTCATTCACCTAACCGCCAGCCAAACCATTTTTGTAATTCTCACGAGTTTCGCACCGACAAATAAACAAGTTATTTTTAAGCTCAATTCGATATAATATATAATTCAAAAAAATTGTCAATTAAAACATAAGATATTGAAATTAAAATATATTTTACGTTATCACACATCTTGTGGATAAAACATTATTTTAGCTATTTTTAGAGCTTTATATGTCCGTGCGAAACTCGTGATTCTGTCATAAATTGGTCATCACTCCACTGCATAATAGACTGCTGGTTTTCCAATGGGTGACACCAAACCAACGAACTACGCCCTTTAGACATAGGTAACATTGCCAACGGACCATGTTGGGTAAAACGCTCAAAGGCTTTACCCTGTGTGGTACTTGGCTAGTTAAAATATTAGCAATAATTGCACATTGTTGGTATGACGCGCGCTGCCATTCAATTTGACTGATTTTACCTATAATGGAATCGCTACCATCAGCAGCAACTAATAATTGCCCGGTTAATACTTTACCACTCGTTAATTTGACTGATACATGCTCAATTGTGCGCTCAACAGCAATAACTTCATCAGGACAATATAATTCAACACCCGGCGCTTTTTTAAGCTGCTCAAATAAGTAATTTCCTGCATCCTGCAATTCAACAACATAACCAAGTGCAGGAAGGGAATCATCTTTGGCATACATATTTACCGCGCCAGCATGGCCATAGTCAGAAACATGAATATTAGTAATTGGCGTCACATACTTTTTTAATCCGTGCCAGACACCAATTTGATTAAACTGTTGGCAAGTGCCATAAGCCAATGCAATTGTTCTGGCATCAAAACCAGGATGTACCTTATTAGCACGAGTTTCGCACCAATAAAAAAACGCTCTATTTTTAAGTTTAATTCAGCATAATATATAAATAGATAAAACCTTATAAATAAAATGCAACTTATTGTAATTTAATAAAATTTATGTGTTTTAGGGGCTGTCGTCACAAGATGTAAGGCTATGATATTATTTTAAAATGAAAAAATTAGCTTTATTAGCACATCGTCGACACGACATTTCTGATCGCTCCTGGGAAAGAATCGAGTCCTTACTTCCTGGTAGAAAAGGCAAATGGGGCGGCGTCGCAAAGGATAACCGATTGTTTATTAATGCAGTATTCTGGATCTTAAGAACAGGCTCTCCATGGAGAGATCTGCCTCCTGATTACGGTTGTTGGAAAAATACCCACCGTCGCGTTTGCCGTTGAAAAAATAAAGGTGTATGGGTATCGATTCTTGAAAATCTTACCTGCGAAGCAGTGTAGGTGGGAATGATGAAATGGGCCTTACAAAAGGGGGCTCAAAAGCAAGCTACACCTGGCCGTAGACGCACACGGTATGCCACTCAGAGCAACTTTAACGTCTGGCACTGTTGTTGACTGTACAGTCGCTCCAGACTTGCTCAAGCCGAAGAACAAGGGATGCAGCCTGTCATTCCACCACGAAAACATAGAAAGCATTATCGAAAGTTTGATAGTGCTCTCTATAAAAACCGCCATGTTGTTGAGAATGTCTCACGAGTTTCGCGCCGACAAATAAACAAGTTATTTTTAAGCTCAATTCGATATAATATATAATTCGAAAAAATTGCCAATTAAAACATAAGATATTGAAATTAAAATATATTTTATGTTATCGCACATCTTGTGGATAAAACATTATTTTAGCTATTTTTAGAGCTTTATATGTCCGTGCGAAACTCGTGTGTCTTTGCGAAAATTAAGCAGTGGAGAGGGATTGCGACTCGATTTGCCAAAAGAGGGTCCTCCTTTCTGGCAAGCATCCAGATTCGATTTATTGCTATCTGGGCTGAAATCTTGTGACGACAGCCCCTAGGGGCTGTCGTCACAAGATGTAAGGCTATGATATTATTTTAAAATGAAAAAATTAGCTTTATTAGCACATCGTCGACACGACATTTCTGATCGCTCCTGGGAAAGAATCGAGTCCTTACTTCCTGGTAGAAAAGGCAAATGGGGCGGCGTCGCAAAGGATAACCGATTGTTTATTAATGCAGTATTCTGGATCTTAAGAACAGGCTCTCCATGGAGAGATCTGCCTCCTGATTACGGTTGTTGAAAAAATACCCACCGTCGCTTTTGCCGTTGGAAAAATAAAGGTGTATGGGCATCGATTCTTGAAAATCTTACCTGCGAAGCAGATATGGAATGGTTGATGATTGATGCAACTCATATAAAAGTCCACCTTCATGGCACTGGAGCTGTAGGTGGGAATGATGAAATGGGCCTTACAAAAGGGGGCTCAACAGCAAGCTACACCTGGCCGTAGACGCACACGGTATGCCACTCAGAGCAACTTTAACGTCTGGCACTGTTGCTGACTGTACAGTCGCTCCAGACTTGCTCAAGGAGTTAACCGCAGATTATTTACTGGCCGACCGGGGCTATGATAGCGATTCAATCATTAAACAAGCCGAAGAACAGGGGATGCAGCCTGTCATTCCACCACGAAAACATAGAAAGCATTATCGAAAGTTTGATAGTGCTCTCTATAAAAACCGCCATGTTGTTGAGAATGTCTTTGCGAAAATTAAGCAGTGGAGAGGGATTGCGACTCGATTTGCCAAAAGAGCGTCCTCCTTTCTGGCAAGGATCCAGATTCGATTTATTGCTATCTGGGCTGAAATCTTGTGACGACAGCCCCTAGCATTTTTATTTTTTTTATAAGTATTTTTTCCAATGGCAAGGAGAGAAGGCTGACATGAAACAATAGACTCCACCTCAGAATCATCAATCGAGGGGTCGAAGCTGTTGATATAGTCAGTCAGTTTCTGCCTTGCTTTTCTCTCCGTGAAATCATGCTCTGATTCATTAGAGAGTTTATCCTGTTCAAAATTTTCAGTGAATTGAACCCTCTCACATTTTGGTAGGTGCGATTTTCTAGATGCAAAATGTGACACCCTGAATTTTTTTCCATCTTCCGCTTTGATGTGATAGTTAACCCCCGTGATAGTGATGCCACAGTTGCGATCACTACAGGAAAAAGTGAACCGTTTTCTTTCTTCTGGTTTTCTGGAAAAAAACTCCGTACGCGCATCATCAATGGACACACTGCGTCCTAATTCATGGCAGTAAGCAAATATTACTTTCATTTTTCTTTTCACACTTTCCATGGTTTCAGATAACCACGAGTTTCGCACCAATAAAAAAACGCTCTATTTTTAAGTTTAATTCAGCATAATATATAAATAGATAAAACCTTATAAATTAAATGCAACTTATTGTAATTTAATAAATTTATGTGTTTTAGTAACTTGCAGATTAATCATTACTTTTAAGCCATTTCTGGAATTTTATATGCCTGTGCGAAACTCGTGATAACGAAGGATACATCATGCGAGCGATTTTTTCTGCTGCGCCTTTACTGGTGGTGCTGGCATTGTCCGGCTGCACCGGTATTGAGCGTATTAATCAAAACATGAAAAACAGTGAGGCGACAGACGCAAAGGCAAGGCAGCAGATGCAAAAATTGACCTCGCCATCGCCAGTATTACGCGAAGCCTCCCGGCAGTAGGTGAATCCCAAGCCGATGATTGACCGGATGACGATAAAAAAAGCCACACCCCCTTGTACCATTACGATTAACCGGCAAGGCTCACTCAGCCTGCATGACGTCTCTGAGCGTATTACCCGCGTCTGCCATATTCCCGTTTCCGTCACGCCTGATGCATTAACGCTATTGGGCGGCGTCTCTGGCGTCCAGACCCAGCAGATAAAAGGCGATATCCCACCGCCGGATGTCAATGGCATGGTGCCGCTGGCCACCATCGGGATGGTGTCATCCTCTGCGCCTGCGGCGGTTAACACCGGCGCGAATCTGAACGGGCTTTACTGGAACGGCCCGCTTGCCGGGCTGCTTGACACCATTGCCAGTCGCCTTGGTGTGTCGTGGCGCTATGAATCGGGACAGATAGTTATCTACGCGCTGGAAACCCGGTCATTTACGCTGAATTTCATGGATTCACAAACCGATTACCAATCCAGAGTCGTAAGCGGCACCACCTCCAAAGCCGGTAACAGTGGCGGGCAGAGCGGCAATGCACTGAGTGGTGATGCCACTACGTCACAATCCACCTCAACCACCATAAAATCCTCCCTGTATGCTGATTTTCACCCTTAGCTTCTAACTGTTCTGCAATGGTCATAAAATCCTCCCGGTAAGTCGGTGCTTTTTCCGCAAGGGTTCGTATGAATCCCTCGCCGTCAATCGTATTTCCTGCCTGAGCGATATAATATAATAAACTCCTGCATTGTTCTTTGGAATACTGCCACTTTTCTAGTAGATTAGCTAACTCTACGGCAAGTTCCAACATATCACGAGTTCGGATGTGCTTTTGCACGAGTTGCAGCAATGCTACCCGGCGATGGGTCAGTATCTCCTCATCCGGTATTGTGGTAACATCAACCAGCGAAAAGGCTTCTTGATACACCGTAGCAGCGAGTTCTGGCTCGAAGAAACAGTCTAACCATTTGGTACTGTACGGATAGGGCGACGTGGTGCCGTGATATAGAAGCAAAGGAATGACTACCGGCAACTGGTCATTGCCCTGCTCAAGATGCCGCTGCATCGCCGCAATCGCATAGCGCATTAAACGAAAAGCCATTAACTTTTCAGGACGGCTCTGGTGCTCAATCAAACAAATAATATAGCCATCCTGTCCGCTAGACGTTTTCATCGAGTACAGCATATCTGCGCATTGGCTCTTGAGGTCATCTTCGACGAAACTACCCGATTCCATCGCAAGAGTGCTGAAATTACAGCATTTGCGTAGGTTCGGCGGTAGATGCAGTTCAAGGAAATCCCTTGCCACAGCGATATCACCGAGAAATTTCTTGAAAAAGTGATCATGGTAGGAAAGCTGGGAAGTCATCGAGGATATTAGCCTTCTATTTTATTAGAGGCTGTCGTCACAAGATTTCAGCCAGATAGCAATAAATCGAATCTGGATGCTTGCCAGAAAGGAGGACGCTCTTTTGGCAAATCGAGTCGCAATCCCTCTCCACTGCTTAATTTTCGCAAAGACATTCTCAACAACATGGCGGTTTTTATAGAGAGCACTATCAAACTTTCGATAATGCTTTCTATGTTTTCGTGGTGGAATGACAGGCTGCATCCCTTGTTCTTCGGCTTGTTTAATGATTGAATCGCTATCATAGCCCCGGTCGGCCAGTAAATAATCTGCGGTTAACTCCTTGAGCAAGTCTGGAGCGACTGTACAGTCAGCAACAGTGCCAGACGTTAAAGTTGCTCTGAGTGGCATACCGTGTGCGTCTACGGCCAGGTGTAGCTTGCTGTTGAGCCCCCTTTTGTAAGGCCCATTTCATCATTCCCACCTACAGCTCCAGTGCCATGAAGGTGGACTTTTATATGAGTTGCATCAATCATCAACCATTCCATATCTGCTTCGCAGGTAAGATTTTCAAGAATCGATGCCCATACACCTTTATTTTTCCAACGGCAAAAGCGACGGTGGGTATTTTTCCAACAACCGTAATCAGGAGGCAGATCTCTCCATGGAGAGCCTGTTCTTAAGATCCAGAATACTGCATTAATAAACAATCGGTTATCCTTTGCGACGCCGCCCCATTTGCCTTTTCTACCAGGAAGTAAGGACTCGATTCTTTCCCAGGAGCGATCAGAAATGTCGTGTCGACGATGTGCTAATAAAGCTAATTTTTTCATTTTAAAATAATATCATAGCCTTACATCTTGTGACGACAGCCCCTAGCAATCGTGGCCTGAGTAACACCGTCAATTATTCGTTTTTCGATATAAAAGCGCTCATGTGTCAATGCCAATTGAATTCTGATCCACTTTGCTAAAGTAAAACTGATCCACTCCCTTTAATTTACTCGCTCAGTTCCGCTTTCAATTTTTTATGTAGCTGACCGCTTTTTAGCTTGTCTTTTAACCGATAACTTTGTCCACTAATCTGTACGATATGTGCATGGTGCAGCAATCGATCCAGCATAGCGGCTGTTAGCGTCTCATCATCACCAAATGTACTTGACCACTGAGCAAAAGACAGATTACTGGTTAAGAGCACACTACCCGCTTCATATCGCTTTGCCACCACCTGGAAGAACAGATTTGCTTCTTCTTTGCCAAAAGGTAAATAGCCAACTTCATCGATAATCAATAGTCTAGGTTTACTGATAACGCGAGTAAGATATCCCTTAAGGTCACCTTGTCGATGAGAGGTAAGCAGCTGCAACATCATATCCGCCGCAGTTAGAAAACGGATGCTTAATCCATGCATCGCAGCCCTATAGCTTATGGCAGTAGCCAGGTGCGTCTTCCCGACACCAGACGGACCTAGCAACACGATATTCTCCTGGCGCTCAATGAAAGCCAGTCCAGCCAGTTCCTGTATTTGGTTACGGGGAACACCGCTGGCATATTTGTAATCAAACTGCTCCAACGTCTTTATCACTGGCAGCCCAGATAAACGGAGTATCGTTTGACGCCGACGTTCAGTAAGTCCTTCATACTGAAGTCGTAAAATAGACTCTAGAAAGTCAGCGTGTGTACCGTTCTTGTCGATAGTTGCCTGCGCTACAGCTGGCCACTCTGTGCTTAGTCTGTCCAGTTTAAGCTGCTGGCAGAATTTTTCGATGCGTTCATACTGAAGACTCATATAGGCATCTCCAGAATCGATTGATAGACGGACAAAGGATGTTGTAGGCTCTCCATAGGAATCGGGCGAGTCTGATGTATCGGTAAAGGAAATGCTTGCATGACTTTCGGCAGCGGCAACAGTGCTAAGCGTTCTTGTAGCATGCGCTCCTCCGGCGATACACCCGTAGTGCCGTGTTTACGTACATTAGCTATTGAACTCAGCCAGTCTCCAATACGTGAGTTGGCGGCGGCAGCATCCAAAATAAGCCCTGCCTGACGAAATGACGCGGTTAGTGGAACAATGAAACTGTTCTTAAGATAGTGATTAAAACGTTCAACCTTACCTTTAGTCTTCGCCCTGTATGGACGGCAGACTTTCGGACTGAAAGCATATTTCTCGGCAAGCTGGATAAGCTGTGGGTTCCAGCGGTGTTTACCAGGACCATAAACATCACGCTCAATGATAATGGTCTTCGCATTATCAAATAGCAGCTGACGAGGCGTACCGCCAAAATACTGTAGGGCTGACTCAATCCCGTCGCACCAGGTTGCTGAATTTTGACAGGTGTAAAACTTAACAAAAGTGGAACGACTCCAACCTAACGTGGCAACGAATGCCAGCAAAGGGTTCTTCTCCTGTCTGATAATCGTGAAGTCAACCTGCATCTGTTCACCGGGTTCAGTCTCAAAGCGAACAACGTCTTCAATAACCGGTTTTTTCATAGGATGAAGAAAAGCGGTCAGCAAGCTATAGCTGCCTGTGTACCCTTGTTCACGGATCTCCCGTAGCAATACGCCGGCCGGTATCCAATCAGGTCTAGCCGCCTCTAAGCGTTCGAGAATATATACCTTGAAGGGCTCCAACTTACCGGGTCTAGGCGCTCTCGATTTATAACGCATATTCGCCGCCGCTTCAGTGCTACGAAGATATCGCCTCACGGTTACTCTTGAACATGAAAGGCGTCGCGCAATCGCACGTATAGACATACCCTGGCGATGTAAAACAGAAATTTCCACTCTGATCTCCAATGTTATCATCGGCAGTACCTTAAAACTGCCATTTTTACTCTTGGTGGATCAGTTTTACACTAGCAAGTGGATCATTTTTACATTGGTAGCGACACTATGGGTTCAACAGCCGGTTAGGTATCCGACCTGCCTTTCAGTTTATTGGACTGGATAACGACGATATTACCCTGTCCGGAGCACTTTATCCGGAATTGACGGGGGGCAGATTATCCCTGATTGCCCTAGAAGGGATGGCGGAAAGCGGTAAAGCCTGGCCCTTTCTGGATGGTGAAGGCAATATTTACGGGATGTTCGTGATTGAAGAAATCAGTCAAAGCAAAAGTCTTTTTTTTGCTGATGGCGCACCGCGTAAGATTGAATTCACCCTTAAGTTAAAACGGGTCGATGATTCTCTCTCCGCGATGTTTGGTGATTTAAGTGAACAGGTTAAGGGACTTTTTTAATGCCCTTTTTCAACACGGAAAATATCCCTGCGTTTGCGCTAACGGCAGGCAGTAAAAATATTAATCCGCAGATTGAAGGCCGATTGATGTCACTGACACTAACCGATAATCGGGGATTTGAAGCCGACCGGCTAGACATTGAACTGGATGATAGTGACGGCAAGCTGGCCTTACCACGTCGCGGAGAAACGCTGACCCTAGGGGCTGTCGTCACAAGATGTAAGGCTATGATATTATTTTAAAATGAAAAAATTAGCTTTATTAGCACATCGTCGACACGACATTTCTGATCGCTCCTGGGAAAGAATCGAGTCCTTACTTCCTGGTAGAAAAGGCAAATGGGGCGGCGTCGCAAAGGATAACCGATTGTTTATTAATGCAGTATTCTGGATCTTAAGAACAGGCTCTCCATGGAGAGATCTGCCTCCTGATTACGGTTGTTGGAAAAATACCCACCGTCGCGTTTGCCGTTGAAAAAATAAAGGTGTATGGGCATCGATTCTTGAAA
The DNA here is from genome assembly GCA_032883995.1 of Coronaproctus castanopsis. Lineage (NCBI taxonomy): Eukaryota > Metazoa > Arthropoda > Insecta > Hemiptera > Monophlebidae > Coronaproctus > Coronaproctus castanopsis. Next base: position 1,430,386 of record JAOQIE010000004.1, on the reverse strand, counting down.
ATCTTACCTGCGAAGCAGATATGGAATGGTTGATGATTGATGCAACTCATATAAAAGTCCACCTTCATGGCACTGGAGCTGTAGGTGGGAATGATGAAATGGGCCTTACAAAAGGGGGCTCAACAGCAAGCTACACCTGGCCGTAGACGCACACGGTATGCCACTCAGAGCAACTTTAACGTCTGGCACTGTTGTTGACTGTACAGTCGCTCCAGACTTGCTCAAGCCGAAGAACAAGGGATGCAGCCTGTCATTCCACCACGAAAACATAGAAAGCATTATCGAAAGTTTGATAGTGCTCTCTATAAAAACCGCCATGTTGTTGAGAATGTCTCACGAGTTTCGCACCGACAAATAAACAAGTTATTTTTAAGCTCAATTCGATATAATATATAATTCGAAAAAATTGCCAATTAAAACATAAGATATTGAAATTAAAATATATTTTATGTTATCGCGCATCTTGTGGATAAAACATTATTTTAGCTATTTTTAGAGCTTTATATGTCCGTGCGAAACTCGTGTGTCTTTGCGAAAATTAAGCAGTGGAGAGGGATTGCGACTTGATTTGCCAAAAGAGCGTCCTCCTTTCTGGCAAGCATCCAGATTCGATTTATTGCTATCTGGGCTGAAATCTTGTGACGACAGCCCCTAGCAACACACTCTTTAAACAAAAGAGGATTATGGTTAATTATATCAAAAGAAAGGAATATTAAATACTGTCAACTTGTAAAGTCGATTAATTTTCGTTATCTTGCTGAAATTGTGCGGCTAAAAACCGCTGTTTAGGACGCCCCCCCCCTATAGAGTGGGCGGGGAGCCTGGAGTCAGTACGCAACATAACTTTGTCTGACCCCAGACGCAAGAAACCCCGATAGAACGTTCTTTGGAAGGATAATCTATCAGGGCCATTGCGAATCATTTTAGGTGCGATCCAAGAAGGATATTAGCCCAATGAAAACTAGCTTGCAAGTATCAAAGCATACTTTAACACTCTGCTCTTCCATAAGAGCGGGCGGTGGTGCTTAATAAGCAATCTCAAACCACGCTTTCTCAGGCAACCCAAGCAGCCTTAAATCGTCGTTGCTATGTGTTCAATCCTCAACCGTGCTATCAGTCGCCAAAGGCTGAGAGTAATCCGCCGCGTATTATCAAAGCGATGCGCAAAGCAGCGAGTGAAAACAAGCCATCATGGAGCGCAGTATGGCGAACCGGATACCGTTTCCACGGCGTAACTAAAAAACCAATCATCGAGCAGCGGTCAATCAACCTTCACCGGCGACGGGCAATTGATGCGATTGCTGAATGCATTGCGGCACACGTCAACGTTGTCACTTGTAAAGTGCATGCCTCGGTGGCCCAAATTTCGGATTGGTGTGGCCTAACGACTTACAATGACCAAGGCGTACCGAGCTATAGCCGGGCTAGTCGGGCAATTACTGAACACTTTGAAGCGATTGGTGCCGTGAAGTGCGAACGTGAATGGGATAAAACGACCGGCTCTTACATTCCTAATATTGTTTGGGTAAATGAATTGTTCTTTGCCATTATTGGCTTTGACTACGGCAAATTCCAATCAGCCCAAAACCAGCAACTGGCTTGGGAAAATCAAGGCTTAAAGGAAAAAGGCGAAGAGCCGATTTCTCTCAGCGAGGCGCGTAGAAAAGCCAAAGACAAACACATTGCGGCAGCATTTGCGGCACGGGCGAAAAAGGTCGAACGCAAAAAGCTTGAAAAACGCGCTAAAAAGCTCGAAGCAATGGATGAACAGACCGCGAAGGCACAGATTCAACAAGACCTTGTTAAGATGTATACCAAGGAAGAGCTTGCCGAGATGGGGCATGTTGAATTTACGCGGCTCGTTAACGAACGCTACTACACGATGAAGAAAATAGCCGCTTCGAGTTCGCCACCAACGCCGCCGCCAGACAGCAGCTAACCCGTCCTAAATGACTAACATAATTTAAACGATACACCTTACCGTGTAGGACGGCGCTCGCCTCGAGGTATTTTTCGGCCAAAAAATCACTGGAAAAATTCCTTCACCTCATCCTTTTGACCCTGTTGTGATTAAAAAACAATCTACAAAAATCCCCCCACAAATTTTATCCACAAATAGATGCAAGCGGATTTTGATACTGTATGCACGTATAGTAATAGATGCAAAATATCTGTTTAAAACCTAAAAACAGATAAAGAACTTAGAAGTGGTGCCAGTTTGGGGATAACTGAAAAAGCGCAGGTAAGGGGACTAATTAGCCTTAGTGTGACCATGCACTCCGCAACACTCGATGCACTTCCGCTTCCTCGCCAGACAGAATCACGGCTTCGCCGTTCCCTAGTCTAGCTTGCGGCGAGCGGAGGAATTTAACAAAAAAGTTTTATTATCTTTATAACAAATTATCTTGATATCCAGATACTTAATTGATAGATTGATATCAGGATATCTATTAACAGAGAAAAGAAGCATGATTTATGCTGTAGTTAATACAAAAGGTGGCGTAGGTAAGACAACCACAGCTGTTCATTTAGCGACAATGCTATCTCGAAAAGGAAAGGTACTGCTTATTGATGGCGACCCACAGGCAAGTGCCGCTAGTTGGGCGGCATGGCGTAGAGATAACCCAAACTATGCTCCTAGCCCAACGACAACTTGTCTCACTGGAAAAGCAATACTTAATGAAGGGAAGGCATTAGCACTCGGCTTCGAACATGTCGTCGTTGATGTTGGAGGGCGGGACGCTTCTGGATTACGTTCTGCTTTACTGCTAGCTAATAGAGCAATTATTCCTATTGGTGCATCTAACTTAGATGCAGCTGCAATGGCTGATATGCTAGAAATTTTAGAATTAGCAAAAGATTACAATCCTGATTTAGACGTGCGAGTCTTGTTGACTCGTGTAGATCCGAGAACTAAAGATACAAAAGAAATGTTAGATTTTTTAGCTGAACAAAAAATCGTAGTCCTAAAAAATTATGTTTGTGAACGTGTTGCTTTTCGTCGAGCAATTGGCGATGGGGCAACAGTCTTTGAATTTGGAAAAGATAGTGCAGCGATAAGAGATATTGAATCATTTTTCAGCGAGGTTGAAAAATGAAAAAGAAACCTGATTTAGGAGTGTTCAAAGATCCTAACAACTTTTTGAATGGAGGAGCGGCTGATATAGCTGAAAAAGATTATATAGTTAAAAATAAGACTTCAGAGAAAACGTTGACACAACAAAAAATATTTAGATTATCCGTAGAGGTTTCAAATGCGCTTAAATTACATATTGCTCAAACTCAAGTAAATACAGGCATACGAACAACAGAAACCGAAATAGTTGAAAAACTATTAAGAGCGTATTTAGGCATTTAAAAAATATCTTTTTATCAATGTATTTAGATATAATGATATTCAGATATCATTATATCTTTCAAAATTTTCCAGGATGATGGCTTTTTTAACATAAGCCCTATTTCCCGTACCAATCCTATCCCCCTCAGACAAAAAATACCTCGAAACCGGCAAAAGAGACACTATTCCTGCCTGAAAACCCCGCTTTTTTATGTTACTAATTTGTTACAAAATAGCTGTTTCAACTATTACCAGAGCACCCCAAATGTTTTATCTCATTCATCGAATTTCGCCATCATTTCATGAAAGAGTAATGCATCCAGATTATCGGTGGTGATATTCATCATTTTTTTACTCTCCGGGATTTTTTTATGAAAATAACACATTGTGTAAAAGACGGAAACCTTATCCACTTCAATACCATAGTCAACCAGAAAAAACCCATGCTTGTCATTGACATTTATACACGAGTTTCGCACCAATAAAAAAACGCTCTATTTTTAAGTTTAATTCAGCATAATATATAAATAGATAAAACCTTATAAATTAAATGCAACTTATTGTAATTTAATAAAATTTATGTGTTTTAGTAACTTGCAGATTAATCATTACTTTTAAGCCATTTATGGAATTTTATATGCCTGTGCGAAACTCGTGTTATAGCGAATTAAGGAATTCGCACTCTGAACATCAGCAAGAAAATCTTCATTTTTACCACCTGCAACCGGGACATCTTGGAACCCAGGGATGGGATTTACTTAAAGATTTGTCGCTAGCTGGAGAAGATGCCGAACGCTGGGCTGACACGGTCTCAACGGCGTTATTCTTCAAAGACAACCCATCACCATTAGCACATGAAATGATGAAGTATGTTCTTCTATTCGCAGTGCAGACAGGGACTTTTGCTAATTTTGCCGAAATCGGGTCACTACTTTCTTATGCAGATATCAGACAACTTGTTTATTACTGGCATCAGTGCTATGCGAAAAATTCCTCCGTACAGCACCTGATGACTATGGTTCATTCGTTGCCAGAGAAGGAATTAGAAGCGACGATGAAGGCTCTCATTAATCGTTTAGCTATTTTTCAATCCCCATTGGTTGCATCAACATTTAATCGAGGTGATTTTTCTCTATGGTCACTCAAGGAAAATTCCCAACAAATAATTTTTATTTCACCAGGAATTCATGACATGATGAATAGTAAATTAATTTTTGTTTACCGATTTCTTTTTGCAGCCTTATACCTTCTTGCTGAAAAAAATAACACGCCATTTTTTATTTCTGCCTCACAGCAATATTTGCAAGATGGCACCGTGAATAACTTATTCCAAATAAATTAAAGGGTATTGGTATGAGTTGTTTATTTTCTAACATTAATTCGGTTAACGATAGCAATAAGGATATAGTGGCTAAATAACCATTAAAAATCCCAAGAATTAAAAGGACAATAAAAATGAATACCCCTTTTGGAAAAATCATTCATGTCATCTCATTATTTTGTGAGCTCTGTATAGCTTATCATGTACGTAAAGAAAATAGCACTTTCGGCGATACTTTGATTAGTCTGTTATTGATGATACCTGTCATCGCTATGATGTTACCTGTTACCGTTCCAGTGTTTTGGTTGATGAATGTTTCCCTTCCATTCCCTGCTGCGTGTTTAATTTCGTTAGCGGGCATGGCAACCGCAGGGTTTATTCTGATGTTGATAGAAAATAGACGCCCTTCTTTATTTAAAATCCCAGAAATTAGACCGCTAAAGCAAATTAAAAGTTTTGGGATTTATTATATTTTGAGCCTCGCCCTGACTTTTTTGTACCTCCTTTTCTGTTTAATCCTGCTTCATTTTCTTATCACATTAACAAGCGTTAATTAATTCTTTAAATAAAACTTAAAGGCACAAATATGGGTTATTTAATCCTTTTTTTCTACTGGCGTCGTTATCGCTAGCCGGATTTTATCAGCATCAACAGGCGGACAATCTCAATAGTACCGAAATGACAACCACCACGACGCAACAGGCGATAAGGCCTGGCAAAGAAGACATCAGCACCGGTGATCTCAGTTATCTGTTTATGCATGGAGAACTCAGAACCGTTATCAGCCGTCAGGGTTTTAAAATGACAGAAAGTATTTGCCATGATATCACGGAAGGCTTCTACAACAGTCTCAGCGCGTTTATTCGGCAACCTGCGGATAATAACCTGTCTGGTAGCTTTATCCGCCAAAGTTAATAAGAATGACTGCTGATCCTTACCAAATACAGTATCAATTTCAAAATGACCGGGTTGTTGCTTGAGATCAGCCTCAGCTGGTCTCTCTTCAATACCCACTCTATCAGGAATAGCGCTACGCTTGGGTTCTCCCTTGCCATAGCGATAATATTTGCCTCGATGAGGAAGCTGGAGATAGAGATTTCCTCCTGCCAGTCGGTCTCTCTTGATATAGCGATAGAGCGTATTTTTACTGACAGAAACCCCATGTTTCAAACGCAGCCTTCCACTGATAACGCCAGGTGAAGTATGTAAAGCAAGCTCTTTACGGATAAAAGCCTGCGTTTCTGTGGTTTGCTGATTAAACGCATTCCGCGGAGATGTGTTCATACGTCTGGCTTTC